>OU744448.1:16187332-16928831 GCA_916610825.1 Haliclystus octoradiatus
CTTAATTCCCAAGGAAATTCGGAATTAACAAAAACAGCTCAAAGTGACCAAAAACAATGCTTAATTCCCAAAGGAATTCGAATTTGATAAAAACAGCTCAAAATAACCAAAAACAATGCTTAAATCCCAAGAGAATTCGAATTTGACAAAAACAGCTCAAAATGACCAAATACAATGCTTAATTCACAAGGGAATTCGAATTTGATAAAAACAGCTCAAAATGACAAAAAACATTGCTTAATTCCCAAGGGAAATCGAATTTGACAAAAACAACTCAAAATGACCAAACACAATGCTTAATTCCCAAGGAAATTCGGAATTAACAAAAACAGCTCAAAGTGACCAAAAACAATGCTTAATTCCCAAAGGAATTCGAATTTGATAAAAACAGCTCAAAATAACCAAAAACAATGCTTAAATCCCAAGAGAATTCGAATTTGACAAAAACAGCTCAAAATGACCAAAACAATGCTTAATTCCAAAGGGAATTCGGAATTAACAAAAACAGCTCAAAAAGAACAAAAACAATGCTTAATTCCCAATGGAATTCGAATTTGATAAAAACAGCTCATAATGACCAAAAACAATGCTTAATTCCCAAGGGAATTCGAATTTGATAAAAACAGCTCGAAATGACCAAAAAAAATGCTTACTTCCAAAGGAAATTTGGAATTAACAAAAACAGTTCAAAAAGACCAAAAACAATGCTTAATTCCCAAGGAAATTCGAATTTGATGAAAACAGCTCAAAATGACCAAAAACAACGCTGAATTCTCAAGGGAATTCGAATTTACCAAAAAAAGCTCAAAATGACCAAAAACAATGCTTAATTCCAAAGGAAATTCGGAATTAACAAAAACAGCTCAAAATGACCAAAAACAATGTTTAAATCCCAAGGGAATTCGAATTTGATAAAAACAGCTCAAAATGACAAAAAACATTGCTTAATTCCCAAGGGAAATCGAATTTGACAAAAACAACTCAAAATGACCAAACACAATGCTTAATTCCCAAGGAAATTCGGAATTAACAAAAACAGCTCAAAGTGACCAAAAACAATGCTTAATTCCCAAAGGAATTCGAATTTGATAAAAACAGCTCAAAATAACCAAAAACAATGCTTAAATCCCAAGAGAATTCGAATTTGACAAAAACAGCTCAAAATGACCAAAACAATGCTTAATTCCAAAGGGAATTCGGAATTAACAAAAACAGCTCAAAAAGACCAAAAACAATGCTTAATTCCCAATGGAATTCGAATTTGATAAAAACAGCTCAAAATGACCAAAAACAATGCTTAAATCCCAAGGGAATTCGAATTTGATAAAAACAGCTCGAAATGACCAAAAAAAATGCTTACTTCCAAAAAAAATTTGGAATTAACAAAAACAGTTCAAAAAGACCAAAAACAATGCTTAATTCCCAAGGAAATTCGAATTTGATGAAAACAGCTCAAAATGACCAAAAACAACGCTGAATTCTCAAGGGAATTCGAATTTACCAAAAACAGCTCAAAATGACCAAAAACAATGCTTAATTCCAAAGGAAATTCGGAATTAACAAAAACAGCTCAAAATGACCAAAAACAATGTTTAAATCCCAAGGGAATTCGAATTTGATAAAAACAGCTCAAAATGACCAAAAACAATGCTTAAATCCGAAGGGAATTCGAATTTGACAAAAACAGCTCAAATTGATCGAAAACAATGCTTAATTCCCAAGGGAATTCGAATTTGACAAAAACAACTTCAAAATGACCAAATACAATGCTTAATTCACAAGAGAATTCGAATTTGACAAAAACAACTCAAAATGACCAAAAACAATGCTTAATTCTAAAGGGAATTCAGAATTAACAAAAACAGCTCAAAATGACCAAAAACAATGTTCAAATCCCAAGGGAATTCGAATTTGATAAAAACAGCTCAAATGACCAAAAACAATGCTTAAATCCGAAGGGAATTCGAATTTGATAAAAACAGCTCGAAATGACCAAAAAAAGTGCTTAATTCCAAAGGGAATTTCAACAGTTCAAAAAGACCAAAAACAATGCTTAATTGCCAAGGAAATTCGAATTTGATAAAAACAGCTCAAAATGGCCAAAAACAATGTTTAATTCCCAAGGGAATTCGAATTTGACAAAAACAGCTCAAATTGACCGAAAACAATGCTTAATTCCCAAGGGAATTCGAATTTGACAAAAACAACTAAAAATGACCAAATACAATGCTTAATTCACAAGAGAATTTGAATTTGACTAAAACAGCTCAAAATGACCAAAAACAATGCTTAATTCCAGAGGGAATTCAGAATTAACAAAAACAGCTCAAATTGACCGAAAACAATGCTTAATTCCCAAGGGAATTCGAATTTGACAAAAACAACTAAAAATGACCAAATACAATGCTTAATTCACAAGGGAATTCGGAATTAACAAAAACAGCTCAAAATGACCAAAAACAATGCTTAATTCCCAAGGGAATTCGAATTTGACAAAAACAGCTCAAAATGACCAAAAACAATGCTTAATTCCAAAGGGAATTCAGAATTAACAAAAACAGCTCAAAAGGACCAAAAACAATGCTGAATTCCCAAGGGAATTCAAATTTGACAAAAACAGCTCATAATGACCAAAAACAATGCTGAATTCACAAGGGAATTCGAATTTAACAAAAACAGCTCAAAATGACCAAAAACAATGCTTAATTCCCAAGGGAATTCGAATTTGAAAAAAACAGCTCAAAGTGACCAAAAACAATGCTTAATTCCCAAAGGAATTCGAATTTGATAAAAACAGCTCAAAATAACCAAAAACAATGCTTAAATCCCAAGAGAATTCGAATTTGACAAAAACAGCTCAAAATGACCAAAACAATGCTTAATTCCAAAGGGAATTCGGAATTAACAAAAACAGCTCAAAAAGACCAAAAACAATGCTTAATTCCCAATGGAATTCGAATTTGATAAAAACAGCTCAAAATGACCAAAAACAATGCTTAATTCTCAAGGGAATTCGAATTTGATAAAAACAGCTCGAAATGACCAAAAAAAATGCTTACTTCCAAAAAAAATTTGGAATTAACAAAAACAGTTCAAAAAGACCAAAAACAATGCTTAATTCCCAAGGAAATTCGAATTTGATGAAAACAGCTCAAAATGACCAAAAACAACGCTGAATTCTCAAGGGAATTCGAATTTACCAAAAACAGCTCAAAATGACCAAAAACAATGCTTAATTCCAAAGGAAATTCGGAATTAACAAAAACAGCTCAAAATGACCAAAAACAATGTTTAAATCCCAAGGGAATTCGAATTTGATAAAAACAGCTCAAAATGACAAAAAACATTGCTTAATTCCCAAGGGAAATCGAATTTGACAAAAACAACTCAAAATGACCAAACACAATGCTTAATTCCCAAGGAAATTCGGAATTAACAAAAACAGCTCAAAGTGACCAAAAACAATGCTTAATTCCCAAAGGAATTCGAATTTGATAAAAACAGCTCAAAATAACCAAAAACAATGCTTAAATCCCAAGAGAATTCGAATTTGACAAAAACAGCTCAAAATGACCAAATACAATGCTTAATTCACAAGGGAATTCGAATTTGATAAAAACAGCTCAAAATGACAAAAAACATTGCTTAATTCCCAAGGGAAATCGAATTTGACAAAAACAACTCAAAATGACCAAACACAATGCTTAATTCCCAAGGAAATTCGGAATTAACAAAAACAGCTCAAAGTGACCAAAAACAATGCTTAATTCCCAAAGGAATTCGAATTTGATAAAAACAGCTCAAAATAACCAAAAACAATGCTTAAATCCCAAGAGAATTCGAATTTGACAAAAACAGCTCAAAATGACCAAAACAATGCTTAATTCCAAAGGGAATTCGGAATTAACAAAAACAGCTCAAAAAGAACAAAAACAATGCTTAATTCCCAATGGAATTCGAATTTGATAAAAACAGCTCAAAATGACCAAAAACAATGCTTAATTCTCAAGGGAATTCGAATTTGATAAAAACAGCTCGAAATGACCAAAAAAAATGCTTACTTCCAAAAAAAATTTGGAATTAACAAAAACAGTTCAAAAAGACCAAAAACAATGCTTAATTCCCAAGGAAATTCGAATTTGATGAAAACAGCTCAAAATGACCAAAAACAACGCTGAATTCTCAAGGGAATTCGAATTTACCAAAAAAAGCTCAAAATGACCAAAAACAATGCTTAATTCCAAAGGAAATTCGGAATTAACAAAAACAGCTCAAAATGACCAAAAACAATGTTTAAATCCCAAGGGAATTCGAATTTGATAAAAACAGCTCAAAATGACAAAAAACATTGCTTAATTCCCAAGGGAAATCGAATTTGACAAAAACAACTCAAAATGACCAAACACAATGCTTAATTCCCAAGGAAATTCGGAATTAACAAAAACAGCTCAAAGTGACCAAAAACAATGCTTAATTCCCAAAGGAATTCGAATTTGATAAAAACAGCTCAAAATAACCAAAAACAATGCTTAAATCCCAAGAGAATTCGAATTTGACAAAAACAGCTCAAAATGACCAAAACAATGCTTAATTCCAAAGGGAATTCGGAATTAACAAAAACAGCTCAAAAAGACCAAAAACAATGCTTAATTCCCAATGGAATTCGAATTTGATAAAAACAGCTCAAAATGACCAAAAACAATGCTTAATTCTCAAGGGAATTCGAATTTGATAAAAACAGCTCGAAATGACCAAAAAAAATGCTTACTTCCAAAAAAAATTTGGAATTAACAAAAACAGTTCAAAAAGACCAAAAACAATGCTTAATTCCCAAGGAAATTCGAATTTGATGAAAACAGCTCAAAATGACCAAAAACAACGCTGAATTCTCAAGGGAATTCGAATTTACCAAAAACAGCTCAAAATGACCAAAAACAATGCTTAATTCCAAAGGAAATTCGGAATTAACAAAAACAGCTCAAAATGACCAAAAACAATGTTTAAATCCAAAGGGAATTCGAATTTGATAAAAACAGCTCAAAATGACCAAAAACAATGCTTAAATCCGAAGGGAATTCGAATTTGACAAAAACAGCTCAAATTGATCGAAAACAATGCTTAATTCCCAAGGGAATTCGAATTTGACAAAAACAACTTCAAAATGACCAAATACAATGCTTAATTCACAAGAGAATTCGAATTTGACAAAAACAACTCAAAATGACCAAAAACAATGCTTAATTCTAAAGGGAATTCAGAATTAACAAAAACAGCTCAAAATGACCAAAAACAATGTTCAAATCCCAAGGGAATTCGAATTTGATAAAAACAGCTCAAATGACCAAAAACAATGCTTAAATCCGAAGGGAATTCGAATTTGATAAAAACAGCTCGAAATGACCAAAAAAAGTGCTTAATTCCAAAGGGAATTTCAACAGTTCAAAAAGACCAAAAACAATGCTTAATTGCCAAGGAAATTCGAATTTGATAAAAACAGCTCAAAATGGCCAAAAACAATGTTTAATTCCCAAGGGAATTCGAATTTGACAAAAACAGCTCAAATTGACCGAAAACAATGCTTAATTCCCAAGGGAATTCGAATTTGACAAAAACAACTAAAAATGACCAAATACAATGCTTAATTCACAAGAGAATTTGAATTTGACTAAAACAGCTCAAAATGACCAAAAACAATGCTTAATTCCAGAGGGAATTCAGAATTAACAAAAACAGCTCAAATTGACCGAAAACAATGCTTAATTCCCAAGGGAATTCGAATTTGACAAAAACAACTAAAAATGACCAAATACAATGCTTAATTCACAAGGGAATTCGGAATTAACAAAAACAGCTCAAAATGACCAAAAACAATGCTTAATTCCCAAGGGAATTCGAATTTGACAAAAACAGCTCAAAATGACCAAAAACAATGCTTAATTCCAAAGGGAATTCAGAATTAACAAAAACAGCTCAAAAGGACCAAAAACAATGCTGAATTCCCAAGGGAATTCAAATTTGACAAAAACAGCTCATAATGACCAAAAACAATGCTGAATTCACAAGGGAATTCGAATTTAACAAAAACAGCTCAAAATGACCAAAAACAATGCTTAATTCCCAAGGGAATTCGAATTTGAAAAAAACAGCTCAAAATGACCAAATACAATGCTTAATTCACAAGGGAATTCGAATTTGATAAAAACAGCTCAAAATGACAAAAAACATTGCTTAATTCCCAAGGGAAATCGAATTTGACAAAAACAACTCAAAATGACCAAACACAATGCTTAATTCCCAAGGAAATTCGGAATTAACAAAAACAGCTCAAAGTGACCAAAAACAATGCTTAATTCCCAAAGGAATTCGAATTTGATAAAAACAGCTCAAAATAACCAAAAACAATGCTTAAATCCCAAGAGAATTCGAATTTGACAAAAACAGCTCAAAATGACCAAAACAATGCTTAATTCCAAAGGGAATTCGGAATTAACAAAAACAGCTCAAAAAGACCAAAAACAATGCTTAATTCACAAGAGAATTTGAATTTGACTAAAACAGCTCAAAATGACCAAAAACAATGCTTAATTCCAGAGGGAATTCAGAATTAACAAAAACAGCTCAAATTGACCGAAAACAATGCTTAATTCCCAAGAGAATTCGAATTTGACAAAAACAACTAAAAATGACCAAATACAATGCTTAATTCACAAGGGAATTCGAAATTAACAAAAACAGCTCAAAATGACCAAAAACAATGCTTAATTCCCAAGCGAATTCGAATTTGACAAAAACAGCTCAAAATGACCAAAAACAATGCTTAATTCCAAAGGGAATTCAGAATTAACAAAAACAGCTCAAAAGGACCAAAAACAATGCTGAATTCCCAAGGGAATTCAAATTTGACAAAAACAGCTCATAATGACCAAAAACAATGCTGAATTCACAAGGGAATTCGAATTTAACAAAAACAGCTCAAAATGACCAAAAACAATGCTTAATTCCCAAGGGAATTCGAATTTGAAAAAAACAGCTCAAAATGACCAAATACAATGCTTAATTCACAAGGGAATTCGAATTTGATAAAAACAGCTCAAAATGACAAAAAACAATGCTTAATTCCCAAGGGAATTCGAATTTGAAAAAAACAGCTCAAAATGACCAAATACAATGCTTAATTCTCAAGGAAATTCGAATTTGATAAAAACAGCTCAAAATGACCAAAAACAATGCTTAATTCCCAAGGGAATTCGAATTTGACAAAAACAGCTCAAAATGACCAAATACAATGCTTAATTCACAAGGGAATTCGAATTTGAAAAAAACAGCTCAAAATGACCAAAAACAATGCTGAATTCCCAAGGGAATTCAAATTTGACAAAAACAGCTCATAATGACCAAAAACAATGCTGAATTCACAAGGGAATTCGAATTTAACAAAAACAGCTCAAAATGACCAAAAACAATGCTTAATTCCCAAGGGAATTCGAATTTGAAAAAAACAGCTCAAAATGACCAAATACAATGCTTAATTCACAAGGGAATTCGAATTTGATAAAAACAGCTCAAAATGACAAAAAACATTGCTTAATTCCCAAGGGAAATCGAATTTGACAAAAACAACTCAAAATGACCAAACACAATGCTTAATTCCCAAGGAAATTCGGAATTAACAAAAACAGCTCAAAGTGACCAAAAACAATGCTTAATTCCCAAAGGAATTCGAATTTGATAAAAACAGCTCAAAATAACCAAAAACAATGCTTAAATCCCAAGAGAATTCGAATTTGACAAAAACAGCTCAAAATGACCAAAACAATGCTTAATTCCAAAGGGAATTCGGAATTAACAAAAACAGCTCAAAAAGACCAAAAACAATGCTTAATTCACAAGAGAATTTGAATTTGACTAAAACAGCTCAAAATGACCAAAAACAATGCTTAATTCCAGAGGGAATTCAGAATTAACAAAAACAGCTCAAATTGACCGAAAACAATGCTTAATTCCCAAGAGAATTCGAATTTGACAAAAACAACTAAAAATGACCAAATACAATGCTTAATTCACAAGGGAATTCGAAATTAACAAAAACAGCTCAAAATGACCAAAAACAATGCTTAATTCCCAAGCGAATTCAGAATTAACAAAAACAGCTCAAAAGGACCAAAAACAATGCTGAATTCCCAAGGGAATTCAAATTTGACAAAAACAGCTCATAATGACCAAAAACAATGCTGAATTCACAAGGGAATTCGAATTTAACAAAAACAGCTCAAAATGACCAAAAACAATGCTTAATTCCCAAGGGAATTCGAATTTGAAAAAAACAGCTCAAAATGACCAAATACAATGCTTAATTCACAAGGGAATTCGAATTTGATAAAAACAGCTCAAAATGACAAAAAACAATGCTTAATTCCCAAGGGAATTCGAATTTGAAAAAAACAGCTCAAAATGACCAAATACAATGCTTAATTCTCAAGGAAATTCGAATTTGATAAAAACAGCTCAAAATGACCAAAAACAATGCTTAATTCCCAAGGGAATTCGAATTTGACAAAAACAGCTCAAAATGACCAAATACAATGCTTAATTCACAAGGGAATTCGAATTTGATAAAAACAGCTCAAAATGACAAAAAACATTGCTTAATTCCCAAGGGAAATCGAATTTGACAAAAACAACTCAAAATGACCAAACACAATGCTTAATTCCCAAGGAAATTCGGAATTAACAAAAACAGCTCAAAGTGACCAAAAACAATGCTTAATTCCCAAAGGAATTCGAATTTGATAAAAACAGCTCAAAATAACCAAAAACAATGCTTAAATCCCAAGAGAATTCGAATTTGACAAAACAGCTCAAAATGACCAAAACAATGCTTAATTCCAAAGGGAATTCGGAATTAACAGAAACAGCTCAAAAAGACCAAAAACAATGCTTAATTCCCAATGGAATTCGAATTTGATAAAAACAGCTCAAAATGACCAAAAACAATGCTTAATTCTCAAGGGAATTCGAATTTGATAAAAACAGCTCGAAATGACCAATAAAAATGCTTACTTCCAAAAAAAATTTGGAATTAACAAAAACAGTTCAAAAAGACCAAAAACAATGCTTAATTCCCAAGGAAATTCGAATTTGATAAAAACAGCTCAAAATGACCAAAAACAACGCTGAATTCTCAAGGGAATTCGAATTTACCAAAAACAGCTCAAAATGACCAAAAACAATGCTTAATTCCAAAGGAAATTCGGAATTAACAAAAACAGCTCAAAATGACCAAAAACAATGCTTAAATCCCAAGGGAATTCGAATTTGATAAAAACAGCTCAAAATGACCAAAAACAACGCTGAATTCTCAAGGGAATTCGAATTTACCAAAAACAGTTCAAAAAGACCAAAAACAATGCTTAATTCCCAAGGAAATTCGAATTTGATAAAAACAGCTCAAAATGACCAAAAACAACGCTGAATTCTCAAGGGAATTCGAATTTACCAAAAACAGCTCAAAATGACCAAAAACAATGCTTAATTCCAAGGGAAATTCGGAATTAACAAAAACAGCTCAAAATGACCAAAAACAATGCTTAAATCCCAAGGGAATTCGAATTTGATAAAAACAGCTCAAAATGACCAAAAACAATGCTTAAATCCGAAGGGATTCGAATTTGACAAAAACAGCTCAAAGTGATCGAAAACAATGCTTAATTCCCAAGGGAATTCGAATTTGACAAAAACAACTTCAAAATGACCAAATACAATGCTTAATTCACAAGAGAATTCGAATTTGACAAAAACAACTTCAAAATGACCAAAAACAATGCTTAATTCTAAAGGGAATTCAGAATTAACAAAAACAGCTCAAAATGACCAAAAACAATGCTTAATTCCCAAGGGAATTCGAATTTGAGAAAAACAGCTCAACATGACCAAATACAATGCTTAATTCACAAGGGAATTCGAATTTGATAAAAACAGCTCAAAATGACCAAAAACAATGCTAAATTCCAAAAGGAATTTTGAATTAACAAAAACAGCTCAAAAAGACCAAAAACAATGCTTAATTCTCAAGGGAATTCGAATTTGATAAAAACAGCTCAAAATGACCAAAAACAATGCTTAATTCCCAAGGGAATTCGAATTTGACAAAAACAGCTCAAAATGACCAAATACAATGCTTAATTCACAAGGGAATTCGAATTTGATAAAAACAGCTCAAAATGACAAAAAACATTGCTTAATTCCCAAGGGAAATCGAATTTGACAAAAACAACTCAAAATGACCAAACACAATGCTTAATTCCCAAAGGAATTCGAATTTGATAAAAACAGCTCAAATTGATCGAAAACAATGCTTAATTCCCAAGGGAATTCGAATTTGACAAAAACAACTTCAAAATGACCAAATACAATGCTTAATTCACAAGAGAATTCGAATTTGACAAAAACAGCTCAAAATGACCAAAAACAATGCTTAATTCTAAAAGGAATTCAGAATTAACAAAAACAGCTCAAAATGACCAAAAACAATGCTTAATTCCCAAGGGAATTCGAATTTGAGAAAAACAGCTCAACATGACCAAATACAATGCTTAATTCACAAGGGAATTCGAATGTGATAAAAACAGCTCAAAATGACCAAAAACAATGCTAAATTCCAAAAGGAATTTTGAATTAACAAAAACAGCTCAAAAAGACCAAAAACAATGCTTAATTCTCAAGGGAATTCGAATTTGATAAAAACAGCTCAAAATGACCAAAAACCATGCTTAATTCCCAAGGGAATTCGAATTTGACAAAAACAGCTCAAAATGACCAAATACAATGCTTAATTCACAAGGGAATTCGAATTTGATAAAAACAGCTCAAAATGACAAAAAACATTGCTTAATTCCCAAGGGAAATCGAATTTGACAAAAACAACTCAAAATGACCAAACACAATGCTTAATTCCCAAGGAAATTCGGAATTAACAAAAACAGCTCAAAGTGACCAAAAACAATGCTTAATTCCCAAAGGAATTCGAATTTGATAAAAACAGCTCAAAATAACCAAAAACAATGCTTAAATCCCAAGAGAATTCGAATTTGACAAAAACAGCTCAAAATGACCAAAACAATGCTTAATTCCAAAGGGAATTCGGAATTAACAAAAACAGCTCAAAAAGACCAAAAACTATGCTTAATTCCCAATGGAATTCGAATTTGATAAAAACAGCTCAAAATGACCAAAAACAACGCTGAATTCTCAAGGGAATTCGAATTTACCAAAAACAGTTCAAAAAGACCAAAAACAATGCTTAATTCCCAAGGAAATTCGAATTTGATAAAAACAGCTCAAAATGACCAAAAACAACGCTGAATTCTCAAGGGAATTCGAATTTACCAAAAACAGCTCAAAATGACCAAAAACAATGCTTAATTCCAAAGGAAATTCGGAATTAACAAAAACAGCTCAAAATGACCAAAAACAATGCTTAAATCCCAAGGGAATTCGAATTTGATAAAAACAGCTCAAAATGACCAAAAACAATGCTTAAATCCGAAGGGAATTCGAATTTGACAAAAACAGCTCAAATTGATCGAAAACAATGCTTAATTCCCAAGGGAATTCGAATTTGACAAAAACAACTTCAAAATGACCAAATACAATGCTTAATTCACAAGAGAATTCGAATTTGACAAAAACAGCTCAAAATGACCAAAAACAATGCTTAATTCTAAAGGGAATTCAGAATTAACAAAAACAGCTCAAAATGACCAAAAACAATGCTTAATTCCCAAGGGAATTCGAATTTGAGAAAAACAGCTCAACATGACCAAATACAATGCTTAATTCACAAGGGAATTCGAATTTGATAAAAACAGCTCAAAATGACCAAAAACAATGCTAAATTCCAAAAGGAATTTTGAATTAACAAAAACAGCTCAAAAAGACCAAAAACAATGCTTAATTCTCAAGGGAATTCGAATTTGATAAAAACAGCTCAAAATGACCAAAAACAATGCTTAATTCCCAAGGGAATTCGAATTTGACAAAAACAGCTCAAAATGACCAAATACAATGCTTAATTCACAAGGGAATTCGAATTTGATAAAAACAGCTCAAAATGACAAAAAACATTGCTTAATTCCCAAGGGAAATCGAATTTGACAAAAACAACTCAAAATGACCAAACACAATGCTTAATTCCCATGGAAATTCGGAATTAACAAAAACAGCTCAAAGTGACCAAAAACAATGCTTAATTCCCAAAGGAATTCGAATTTGATAAAAACAGCTCAAAATAACCAAAAACAATGCTTAAATCCCAAGAGAATTCGAATTTGACAAAAACAGCTCAAAATGACCAAAACAATGCTTAATTCCAAAGGGAATTCGGAATTAACAAAAACAGCTCAAAAAGACCAAAAACAATGCTTAATTCCCAATGGAATTCGAATTTGATAAAAACAGCTCAAAATGACCAAAAACAATGCTTAATTCTCAAGGGAATTCGAATTTGATAAAAACAGCTCGAAATGACCAAAAAAAATGCTTACTTCCAAAAAAAATTTGGAATTAACAAAAACAGTTCAAAAAGACCAAAAACAGTTCAAAAAGACCAAAAACAATGCTTAATTCCCAAGGAAATTCGAATTTGATAAAAACAGCTCAAAATGACCAAAAACAACGCTGAATTCTCAAGGGAATTCGAATTTACCAAAAACAGCTCAAAATGACCAAAAACAATGCCTAATTCCAAAGGAAATTCGGAATTAACAAAAACAGCTCAAAATGACCAAAAACAATGCTTAAATCCCAAGGGAATTCGAATTTGATAAAAACAGCTCAAAATGACCAAAAACAATGCTTAAATCCGAAGGGAATTCGAATTTGACAAAAACAGCTCAAATTGATCGAAAACAATGCTTAATTCCCAAGGGAATTCGAATTTGACAAAAACAACTCAAAATGACAAAAAACAATGCTTTATTCTAAAGGGAATTCAGAATTAACAAAAACAGCTCAAAATGACCAAAAACAATGTTCAAATCCCAAGGGAATTCGAATTTGATAAAAACAGCTCAAATGACCAAAAACAATGCTTAAATCCGAAGGGAATTCGAATTTGATAAAAACAGCTCGAAATGACCAAAAAAAGTGCTTAATTCCAAAGGGAATTTGGAATTAACAAAAACAGCTCAAAATGGCCAAAAACAATGTTTAATTCCCAAGGGAATTCGAATTTGACAAAAACAGCTCAAATTGACCGAAAACAATGCTTAATTCCCAAGGGAATTCGAATTTGACAAAAACAACTAAAAATGACCAAATACAATGCTTAATTCACAAGAGAATTTGAATTTGACTAAAACAGCTCAAAATGACCAAAAACAATGCTTAATTCCAGAGGGAATTCAGAATTAACAAAAACAGCTCAAATTGACCGAAAACAATGCTTAATTCCCAAGGGAATTCGAATTTGACAAAAACAACTAAAAATGACCAAATACAATGCTTAATTCACAAGAGAATTTGAATTTGACTAAAACAGCTCAAAATGACCAAAAACAATGCTTAATTCCAGAGGGAATTCAGAATTAACAAAAACAGCTCAAAAGGACCAAAAACAATGCTGAATTCCCAAGGGAATTCGAATTTGAAAAAAACAGCTCATAATGACCAAAAACAATGCTGAATTCACAAGGGAATTCGAATTTAACAAAAACAGCTCAAAATGACCAAAAACAATGCTTAATTCCCAAGGGAATTCGAATTTGAGAAAAACAGCTCAAAATGACCAAATACAATGCTTAATTCACAAGGGAATTCGAATTTGATAAAAACAGCTCAAACTGACAAAAAACATTGCTTAATTCCGAAGGGAAATCGAATTTGACAAAAACAACTCAAAATGACCAAATACAATGCTTAATTCCCAAGGAAATTCGGAATTAACAAAAACAGCTCAAAATGACCAAAAACAATGCTTAATTCCCAAGGGAATTCGAATTTGACAAAAACAGCTCAAAATGACCAAAAACAATGCTTAATTCCAAAGGGAATTCAGAATTAACAAAAACAGCTCAAAAGGACCAAAAACAATGCTGAATTCCCAAGGGAATTCAAATTTGACAAAAACAGCTCATAATGACCAAAAACAATGCTGAATTCACAAGGGAATTCGAATTTAACAAAAACAGCTCAAAATGACCAAAAACAATGCTTAATTCCCAAGGGAATTCGAATTTGAAAAAAACAGCTCAAAATGACCAAATACAATGCTTAATTCACAAGGGAATTCGAATTTGATAAAAACAGCTCAAAATGACAAAAAACATTGCTTAATTCCCAAGGGAAATCGAATTTGACAAAAACAACTCAAAATGACCAAACACAATGCTTAATTCCCAAGGAAATTCGGAATTAACAAAAACAGCTCAAAGTGACCAAAAACATTGCTTAATTCCCAAAGGAATTCGAATTTGATAAAAACAGCTCAAAATAACCAAAAACAATGCTTAAATCCCAAGAGAATTCGAATTTGACAAAAACAGCTCAAAATGACCAAAACAATGCTTAATTCCAAAGGGAATTCGGAATTAACAAAAACAGCTCAAAAAGACCAAAAACAATGCTTAATTCCCAATGGAATTCGAATTTGATAAAAACAGCTCAAAATGACCAAAAACAACGCTGAATTCTCAAGGGAATTCGAATTTACCAAAAACAGCTCAAAATGACCAAAAACAATGCTTAATTCCAAAGGAAATTCGGAATTAACAAAAACAGCTCAAAATGACCAAAAACAATGCTTAAATCCCAAGGGAATTCGAATTTGATAAAAACAGCTCAAAATGACCAAAAACAATGCTTAAATCCGAAGGGAATTCGAATTTGACAAAAACAGCTCAAATTGATCGAAAACAATGCTTAATTCCCAAGGGAATTCGAATTTGACAAAAACAACTTCAAATTGACCAAATACAATGCTTAATTCACAAGAGAATTCGAATTTGACAAAAACAGCTCAAAATGACCAAAAACAATGCTTAATTCTAAAGGGAATTCAGAATTAACAAAAACAGCTCAAAATGACCAAAAACAATGCTTAATTCCCAAGGGAATTCGAATTTGAGAAAAACAGCTCAACATGACCAAATACAATGCTTAATTCACAAGGGAATTCGAATTTGATAAAAACAGCTCAAAATGACCAAAAACAATGCTAAATTCCAAAAGGAATTTTGAATTAACAAAAACAGCTAAAAAAGACCAAAAACAATGCTTAATTCTCAAGGGAATTCGAATTTGATAAAAACAGCTCAAAATGACCAAAAACAATGCTTAATTCCCAAGGGAATTCGAATTTGACAAAAACAGCTCAAAATGACCAAATACAATGCTTAATTCACAAGGGAATTCGAATTTGATAAAAACAGCTCAAAATGACAAAAAACATTGCTTAATTCCCAAGGGAAATCGAATTTGACAAAAACAACTCAAAATGACCAAACACAATGCTTAATTCCCAAGGAAATTCGTAATTAACAAAAACAGCTCAAAGTGACCAAAAACAATGCTTAATTCCCAAAGGAATTCGAATTTGATAAAAACAGCTCAAAATAACCAAAAACAATGCTTAAATCCCAAAAGAATTCGAATTTGACAAAAACAGCTCAAAATGACCAAAACAATGCTTAATTCTCAAGGGAATTCGAATTTGATAAAAACAGCTCAAAATGACCAAAAACAATGCTTAATTCCCAAGGGAATTCGAATTTGACAAAAACAGCTCAAAATTACCAAATACAATGCTTAATTCACAAGGGAATTCGAATTTGATAAAAACAGCTCAAAATGACAAAAAACATTGCTTAATTCCCAAGGGAAATCGAATTTGACAAAAACAACTCCTAATGACAAAACACAATGCTTAATTCCCAAGGAAATTCGGAATTAACAAAAACAGCTCAAAGTGACCAAAAACAATGCTTAATTCCCAAAGGAATTCGAATTTGATAAAAACAGCTCAAAATAACCAAAAACAATGCTTAAATCCCAAGAGAATTCGAATTTGACAAAAACAGCTCAAAATGACCAAAACAATGCTTAATTCCAAAGGGAATTCGGAATTAACAAAAACAGCTCAAAAAGACCAAAAACAATGCTTAATTCCCAATGGAATTCGAATTTGATAAAAACAGCTCAAAATGACCAAAAACAATGCTTAATTCTCAAGGGAATTCGAATTTGATAAAAACAGCTCGAAATGACCAAAAAAAATGCTTACTTCCAAAAAAAATTTGGAATTAACAAAAACAGTTCAAAAAGACCAAAAACAATGCTTAATTCCCAAGGAAATTCGAATTTGATAAAAACAGCTCAAAATGACCAAAAACAACGCTGAATTCTCAAGGGAATTCGAATTTACCAAAAACAGCTCAAAATGACCAAAAACAATGCTTAATTCCAAAGGAAATTCGGAATTAACAAAAACAGCTCAAAATGACCAAAAACAATGCTTAAATCCCAAGGGAATTCGAATTTGATAAAAACAGCTCAAAATGACCAAAAACAATGCTTAAATCCGAAGGGAATTCGAATTTGACAAAAACAGCTCAAATTGATCGAAAACAAGGCTTAATTCCATTCCCAAGGGAATTCGAATTTGACAAAAACAACTTCAAAATGACCAAATACAATGCTTAATTCACAAGAGAATTCGAATTTGACAAAAACAGCTCAAAATGACCAAAAACAATGCTTAATTCTAAAGGGAATTCAGAATTAACAAAAACAGCTCAAAATGACCAAAAACAATGTTCAAATCCCAAGGGAATTCGAATTTGATAAATACAGCTCAAATGACCAAAAACAATGCTTAAATCCGAAAGGAATTCGAATTTGATAAAAACAGCTCGAAATGACCAAAAAAAGTGCTTAATTCCAAAGGGAATTTGGAATTAACAAAAACAGTTCAAAAAGACCAAAAACAATGCTTAATTGCCAAGGAAATTCGAATTTGATAAAAACAGCTCAAAATGGCCAAAAACAATGTTTAATTCCCAAGGGAATTCGAATTTGACAAAAACAGCTCAAATTGACCGAAAACAATGCTTAATTCCCAAGGGAATTCGAATTTGACAAAAACAACTAAAAAATGACCAAATACAATGCTTAATTCACAAGAGAATTTGAATTTGACTAAAACAGCTCAAAATGACCAAAAACAATGCTTAAATCCGAAGGGAATTCGAATTTGATAAAAACAGCTCGAAATGACCAAAAGAAGTGCTTAATTCCAAAGGGAATTTGGAATTAACAAAAACAGTTCAAAAAGACCAAAAACAATGCTTAATTGCCAAGGGAATTCGAATTTGATAAATACAGCTCAAATGACCAAAAACAATGTTTAATTCCCAAGGGAATTCGAATTTGACAAAAACAGCTCAAATTGACCGAAAACAATGCTTAATTCCCAAGGGAATTCGAATTTGACAAAAACAACTAAAAATGACCAAATACAATGCTTAATTCACAAGAGAATTTGAATTTGACTAAAACAGCTCAAAATGACCAAAAACAATGCTTAAATCCGAAGGGAATTCGAATTTGATAAAAACAGCTCGAAATGACCAAAAGAAGTGCTTAATTCCAAAGGGAATTTGGAATTAACAAAAACAGTTCAAAAAGACCAAAAACAATGCTTAATTGCCAAGGAAATTCGAATTTGATAAAAACAGCTCAAAATGACCAAAAACAATGTTTAATTCCCAAGGGAATTCGAATTTGACAAAAACAGCTCAAATTGACCGAAAACAATGCTTAATTCCCAAGGGAATTCGAATTTGACAAAAACAACTAAAAATGACCAAATACAATGCTTAATTCACAAGAGAATTTGAATTTGACTAAAACAGCTCAAAATGACCAAAAACAATGCTTAATTCCAGAGGGAATTCAGAATTAACAAAAACAGCTCAAAAGGACCAAAAACAATGCTGAATTCCCAAGGGAATTCGAATTTGACAAAAACAGCTCATAATGACCAAAAACAATGCTGAATTCACAAGGGAATTCGAATTTAACAAAAACAGCTCAAAATGACCAAAAACAATGCTTAATTCCCAAGGGAATTCGAATTTGAGAAAAACAGCTCAAAATGACCAAATACAATGCTTAATTCACAAGGGAATTCGAATTTGATAAAAACAGCTCAAAATGACAAAAAACATTGCTTAATTCCGAAGGGAAATCGAATTTGACAAAAACAACTCAAAATGACCAAACACAATGCTTAATTCCCAAGGAAATTCGAATTTGATAAAAACAGCTCGAAATGACCAAAAGAAGTGCTTAATTCCAAAGGGAATTTGGAATTAACAAAAACAGTTCAAAAAGACCAAAAACAATGCTTAATTGCCAAGGGAATTCGAATTTGATAAATACAGCTCAAATGACCAAAAACAATGTTTAATTCCCAAGGGAATTCGAATTTGACAAAAACAGCTCAAATTGACCGAAAACAATGCTTAATTCCAAAGGGAATTCGAATTTGACAAAACAACTAAAAATGACCAAATACAATGCTTAATTCACAAGAGAATTTGAATTTGACTAAAACAGCTCAAAATGACCAAAAACAATGCTTAAATCCGAAGGGAATTCGAATTTGATAAAAACAGCTCGAAATGACCAAAAGAAGTGCTTAATTCCAAAGGGAATTTGGAATTAACAAAAACAGTTCAAAAAGACCAAAAACAATGCTTAATTGCCAAGGAAATTCGAATTTGATAAAAACAGCTCAAAATGACCAAAAACAATGTTTAATTCCCAAGGGAATTCGAATTTGACAAAAACAGCTCAAATTGACCGAAAACAATGCTTAATTCCCAAGGGAATTCGAATTTGACAAAAACAACTAAAAATGACCAAATACAATGCTTAATTCACAAGAGAATTTGAATTTGACTAAAACAGCTCAAAATGACCAAAAACAATGCTTAATTCCAGAGGGAATTCAGAATTAACAAAAACAGCTCAAAAGGACCAAAAACAATGCTGAATTCCCAAGGGAATTCGAATTTGACAAAAACAGCTCATAATGACCAAAAACAATGCTGAATTCACAAGGGAATTCGAATTTAACAAAAACAGCTCAAAATGACCAAAAACAATGCTTAATTCCCAAGGGAATTCGAATTTGAGAAAAACAGCTCAAAATGACCAAATACAATGCTTAATTCACAAGGGAATTCGAATTTGATAAAAACAGCTCAAAATGACAAAAAACATTGCTTAATTCCGAAGGGAAATCGAATTTGACAAAAACAACTCAAAATGACCAAACACAATGCTTAATTCCCAAGGAAATTCGAATTTGATAAAAACAGCTCGAAATGACCAAAAAAAATGCTTACTTCCAAAGGAAATTTGGAATTAACAAAAACAGTTCAAAAAGACCAAAAACAATGCTTAATTCCCAAGGAAATTCGAATTTGATAAAAACAGCTCAAAATGACCAAAAACAACGCTGAATTCTCAAGGGAATTCGAATTTACCAAAAACAGCTCAAAATGACCAAAAACAATGCTTAATTCCAAAGGAAATTCGGAATTAACAAAAACAGCTCAAAATGACCAAAAACAATGCTTAAATCCCAAGGGAATTCGAATTTGATAAAAACAGCTCAAAATGACCAAAAACAATGCTTAAATCCGAAGGGAATTCGAATTTGACAAAAACAGCTCAAATTGATCGAAAACAATGCTTAATTCCCAAGGGAATTCGAATTTGACAAAAACAACTTCAAAATGACCAAATACAATGCTTAATTCACAAGAGAATTCGAATTTGACAAAAACAGCTCAAAATGACCAAAAACAATGCTTAATTCTAAAGGGAATTCAGAATTAACAAAAACAGCTCAAAATGACCAAAAACAATGTTCAAATCCCAAGGGAATTCGAATTTGATAAAAACAGCTCAAATGACCAAAAACAATGCTTAAATCCGAAGGGAATTCGAATTTGATAAAAACAGCTCGAAATGACCAAAAAAAGTGCTTAATTCCAAAGGGAATTTGGAATTAACAAAAACAGTTCAAAAAGACCAAAAACAATGCTTAATTGCCAAGGAAATTCGAATTTGATAAAAACAGCTCAAAATGGCCAAAAACAATGTTTAATTCCCAAGGGAATTCGAATTTGACAAAAACAGCTCAAATTGACCGAAAACAATGCTTAATTCCCAAGGGAATTCGAATTTGACAAAAACAACTAAAAATGACCAAATACAATGCTTAATTCACAAGAGAATTTGAATTTGACTAAAACAGCTCAAAATGACCAAAAACAATGCTTAAATCCGAAGGGAATTCGAATTTGATAAAAACAGCTCGAAATGACCAAAAGAAGTGCTTAATTCCAAAGGGAATTTGGAATTAACAAAAACAGTTCAAAAAGACCAAAAACAATGCTTAATTGCCAAGGAAATTCGAATTTGATAAAAACAGCTCAAAATGACCAAAAACAATGTTTAATTCCCAAGGGAATTCGAATTTGACAAAACCAGCTCAAATTGACCGAAAACAATGCTTAATTCCCAAGGGAATTCGAATTTGACAAAAACAACTAAAAGTGACCAAATACAATGCTTAATTCACAAGAGAATTTGAATTTGACTAAAACAGCTCAAAATGACCAAAAACAATGCTTAATTCCAGAGGGAATTCAGAATTAACAAAAACAGCTCAAAAGGACCAAAAACAATGCTGAATTCCCAAGGGAATTCGAATTTGACAAAAACAGCTCATAATGACCAAAAACAATGCTGAATTCACAAGGGAATTCGAATTTAACAAAAACAGCTCAAAATGACCAAAAACAATGCTTAATTCCCAAGGGAATTCAAATTTGAGAAAAACAGCTCAAAATGACCAAATACAATGCTCAATTCACAAGGGAATTCGAATTTGATAAAAACAGCTCAAAATGACAAAAAACATTGCTTAATTCCGAAGGGAAATCGAATTTGACAAAAACAACTCAAAATGACCAAATACAATGCTTAATTCCCAAGGAAATTCGGAATTAACAAAAACAGCTCAAAATGACCAAAAACAATGCTTAATTCCCAAGGGAATTCGAATTTGACAAAAACAGCTCAAAATGACCGAAAACAATGCTTAATTCCAAAGGGAATTCAGAATTAACAAAAACAGCTCAAAAGGACCAAAAACAATGCTGAATTCCCAAGGGAATTCAAATTTGACAAAAACAGCTCATAATGACCAAAAACAATGCTGAATTCACAAGGGAATTCGAATTTAACAAAAACAGCTCAAAATGACCAAAAACAATGCTTAATTCCCAAAGGAATTCGAATTTGAAAAAAACAGCTCAAAATGACCAAATACAATGCTTAATTCACAAGGGAATTCGAATTTGATAAAAACAGCTCAAAATGACAAAAAACATTGCTTAATTCCCAAGGGAAATCGAATTTGACAAAAACAACTCAAAATGACCAAACACAATGCTTAATTCCCAAGGAAATTCGGAATTAACAAAAACAGCTCAAAGTGACCAAAAACAATGCTTAATTCCCAAAGGAATTCGAATTTGATAAAAACAGCTCAAAATAACCAAAAACAATGCTTAAATCCCAAGAGAATTCGAATTTGACAAAAACAGCTCAAAATGAACAAAACAATGCTTAATTCCAAAGGGAATTCGGAATTAACAAAAACAGCTCAAAAAGACCAAAAACAATGCTTAATTCCCAATGGAATTCGAATTTGATAAAAACAGCTCAAAATGACCAAAAACAATGCTTAATTCTCAAGGGAATTCGAATTTGATAAAAACAGCTCGAAATGACCAAAAAAAATGCTTACTTCCAAAAAAAATTTGGAATTAACAAAAACAGTTCAAAAAGACCAAAAACAATGCTTAATTCCCAAGGAAATTCGAATTTGATAAAAACAGCTCAAAATGACCAAAAACAACGCTGAATTCTCAAGGGAATTCGAATTTGATAAAAACAGCTCGAAATGACCAAAAAAAATGCTTACTTCCAAAAAAAATTTGGAATTAACAAAAACAGTTCAAAAAGACCAAAAACAATGCTTAATTCCCAAGGAAATTCGAATTTGATAAAAACAGCTCAAAATGACCAAAAAAAACGCTGAATTCTCAAGGGAATTCGAATTTACCAAAAACAGCTCAAAATGACCAAAAACAATGCTTAATTGCCAAGGAAATTCGAATTTGATAAAAACAGCTCAAAATGGCCAAAAACAATGTTTAATTCCCAAGGGAATTCGAATTTGACAAAAACAGCTCAAATTGACCGAAAACAATGCTTAATTCCCAAGGGAATTCGAATTTGACAAAAACAACTAAAAATGACCAAATACAATGCTTAATTCACAAGAGAATTTGAATTTGACTAAAACAGCTCAAAATGACCAAAAACAATGCTTAAATCCGAAGGGAATTCGAATTTGATAAAAACAGCTCAAAATGACCAAAAGAAGTGCTTAATTCCAAAGGGAATTTGGAATTAACAAAAACAGTTCAAAAAGACCAAAAACAATGCTTAATTGCCAAGGAAATTCGAATTTGATAAAAACAGCTCAAAATGACCAAAAACAATGTTTAATTCCCAAGGGAATTCGAATTTGACAAAAACAGCTCAAATTGACCGAAAACAATGCTTAATTCCCAAGGGAATTCGAATTTGACAAAAACAACTAAAAATGACCAAATACAATGCTTAATTCACAAGAGAATTTGAATTTGACTAAAACAGCTCAAAATGACCAAAAACAATGCTTAATTCCAGAGGGAATTCAGAATTAACAAAAACAGCTCAAAAGGACCAAAAACAATGCTGAATTCCCAAGGGAATTCGAATTTGACAAAAACAGCTCATAATGACCAAAAACAATGCTGAATTCACAAGGGAATTCGAATTTAACAAAAACAGCTCAAAATGACCAAAAACAATGCTTAATTCACAAGGGAATTCGAATTTGATAAAAACAGCTCAAAATGACAAAAAACATTGCTTAATTCCGAAGGGAAATCGAATTTGACAAAAACAACTCAAAATGACCAAACACAATGCTTAATTCCAAAGGAAATTCGAATTTGATAAAAACAGCTCGAAATGACCAAAAAAAATGCTTACTTCCAAAAAAAATTTGGAATTAACAAAAACAGTTCAAAAAGACCAAAAACAATGCTTAATTCCCAAGGAAATTCGAATTTGATAAAAACAGCTCAAAATGACCAAAAACAACGCTGAATTCTCAAGGGAATTCGAATTTACCAAAAACAGCTCAAAATGACCAAAAACAATGCTTAATTCCAAAGGAAATTCGGAATTAACAAAAACAGCTCAAAATGACCAAAAACAATGCTTAAATCCCAAGGGAATTCGAATTTGATAAAAACAGCTCAAAATGACCAAAAGCAATGCTTAAATCCGAAGGGAATTCGAATTTGACAAAAACAGCTCAAATTGATCGAAAACAATGCTTAATTCCCAAGGGAATTCGAATTTGACAAAAACAACTTCAAAATGACCAAATACAATGCTTAATTCACAAGAGAATTCGAATTTGACAAAAACAGCTCAAAATGACCAAAAACAATGCTTAATTCTAAAGGGAATTCAGAATTAACAAAAACAGCTCAAAATGACCAAAAACAATGTTCAAATCCCAAGGGAATTCGAATTTGATAAAAACAGCTCAAATGACCAAAAACAATGCTTAAATCCGAAGGGAATTCGAATTTGATAAAAACAGCTCGAAATGACCAAAAAAAGTGCTTAATTCCAAAGGGAATTTGGAATTAACAAAAACAGTTCAAAAAGACCAAAAACAATGCTTAATTGCCAAGGAAATTCGAATTTGATAAAAACAGCTCAAAATGGCCAAAAACAATGTTTAATTCCAAAGGGAATTCGAATTTGACAAAAACAGCTCAAATTGACCGAAAACAATGCTTAATTCCCAAGGGAATTCGAATTTGACAAAAACAACTAAAAATGACCAAATACAATGCTTAATTCACAAGAGAATTTGAATTTGACTAAAACAGCTCAAAATGACCAAAAACAATGCTTAAATCCGAAGGGAATTCGAATTTGATAAAAACAGCTCGAAATGACCAAAAGAAGTGCTTAATTCCAAAGGGAATTTGGAATTAACAAAAACAGTTCAAAAAGACCAAAAACAATGCTAAATTGCCAAGGAAATTCGAATTTGATAAAAACAGCTCAAAATGACCAAAAACAATGTTTAATTCCCAAGGGAATTCGAATTTGACAAAAACAGCTCAAATTGACCGAAAACAATGCTTAATTCCCAAGGGAATTCGAATTTGACAAAAACAACTAAAAATGACCAAATACAATGCTTAATTCACAAGAGAATTTGAATTTGACAAAAACAGCTCAAAATGACCAAAAACAATGCTTAATTCCAGAGGGAATTCAGAATTAACAAAAACAGCTCAAAAGGACCAAAAACAATGCTGAATTCCCAAGGGAATTCAAATTTGACAAAAGCAGCTCATAATGACCAAAAACAATGCTGAATTCACAAGGGAATTCGAATTTAACAAAAACAGCTCAAAATGACCAAAAACAATGCTTAATTCCCAAGGGAATTCGAATTTGAGAAAAACAGCTCAAAATGACCAAATACAATGCTTAATTCACAAGGGAATTCGAATTTGATAAAAACAACTCAAAATGACAAAAAACATTGCTTAATTCCGAAGGGAAATCGAATTTGACAAAAACAACTCAAAATGACCAAATACAATGCTTAATTCCCAAGGAAATTCGGAATTAACAAAAACAGCCCAAAATGACCAAAAACAATGCTTAATTCCCAAGGGAATTCGAATTTGACAAAAACAGCTCAAAATGACCAAAAACAATGCTTAATTCCAAAGGGAATTCAGAATTAACAAAAACAGCTCAAAAGGACCAAAAACAATGCTGAATTCCCAAGGGAATTCAAATTTGACAAAAACAGCTCATAATGACCAAAAACAATGCTGAATTCCCAAGGGAATTCGAATTTGACAAAAACAGCTCATAATGACCAAAAACAATGCTGAATTCACAAGGGAATTCGAATTTAACAAAAACAGCTCAAAATGACCAAAAACAATGCTTAATTCCCAAGGGAATTCGAATTTGAGAAAAACAGCTCAAAATGACCAAATACAATGCTTAATTCACAAGGGAATTCGAATTTGATAAAAACAGCTCAAAATGACAAAAAACATTGCTTAATCCTGAAGGGAAATCGAATTTGACAAAAACAACTCAAAATGACCAAACACAATGCTTAATTCCCAAAGAAATTCGAATTTGATAAAAACAGCTCGAAATGACCAAAAAAAATGCTTACTTCCAAAAAAAATTTGGAATTAACAAAAACAGTTCAAAAAGACCAAAAACAATGCTTAATTCCCAAGGAAATTCGAATTTGATAAAAACAGCTCAAAATGACCAAAAACAACGCTGAATTCTCAAGGGAATTCAGAATTAACAAAAACAGCTCAAAAGGACCAAAAACAATGCTGAATTCCCAAGGGAATTCGAATTTGACAAAAACAGCTCATAATGACCAAAAACAATGCTGAATTCACAAGGGAATTCGAATTTAACAAAAACAGCTCAAAATGACCAAAAACAATGCTTAATTCCCAAGGGAATTCGAATTTGAGAAAAACAGCTCAAAATGACCAAATACAATGCTTAATTCACAAGGGAATTCGAATTTGATAAAAACAGCTCAAAATGACAAAAAACATTGCTTAATTCCGAAGGGAAATCGAATTTGACAAAAACAACTCAAAATGACCAAACACAATGCTTAATTCCCAAGGAAATTCGAATTTGATAAAAACAGCTCGAAATGACCAAAAAAAATGCTTACTTCCAAAAAAAATTTGGAATTAACAAAAACAGTTCAAAAAGACCAAAAACAATGCTTAATTCCCAAGGAAATTCGAATTTGTTAAAAACAGCTCAAAATGACCAAAAACAACGCTGAATTCTCAAGGGAATTCGAATTTACCAAAAACAGCTCAAAATGACCAAAAACAATGCTTAATTCCAAAGGAAATTCGGAATTAACAAAAACAGCTCAAAATGACCAAAAACAATGCTTAAATCCCAAGGGAATTCAGAATTAACAAAAACAGCTCAAAAGGACCAAAAACAATGCTGAATTCCCAAGGGAATTCGAATTTGATAAAAACAGCTCAAAATGACAAAAAACATTGCTTAATTCCGAAGGGAAATCGAATTTGACAAAAACAACTCAAAATGACCAAACACAATGCTTAATTCCCAAGGAAATTCGAATTTGATAAAAACAGCTCGAAATGACCAAAAAAAATGCTTACTTCCAAAAAAAATTTGGAATTAACAAAAACAGTTCAAAAAGACCAAAAACAATGCTTAATTCCCAAGGAAATTCGAATTTGATAAAAACAGCTCAAAATGACCAAAAACAACGCTGAATTCTCAAGGGAATTCGAATTTACCAAAAACAGCTCAAAATGACCAAAAACAATGCTTAATTCCAAAGGAAATTCGGAATTAACAAAAACAGCTCAAAATGACCAAAAACAATGCTTAAATCCCAAGGGAATTCGAATTTGATAAAAACAGCTCAAAATGACCAAAAACAATGCTTAAATCCGAAGGGAATTCGAATTTGACAAAAACAGCTCAAATTGATCGAAAACAATGCTTAATTCCCAAGGGAATTCGAATTTGACAAAAACAACTTCAAAATGACCAAATACAATGCTTAATTCACAAGAGAATTCGAATTTGACAAAAACATCTCAAAATGACCAAAAACAATGCTTAATTCTAAAGGGAATTCAGAATTAACAAAAACAGCTCAAAATGACCAAAAACAATGTTCAAATCCCAAGGGAATTCGAATTTGATAAAAACAGCTCAAATGACCAAAAACAATGCTTAAATCCGAAGGGAATTCGAATTTGATAAAAACAGCTCGAAATGACCAAAAAAAGTGCTTAATTCCAAAGGGAATTTGGAATTAACAAAAACAGTTCAAAAAGACCAAAAACAATGCTTAATTGCCAAGGAAATTCGAATTTGATAAAAACAGCTCAAAATGGCCAAAAACAATGTTTAATTCCAAAGGGAATTCGAATTTGACAAAAACAGCTCAAATTGACCGAAAACAATGCTTAATTCCCAAGGGAATTCGAATTTGACAAAAACAACTAAAAATGACCAAATACAATGCTTAATTCACAAGAGAATTTGAATTTGACTAAAACAGCTCAAAATGACCAAAAACAATGCTTAAATCCGAAGGGAATTCGAATTTGATAAAAACAGCTCGAAATGACCAAAAGAAGTGCTTAATTCCAAAGGGAATTTGGAATTAACAAAAACAGTTCAAAAAGACCAAAAACAATGCTAAATTGCCAAGGAAATTCGAATTTGATAAAAACAGCTCAAAATGACCAAAAACAATGTTTAATTCCCAAGGGAATTCGAATTTGACAAAAACAGCTCAAATTGACCGAAAACAATGCTTAATTCCCAAGGGAATTCGAATTTGACAAAAACAACTAAAAATGACCAAATACAATGCTTAATTCACAAGAGAATTTGAATTTGACTAAAACAGCTCAAAATGACCAAAAACAATGCTTAATTCCAGAGGGAATTCAGAATTAACAAAAACAGCTCAAAAGGACCAAAAACAATGCTGAATTCCCAAGGGAATTCGAATTTGACAAAAACAGCTCATAATGACCAAAAACAATGCTGAATTCACAAGGGAATTCGAATTTAACAAAAACAGCTCAAAATGACCAAAAACAATGCTTAATTCCCAAGGGAATTCGAATTTGAGAAAAACAGCTCAAAATGACCAAATACAATGCTTAATTCACAAGGGAATTCGAATTTGATAAAAACAACTCAAAATGACAAAAAACATTGCTTAATTCCGAAGGGAAATCGAATTTGACAAAAACAACTCAAAATGACCAAATACAATGCTTAATTCCCAAGGAAATTCGGAATTAACAAAAACAGCCCAAAATGACCAAAAACAATGCTTAATTCCCAAGGGAATTCGAATTTGACAAAAACAGCTCAAAATGACCAAAAACAATGCTTAATTCCAAAGGGAATTCAGAATTAACAAAAACAGCTCAAAAGGACCAAAAACAATGCTGAATTCCCAAGGGAATTCAAATTTGACAAAAACAGCTCATAATGACCAAAAACAATGCTGAATTCCCAAGGGAATTCAAATTTGACAAAAACAGCTCATAATGACCAAAAACAATGCTGAATTCACAAGGGAATTCGAATTTAACAAAAACAGCTCAAAATGACCAAAAACAATGCTTAATTCCCAAGGGAATTCGAATTTGAGAAAAACAGCTCAAAATGACCAAATACAATGCTTAATTCACAAGGGAATTCGAATTTGATAAAAACAGCTCAAAATGACAAAAAACATTGCTTAATCCTGAAGGGAAATCGAATTTGACAAAAACAACTCAAAATGACCAAACACAATGCTTAATTCCCAAAGAAATTCGAATTTGATAAAAACAGCTCGAAATGACCAAAAAAAATGCTTACTTCCAAAAAAAATTTGGAATTAACAAAAACAGTTCAAAAAGACCAAAAACAATGCTTAATTCCCAAGGAAATTCGAATTTGATAAAAACAGCTCAAAATGACCAAAAACAACGCTGAATTCTCAAGGGAATTCAGAATTAACAAAAACAGCTCAAAAGGACCAAAAACAATGCTGAATTCCCAAGGGAATTCAAATTTGACAAAAACAGCTCATAATGACCAAAAACAATGCTGAATTCCCAAGGGAATTCGAATTTGACAAAAACAGCTCATAATGACCAAAAACAATGCTGAATTCACAAGGGAATTCGAATTTAACAAAAACAGCTCAAAATGACCAAAAACAATGCTTAATTCCCAAGGGAATTCGAATTTGAGAAAAACAGCTCAAAATGACCAAATACAATGCTTAATTCACAAGGGAATTCGAATTTGATAAAAACAGCTCAAAATGACAAAAAACATTGCTTAATCCTGAAGGGAAATCGAATTTGACAAAAACAACTCAAAATGACCAAACACAATGCTTAATTCCCAAAGAAATTCGAATTTGATAAAAACAGCTCGAAATGACCAAAAAAAATGCTTACTTCCAAAGGAAATTTGGAATTAACAAAAACAGTTCAAAAAGACCAAAAACAATGCTTAATTCCCAAGGAAATTCGAATTTGATAAAAACAGCTCAAAATGACCAAAAACAACGCTGAATTCTCAAGGGAATTCAGAATTAACAAAAACAGCTCAAAAGGACCAAAAACAATGCTGAATTCCCAAGGGAATTCGAATTTGACAAAAACAGCTCATAATGACCAAAAACAATGCTGAATTCACAAGGGAATTCGAATTTAACAAAAACAGCTCAAAATGACCAAAAACAATGCTTAATTCTCAAGGGAATTCGAATTTGAGAAAAACAGCTCAAAATGACCAAATACAATGCTTAATTCACAAGGGAATTCGAATTTGATAAAAACAGCTCAAAATGACAAAAAACATTGCTTAATTCCGAAGGGAAATCGAATTTGACAAAAACAACTCAAAATGACCAAACACAATGCTTAATTCCCAAGGAAATTCGAATTTGATAAAAACAGCTCGAAATGACCAAAAAAAATGCTTACTTCCAAAAAAAATTTGGAATTAACAAAAACAGTTCAAAAAGACCAAAAACAATGCTTAATTCCCAAGGAAATTCGAATTTGTTAAAAACAGCTCAAAATGACCAAAAACAACGCTGAATTCTCAAGGGAATTCGAATTTACCAAAAACAGCTCAAAATGACCAAAAACAATGCTTAATTCCAAAGGAAATTCGGAATTAACAAAAACAGCTCAAAATGACCAAAAACAATGCTTAAATCCCAAGGGAATTCGAATTTGATAAAAACAGCTCAAAATGACCAAAAACAATGCTTAAATCCGAAGGGAATTCGAATTTGACAAAAACAGCTCAAATTGATCGAAAACAATGCTTAATTCCCAAGGGAATTCGAATTTGACAAAAACAACTTCAAAATGACCAAATACAATGCTTAATTCACAAGAGAATTCGAATTTGACAAAAACAGCTCAAAATGACCAAAAACAATGCTTAATTCTAAAGGGAATTCAGAATTAACAAAAACAGCTCAAAATGACCAAAAACAATGTTCAAATCCCAAGGGAATTCGAATTTGATAAAAACAGCTCAAATGACCAAAAACAATGCTTAAATCCCAAGGGAATTCGAATTTGATAAAAACAGCTCAAAATGACCAAAAACAGTGCTTAATTCCAAAGGGAATTTGGAATTAACAAAAACAGTTCAAAAAGACCAAAAACAATGCTTAATTGCCAAGGAAATTCGAATTTGATAAAAACAGCTCAAAATGGCCAAAAACAATGTTTAATTCCCAAGGGAATTCGAATTTGACAAAAACAGCTCAAATTGACCGAAAACAATGCTTAATTCCCAAGGGAATTCGAATTTGACAAAAACAACTAAAAATGACCAAATACAATGCTTAATTCACAAGAGAATTTGAATTTGACTAAAACAGCTCAAAATGACCAAAAACAATGCTTAATTCCGAAGGGAATTCGAATTTGATAAAAACAGCTCGAAATGACCAAAAGAAGTGCTTAATTCCAAAGGGAATTTGGAATTAACAAAAACAGTTCAAAAAGACCAAAAACAATGCTAAATTGCCAAGGAAATTCGAATTTGATAAAAACAGCTCAAAATGACCAAAAACAATGTTTAATTCCCAAGGGAATTCGAATTTGACAAAAACAGCTCAAATTGACCGAAAACAATGCTTAATTCCCAAGGGAATTCGAATTTGACAAAAACAACTAAAAATGACCAAATACAATGCTTAATTCACAAGAAAATTTGAATTTGACTAAAACAGCTCAAAATGACCAAAAACAATGCTTAATTCCAGAGGGAATTCAGAATTAACAAAAACAGCTCAAAAGGACCAAAAACAATGCTGAATTCCCAAGGGAATTCGAATTTGACAAAAACAGCTCATAATGACCAAAAACAATGCTGAATTCACAAGGGAATTCGAATTTAACAAAAACAGCTCAAAATGACCAAAAACAATGCTTAATTCCCAAGGGAATTCGAATTTGAGAAAAACAGCTCAAAATGACCAAATACAATGCTTAATTCACAAGGGAATTCGAATTTGATAAAAACAGCTCAAAATGACAAAAAACATTGCTTAATTCCGAAGGGAAATCGAATTTGACAAAAACAACTCAAAATGACCAAATACAATGCTTAATTCCCAAGGAAATTCGGAATTAACAAAAACAGCTCAAAATGACCAAAAACAATGCTTAATTCCCAAGGGAATTCGAATTTGACAAAAACAGCTCAAAATGACCAAAAACAATGCTTAATTCCAAAATGAATTCAGAATTAACAAAAACAGCTCAAAAGGACCAAAAACAATGCTGAATTCCCAAGGGAATTCAAATTTGACAAAAACAGCTCATAATGACCAAAAACAATGCTGAATTCCCAAGGGAATTCGAATTTGACAAAAACAGCTCATAATGACCAAAAACAATGCTGAATTCACAAGGGAATTCGAATTTAACAAAAACAGCTCAAAATGACCAAAAACAATGCTTAATTCCCAAGGGAATTCGAATTTGAGAAAAACAGCTCAAAATGACCAAATACAATGCTTAATTCACAAGGGAATTCGAATTTGATAAAAACAGCTCAAAATGACAAAAAACATTGCTTAATTCCGAAGGGAAATCGAATTTGACAAAAACAACTCAAAATGACCAAACACAATGCTTAATTCCCAAGGAAATTCGAATTTGATAAAAACAGCTCGAAATGACCAAAAAAAATGCTTACTTCCAAAAAAAATTTGGAATTAACAAAAACAGTTCAAAAAGACCAAAAACAATGCTTAATTCCCAAGGAAATTCGAATTTGATAAAAACAGCTCAAAATGACCAAAAACAACGCTGAATTCTCAAGGGAATTCGAATTTACCAAAAACAGCTCAAAATGACCAAAAACAATGCTTAATTCCAAAGGAAATTCGGAATTAACAAAAACAGCTCAAAATGACCAAAAACAATGCTTAAATCCCAAGGGAATTCGAATTTGATAAAAACAGCTCAAAATGACCAAAAACAATGCTTAAATCCGAAGGGAATTCGAATTTGACAAAAACAGCTCAAATTGATCGAAAACAATGCTTAATTCCCAAGGGAATTCGAATTTGACAAAAACAACTTCAAAATGACCAAATACAATGCTTAATTCACAAGAGAATTCGAATTTGACAAAAACAGCTCAAAATGACCAAAAACAATGCTTAATTCTAAAGGGAATTCAGAATTAACAAAAACAGCTCAAAATGACCAAAAACAATGTTCAAATCCCAAGGGAATTCGAATTTGATAAAAACAGCTCAAATGACCAAAAACAATGCTTAAATCCGAAGGGAATTCGAATTTGATAAAAACAGCTCGAAATGACCAAAAAAAGTGCTTAATTCCAAAGGGAATTTGGAATTAACAAAAACAGTTCAAAAAGACCAAAAACAATGCTTAATTGCCAAGGAAATTCGAATTTGATAAAAACAGCTCAAAATGGCCAAAAACAATGTTTAATTCCCAAGGGAATTCGAATTTGACAAAAACAGCTCAAATTGACCGAAAACAATGCTTAATTCCCAAGGGAATTCGAATTTGACAAAAACAACTAAAAATGACCAAATACAATGCTTAATTCACAAGAGAATTTGAATTTGACTAAAACAGCTCAAAATGACCAAAAACAATGCTTAAATCCGAAGGGAATTCGAATTTGATAAAAACAGCTCGAAATGACCAAAAGAAGTGCTTAATTCCAAAGGGAATTTGGAATTAACAAAAACAGTTCAAAAAGACCAAAAACAATGCTAAATTGCCAAGGAAATTCGAATTTGATAAAAACAGCTCAAAATGACCAAAAACAATGTTTAATTCCCAAGGGAATTCGAATTTGACAAAAACAGCTCAAATTGACCGAAAACAATGCTTAATTCCCAAGGGAATTCGAATTTGACAAAAACAACTAAAAATGACCAAATACAATGCTTAATTCACAAGAGAATTTGAATTTGACTAAAACAGCTCAAAATGACCAAAAACAATGCTTAATTCCAGAGGGAATTCAGAATTAACAAAAACAGCTCAAAAGGACCAAAAACAATGCTGAATTCCCAAGGGAATTCGAATTTGACAAAAACAGCTCATAATGACCAAAAACAATGCTGAATTCACAAGGGAATTCGAATTTAACAAAAACAGCTCAAAATGACCAAAAAAATGCTTAATTCCGAAGGGAAATCGAATTTGACAAAAACAACTCAAAATGACCAAATACAATGCTTAATTCCCAAGGAAATTCGGAATTAACAAAAACAGCTCAAAATGACCAAAAACAATGCTTAATTCCCAAGGGAATTCGAATTTGACAAAAACAGCTCAAAATGACCAAAAACAATGCTTAATTCCAAAGGGAATTCAGAATTAACAAAAACAGCTCAAAAGGACCAAAAACAATGCTGAATTCCCAAGGGAATTCAAATTTGACAAAAACAGCTCATAATGACCAAAAACAATGCTGAATTCACAAGGGAATTCGAATTTAACAAAAACAGCTCAAAATGACCAAAAACAATGCTTAATTCCCAAAGGAATTCGAATTTGAAAAAAACAGCTCAAAATGACCAAATACAATGCTTAATTCACATGGGAATTCGAATTTGATAAAAAACAGCTCAAAATGACAAAAAACATTGCTTAATTCCCAAGGGAAATCGAATTTGACAAAAACAACTCAAAATGACCAAACACAATGCTTAATTCCCAAGGAAATTCGGAATTAACAAAAACAGCTCAAAGTGACCAAAAACAATGCTTAATTCCCAAAGGAATTCGAATTTGATAAAAACAGCTCAAAATAACCAAAAACAATGCTTAAATCCCAAGAGAATTCGAATTTGTCAAAAACAGCTCAAAATGATCAAAACAATGCTTAATTCCAAAGGGAATTCGGAATTAACAAAAACAGCTCAAAAAGACCAAAAACAATGCTTAATTCCCAATGGAATTCGAATTTGATAAAAACAGCTCAAAATGACCAAAAACAATGCTTAATTCTCAAGGGAATTCGAATTTGATAAAAACAGCTCGAAATGACCAAAAAAAATGCTTACTTCCAAAAAAAATTTAGAATTAACAAAAACAGTTCAAAAAGACCAAAAACAATGCTTAATTCCCAAGGAAATTCGAATTTGATAAAAACAGCTCAAAATGACCAAAAACAACGCTGAATTCTCAAGGGAATTCGAATTTGATAAAAACAGCTCGAAATGACCAAAAAAAATGCTTACTTCCAAAAAAAATTTGGAATTAACAAAAACAGTTCAAAAAGACCAAAAACAATGCTTAATTCCCAAGGAAATTCAAATTTGATAAAAACAGCTCAAAATGACCAAAAACAACGCTGAATTCTCAAGGGAATTCGAATTTACCAAAAACAGCTCAAAATGACCAAAAACAATGCTTAATTCCAAAGGAAATTCGGAATTAACAAAAACAGCTCAAAATGACCAAAAACAATGCTTAAATCCCAAGGGAATTCGAATTTGATAAAAACAGCTCAAAATGACCAAAAACAATGCTTAAATCCGAAGGGAATTCGAATTTGACAAAAACAGCTCAAATTGATCGAAAACAATGCTTAATTCCCAAGGGAATTCGAATTTGACAAAAACAACTTAAAAATGACCAAATACAATGCTTAATTCACAAGAGAATTCGAATTTGACAAAAACAGCTCAAAATGACCAAAAACAATGCTTAATTCTAAAGGGAATTCAGAATTAACAAAAACAGCTCAAAATGACCAAAAACAATGTTCAAATCCCAAGGGAATTCGAATTTGATGAAAACAGCTCAAATGACCAAAAACAATGCTTAAATCCGAAGGGAATTCGAATTTGATAAAAACAGCTCGAAATGACCAAAAAAAGTGCTTAATTCCAAAGGGAATTTGGAATTAACAAAAACAGTTCAAAAAGACCAAAAACAATGCTTAATTGCCAAGGAAATTCGAATTTGATAAAAACAGCTCAAAATGGCCAAAAACAATGTTTAATTCCCAAGGGAATTCGAATTTGACAAAAACAGCTCAAATTGACCGAAAACAATGCTTAATTCCCAAGGGAATTCGAATTTGACAAAAACAACTAAAAATGACCAAATACAATGCTTAATTCACAAGAGAATTTGAATTTGACTAAAACAGCTCAAAATGACCAAAAACAATGCTTAAATCCGAAGGGAATTCGAATTTGATAAAAACAGCTCGAAATGACCAAAAGAAGTGCTTAATTCCAAAGGGAATTTGGAATTAACAAAAACAGTTCAAAAAGACCAAAAACAATGCTTAATTGCCAAGGAAATTCGAATTTGATAAAAACAGCTCAAAATGACCAAAAACAATGTTTAATTCCCAAGGGAATTCGAATTTGACAAAAACAGCTCAAATTGACCGAAAACAATGCTTAATTCCCAAGGGAATTCGAATTTGACAAAAACAACTAAAAATGACCAAATACAATGCTTAATTCACAAGAGAATTTGAATTTGACTAAAACAGCTCAAAATGACCAAAAACAATGCTTAATTCCAGAGGGAATTCAGAATTAACAAAAACAGCTCAAAAGGACCAAAAACAATGCTGAATTCCCAAGGGAATTCGAATTTGACAAAAACAGCTCATAATGACCAAAAACAATGCTGAATTCACAAGGGAATTCGAATTTAACAAAAACAGCTCAAAATGACCAAAAACAATGCTTAATTCCCAAGGGAATTCGAATTTGAGAAAAACAGCTCAAAATGACCAAATACAATGCTTAATTCACAAGGGAATTCGAATTTGATAAAAACAGCTCAAAATGACAAAAAACATTGCTTAATTCCGAAGGGAAATCGAATTTGACAAAAACAACTCAAAATGACCAAACACAATGCTTAATTCCCAAGGAAATTCGGAATTAACAAAAACAGCTCAAAGTGACCAAAAACAATGCTTAATTCCCAAAGGAATTCGAATTTGATAAAAACAGCTCAAAATAACCAAAAACAATGCTTAAATCCCAAGAGAATTCGAATTTGACAAAAACAGCTCAAAATGACCAAAACAATGCTTAATTCCAGAGGGAATTCAGAATTAACAAAAACAGCTCAAAAAGACCAAAAACAATGCTTAATTCCCAATGGAATTCGAATTTGATAAAAACAGCTCAAAATGACCAAAAACAATGCTTAATTCTCAAGGGAATTCGAATTTGATAAAAACAGCTCGAAATGACCAAAAAAAATGCTTACTTCCAAAAAAAATTTGGAATTAACAAAAACAGTTCAAAAAGACCAAAAACAATGCTTAATTCCCAAGGAAATTCGAATTTGATAAAAACAGCTCAAAATGACCAAAAACAACGCTGAATTCTCAAGGGAATTCGAATTTACCAAAAACAGCTCAAAATGACCAAAAACAATGCTTAATTCCAAAGGAAATTCGGAATTAACAAAAACAGCTCAAAATGACCAAAAACAATGCTTAAATCCCAAGGGAATTCGAATTTGATAAAAACAGCTCAAAATGACCAAAAACAATGCTTAAATCCGAAGGGAATTCGAATTTGACAAAAACAGCTCAAATTGATCGAAAACAATGCTTAATTCCCAAGGGAATTCGAATTTGACAAAAACAACTTCAAAATGACCAAATACAATGCTTAATTCACAAGAGAATTCGAATTTGACAAAAACAGCTCAAAATGACCAAAAACAATGCTTAATTCCAAAGGGAATTCAGAATTAACAAAAACAGCTCAAAATGACCAAAAACAATGTTCAAATCCCAAGGGAATTCGAATTTGATAAAAACAGCTCAAATGACCAAAAACAATGTTTAATTCCCAAGGGAATTCGAATTTGACAAAAACAGCTCAAATTGACCGAAAACAATGCTTAATTCCCAAGGGAATTCGAATTTGACAAAAACAACTAAAAATGACCAAATACAATGCTTAATTCACAAGAGAATTTGAATTTGACTAAAACAGCTCAAAATGACCAAAAACAATGCTTAAATCCGAAGGGAATTCGAATTTGATAAAAACAGCTCGAAATGACCAAAAGAAGTGCTTAATTCCAAAGGGAATTTGGAATTAACAAAAACAGTTCAAAAAGACCAAAAACAATGCTTAATTCTCAAGGGAATTCGAATTTGATAAAAACAGCTCAAAATAACCAAAAACAATGCTTAATTCCCAAGGGAATTCGAATTTGATAAAAACAGTTCAAAAAGACCAAAAACAATGCTTAATTCCCAAGGAAATTCGAATTTGATAAAAACAGCTCAAAATGACCAAAAACAATGCTTAAATCCGAAGGGAAATCGAATTTGACAAAAACAACTCAAAATGACCAAATACAATGCTTAATTCCCAAGGAAATTCGAATTTGAGAAAAACAGCTCAACATGACCAAATACAATGCTTAATTCACAAGGGAATTCGAATTTGATAAAAACAGCTCAAAATGACCAAAAACAATGCTAAATTCCAAAAGGAATTTTGAATTAACAAAAACAGCTCAAAAAGACCAAAAACAATGCTTAATTCTCAAGGGAATTCGAATTTGATAAAAACAGCTCAAAATGACCAAAAACAATGCTTTAATTCCCAAGGGAATTCGAATTTGACAAAAACAGCTCAAAAAGACCGAAAACAATGCTTAATTCCCAAGGGAATTCGAATTTGACATAAACAACTTAAAATGACCAAATACAATGCTTAATTCCCAAGGGAATTCGAATTTGACAAAAACAGCTCAAAATGACCAAAATCAATGCTCAATTCCCAAGGGATTTCGAATTTAACAAAAACAGCTCAAAACAACCAAATACAATGCTGAATTCCCAAGGGAATTCGAATTTGATAAAAACAGCTCAAAATCACCAAAAACAATGCTTAATTCTCAAGGGAAATCGAATTTAACAAAAACAGCTCAAAATGACCAAAAACAATGCTTAATTCCAAAGGGAATTGGGAATTAACAAAAACAGCTCAAAATGACCAAAAACAATGTTCAAATCCCAAGGAAATTCGAATTTGATAAAAACAGCTCAAAATGACCAAAAACAATGCTTAAATCCGAAGGGAATTCGAATTTGATAAAAACAGCTCGAAATGACCAAAAAAAGTGCTTAATTCCAAAGGGAATTTGGAATTAACAAAAACAGTTCAAAAAGACCAAAAACAATGCTTAATTGCCAAGGAAATTCGAATTTGATAAAAACAGCTCAAAATGACCAAAAACAATGTTTAATTCCCAAGGGAATTCGAATTTGACAAAAACAGCTCAAATTGACCGAAAACAATGCTTAATTCCCAAGGGAATTCGAATTTGACAAAAACAACTAAAAATGACCAAATACAATGCTTAATTCACAAGAGAATTTGAATTTGACAAAAACAGCTCAAAATGACCAAAAACAATGCTTAATTCCAGAGGGAATTCAGAATTAACAAAAACAGCTCAAAAGGACCAAAAACAATGCTGAATTCCAAAGGGAATTCGAATTTGACAAAAACAGCTCATAATGACCAAAAACAATGCTGAATTCACAAGGGAATTCGAATTTAACAAAAACAGCTCAAAATGACCAAATACAATGCTTAATTCACAAGGGAATTCGAATTTGATAAAAATAGCTCAAAATGACCAAAAACAATGCTTAATTGCCAAGGAAATTCGAATTTGATAAAAACAGCTCAAAATGACCAAAAACAATGTTTAATTCCCAAGGGAATTCGAATTTGACAAAAACAGCTCAAATTGATCGAAAACAATGCTTAATTCCCAAGGGAATTCGAATTTGACAAAAACAACTTCAAAATGACCAAATACAATGCTTAATTCACAAGAGAATTCGAATTTGACAAAAACAGCTCAAAATGACCAAAAACAATGCTTAATTCTAAAGGGAATTCAGAATTAACAAAAACAGCTCAAAATGACCAAAAACAATGCTTAATTCCCAAGGGAATTCTAATTTGAGAAAAACAGCTCAACATGACCAAATACAATGCTTAATTCACAAGGGAATTCGAATTTGATAAAAACAGCTCAAAATGACCAAAAACAATGCTAAATTCCAAAGGGAATTTTGAATTAACAAAAACAGCTCAAAAAGACCAAAAACAATGCTTAATTCTCAAGGGAATTCGAATTTGATAAAAACAGCTCAAAATGACCAAAAACAATGCTTAATTCCAAAGGGAATTCGGAATTAACAAAAACAGCTCAAAATGACCAAAAACAATGTTCAAATCCCAAGGGAATTCGAATTTGATAAAAACAGCTCAAAACGACCAAAAACAATGCTTAAATCCGAAGGGAATTCGAATTTGATAAAAACAGCTCGAAATGACCAAAAAAAGTGCTTAATTCCAAAGGGAATTTGGAATTAACAAAAACAGTTCAAAAAGACCAAAAACAATGCTCAATTGCCAAGGAAATTCGAATTTGATAAAAACAGCTCAAAATGACCAAAAACAATGTTTAATTCCCAAGGGAATTCGAATTTGACAAAAACAGCTCAAATTGACCGAAAACAATGCTTAATTCCCAAGGGAATTCGAATTTGACAAAAACAACTAAAAATGACCAAATACAATGCTTAATTCACAAGAGAATTTGAATTTGACTAAAACAGCTCAAAATGACCAAAAACAATGCTTAATTCCAGAGGGAATTCAGAATTAACAAAAACAGCTCATAATGACCAAAAACAATGCTGAATTCACAAGGGAATTCGAATTTAACAAAAACAGCTCAAAATGACCAAAAACAATGCTTAATTCCCAAGGGAATTCGAATTTGAGAAAAACAGCTCAAAATGACCAAATACAATGCTTAATTCACAAGGGAATTCGAATTTGATAAAAACAGCTCAAAATGACAAAAAACATTGCTTAATTCCGAAGGGAAATCGAATTTGACAAAAACAACTCAAAATGACCAAATACAATGCTTAATTCCCAAGGAAATTCGGAATTAACAAAAACAGCTCAAAATGACCAAAAACAATGCTTAATTCCCAAGGGAATTCGAATTTAACAAAAACAGCTCAAAATGACCAAAAACAATGCTTAATTCCAAAGGGAATTCAGAATTAACAAAAACAGCTCAAAAGGACCAAAAACAATGCTGAATTCCCAAAGGAATTCAAATTTGACAAAAACAGCTCATAATGACCAAAAACAATGCTGAATTCACAAGGGAATTCGAATTTAACAAAAACAGCTCAAAATGACCAAAAACAATGCTTAAATCCCAAGGGAATTCGAATTTGATAAAAACAGCTCAAAATGACCAAAAACAATGCTTAAATCCGAAGGGAATTCGAATTTGATAAAAACAGCTCGAAATGACCAAAAAAAATGCTTACTTCCAAAGGAAATTTGGAATTAACAAAAACAGTTCAAAAAGACCAAAAACAATGCTTAATTGCCAAGGAAATTCGAATTTGATAAAAACAGCTCAAAATGACCAAAAACAATGTTTGATTCCCAAGGGAATTCGAATTTGACATAAACAACTTCAAAATGACCAAATACAATGCTTAATTCCAAAGGGAATTCAGAATTAACAAAAACAGCTCAAAAGGACCAAAAACAATGCTGAATTCCCAAGGGAATTCAAATTTGACAAAAACAGCTCATAATGACCAAAAACAATGCTGAATTCACAAGGGAATTCGAATTTAACAAAAACAGCTCAAAATGACCAAAAACAATGCTTAAATCCCAAGGGAATTCGAATTTGATAAAAACAGCTCAAAATGACCAAAAACAATGCTTAAATCCGAAGGGAATTCGAATTTGATAAAAACAGCTCGAAATGACCAAAAAAAATGCTTACTTCCAAAGGAAATTTGGAATTAACAAAAACAGTTCAAAAAGACCAAAAACAATGCTTAATTGCCAAGGAAATTCGAATTTGATAAAAACAGCTCAAAATGACCAAAAACAATGTTTAATTCCCAAGGGAATTCGAATTTGACAAAAACAACTGCAAAATGACCAAATACAATGCTTAATTCACAAGAGAATTCGAATTTGACAAAAACAGCTTAAAATGACCAAAAACAATGCTTAATTCTAAAGGGAATTCAGAATTAACAAAAACAGCTCAAAATGACCAAAAACAATGCTTAATTCCCAAGGGAATTCGAATTTGAGAAAAACAGCTCAACATGACCAAATACAATGCTTAATTCTCAAGGGAATTCGAATTTGATAAAAACAGCTCAAAATGACCAAAAACAATGCTTTAATTCCCAAGGGAATTCGAATTTGACAAAAACAGCTCAAAAAGACCGAAAACAATGCTTAATTCCCAAGGGAATTCGAATTTGACATAAACAACTTTAAATGACCAAATACAATGCTTAATTCCCAACGGAATTCGAATTTGACAAAAACAGCTCAAAATGACCAAAATCAATGCTCAATTCCCAAGGGATTTCGAATTTAACAAAAACAGTGCAAAACAACCAAATACAATGCTGAATTCCCAAGGGAATTAGAATTTGATAAAAACAGCTCAAAATCACCAAAAACAATGCTTAATTCTCAAGGGAAATCGAATTTAACAAAAACAGCTCAAAATGACCAAAAACAATGCTTAATTCCCAAAGGAATTCAAATTTGACAAAAACAGCTCAAAATGACCAAAAACAATGCTTAATTCCAAAGGGACTTCGGAATTAACAAAAACAGCTCAAAATGACCAAAAACAATGTTCAAATCCCAAGGGAATTCGAATTTGATAAAAACAGCTCAAAATGACCAAAAACAATGCTTAAATCCCAAAGGAATTCAAATTTGACAAAAACAGCTCAAAATGACCAAAAACAATGCTTAATTCCAAAGGGACTTCGGAATTAACAAAAACAGCTCAAAATGACCAAAAACAATGTTCAAATCCCAAGGGAATTCGAATTTGATAAAAACAGCTCAAAATGACCAAAAACAATGCTTAAATCCGAAGGGAATTCGAATTTGATAAAAACAGCTCGAAATGACCAAAAAAAGTGCTTAATTCCAAAGGGAATTTGGAATTAACAAAAACAGTTCAAAAAGACCAAAAACAATGCTTAATTGCCAAGGAAATTCGAATTTGATAAAAACAGCTCAAAATGACCAAAAACAATGTTTAATTCCCAAGGGAATTCGAATTTGACAAAAACAGCTCAAATTGACCGAAAACAATGCTTAATTCCCAAGGGAATTCGAATTTGACAAAAACAACTAAAAATGACCAAATACAATGCTTAATTCACAAGAGAATTTGAATTTGACAAAAACAGCTCAAAATGACCAAAAACAATGCTTAATTCCAGAGGGAATTCAGAATTAACAAAAACAGCTCAAAAGTACCAAAAACAATGCTGAATTCCAAAGGGAATTCGAATTTGACAAAAACAGCTCATAATGACCAAAAACAATGCTGAATTCACAAGGGAATTCGAATTTAACAAAAACAGCTCAAAATGACCAAATACAATGCTTAATTCACAAGGGAATTCGAATTTGATAAAAATAGCTCAAAATGACCAAAAACAATGCTTAATTGCCAAGGAAATTCGAATTTGATAAAAACAGCTCAAAATGACCAAAAACAATGTTTAATTCCCAAGGGAATTCGAATTTGACAAAAACAGCTCAAATTGATCGAAAACAATGCTTAATTCCCAAGGGAATTCGAATTTGACAAAAACAACTTCAAAATGACCAAATACAATGCTTAATTCACAAGAGAATTCGAATTTGACAAAAACAGCTCAAAATGACCAAAAACAATGCTTAATTCTAAAGGGAATTCAGAATTAACAAAAACAGCTCAAAATGACCAAAAACAATGCTTAATTCCCAAGGGAATTCGAATTTGAGAAAAACAGCTCAACATGACCAAATACAATGCTTAATTCACAAGGGAATTCGAATTTGATAAAAACAGCTCAAAATGACCAAAAACAATGCTAAATTCCAAAGGGAATTTTGAATTAACAAAAACAGCTCAAAAAGACCAAAAACAATGCTTAATTCTCAAGGGAATTCGAATTTGATAAAAACAGCTCAAAATGACCAAAAACAATGCTTAATTCCAAAGGGAATTCGGAATTAACAAAAACAGCTCAAAATGACCAAAAACAATGTTCAAATCCCAAGGGAATTCGAATTTGATAAAAACAGCTCAAAATGACCAAAAACAATGCTTAAATCCGAAGGGAATTCGAATTTGATAAAAACAGCTCGAAATGACCAAAAGAAGTGCTTAATTCCAAAGGGAATTTGGAATTAACAAAAACAGTTCAAAAAGACCAAAAACAATGCTCAATTGCCAAGGAAATTCGAATTTGATAAAAACAGCTCAAAATGACCAAAAACAATGTTTAATTCCCAAATGAATTCGAATTTGACAAAAACAGCTCAAATTGACCGAAAACAATGCTTAATTCCCAAGGGAATTCGAATTTGACAAAAACAACTAAAAATGACCAAATACAATGCTTAATTCACAAGAGAATTTGAATTTGACTAAAACAGCTCAAAATGACAAAAAAAATTGCTTAATTCCGAAGGGAAATCGAATTTGACAAAAACAACTCAAAATGACCAAATACAATGCTTAATTCCCAAGGAAATTCGAATTTGAGAAAAACAGCTCAACATGACCAAATACAATGCTTAATTCACAAGGGAATTCGAATTTGATAAAAACAGCTCAAAATGACCAAAAACAATGCTAAATTCCAAAAGGAATTTTGAATTAACAAAAACAGCTCAAAAAGACCAAAAACAATGCTTAATTCTCAAGGGAATTCGAATTTGATAAAAATAGCTCAAAATGACCAAAAACAATGCTTTAATTCCCAAAGGAATTCGAATTTGACAAAAACAGCTCAAAAAGACCGAAAACAATGCTTAATTCCCAAGGGAATTCGAATATGACATAAACAACTTTAAATGACCTAATACAATGCTTAATTCCCAAGGGAATTCGAATTTGACAAAAACAGCTCAAAATGACCAAAATCAATGCTCAATTCCCAAGGGATTTCGAATTTAACAAAAACAGCTCAAAACAACCAAATACAATGCTGAATTCCCAAGGGAATTCGAATTTGATAAAAACAGCTCAAAATCACCAAAAACAATGCTTAATTCTCAAGGGAAATCGAATTTAACAAAAACAGCTCAAAATGACCAAAAACAATGTTCAAATCCCAAGGGAATTCGAATTTGATAAAAACAGCTCAAAATGACCAAAAACAATGCTTAAATCCGAAGGGAATTCGAATTTGATAAAAACAGCTCGAAATGACCAAAAAAAGTGCTTAATTCCAAAGGGAATTTGGAATTAACAAAAACAGTTCAAAAAGACCAAAAACAATGCTTAATTGCCAAGGAAATTCGAATTTGATAAAAACAGCTCAAAATGACCAAAAACAATGTTTAATTCCCAAGGGAATTCGAATTTGACAAAAACAGCTCAAATTGACCGAAAACAATGCTTAATTCCCAAGGGAATTCGAATTTGACAAAAACAACTAAAAATGACCAAATACAATGCTTAATTCACAAGAGAATTTGATTTTGACAAAAACAGCTCAAAATGACCAAAAACAATGCTTAATTCCAGAGGGAATTCAGAATTAACAAAAACAGCTCAAAAGGACCAAAAACAATGCTGAATTCCAAAGGGAATTCGAATTTGACAAAAACAGCTCATAATGACCAAAAACAATGCTGAATTCACAAGGGAATTCGAATTTAACAAAAACAGCTCAAAATGACCAAATACAATGCTTAATTCACAAGGGAATTCGAATTTGATAAAAATAGCTCAAATTGATCGAAAACAATGCTTAATTCCCAAGGGAATTCGAATTTGACAAAAACAACTTCAAAATGACCAAATATAATGCTTAATTCACAAGAGAATTCGAATTTGACAAAAACAGCTCAAAATGACCAAAAACAATGCTTAATTCTAAAGGGAATTCAGAATTAACAAAAACAGCTCAAAATGACCAAAAACAATGCTTAATTCCCAAGGGAATTCGAATTTGAGAAAAACAGCTCAACATGACCAAATACAATGCTTAATTCACAAGGGAATTCGAATTTGATAAAAACAGCTCAAAATGACCAAAAACAATGCTTAATTCCAAAGGGAATTCGGAATTAACAAAAACAGCTCAAAATGACCAAAAACAATGTTCAAACACCAAGGGAATTCGAATTTGATAAAAACAGCTCAAAATGACCAAAAACAATGCTTAAATCCGAAGGGAATTCGAATTTGATAAAAACAGCTCGAAATGACCAAAAAAAGTGCTTAATTCCAAAGGGAATTTGGAATTAACAAAAACAGTTCAAAAAGACCAAAAACAATGCTTAATTGCCAAGGAAATTCGAATTTGATAAAAACAGCTCAAAATGACCAAAAACAATGTTTAATTCCCAAGGGAATTCGAATTTGACAAAAACAGCTCAAATTGACCGAAAACAATGCTTAATTCCCAAGGGAATTCGAATTTGACAAAAACAGCTCAAATTGATCGAAAACAATGCTTAATTCCCAAGGGAATTCGAATTTGACAAAAACAACTTCAAAATGACCAAATACAATGCTTAATTCACAAGAGAATTCGAATTTGACAAAAACAGCTCAAAATGACCAAAAATATTGCTTAATTCTAAAGGAAATTCAGAATTAACAAAAACAGCTCAAAATGACCAAAAACAATGCTTAATTGCCAAGGAAATTCGAATTTGAGAAAAACAGCTCAACATGACCAAATACAATGCTTAATTCACAAGGGAATTCGAATTTGATAAAAACAGCTCAAAATGACCAAAAACAATGCTAAATTCCAAAGGGAATTTTGAATTAACAAAAACAGCTCAAAAAGACCAAAAACGATGCTTAATTCTCAAGGGAATTCGAATTTGATAAAAACAGCTCAAAATGACCAAAAACAATGCTTAATTCCAAAGGGAATTCGGAATTAACAAAAACAGCTCAAAATGACCAAAAACAATGTTCAAATCCCAAGGGAATTCGAATTTGATAAAAACAGCTCAAAATGACCAAAAACAATGCTTAAATCCGAAGGGAATTCGAATTTGATAAAAACAGCTCGAAATGACCAAAAAAAGTGCTTAATTCCAAAGGGAATTTGGAATTAACAAAAACAGTTCAAAAAGACCAAAAACAATGCTCAATTGCCAAGGAAATTCGAATTTGATAAAAACAGCTCAAAATGACCAAAAACAATGCTTTAATTCCCAAAGGAATTCGAATTTGACAAAAACAGCTCAAAAAGACCGAAAACAATGCTTAATTCCCAAGGGAATTCGAATATGACATAAACAACTTTAAATGACCAAATACAATGCTTAATTCCCAAGGGAATTCGAATTTGACAAAAACAGCTCAAAATGACCAAAATCAATGCTCAATTCCCAAGGGATTTCGAATTTAACAAAAACAGCTCAAAACAACCAAATACAATGCTGAATTCCCAAGGGAATTCGAATTTGATAAAAACAGCTCAAAATCACCAAAAACAATGCTTAATTCTCAAGGGAAATCGAATTTAACAAAAACAGCTCAAAATGACCAAAAACAATGCTTAATTCTAAAGGGAATTCAGAATTAACAAAAACAGCTCAAAATGACCAAAAACAATGTTCAAATCCCAAGGGAATTCGAATTTGATAAAAACAGCTCAAAATGACCAAAAACAATGCTTAAATCCGAAGGGAATTCGAATTTGATAAAAACAGCTCGAAATGACCAAAAAAAGTGCTTAATTCCAAAGGGAATTTGGAATTAACAAAAACAGTTCAAAAAGACCAAAAACAATGCTTAATTGCCAAGGAAATTCGAATTTGATAAAAACAGCTCAAAATGACCAAAAACAATGTTTAATTCCCAAGGGAATTCGAATTTGACAAAAACAGCTCAAATTGACCGAAAACAATGCTTAATTCCCAAGGGAATTCGAATTTGACAAAAACAACTAAAAATGACCAAATACAATGCTCAATTCACAAGAGAATTTGATTTTGACAAAAACAGCTCAAAATGACCAAAAACAATGCTTAATTCCATAGGGAATTCAGAATTAACAAAAACAGCTCAAAAGGACCAAAAACAATGCTGAATTCCAAAGGGAATTCGAATTTGACAGAAACAGCTCATAATGACCAAAAACAATGCTGAATTCACAAGGGAATTCGAATTTAACAAAAACAGCTCAAAATGACCAAATACAATGCTTAATTCACAAGGGAATTCGAATTTGATAAAAATAGCTCAAATTGATCGAAAACAATGCTTAATTCCCAAGGGAATTCGAATTTGACAAAAACAACTTCAAAATGACCAAATATAATGCTTAATTCACAAGAGAATTCGAATTTGACAAAAACAGCTCAAAATGACCAAAAACAATGCTTAATTCTAAAGGGAATTCAGAATTAACAAAAACAGCTCAAAATGACCAAAAACAATGCTTAATTCCCAAGGGAATTCGAATTTGAGAAAAACAGCTCAACATGACCAAATACAATGCTTAATTCACAAGGGAATTCGAATTTGATAAAAACAGCTCAAAATGACCAAAAACAATGCTTAATTCCAAAGGGAATTCGGAATTAACAAAAACAGCTCAAAATGACCAAAAACAATGTTCAAACACCAAGGGAATTCGAATTTGATAAAAACAGCTCAAAATGACCAAAAACAATGCTTAAATCCGAAGGGAATTCGAATTTGATAAAAACAGCTCGAAATGACCAAAAAAAGTGCTTAATTCCAAAGGGAATTTGGAATTAACAAAAACAGTTCAAAAAGACCAAAAACAATGCTCAATTGCCAAGGAAATTCGAATTTGATAAAAACAGCTCAAAATGACCAAAAACAATGTTTAATTCCCAAGGGAATTCGAATTTGACAAAAACAGCTCAAATTGACCGAAAACAATGCTTAATTCCCAAGGGAATTCGAATTTGACAAAAACAGCTCAAATTGATCGAAAACAATGCTTAATTCCCAAGGGAATTCGAATTTGACAAAAACAACTTCAAAATGACCAAATACAATGCTTAATTCACAAGAGAATTCGAATTTGACAAAAACAGCTCAAAATGACCAAAAATATTGCTTAATTCTAAAGGAAATTCAGAATTAACAAAAACAGCTCAAAATGACCAAAAACAATGCTTAATTCCCAAGGGAATTCGAATTTGAGAAAAAAAGCTCAACATGACCAAATACAATGCTTAATTCACAAGGGAATTCGAATTTGATAAAAACAGCTCAAAATGACCAAAAACAATGCTAAATTCCAAAGGGAATTTTGAATTAACAAAAACAGCTCAAAAAGACCAAAAACGATGCTTAATTCTCAAGGGAATTCGAATTTGATAAAAACAGCTCAAAATGACCAAAAACAATGCTTAATTCCAAAGGGAATTCGGAATTAACAAAAACAGCTCAAAATGACCAAAAACAATGTTCAAATCCCAAGGGAATTCGAATTTGATAAAAACAGCTCAAAATGACAAAAAACAATGCTTAAATCCGAAGGGAATTCGAATTTGATAAAAACAGCTCGAAATGACCAAAAAAAGTGCTTAATTCCAAAGGGAATTTGGAATTAACAAAAACAGTTCAAAAAGACCAAAAACAATGCTCAATTGCCAAGGAAATTCGAATTTGATAAAAACAGCTCAAAATGACCAAAAACAATGTTTAATTCCCAAATGAATTCGAATTTGACAAAAACAGCTCAAATTGACCGAAAACAATGCTTAATTCCCAAGGGAATTCGAATTTGAGAAAAACAGCTCATAATGACCAAAAACAATGCTTAATTCCCAAGGGAATTCGAATTTGAGAAAAACAGCTCAAAATGACCAAATACAATGCTTAATTCACAAGGGAATTCGAATTTGATAAAAACAGCTCAAAATGACAAAAAAAATTGCTTAATTCCGAAGGGAAATCGAATTTGACAAAAACAACTCAAAATGACCAAATACAATGCTTAATTCCCAAGGAAATTCGAATTTGAGAAAAACAGCTCAACATGACCAAATACAATGCTTAATTCACAAGGGAATTCGAATTTGATAAAAACAGCTCAAAATGACCAAAAACAATGCTAAATTCCAAAGGGAATTTTGAATTAACAAAAACAGCTCAAAAAGACCAAAAACAATGCTTAATTCTCAAGGGAATTCGAATTTGATAAAAACAGCTCAAAATGACCAAAAACAATGCTTTAATTCCCAAAGGAATTCGAATTTGACAAAAACAGCTCAAAAAGACCGAAAACAATGCTTAATTCCCAAGGGAATTCGAATATGACATAAACAACTTTAAATGACCAAATACAATGCTTAATTCCCAAGGGAATTCGAATTTGACAAAAACAGCTCAAAATGACCAAAATCAATGCTCAATTCCCAAGGGATTTCGAATTTAACAAAAACAGCTCAAAACAACCAAATACAATGCTGAATTCCCAAGGGAATTCGAATTTGATAAAAACAGCTCAAAATCACCAAAAACAATGCTTAATTCTCAAGGGAAATCGAATTTAACAAAAACAGCTCAAAATGACCAAAAACAATGCTTAATTCTAAAGGGAATTCGGAATTAACAAAAACAGCTCAAAATGACCAAAAACAATGTTCAAATCCCAAGGGAATTCGAATTTGATAAAAACAGCTCAAAATGACCAAAAACAATGCTTAAATCCGAAGGGAATTCGAATTTGATAAAAACAGCTCGAAATGACCAAAAAAAGTGCTTAATTCCAAAGGGAATTTGGAATTAACAAAAACAGTTCAAAAAGACCAAAAACAATGCTTAATTGCCAAGGAAATTCGAATTTGATAAAAACAGCTCAAAATGACCAAAAACAATGTTTAATTGCCAAGGGAATTCGAATTTGACAAAAACAGCTCAAATTGACCGAAAACAATGCTTAATTCCCAAGGGAATTCGAATTTGACAAAAACAACTAAAAATGACCAAATACAATGCTTAATTCACAAGAGAATTTGATTTTGACAAAAACAGCTCAAAATGACCAAAAACAATGCTTAATTCCAGAGGGAATTCAGAATTAACAAAAACAGCTCAAAAGGACCAAAAACAATGCTGAATTCCAATGGGAATTCGAATTTGACAAAAACAGCTCAAAATGACCAAATACAATGCTTAATTCACAAGGGAATTCGAATTTGATAAAAATAGCTCAAATTGATCGAAAACAATGCTTAATTCCCAAGGGAATTCGAATTTGACAAAAACAACTTCAAAATGACCAAGTATAATGCTTAATTCACAAGAGAATTCGAATTTGACAAAAACAGCTCAAAATGACCAAAAACAATGCTTAATTCTAAAGGGAATTCAGAATTAACAAAAACAGCTCAAAATGACCAAAAACAATGCTTAATTCCCAAGGGAATTCGAATTTGAGAAAAACAGCTCAACATGACCAAATACAATGCTTAATTCACAAGGGAATTCGAATTTGATAAAAACAGCTCAAAATGACCAAAAACAATGCTTAATTCCAAAGGGAATTCGGAATTAACAAAAACAGCTCAAAATGACCAAAAACAATGTTCAAATCCCAAGGGAATTCGAATTTGATAAAAACAGCTCAAAATGACCAAAAACAATGCTTAAATCCGAAGGGAATTCGAATTTGATAAAAACAGCTCGAAATGACCAAAAAAAGTGCTTAATTCCAAAGGGAATTTGGAATTAACAAAAACAGTTCAAAAAGACCAAAAACAATGCTCAATTGCCAAGGAAATTCGAATTTGATAAAAACAGCTCAAAATGACCAAAAACAATGTTTAATTCCCAAGGGAATTCGAATTTGACAAAAACAGCTCAAATTGACCGAAAACAATGCTTAATTCCCAAGGGAATTCGAATTTGACAAAAACAACTAAAAATGACCAAAAACAATGCTTAATTCCAGAGGGAATTCAGAATTAACAAAAACAGCTCATAATGACCAAAAACAATGCTGAATTCACAAGGGAATTCGAATTTAGCAAAAACAGCTCAAAATGACCAAAAACAATGCTTAATTCCCAAGGGAATTCGAATTTGAGAAAAACAGCTCAAAATGACCAAATACAATGCTTAATTCACAAGGGAATTCGAATTTGATAAAAACAATTCAAAATGACAAAAAACATTGCTTAATTCCGAAGGGAAATCGAATTTGACAAAAACAACTCAAAATGACCAAATATAATGCTTAATTCCCAAGGAAATTCGGAATTAACAAAAACAGCTCAAAATGACCAAAAACAATGCTTAATTCCCAAGGGAATTCGAATTTGACAAAAACAGCTCAAAATGACCAAAAATAATGCTTAATTCCAAAGGGAATTCAGAATTAACAAAAACAGCTCAAAAGGACCAAAAACAATGCTGAATTCCCAAGGGAATTCAAATTTGATAAAAACAGCTCAAAATGACAAAAAACATTGCTTAATTCCGAAGGGAAATCGAATTTGACAAAAACAACTCAAAATGACCAAATACAATGCTTAATTCCCAAGGAAATTCGGAATTAACAAAAACAGCTCAAAATGACCAAAAACAATGCTTAATTCCCAAGGGAATTCGAATTTGACAAAAACAGCTCAAAATGACCAAAAACAATGCTTAATTCCAAAGGGAATTCAGAATTAACAAAAACAGCTCAAAATGACAAAAAACATTGCTTAATTCCAAAGGGAATTCGAATTTGACAAAAACAGCTCATAATGACCAAAAACAATGCTGAATTCACAAGGGAATTCGAATTTAACAAAAACAGCTCAAAATGACCAAATACAATGCTTAATTCACAAGGGAATTCGAATTTGATAAAAATAGCTCAAATTGATCGAAAACAATGCTTAATTCCCAAGGGAATTCGAATTTGACAAAAACAACTTCAAAATGACCAAATATAATGCTTAATTCACAAGAGAATTCGAATTTGACAAAAACAGCTCAAAATGACCAAATACAATGCTTAATTCACAAGGGAATTCGAATTTGATAAAAATAGCTCAAATTGACCAAAAACAATGCTTAAATCCGAAGGGAATTCGAATTTGATAAAAACAGCTCGAAATGACCAAAAAAAGTGCTTAATTCCAAAGGGAATTTGGAATTAACAAAAACAGTTCAAAAAGACCAAAAACAATGCTTAATTGCCAAGGAAATTCGAATTTGATAAAAACAGCTCAAAATGACCAAAAACAATGTTTAATTCCCAAGGGAATTCGAATTTGACAAAAACAGCTCAAATTGACCGAAAACAATGCTTAATTCCCAAGGGAATTCGAATTTGACAAAAACAACTAAAAATGACCAAATACAATGCTTAATTCACAAGAGAATTTGAATTTGACAAAAACAGCTCAAAATGACCAAAAACAATGCTTAATTCCAGAGGGAATTCAGAATTAACAAAAACAGCTCAAAAAGACCAAAAGCAATGCTTAATTCCCAATGGAATTCGAATTTGATAAAAACAGCTCATAATGACCAAAAACAATGCTGAATTCACAAGGGAATTCGAATTTAACAAAAACAGCTCAAAATGACCAAATACAATGCTTAATTCACAAGGGAATTCGAATTTGATAAAAACAGCTCAAAATGACCAAAAACAATGCTTAATTGCCAAGGAAATTCGAATTTGATAAAAACAGCTCAAAATGACCAAAAACAATGTTTAATTCCCAAGGGAATTCGAATTTGACAAAAACAGCTCAAATTGATCGAAAACAATGCTTAATTCCCAAGGGAATTCGAATTTGACAAAAACAACTTCAAAATGACCAAATACAATGCTTAATTCACAAGAGAATTCGAATTTGACAAAAACAGCTCAAAATGACCAAAAACAATGCTTAATTCTAAAGGGAATTCAGAATTAACAAAAACAGCTCAAAATGACCAAAAACAATGCTTAATTCCCAAGGGAATTCGAATTTGAGAAAAACAGCTCAACATGACCAAATACAATGCTTAATTCACAAGGGAATTCGAATTTGATAAAAACAGCTCAAAATGACCAAAAACAATGCTAAATTCCAAAGGGAATTTTGAATTAACAAAAACAGCTCAAAAAGACCAAAAACAATGCTTAATTCTCAAGGGAATTCGAATTTGATAAAAACAGATCAAAATGACCAAAAACAATGCTTAATTCCAAAGGGAATTCGGAATTAACAAAAACAGCTCAAAATGACCAAAAACAATGTTCAAATCCCAAGGGAATTCGAATTTGATAAAAACAGCTCAAAATGACCAAAAACAATGCTTAAATCCGAAGGGAATTCGAATTTGATAAAAACAGCTCGAAATGACCAAAAGAAGTGCTTAATTCCAAAGGGAATTTGGAATTAACAAAAACAGTTCAAAAAGACCAAAAACAATGCTCAATTGCCAAGGAAATTCGAATTTGATAAAAACAGCTCAAAATGACCAAAAACAATGTTTAATTCCCAAATGAATTCGAATTTGACAAAAACAGCTCAAATTGACCGAAAACAATGCTTAATTCCCAAGGGAATTCGAATTTGACAAAAACAACTAAAAATGACCAAATACAATGCTTAATTCACAAGAGAATTTGAATTTGACTAAAACAGCTCAAAATGACAAAAAAAATTGCTTAATTCCGAAGGGAAATCGAATTTGACAAAAACAACTCAAAATGACCAAATACAATGCTTAATTCCCAAGGAAATTCGAATTTGAGAAAAACAGCTCAACATGACCAAATACAATGCTTAATTCACAAGGGAATTCGAATTTGATAAAAACAGCTCAAAATGACCAAAAACAATGCTAAATTCCAAAGGGAATTTTGAATTAACAAAAACAGCTCAAAAAGACCAAAAACAATGCTTAATTCTCAAGGGAATTCGAATTTGATAAAAATAGCTCAAAATGACCAAAAACAATGCTTTAATTCCCAAAGGAATTCGAATTTGACAAAAACAGCTCAAAAAGACCGAAAACAATGCTTAATTCCCAAAGGAATTCGAATATGACATAAACAACTTTAAATGACCTAATACAATGCTTAATTCCCAAGGGAATTCGAATTTGACAAAAACAGCTCAAAATGACCAAAAACAATGCTTAATTCCAAAGGGAATTCAGAATTAACAAAAACAGCTCAAAATGACAAAAAACATTGCTTAATTCCAAAGGGAATTCGAATTTGACAAAAACAGCTCATAATGACCAAAAACAATGCTGAATTCACAAGGGAATTCGAATTTAACAAAAACAGCTCAAAATGACCAAATACAATGCTTAATTCACAAGGGAATTCGAATTTGATAAAAATAGCTCAAATTGATCGAAAACAATGCTTAATTCCCAAGGGAATTCGAATTTGACAAAAACAACTTCAAAATGACCAAATATAATGCTTAATTCACAAGAGAATTCGAATTTGACAAAAACAGCTCAAAATGACCAAATACAATGCTTAATTCACAAGGGAATTCGAATTTGATAAAAATAGCTCAAATTGACCAAAAACAATGCTTAAATCCGAAGGGAATTCGAATTTGATAAAAACAGCTCGAAATGACCAAAAAAAGTGCTTAATTCCAAAGGAAATTTGGAATTAACAAAAACAGTTCAAAAAGACCAAAAACAATGCTTAATTGCCAAGGAAATTCGAATTTGATAAAAACAGCTCAAAATGACCAAAAACAATGTTTAATTCCCAAGGGAATTCGAATTTGACAAAAACAGCTCAAATTGACCGAAAACAATGCTTAATTCCCAAGGGAATTCGAATTTGACAAAAACAACTAAAAATGACCAAATACAATGCTTAATTCACAAGAGAATTTGAATTTGACAAAAACAGCTCAAAATGACCAAAAACAATGCTTAATTCCAGAGGGAATTCGAATTTGATAAAAACAGCTCAAATTGATCGAAAACAATGCTTAATTCCCAAGGGAATTCGAATTTGACAAAAACAACTTCAAAATGACCAAATACAATGCTTAATTCACAAGAGAATTCGAATTTGACAAAAACAGCTCAAAATGACCAAAAACAATGCTTAATTCTAAAGGGAATTCAGAATTAACAAAAACAGCTCAAAATGACCAAAAACAATGCTTAATTCCCAAGGGAATTCGAATTTGAGAAAAAAAGCTCAACATGACCAAATACAATGCTTAATTCACAAGGGAATTCGAATTTGATAAAAACAGCTCAAAATGACCAAAAACAATGCTAAATTCCAAAGGGAATTTTGAATTAACAAAAACAGCTCAAAAAGACCAAAAACAATGCTTAATTCTCAAGGGAATTCGAATTTGATAAAAACAGCTCAAAATGACCAAAAACAATGCTTAATTCCAAAGGGAATTCGGAATTAACAAAAACAGCTCAAAATGACCAAAAACAATGTTCAAATCCCAAGGGAATTCGAATTTGATAAAAACAGCTCAAAATGACCAAAAACAATGCTTAAATCCGAAGGGAATTCGAATTTGATAAAAACAGCTCGAAATGACCAAAAGAAGTGCTTAATTCCAAAGGGAATTTGGAATTAACAAAAACAGTTCAAAAAGACCAAAAACAATGCTCAATTGCCAAGGAAATTCGAATTTGATAAAAACAGCTCAAAATGACCAAAAACAATGTTTAATTCCCAAATGAATTCGAATTTGACAAAAACAGCTCAAATTGACCGAAAACAATGCTTAATTCCCAAGGGAATTCGAATTTGACAAAAACAACTAAAAATGACCAAATACAATGCTTAATTCACAAGAGAATTTGAATTTGACTAAAACAGCTCAAAATGACAAAAAAAATTGCTTAATTCCGAAGGGAAATCGAATTTGACAAAAACAACTCAAAATGACCAAAAACAATGCTTAATTCCCAAGGAAATTCGAATTTGAGAAAAACAGCTCAACATGACCAAATACAATGCTTAATTCACAAGGGAATTCGAATTTGATAAAAACAGCTCAAAATGACCAAAAACAATGCTAAATTCCAAAAGGAATTTTGAATTAACAAAAACAGCTCAAAAAGACCAAAAACAATGCTTAATTCTCAAGGGAATTCGAATTTGATAAAAATAGCTCAAAATGACCAAAAACAATGCTTTAATTCCCAAAGGAATTCGAATTTGACAAAAACAGCTCAAAAAGACCGAAAACAATGCTTAATTCCCAAAGGAATTCGAATATGACATAAACAACTTTAAATGACCTAATACAATGCTTAATTCCCAAGGGAATTCGAATTTGACAAAAACAGCTCAAAATGACCAAAAACAATGCTTAATTCCAAAGGGAATTCAGAATTAACAAAAACAGCTCAAAATGACAAAAAACATTGCTTAATTCCAAAGGGAATTCGAATTTGACAAAAACAGCTCATAATGACCAAAAACAATGCTGAATTCACAAGGGAATTCGAATTTAACAAAAACAGCTCAAAATGACCAAATACAATGCTTAATTCACAAGGGAATTCGAATTTGATAAAAATAGCTCAAATTGATCGAAAACAATGCTTAATTCCCAAGGGAATTCGAATTTGACAAAAACAACTTCAAAATGACCAAATATAATGCTTAATTCACAAGAGAATTCGAATTTGACAAAAACAGCTCAAAATGACCAAAAACAATGCTTAATTCACAAGGGAATTCGAATTTGATAAAAACAGCTCAAAATGACCAAAAACAATGCTTAAATCCGAAGGGAATTCGAATTTGATAAAAACAGCTCGAAATGACCAAAAAAAGTGCTTAATTCCAAAGGGAATTTGGAATTAACAAAAACAGTTCAAAAAGACCAAAAACAATGCTTAATTGCCAAGGAAATTCGAATTTGATAAAAACAGCTCAAAATGACCAAAAACAATGTTTAATTCCCAAGGGAATTCGAATTTGACAAAAACAGCTCAAATTGACCGAAAACAATGCTTAATTCCCAAGGGAATTCGAATTTGACAAAAACAACTAAAAATGACCAAATACAATGCTTAATTCACAAGAGAATTTGAATTTGACAAAAACAGCTCAAAATGACCAAAAACAATGCTTAATTCCAGAGGGAATTCAGAATTAACAAAAACAGCTCAAAAGGACCAAAAACAATGCTGAATTCCAAAGGGAATTCGAATTTGACAAAAACAGCTCATAATGACCAAAAACAATGCTGAATTCACAAGGGAATTCGAATTTAACAAAAACAGCTCAAAATGACCAAATACAATGCTTAATTCACAAGGGAATTCGAATTTGATAAAAATAGCTAAAAATGACCAAAAACAATGCTTAATTGCCAAGGAAATTCGAATTTGATAAAAACAGCTCAAAATGACCAAAAACAATGTTTAATTCCCAAGGGAATTCGAATTTGACAAAAACAGCTCAAATTGATCGAAAACAATGCTTAATTCCCAAGGGAATTCGAATTTGACAAAAACAACTTCAAAATGACCAAATACAATGCTTAATTCACAAGAGAATTCGAATTTGACAAAAACAGCTCAAAATGACCAAAAACAATGCTTAATTCTAAAGGGAATTCAGAATTAACAAAAACAGCTCAAAATGACCAAAAACAATGCTTAATTCCCAAGGGAATTCGAATTTGAGAAAAACAGCTCAACATGACCAAATACAATGCTTAATTCACAAGGGAATTCGAATTTGATAAAAACAGCTCAAAATGACCAAAAACAATGCTAAATTCCAAAGGGAATTTTGAATTAACAAAAACAGCTCAAAAAGACCAAAAACAATGCTTAATTCTCAAGGGAATTCGAATTTGATAAAAACAGATCAAAATGACCAAAAACAATGCTTAATTCCAAAGGGAATTCGGAATTAACAAAAACAGCTCAAAATGACCAAAAACAATGTTCAAATCCCAAGGGAATTCGAATTTGATAAAAACAGCTCAAAATGACCAAAAACAATGCTTAAATCCGAAGGAAATTCGAATTTGATAAAAACAGCTCAAAATGACCAAAAACAATGTTTAATTCCCAAATGAATTCGAATTTGACAAAAACAGCTCAAATTGACCGAAAACAATGCTTAATTCCCAAGGGAATTCGAATTTGAGAAAAACAGCTCATAATGACCAAAAACAATGCTTAATTCCCAAGGGAATTCGAATTTGAGAAAAACAGCTCAAAATGACCAAATACAATGCTTAATTCACAAGGGAATTCGAATTTGATAAAAACAGCTCAAAATGACAAAAAAAATTGCTTAATTCCGAAGGGAAATCGAATTTGACAAAAACAACTCAAAATGACCAAATACAATGCTTAATTCCCAAGGAAATTCGAATTTGAGAAAAACAGCTCAACATGACCAAATACAATGCTTAATTCACAAGGGAATTCGAATTTGATAAAAACAGCTCAAAATGACCAAAAACAATGCTAAATTCCAAAAGGAATTTTGAATTAACAAAAACAGCTCAAAAAGACCAAAAACAATGCTTAATTCTCAAGGGAATTCGAATTTGATAAAAACAGCTCAAAATGACCAAAAACAATGCTTTAATTCCCAAAGGAATTCGAATTTGACAAAAACAGCTCAAAAAGACCGAAAACAATGCTTAATTCCCAAGGGAATTCGAATATGACATAAACAACTTTAAATGACCAAATACAATGCTTAATTCCCAAGGGAATTCGAATTTGACAAAAACAGCTCAAAATGACCAAAATCAATGCTCAATTCCCAAGGGATTTCGAATTTAACAAAAACAGCTCAAAACAACCAAATACAATGCTGAATTCCCAAGGGAATTCGAATTTGATAAAAACAGCTCAAAATCACCAAAAACAATGCTTAATTCTCAAGGGAAATCGAATTTAACAAAAACAGCTCAAAATGACCAAAAACAATGCTTAATTCTAAAGGGAATTCAGAATTAACAAAAACAGCTCAAAATGACCAAAAACAATGTTCAAATCCCAAGGGAATTCGAATTTGATAAAAACAGCTCAAAATGACCAAAAACAATGCTTAAATCCGAAGGGAATTCGAATTTGATAAAAACAGCTCGAAATGACCAAAAAAAGTGCTTAATTCCAAAGGGAATTTGGAATTAACAAAAACAGTTCAAAAAGACCAAAAACAATGCTTAATTGCCAAGGAAATTCGAATTTGATAAAAACAGCTCAAAATGACCAAAAACAATGTTTAATTCCCAAGGGAATTCGAATTTGACAAAAACAGCTCAAATTGACCGAAAACAATGCTTAATTCCCAAGGGAATTCGAATTTGACAAAAACAACTAAAAATGACCAAATACAATGCTTAATTCACAAGAGAATTTGATTTTGACAAAAACAGCTCAAAATGACCAAAAACAATGCTTAATTCCAGAGGGAATTCAGAATTAACAAAAACAGCTCAAAAGGACCAAAAACAATGCTGAATTCCAAAGGGAATTCGAATTTGACAGAAACAGCTCATAATCACCAAAAACAATGCTGAATTCACAAGGGAATTCGAATTTAACAAAAACAGCTCAAAATGACCAAATACAATGCTTAATTCACAAGGGAATTCGAATTTGATAAAAATAGCTCAAATTGATCGAAAACAATGCTTAATTCCCAAGGGAATTCGAATTTGACAAAAACAGCTCATAATGACCAAAAACAATGCTGAATTCACAAGGGAATTCGAATTTAACAAAAACAGCTCAAAATGACCAAATACAATGCTTAATTCACAAGGGAATTCGAATTTGATAAAAATAGCTAAAAATGACCAAAAACAATGCTTAATTGCCAAGGAAATTCGAATTTGATAAAAACAGCTCAAAATGACCAAAAACAATGTTTAATTCCCAAGGGAATTCGAATTTGACAAAAACAGCTCAAATTGATCGAAAACAATGCTTAATTCCCAAGGGAATTCGAATTTGACAAAAACAACTTCAAAATGACCAAATACAATGCTTAATTCACAAGAGAATTCGAATTTGACAAAAACAGCTCAAAATGACCAAAAACAATGCTTAATTCTAAAGGGAATTCAGAATTAACAAAAACAGCTCAAAATGACCAAAAACAATGCTTAATTCCCAAGGGAATTCGAATTTGAGAAAAACAGCTCAACATGACCAAATACAATGCTTAATTCACAAGGGAATTCGAATTTGATAAAAACAGCTCAAAATGACCAAAAACAATGCTAAATTCCAAAGGGAATTTTGAATTAACAAAAACAGCTCAAAAAGACCAAAAACAATGCTTAATTCTCAAGGGAATTCGAATTTGATAAAAACAGATCAAAATGACCAAAAACAATGCTTAATTCCAAAGGGAATTCGGAATTAACAAAAACAGCTCAAAATGACCAAAAACAATGTTCAAATCCCAAGGGAATTCGAATTTGATAAAAACAGCTCAAAATGACCAAAAACAATGCTTAAATCCGAAGGAAATTCGAATTTGATAAAAACAGCTCAAAATGACCAAAAACAATGTTTAATTCCCAAATGAATTCGAATTTGACAAAAACAGCTCAAATTGACCGAAAACAATGCTTAATTCCCAAGGGAATTCGAATTTGAGAAAAACAGCTCATAATGACCAAAAACAATGCTTAATTCCCAAGGGAATTCGAATTTGAGAAAAACAGCTCAAAATGACCAAATACAATGCTTAATTCACAAGGGAATTCGAATTTGATAAAAACAGCTCAAAATGACAAAAAAAATTGCTTAATTCCGAAGGGAAATCGAATTTGACAAAAACAACTCAAAATGACCAAATACAATGCTTAATTCCCAAGGAAATTCGAATTTGAGAAAAACAGCTCAACATGACCAAATACAATGCTTAATTCACAAGGGAATTCGAATTTGATAAAAACAGCTCAAAATGACCAAAAACAATGCTAAATTCCAAAGGGAATTTTGAATTAACAAGCTCAAAATGACCAAAAACAATGCTTAATTCTCAAGGGAATTCGAATTTGATAAAAACAGCTCAAAATGACCAAAAACAATGCTTTAATTCCCAAAGGAATTCGAATTTGACAAAAACAGCTCAAAAAGACCGAAAACAATGCTTAATTCCCAAGGGAATTCGAATATGACATAAACAACTTTAAATGACCAAATACAATGCTTAATTCCCAAGGGAATTCGAATTTGACAAAAACAGCTCAAAATGACCAAAATCAATGCTCAATTCCCAAGGGATTTCGAATTTAACAAAAACAGCTCAAAACAACCAAATACAATGCTGAATTCCCAAGGGAATTCGAATTTGATAAAAACAGCTCAAAATCACCAAAAACAATGCTTAATTCTCAAGGGAAATCGAATTTAACAAAAACAGCTCAAAATGACCAAAAACAATGCTTAATTCTCAAGGGAATTCAGAATTAACAAAAACAGCTCAAAATGACCAAAAACAATGTTCAAATCCCAAGGGAATTCGAATTTGATAAAAACAGCTCAAAATGACCAAAAACAATGCTTAAATCCGAAGGGAATTCGAATTTGATAAAAACAGCTCGAAATGACCAAAAAAAGTGCTTAATTCCAAAGGGAATTTGGAATTAACAAAAACAGTTCAAAAAGACCAAAAACAATGCTTAATTGCCAAGGAAATTCGAATTTGATAAAAACAGCTCAAAATGACCAAAAACAATGTTTAATTCCCAAGGGAATTCGAATTTGACAAAAACAGCTCAAATTGACCGAAAACAATGCTTAATTCCCAAGGGAATTCGAATTTGACAAAAACAACTAAAAATGACCAAATACAATGCTTAATTCACAAGAGAATTTGATTTTGACAAAAACAGCTCAAAATGACCAAAAACAATGCTTAATTCCAGAGGGAATTCAGAATTAACAAAAACAGCTCAAAAGGACCAAAAACAATGCTGAATTCCAAAGGGAATTCGAATTTGACAGAAACAGCTCATAATGACCAAAAACAATGCTGAATTCACAAGGGAATTCGAATTTAACAAAAACAGCTCAAAATGACCAAATACAATGCTTAATTCACAAGGGAATTCGAATTTGATAAAAATAGCTCAAATTGATCGAAAACAATGCTTAATTCCCAAGGGAATTCGAATTTGACAAAAACAACTTCAAAATGACCAAATATAATGCTTAATTCACAAGAGAATTCGAATTTGACAAAAACAGCTCAAAATGACCAAAAACAATGCTTAATTCTAAAGGGAATTCAGAATTAACAAAAACAGCTCAAAATGACCAAAAACAATGCTTAATTCCCAAGGGAATTCGAATTTGAGAAAAACAGCTCAACATGACCAAATACAATGCTTAATTCACAAGGGAATTCGAATTTGATAAAAACAGCTCAAAATGACCAAAAACAATGCTTAATTCCAAAGGGAATTCGGAATTAACAAAAACAGCTCAAAATGACCAAAAACAATGTTCAAATCCCAAGGGAATTCGAATTTGATAAAAACAGCTCAAAATGACCAAAAACAATGCTTAAATCCGAAGGGAATTCGAATTTGATAAAAACAGCTCGAAATGACCAAAAAAAGCGCTTAATTCCAAAGGGAATTTGGAATTAACAAAAACAGTTCAAAAAGACCAAAAACAATGCTCAATTGCCAAGGAAATTCGAATTTGATAAAAACAGCTCAAAATGACCAAAAACAATGTTTAATTCCCAAGGGAATTCGAATTTGACAAAAACAGCTCAAATTGACCGAAAACAATGCTTAATTCCCAAGGGAATTCGAATTTGACAAAAACAGCTCAAATTGATCGAAAACAATGCTTAATTCCCAAGGGAATTCGAATTTGACAAAAACAACTTCAAAATGACCAAATACAATGCTTAATTCACAAGAGAATTCGAATTTGACAAAAACAGCTCAAAATGACCAAAAATATTGCTTAATTCTAAAGGAAATTCAGAATTAACAAAAACAGCTCAAAATGACCAAAAACAATGCTTAATTCCCAAGGGAATTCGAATTTGAGAAAAAAAGCTCAACATGACCAAATACAATGCTTAATTCACAAGGGAATTCGAATTTGATAAAAACAGCTCAAAATGACCAAAAACAATGCTAAATTCCAAAGGGAATTTTGAATTAACAAAAACAGCTCAAAAAGACCAAAAACGATGCTTAATTCTCAACGGAATTCGAATTTGATAAAAACAGCTCAAAATGACCAAAAACAATGCTTAATTCCAAAGGGAATTCGGAATTAACAAAAACAGCTCAAAATGACCAAAAACAATGTTCAAATCCCAAGGGAATTCGAATTTGATAAAAACAGCTCAAAATGACCAAAAACAATGCTTAAATCCGAAGGGAATTCGAATTTGATAAAAACAGCTCGAAATGACCAAAAAAAGTGCTTAATTCCAAAGGGAATTTGGAATTAACAAAAACAGTTCAAAAAGACCAAAAACAATGCTCAATTGCCAAGGAAATTCGAATTTGATAAAAACAGCTCAAAATGACCAAAAACAATGTTTAATTCCCAAATGAATTCGAATTTGAAAAAAACAGCTCAAATTGACCGAAAACAATGCTTAATTCCCAAGGGAATTCGAATTTGAGAAAAACAGCTCATAATGACCAAAAACAATGCTTAATTCCCAAGGGAATTCGAATTTGAGAAAAACAGCTCAAAATGACCAAATACAATGCTTAATTCACAAGGGAATTCGAATTTGATAAAAACAGCTCAAAATGACAAAAAAAATTGCTTAATTCCGAAGGGAAATCGAATTTGACAAAAACAACTCAAAATGACCAAATACAATGCTTAATTCCCAAGGAAATTCGAATTTGAGAAAAACAGCTCAACATGACCAAATACAATGCTTAATTCACAAGGGAATTCGAATTTGATAAAAACAGCTCAAAATGACCAAAAACAATGCTAAATTCCAAAGGGAATTTTGAATTAACAAAAACAGCTCAAAAAGACCAAAAACAATGCTTAATTCTCAAGGGAATTCGAATTTGATAAAAACAGCTCAAAATGACCAAAAACAATGCTTTAATTCCCAAAGGAATTCGAATTTGACAAAAACAGCTCAAAAAGACCGAAAACAATGCTTAATTCCCAAGGGAATTCGAATATGACATAAACAACTTTAAATGACCAAATACAATGCTTAATTCCCAAGGGAATTCGAATTTGACAAAAACAGCTCAAAATGACCAAAATCAATGCTCAATTCCCAAGGGATTTCGAATTTAACAAAAACAGCTCAAAACAACCAAATACAATGCTGAATTCCCAAGGGAATTCGAATTTGATAAAAACAGCTCAAAATCACCAAAAACAATGCTTAATTCTCAAGGGAAATCGAATTTAACAAAAACAGCTCAAAATGACCAAAAACAATGCTTAATTCTAAAGGGAATTCGGAATTAACAAAAACAGCTCAAAATGACCAAAAACAATGCTTAAATCCGAAGGGAATTCGAATTTGATAAAAACAGCTCGAAATGACCAAAAAAAGTGCTTAATTCCAAAGGGAATTTGGAATTAACAAAAACAGTTCAAAAAGACCAAAAACAATGCTTAATTGCCAAGGAAATTCGAATTTGATAAAAACAGCTCAAAATGACCAAAAACAATGTTTAATTCCCAAGGGAATTCGAATTTGACAAAAACAGCTCAAATTGACCGAAAACAATGCTTAATTCCCAAGGGAATTCGAATTTGACAAAAACAACTAAAAATGACCAAATACAATGCTTAATTCACAAGAGAATTTGATTTTGACAAAAACAGCTCAAAATGACCAAAAACAATGCTTAATTCCAGAGGGAATTCAGAATTAACAAAAACAGCTCAAAAGGACCAAAAACAATGCTGAATTCCAATGGGAATTCGAATTTGACAAAAACAGCTCATAATGACCAAAAACAATGCTGAATTCACAAGGGAATTCGAATTTAACAAAAACAGCTCAAAATGACCAAATACAATGCTTAATTCACAAGGGAATTCGAATTTGATAAAAATAGCTCAAATTGATCGAAAACAATGCTTAATTCCCAAGGGAATTCGAATTTGACAAAAACAACTTCAAAATGACGAAGTATAATGCTTAATTCACAAGAGAATTCGAATTTGACAAAAACAGCTCAAAATGACCAAAAACAATGCTTAATTCTAAAGGGAATTCAGAATTAACAAAAACAGCTCAAAATGACCAAAAACAATGCTTAAATCCGAAGGGAATTCGAATTTGATAAAAACAGCTCGAAATGACCAAAAAAAGTGCTTAATTCCAAAGGGAATTTGGAATTAACAAAAACAGTTCAAAAAGACCAAAAACAATGCTCAATTGCCAAGGAAATTCGAATTTGATAAAAACAGCTCAAAATGACCAAAAACAATGTTTAATTCCCAAGGGAATTCAAATTTGACAAAAACAGCTCAAATTGACCGAAAACAATGCTTAATTCCCAAGGGAATTCGAATTTGACAAAAACAGCTCAAATTGATCGAAAACAATGCTTAATTCCCAAGGGAATTCGAATTTGACAAAAACAACTTCAAAATGACCAAATACAATGCTTAATTCACAAGAGAATTCGAATTTGACAAAAACAGCTCAAAATGACCAAAAATATTGCTTAATTCTAAAGGAAATTCAGAATTAACAAAAACAGCTCAAAATGACCAAAAACAATGCTTAATTCCCAAGGGAATTCGAATTTGAGAAAAACAGCTCAACATGACCAAATACAATGCTTAATTCACAAGGGAATTCGAATTTGATAAAAACAGCTCAAAATGACCAAAAACAATGCTAAATTCCAAAGGGAATTTTGAATTAACAAAAACAGCTCAAAAAGACCAAAAACAATGCTTAATTCTCAAGGGAATTCGAATTTGATAAAAACAGCTCAAAATGACCAAAAACAATGCTTAATTCCAAAGGGAATTCGGAATTAACAAAAACAGCTCAAAATGACCAAAAACAATGTTCAAATCCCAAGGGAATTCGAATTTGATAAAAACAGCTCAAAATGACCAAAAACAATGCTTAAATCCGAAGGGAATTCGAATTTGATAAAAACAGCTCGAAATGACCAAAAAAAGTGCTTAATTCCAAAGGGAATTTGGAATTAACAAAAACAGTTCAAAAAGACCAAAAACAATGCTCAATTGCCAAGGAAATTCGAATTTGATAAAAACAGCTCAAAATGACCAAAAACAATGTTTAATTCCCAAATGAATTCGAATTTGACAAAAACAGCTCAAATTGACCGAAAACAATGCTTAATTCCCAAGGGAATTCGAATTTGAGAAAAACAGCTCATAATGACCAAAAACAATGCTTAATTCCCAAGGGAATTCGAATTTGAGAAAAACAGCTCAAAATGACCAAATACAATGCTTAATTCACAAGGGAATTCGAATTTGATAAAAACAGCTCAAAATGACAAAAAAAATTGCTTAATTCCGAAGGGAAATCGAATTTGACAAAAACAACTCAAAATGACCAAATACAATGCTTAATTCCCAAGGAAATTCGAATTTGAGAAAAACAGCTCAACATGACCAAATACAATGCTTAATTCACAAGGGAATTCGAATTTGATAAAAACAGCTCAAAATGACCAAAAACAATGCTAAATTCCAAAAGGAATTTTGAATTAACAAAAACAGCTCAAAAAGACCAAAAACAATGCTTAATTCTCAAGGGAATTCGAATTTGATAAAAACAGCTCAAAATGACCAAAAACAATGCTTTAATTCCCAAAGGAATTCGAATTTGACAAAAACAGCTCAAAAAGACCGAAAACAATGCTTAATTCCCAAGGGAATTCGAATATGACATAAACAACTTTAAATGACCAAATACAATGCTTAATTCCCAAGGGAATTCGAATTTAACAAAAACAGCTCAAAATGACCAAAATCAATGCTCAATTCCCAAGGGATTTCGAATTTAACAAAAACAGCTCAAAACAACCAAATACAATGCTGAATTCCCAAGGGAATTCGAATTTGATAAAAACAGCTCAAAATCACCAAAAACAATGCTTAATTCTCAAGGGAAATCGAATTTAACAAAAACAGCTCAAAATGACCAAAAACAATGCTTAATTCTAAAGGGAATTCAGAATTAACAAAAACAGCTCAAAATGACCAAAAACAATGTTCAAATCCCAAGGGAATTCGAATTTGATAAAAACAGCTCAAAATGACCAAAAACAATGCTTAAATCCGAAGGGAATTCGAATTTGATAAAAACAGCTCGAAATGACCAAAAAAAGTGCTTAATTCCAAAGGGAATTTGGAATTAACAAAAACAGTTCAAAAAGACCAAAAACAATGCTTAATTGCCAAGGAAATTCGAATTTGATAAAAACAGCTCAAAATGACCAAAAACAATGTTTAATTCCCAAGGGAATTCGAATTTGACAAAAACAGCTCAAATTGACCGAAAACAATGCTTAATTCCCAAGGGAATTCGAATTTGACAAAAACAACTAAAAATGACCAAATACAATGCTTAATTCACAAGAGAATTTGATTTTGACAAAAACAGCTCAAAATGACCAAAAACAATGCTTAATTCCAGAGGGAATTCAGAATTAACAAAAACAGCTCAAAAGGACCAAAAACAATGCTGAATTCCAATGGGAATTCGAATTTGACAAAAACAGCTCATAATGACCAAAAACAATGCTGAATTCACAAGGGAATTCGAATTTAACAAAAACAGCTTAAAATGACCAAATACAATGCTTAATTCACAAGGGAATTCGAATTTGATAAAAATAGCTCAAATTGATCGAAAACAATGCTTAATTCCCAAGGGAATTCGAATTTGACAAAAACAACTTCAAAATGACCAAGTATAATGCTTAATTCACAAGAGAATTCGAATTTGACAAAAACAGCTCAAAATGACCAAAAACAATGCTTAATTCTAAAGGGAATTCAGAATTAACAAAAACAGCTCAAAATGACCAAAAACAATGCTTAATTCCCAAGGGAATTCGAATTTGAGAAAAACAGCTCAACATGACCAAATACAATGCTTAATTCACAAGGGAATTCGAATTTGATAAAAACAGCTCAAAATGACCAAAAACAATGCTTAATTCCAAAGGGAATTCGGAATTATCAAAAACAGCTCAAAATGACCAAAAACAATGTTCAAATCCCAAGGGAATTCGAATTTGATAAAAACAGCTCAAAATGACCAAAAACAATGCTTAAATCCGAAGGGAATTCGAATTTGATAAAAACAGCTCGAAATGACCAAAAAAAGTGCTTAATTCCAAAGGGAATTTGGAATTAACAAAAACAGTTCAAAAAGACCAAAAACAATGCTCAATTGCCAAGGAAATTCGAATTTGATAAAAACAGCTCAAAATGACCAAAAACAATGTTTAATTCCCAAGGGAATTCGAATTTGACAAAAACAGCTCAAATTGACCGAAAACAATGCTTAATTCCCAAGGGAATTCGAATTTGACAAAAACAACTAAAAATGACCAAAAACAATGCTTAATTCCAGAGGGAATTCAGAATTAACAAAAACAGCTCATAATGACCAAAAACAATGCTGAATTCACAAGGGAATTCGAATTTAGCAAAAACAGCTCAAAATGACCAAAAACAATGCTTAATTCCCAAGGGAATTCGAATTTGAGAAAAACAGCTCAAAATGACCAAATACAATGCTTAATTCACAAGGGAATTCGAATTTGATAAAAACAATTCAAAATGACAAAAAACATTGCTTAATTCCGAAGGGAAATCGAATTTGACAAAAACAACTCAAAATGACCAAATATAATGCTTAATTCCCAAGGAAATTCGGAATTAACAAAAACAGCTCAAAATGACCAAAAACAATGCTTAATTCCCAAGGGAATTCGAATTTGACAAAAACAGCTCAAAATGACCAAAAATAATGCTTAATTCCAAAGGGAATTCAGAATTAACAAAAACAGCTCAAAAGGACCAAAAACAATGCTGAATTCCCAAGGGAATTCAAATTTGATAAAAACAGCTCAAAATGACAAAAAACATTGCTTAATTCCGAAGGGAAATCGAATTTGACAAAAACAACTCAAAATGACCAAATACAATGCTTAATTCCCAAGGAAATTCGGAATTAACAAAAACAGCTCAAAATGACCAAAAACAATGCTTAATTCCCAAGGGAATTCGAATTTGACAAAAACAGCTCAAAATGACCAAAAACAATGCTTAATTCCAAAGGGAATTCAGAATTAACAAAAACAGCTCAAAATGACAAAAAACATTGCTTAATTCCAAAGGGAATTCGAATTTGACAAAAACAGCTCATAATGACCAAAAACAATGCTGAATTCACAAGGGAATTCGAATTTAACAAAAACAGCTCAAAATGACCAAATACAATGCTTAATTCACAAGGGAATTCGAATTTGATAAAAATAGCTCAAATTGATCGAAAACAATGCTTAATTCCCAAGGGAATTCGAATTTGACAAAAACAACTTCAAAATGACCAAATATAATGCTTAATTCACAAGAGAATTCGAATTTGACAAAAACAGCTCAAAATGACCAAAAACAATGCTTAATTCTAAAGGGAATTCAGAATTAACAAAAACAGCTCAAAATGACCAAAAACAATGCTTAATTCCCAAGGGAATTCGATCTTGAGAAAAACAGCTCAACATGACCAAATACAATGCTTAATTCACAAGGGAATTCGAATTTGATAAAAACAGCTCAAAATGACCAAAAACAATGCTTAATTCCAAAGGGAATTCGGAATTAACAAAAACAGCTCAAAATGACCAAAAACAATGTTCAAATCCCAAGGGAATTCGAATTTGATAAAAACAGCTCAAAATGACCAAAAACAATGCTTAAATCCCAAGGGAATTCGAATTTGATAAAAACAGCTCGAAATGACCAAAAAAAGTGCTTAATTCCAAAGGGAATTTGGAATTAACAAAAACAGTTCAAAAAGACCAAAAACAATGCTCAATTGTCAAGGAAATTCGAATTTGATAAAAACAGCTCAAAATGACCAAAAACAATGTTTAATTCCCAAGGGAATTCGAATTTGACAAAAACAGCTCAAATTGACCGAAAACAATGCTTAATTCCCAAGGGAATTCGAATTTGACAAAAACAACTAAAAATGACCAAATACAATGCTTAATTCACAAGAGAATTTGAATTTGACTAAAACAGCTCAAAATGACCAAAAACAATGCTTAATTCCAGAGGGAATTCAGAATTAACAAAAACAGCTCATAATGACCAAAAACAATGCTGAATTCACAAGGGAATTCTAATTTAGCAAAAACAGCTCAAAATGACCAAAAACAATGCTTAATTCCCAAGGGAATTCGAATTTGAGAAAAACAGCTCAAAATGACCAAATACAATGCTTAATTCACAAGGGAATTCGAATTTGATAAAAACAATTCAAAATGACAAAAAACATTGCTTAATTCCGAAGGGAAATCGAATTTGACAAAAACAACTCAAAATGACCAAATACAATGCTTAATTCCCAAGGAAATTCGGAATTAACAAAAACAGCTCAAAATGACCAAAAACAATGCTTAATTCCCAAGGGAATTCGAATTTGACAAAAACAGCTCAAAATGACCAAAAATAATGCTTAATTCCAAAGGGAATTCAGAATTAACAAAAACAGCTCAAAAGGACCAAAAACAATGCTGAATTCCCAAGGGAATTCAAATTTGATAAAAACAGCTCAAAATGACAAAACACATTGCTTAATTCCGAAGGGAAATCGAATTTGACAAAAACAACTCAAAATGACCAAATACAATGCTTAATTCCCAAGGAAATTCGGAATTAACAAAAACAGCTCAAAATGACCAAAAACAATGCTTAATTCCCAAGGGAATTCGAATTTGACAAAAACAGCTCAAAATGACCAAAAACAATGCTTAATTCCAAAGGGAATTCAGAATTAACAAAAACAGCTCAAAAGGACCAAAAACAATGCTGAATTCCCAAGGGAATTCAAATTTGACAAAAACAGCTCATAATGACCAAAAACAATGCTGAATTCACAAGGGAATTCGAATTTAACAAAAACAGCTCAAAATGACCAAAAACAATGCTTAAATCCCAAGGGAATTCGAATTTGATAAAAACAGCTTAAAATGACCAAAAACAATGCTTAAATCCGAAGGGAATTCGAATTTGATAAAAACAGCTCGAAATGACCAAAAAAATGCTTACTTCCAAAGGAAATTTGGAATTAACAAAAACAGTTCAAAAAGACCAAAAACAATGCTTAATTGCCAAGGAAATTCGAATTTGATAAAAACAGCTCAAAATGACCAAAAACAATGTTTAATTCCCAAGGGAATTCGAATTTGACAAAAACAACTTCAAAATGACCAAATACAATGCTTAATTCCAAAGGGAATTCAGAATTAACAAAAACAGCTCAAAAGGACCAAAAACAATGCTGAATTCCCAAGGGAATTCAAATTTGACAAAAACAGCTCATAATGACCAAAAACAATGCTGAATTCACAAGGGAATTCGAATTTAACAAAAACAGCTTAAAATGACCAAAAACAATGCTTAAATCCCAAGGGAATTCGAATTTGATAAAAACAGCTTAAAATGACCAAAAACAATGCTTAAATCCGAAGGGAATTCGAATTTGATAAAAACAGCTCGAAATGATTAAAAAAAATGCTTACTTCCAAAGGAAATTTGGAATTAACAAAAACAGTTCAAAAAGACCAAAAACAGTGCTTAATTGCCAAGGAAATTCGAATTTGATAAAAACAGCTCAAAATGACCAAAAACAATGTTTAATTCCCAAGGGAATTCGAATTTGACAAAAACAACTTCAAAATGACCAAATACAATGCTTAATTCACAAGAGAATTCGAATTTGACAAAAACAGCTTAAAAAGACCAAAAACAATGCTTAATTCTAAAGGGAATTCAGAATTAACAAAAACAGCTCAAAATGACCAAAAACAATGCTTAATTCCCAAGGGAATTCGAATTTGAGAAAAACAGCTCAACATGACCAAATACAATGCTTAATTCTCAAGGGAATTCGAATTTGATAAAAACAGCTCAAAATGACCAAAAACAATGCTTTAATTCCCAAGGGAATTCGAATTTGACAAAAACAGCTCAAAAAGACCGAAAACAATGCTTAATTCCCAAGGGAATTCGAATTTGACATAAACAACTTTAAATGACCAAATACAATGCTTAATTCCCAAGGGAATTCGAATTTGACAAAAACAGCTCAAAATGACCAAAATCAATGCTCAATTCCCAAGGGATTTCGAATTTAACAAAAACAGCTCAAAACAACCAAATACAATGCTGAATTCCCAAGGGAATTCGAATTTGATAAAAACAGCTCAAAATCACCAAAAACAATGCTTAATTCTCAAGGGAAATCGAATTTAACAAAAACAGCTCAAAATGACCAAAAACAATGCTCAATTCCCAAGGGATTTCGAAATTAACAAAAACAGCTCAAAACAACCAAATACAATGCTGAATTCCCAAGGGAATTCGAATTTGATAAAAACAGCTCAAAATCACCAAAAACAATGCTTAATTCTCAAGGGAAATCGAATTTAACAAAAACAGCTCAAAATGACCAAAAACAATGCTTAATTCCCAAAGGAATTCAAATTTGACAAAAACAGCTCAAAATGACCAAAAACAATGCTTAATTCCAAAGGGACTTCGGAATTAACAAAAACAGCTCAAAATGACCAAAAACAATGTTCAAATCCCAAGGGAATTCGAATTTGATAAAAACAGCTCAAATGACCAAAAACAATGCTTAAATCCCAAAGGAATTCAAATTTGACAAAAACAGCTCAAAATGACCAAAAACAATGCTTAATTCCAAAGGGACTTCGGAATTAACAAAAACAGCTCAAAATGACCAAAAACAATGCTTAATTCCCAAGGGAATTCGAATTTGACAAAAACAGCTCAAAATGACCAAAAACAATGCTTAATTCCAAAGGGAATTCAGAATTAACAAAAACAGCTCAAAATGACAAAAAACATTGCTTAATTCCCAAGGGAATTCGAATTTGATAAAAACAGCTCAAAATGACCAAAAACAATGCTTAATTCCAAAGGGAATTCGGAATTAACAAAAACAGCTCAAAATGACCAAAAACAATGTTCAAATCCCAAGGGAATTCGAATTTGATAAAAACAGCTCAAAATGACCAAAAACAATGCTTAAATCCGAAGGGAATTCGAATTTGATAAAAACAGCTCGAAATGACCAAAAAAAGTGCTTAATTCCAAAGGGAATTTGGAATTAACAAAAACAGTTCAAAAAGACCAAAAACAATGCTCAATTGCCAAGGAAATTCGAATTTGATAAAAACAGCTCAAAATGACCAAAAACAATGTTTAATTCCCAAGGGAATTCGAATTTGACAAAAACAGCTCAAATTGACCGAAAACAATGCTTAATTCCCAAGGGAATTCGAATTTGACAAAAACAGCTCAAATTGATCGAAAACAATGCTTAATTCCCAAGGGAATTCGAATTTGACAAAAACAACTTCAAAATGACCAAATACAATGCTTAATTCACAAGAGAATTCGAATTTGACAAAAACAGCTCAAAATGACCAAAAACAATGCTTAATTCTAAAGGAAATTCAGAATTAACAAAAACAGCTCAAAATGACCAAAAACAATGCTTAATTCCCAAGGGAATTCGAATTTGAGAAAAAAAGCTCAACATGACCAAATACAATGCTTAATTCACAAGGGAATTCGAATTTGATAAAAACAGCTCAAAATGACCAAAAACAATGCTAAATTCCCAAGGGATTTCGAAATTAACAAAAACAGCTCAAAACAACCAAATACAATGCTGAATTCCCAAGGGAATTCGAATTTGATAAAAACAGCTCAAAATCACCAAAAACAATGCTTAATTCTCAAGGGAAATCGAATTTAACAAAAACAGCTCAAAATGACCAAAAACAATGCTTAATTCCCAAAGGAATTCAAATTTGACAAAAACAGCTCAAAATGACCAAAAACAATGCTTAATTCCAAAGGGACTTCGGAATTAACAAAAACAGCTCAAAATGACCAAAAACAATGTTCAAATCCCAAGGGAATTCGAATTTGATAAAAACAGCTCAAATGACCAAAAACAATGCTTAAATCCCAAAGGAATTCAAATTTGACAAAAACAGCTCAAAATGACCAAAAACAATGCTTAATTCCAAAGGGACTTCGGAATTAACAAAAACAGCTCAAAATGACCAAAATAAATGTTCAAATCCCAAGGGAATTCGAATTTGATAAAAATAGCTCAAAATGACCAAAAACAATGCTTAAATCCGAAGGGAATTCGAATTTAATAAAAACAGCTCGAAATGACCAAAAAAAGTGCTTAATTCCAAAGGGAATTTGGAATTAACAAAAACAGTTCAAAAAGACCAAAAACAATGCTTAATTGCCAAGGAAATTCGAATTTGATAAAAACAGCTCAAAATGACCAAAAACAATGTTTAATTCCCAAGGGAATTCGAATTTGACAAAAACAGCTCAAATTGACCGAAAACAATGCTTAATTCCCAAGGGAATTCGAATTTGACAAAAACAACTAAAAATGACCAAATACAATGCTTAATTCACAAGAGAATTTGAATTTGACAAAAACAGCTCAAAATGACCAAAAACAATGCTTAATTCCAGAGGGAATTCAGAATTAACAAAAACAGCTCAAAAAGACCAAAAACAATGCTTAATTCCAAAGGGAATTCGAATTTGACAAAAACAGCTCATAATGACCAAAAACAATGCTGAATTCACAAGGGAATTCGAATTTAACAAAAACAGCTCAAAATGACCAAATACAATGCTTAATTCACAAGGGAATTCGAATTTGATAAAAATAGCTCAAAATGACCAAAAACAATGCTTAATTGCCAAGGAAATTCGAATTTGATAAAAACAGCTCAAAATGACCAAAAACAATGTTTAATTCCCAAGGGAATTCGAATTTGACAAAAACAGCTCAAATTGATCGAAAACAATGCTTAATTCCCAAGGGAATTCGAATTTGACAAAAACAACTTCAAAATGACCAAATACAATGCTTAATTCACAAGAGAATTCGAATTTGACAAAAACAGCTCAAAATGACCAAAAACAATGCTTAATTCTAAAGGGAATTCAGAATCAACAAAAACAGCTCAAAATGACCAAAAACAATGCTTAATTCCCAAGGGAATTCGAATTTGAGAAAAAAAGCTCAACATGACCAAATACAATGCTTAATTCACAAGGGAATTCGAATTTGATAAAAACAGCTCAAAATGACCAAAAACAATGCTAAATTCCAAAGGGAATTTTGAATTAACAAAAACAGCTCAAAAAGACCAAAAACAATGCTTAATTCTCAAGGGAATTCGAATTTGATAAAAACAGCTCAAAATGACCAAAAACAATGCTTAATTCCAAAGGGAATTCGGAATTAACAAAAACAGCTCAAAATGACCAAAAACAATGTTCAAATCCCAACGGAATTCGAATTTGATAAAAACAGCTCAAAATGACCAAAAACAATGCTTAAATCCGAAGGGAATTCGAATTTGATAAAAACAGCTCGAAATGACCAAAAAAAGTGCTTAATTCCAAAGGGAATTTGGAATTAACAAAAACAGTTCAAAAAGACCAAAAACAATGCTCAATTGCCAAGGAAATTCGAATTTGATAAAAACAGCTCAAAATGACCAAAAACAATGTTTAATTCCCAAGGGAATTCGAATTTGACAAAAACAGCTCAAATTGACCGAAAACAATGCTTAATTCCCAAGGGAATTCGAATTTGACAAAAACAACTAAAAATGACCAAATACAATGCTTAATTCACAAGAGAATTTGAATTTGACTAAAACAGCTCAAAATGACCAAAAACAATGCTTAATTCCAGAGGGAATTCAGAATTAACAAAAACAGCTCATAATGACCAAAAACAATGCTGAATTCACAAGGGAATTCGAATTTAACAAAAACAGCTCAAAATGACCAAAAACAATGCTTAATTCCCAAGGGAATTCGAATTTGAGAAAAACAGCTCAAAATGACCAAATACAATGCTTAATTCACAAGGGAATTCGAATTTGATAAAAACAGCTCAAAATGACAAAAAACATTGCTTAATTCCGAAGGGAAATCGAATTTGACAAAAACAACTCAAAATGACCAAATACAATGCTTAATTCCCAAGGGAATTCGAATTTGACAAAAACAGCTCAAAATGACCAAAAACAATGCTTAATTCCAAAGGGAATTCAGAATTAACAAAAACAGCTCAAAAGGACCAAAAACAATGCTGAATTCCCAAGGGAATTCAAATTTGATAAAAACAGCTCAAAATGACAAAAAACATTGCTTAATTCCGAAGGGAAATCGAATTTGACAAAAACAACTCAAAATGACCAAATACAATGCTTAATTCCCAAGGAAATTCGGAATTAACAAAAACAGCTCAAAATGACCAAAAACAATGCTTAATTCCCAAGGGAATTCGAATTTGACAAAAACAGCTCAAAATGACCAAAAACAATGCTTAATTCCAAAGGGAATTCAGAATTAACAAAAACAGCTCAAAAGGACCAAAAACAATGCTGAATTCCAAAGGGAATTCAAATTTGACAAAAACAGCTCATAATGACCAAAAACAATGCTGAATTCACAAGGGAATTCGAATTTAACAAAAACAGCTCAAAATGACCAAAAACAATGCTTAAATCCCGAGGGAATTCGAATTTGATAAAAACAGCTTAAAATGACCAAAAACAATGTTTAATTCCCAAGGGAATTCGAATTTGACAAAAACAACTTCAAAATGACCAAATACAATGCTTAATTCACAAGAGAATTCGAATTTGACAAAAACAGCTCAAAATGACCAAAAACAATGCTTAATTCTAAAGGGAATTCAGAATTAACAAAAACAGCTCAAAATGACCAAAAACAATGCTTAATTCCCAAGGGAATTCGAATTTGAGAAAAACAGCTCAACATGACCAAATACAATGCTTAATTCACAAGGGAATTCGAATTTGATAAAAACAGCTCAAAATGACCAAAAACAATGCTTAATTCCCAAGGGAATTCGAATTTGACAAAAACAGCTCAAAAAGACCGAAAACAATGCTTAATTCCCAAGGGAATTCGAATTTGACATAAACAACTTTAAATGACCAAATACAATGCTTAATTCCCAAGGGAATTCGAATTTGACAAAAACAGCTCAAAATGACCAAAATCAATGCTCAATTCCCAAGGGATTTCGAATTTAACAAAAACAGCTCAAAACAACCAAATACAATGCTGAATTCCCAAGGGAATTCGAATTTGATAAAAACAGCTCAAAATCACCAAAAACAATGCTTAATTCTCAAGGGAAATCGAATTTAACAAAAACAGCTCAAAATGACCAAAAACAATGCTTAATTCCCAAAGGAATTCAAATTTGACAAAAACAGCTCAAAATGACCAAAAACAATGCTAAATTCCAAAGGGAATTCGGAATTAACAAAAACAGCTCAAAATGACCAAAAACAATGTTCAAATCCCAAGGGAATTCGAATTTGATAAAAACAACTCAAAATGACCAAAAACAATGCTTAAATCCGAAGGGAATTCGAATTTGATAAAAACAGCTCGAAATGACCAAAAAAAGTGCTTAATTCCAAAGGGAATTTGGAATTAACAAAAACAGTTCAAAAAGACCAAAAACAATGCTTAATTGCCAAGGAAATTCGAATTTGATAAAAACAGCTCAAAATGACCAAAAACAATGTTTAATTCCCAAGGGAATTCGAATTTGACAAAAACAGCTCAAATTGACCGAAAACAATGCTTAATTCCCAAGGGAATTCGAATTTGACAAAAACAACTAAAAATGACCAAATACAATGCTTAATTCACAAGAGAATTTGAATTTGACTAAAACAGCTCAAAATGACCAAAAACAATGCTTAATTCCAGAGGGAATTCAGAATTAACAAAAACAGCTCAAAAGGACCAAAAACAATGCTGAATTCCCAAGGGAATTCGAATTTGACAAAAACAGCTCATAATGACCAAAAACAATGCTGAATTCACAAGGGAATTCGAATTTAACAAAAACAGCTCAAAATGACCAAATACAATGCTTAATTCACAAGGGAATTCGAATTTGATAAAAACAGCTCAAAATGACCAAAAACAATGCTTAATTGCCAAGGAAATTCGAATTTGATAAAAACAGCTCAAAATGACCAAAAACAATGTTTAATTCCCAAGGGAATTCGAATTTGACAAAAACAGCTCAAATTGATCGAAAACAATGCTTAATTCCCAAGGGAATTCGAATTTGACAAAAACAACTTCAAAATGACCAAATACAATGCTTAATTCACAAGAGAATTCGAATTTGACAAAAACAGCTCAAAATGACCAAAAACAATGCTTAATTCTAAAGGGAGTTCAGAATTAACAAAAACAGCTCAAAATGACCAAAAACAATGCTTAATTCCCAAGGGAATTCGAATTTGAGAAAAACAGCTCAACATGACCAAATACAATGCTTAATTCACGAGGGAATTCGAATTTGATAAAAACAGCTCAAAATGACCAAAAACAATGCTAAATTCCAAAGGGAATTTTGAAATAACAAAAACAGCTCAAAAAGACCAAAAACAATGCTTAATTCTCAAGGGAATTCGAATTTGATAAAAACAGCTCAAAATGACCAAAAACAATGCTTAATTCCAAAGGGAATTCGGAATTAACAAAAACAGCTCAAAATGACCAAAAACAATGTTCAAATCCCAAGGGAATTCGAATTTGATAAAAACAGCTCAAAATGACCAAAAACAATGCTTAAATCCGAAGGGAATTCGAATTTGATAAAAACAGCTCGAAATGACCAAAAAAAGTGCTTAATTCCAAAGGGAATTTGGAATTAACAAAAACAGTTCAAAAAGACCAAAAACAATGCTCAATTGCCAAGGAAATTCGAATTTGATAAAAACAGCTCAAAATGACCAAAAACAATGTTTAATTCCCAAGGGAATTCGAATTTGAGAAAAACAGCTCAAAATGACCAAATACAATGCTTAATTCACAAGGGAATTCGAATTTGATAAAAACAACTCAAAATGACAAAAAACATTGCTTAATTCCGAAGGGAAATCGAATTTGACAAAAACAACTCAAAATGACCAAATACAATGCTTAATTCCCAAGGAAATTCGGAATTAACAAAAACAGCTCAAAAGGACCAAAAACAATGCTGAATTCCCAAGGGAATTCAAATTTGACAAAAGCAGCTCATAATGACCAAAAACAATGCTGAATTCACAAGGGAATTCGAATTTAACAAAAACAGCTCAAAATGACCAAAAACAATGCTTAATTCCCAAGGGAATTCGAATTTGAAAAAAACAGCTCAAAATGACAAAAAACATTGCTTAATTCACAAGGGAATTCGAATTTGATAAAAACAGCTCAAAATGACAAAAAACATTGCTTAATTCCCAAGGGAAATCGAATTTGACAAAAACAACTCAAAATGACCAAACACAATGCTTAATTCCCAAGGAAATTCGGAATTAACAAAAACAACTCAAAAAGACCAAAAACAATGCTTAAATCCCAAGAGAATTCGAATTTGACAAAAACAGCTCAAAATGACCAAAACAATGCTTAATTCCAAAGGGAATTCGGAATTAACAAAAACAACTCAAAAAGACCAAAAACAATGCTTAATTCCCAATGGAATTCGAATTTGATAAAAACAGCTCAAAATGACCAAAAACAATGCTTAATTCTCAAGCGAATTCGAATTTGACAAAAACAATTCAAAATGACAAAATACATTGCTTAATTCCAAAGGGAAATCGGAATTAACAAAAACAGCTCAAAATGACCAAAAACAATGCTTAAGTCCTAAGGGAATTCGAATTTGACAACAACAGCTCAAAATGACCAAAAACAATGCTTAAATCCCAAGGGAATTCGAATTTGATAAAAACAGCTCAAAATGACCAAAAACAATGCTTAAATCCGAAGGGAATTCGAATTTGATAAAAACAACTCGAAATGACCAAAAAAAAAAAGCTTAATGCCAAAGGGAATTTGTAATTAACAAAACCAGTTCAAAAAGACCAAAAACAATGCTTAATTGCCAAGGAAATTCGAATTTGATAAAAACAGCTCAAAATGACCAAAATCAATGCTCAATTCCCAAGGGATTTCGAATTTAACAAAAACAGCTCAAAACAACCAAATACAATGCTGAATTCCCAAGGGAATTCGAATTTGATAAAAACAGCTCAAAATCACCAAAAACAATGCTTAATTCTCAAGGGAAATCGAATTTAACAAAAACAGCTCAAAATGACCAAAAACAATGCTTAATTCCCAAAGGAATTCAAATTTGACAAAAACAGCTCAAAATGACCAAAAACAATGCTAAATTCCAAAGGGAATTCGGAATTAACAAAAACAGCTCAAAATGACCAAAAACAATGTTCAAATCCCAAGGGAATTCGAATTTGATAAAAACAGCTCAAAATGACCAAAAACAATGCTTAAATCCGAAGGGAATTCGAATTTGATAAAAACAGCTCGAAATGACCAAAAAAAGTGCTTAATTCCAAAGGGAATTTGGAATTAACAAAAACAGTTCAAAAAGACCAAAAACAATGCTTAATTGCCAAGGAAATTCGAATTTGATAAAAACAGCTCAAAATGACCAAAAACAATGTTTAATTCCCAAGGGAATTCGAATTTGACAAAAACAGCTCAAATTGACCGAAAACAATGCTTAATTCCCAAGGGAATTCGAATTTGACAAAAACAACTAAAAATGACCAAATACAATGCTTAATTCACAAGAGAATTTGAATTTGACAAAAACAGCTCAAAATGACCAAAAACAATGCTTAATTCCAGAGGGAATTCAGAATTAACAAAAACAGCTCAAAAGGACCAAAAACAATGCTGAATTCCAAAGGGAATTCGAATTTGACAAAAACAGCTCATAATGACCAAAAACAATGCTGAATTCACAAGGGAATTCGAATTCAACAAAAACAGCTCAAAATGACCAAATACAATGCTTAATTCACAAGGGAATTCGAATTTGATAAAAATAGCTCAAAATGACCAAAAACAATGCTTAATTGCCAAGGAAATTCGAATTTGATAAAAACAGCTCAAAATGACCAAAAACAATGTTTAATTCCCAAGGGAATTCGAATTTGACAAAAACAGCTCAAATTGATCGAAAACAATGCTTAATTCCCAAGGGAATTCGAATTTGACAAAAACAACTTCAAAATGACCAAATACAATGCTTAATTCACAAGAGAATTCGAATTTGACAAAAACAGCTCAAAATGACCAAAAACAATGCTTAATTCTAAAGGGAGTTCAGAATTAACAAAAACAGCTCAAAATGACCAAAAACAATGCTTAATTCCCAAGGGAATTCGAATTTGAGAAAAACAGCTCAACATGACCAAATACAATGCTTAATTCACGAGGGAATTCGAATTTGATAAAAACAGCTCAAAATGACCAAAAACAATGCTAAATTCCAAAGGGAATTTTGAATTAACAAAAACAGCTCAAAAAGACCAAAAACAATGCTTAATTCTCAAGGGAATTCGAATTTGATAAAAACAGCTCAAAATGACCAAAAACAATGCTTAATTCCAAAGGGAATTCGGAATTAACAAAAACAGCTCAAAATGACCAAAAACAATGTTCAAATCCCAAGGGAATTCGAATTTGATAAAAACAGCTCAAAATGACCAAAAACAATGCTTAAATCCGAAGGGAATTCGAATTTGATAAAAACAGCTCGAAATGACCAAAAAAAGTGCTTAATTCCAAAGGGAATTTGGAATTAACAAAAACAGTTCAAAAAGACCAAAAACAATGCTCAATTGCCAAGGAAATTCGAATTTGATAAAAACAGCTCAAAATGACCAAAAACAATGTTTAATTCCCAAGGGAATTCGAATTTGACAAAAACAGCTCAAATTGATCGAAAACAATGCTTAATTCCCAAGGGAATTCGAATTTGACAAAAACAACTTCAAAATGACCAAATACAATGCTTAATTCACAAGAGAATTCGAATTTGACAAAAACAGCTCAAAATGACCAAAAACAATGCTTAATTCTAAAGGGAGTTCAGAATTAACAAAAACAGCTCAAAATGACCAAAAACAATGCTTAATTCCCAAGGGAATTCGAATTTGAGAAAAACAGCTCAACATGACCAAATACAATGCTTAATTCACGAGGGAATTCGAATTTGATAAAAACAGCTCAAAATGACCAAAAACAATGCTAAATTCCAAAGGGAATTTTGAAATAACAAAAACAGCTCAAAAAGACCAAAAACAATGCTTAATTCTCAAGGGAATTCGAATTTGATAAAAACAGCTCAAAATGACCAAAAACAATGCTTAATTCCAAAGGGAATTTGGAATTAACAAAAACAGTTCAAAAAGACCAAAAACAATGCTCAATTGCCAAGGAAATTCGAATTTGATAAAAACAGCTCAAAATGACCAAAAACAATGTTTAATTCCCAAGGGAATTCGAATTTGAGAAAAACAGCTCAAAATGACCAAATACAATGCTTAATTCACAAGGGAATTCGAATTTGATAAAAACAGCTCGAAATGACCAAAAAAAGTGCTTAATTCCAAAGGGAATTTGGAATTAACAAAAACAGTTCAAAAAGACCAAAAACAATGCTCAATTGCCAAGGAAATTCGAATTTGATAAAAACAGCTCAAAATGACCAAAAACAATGTTTAATTCCCAAGGGAATTCGAATTTGAGAAAAACAGCTCAAAATGACCAAATACAATGCTTAATTCACAAGGGAATTCGAATTTGATAAAAACAACTCAAAATGACAAAAAACATTGCTTAATTCCGAAGGGAAATCGAATTTGACAAAAACAACTCAAAATGACCAAATACAATGCTTAATTCCCAAGGAAATTCGGAATTAACAAAAACAGCTCAAAAGGACCAAAAACAATGCTGAATTCCCAAGGGAATTCAAATTTGACAAAAGCAGCTCATAATGACCAAAAACAATGCTGAATTCACAAGGGAATTCGAATTTAACAAAAACAGCTCAAAATGACCAAAAACAATGCTTAATTCCCAAGGGAATTCGAATTTGAAAAAAACAGCTCAAAATGACCAAATACAATGCTTAATTCACAAGGGAATTCGAATTTGATAAAAACAGCTCAAAATGACAAAAAACATTGCTTAATTCCCAAGGGAAATCGAATTTGACAAAAACAACTCAAAATGACCAAACACAATGCTTAATTCCCAAGGAAATTCGGAATTAACAAAAACAACTCAAAAAGACCAAAAACAATGCTTAAATCCCAAGAGAATTCGAATTTGACAAAAACAGCTCAAAATGACCAAAACAATGCTTAATTCCAAAGGGAATTCGGAATTAACAAAAACAACTCAAAAAGACCAAAAACAATGCTTAATTCCCAATGGAATTCGAATTTGATAAAAACAGCTCAAAATGACCAAAAACAATGCTTAATTCTCAAGCGAATTCGAATTTGACAAAAACAATTCAAAATGACAAAATACATTGCTTAATTCCAAAGGGAAATCGGAATTAACAAAAACAGCTCAAAATGACCAAAAACAATGCTTAAGTCCTAAGGGAATTCGAATTTGACAACAACAGCTCAAAATGACCAAAAACAATGCTTAAATCCCAAGGGAATTCGAATTTGATAAAAACAGCTCAAAATGACCAAAAACAATGCTTAAATCCGAAGGGAATTCGAATTTGATAAAAACAACTCGAAATGACCAAAAAAAAAAAGCTTAATGCCAAAGGGAATTTGTAATTAACAAAACCAGTTCAAAAAGACCAAAAACAATGCTTAATTGCCAAGGAAATTCGAATTTGATAAAAACAGCTCAAAATGACCAAAAACAATGTTTAATTCCCAAGGGAATTCGAATTTGACAAAAACAACTTAAAATGACCAAATACAATGCTTAATTCCCAAGAGAATTCGAATTTGACAAAAACAGCTCAAAATGACCAAAAACAATGCTTAATTCCAAAGGGAATTCGGAATTAACAAAAACAGCTCAAAATGACCAAAAACAATGCTGAATTCCTAAGGGAATTCGAATTTGACAAAAACAGCTCATAATGACCAAAAACAATGCTGAATTCCCAAGGGAATTCGAATTTAACAAAAACAGCTCAAAATGACCAAAAACAATGCTTAATTCCCAAGGGAAATTGAATTTGACAAAAACAGCTCAAAATGACCAAAAACAATGCTCAATTCTCAAGGGAATTCGAATTTAAGAAAAACAGCTCAAAATGACCAAAAACAATGCAAAATTCCCAAGGGAATTCGAATTTGACAAAAACAGCTCAAAATGACCAAAAACAATGCTTAATTCTCAAGGGAATTCGAATTTGACAAAAACAATTCAAAATGACCAAATACATTGCTTAATTCCAAAGGGAAATCGGAATTAACAAAACAGCTCAAAATGACCAAAAACAATGCTTAAGTCCTAAGGGAATTCGAATTTGACAACAACAGCTCAAAATGACCAAAAACAATGCTTAATTCCAAAGGGAATTCGCAATTAACAAAAACAGCTCAAAATGACCAAAAACAATGCTTAATTCCAAAGGGAATTCGCAATTAACAAAAACAGCTCAAAATGACCAAAAACAATGCTTAATTCTCAAGGGAATTCGAATTTGACAAAAACAATTCAAAATGACCGAATACATTGCTTAATTGCCAAGGGAATTCGAATTTGATAAAAACAGCTCAAAATGACCAAAAACAATGCTTAAATCCCAAAAGACTTCGAATTTGACAAAAACAGCTCATAATGACCAAAAACAATGCTCAATTCCCAAGGAAATTCGGAATTAACAAAAACAGCTCAAAGTGACCAAAAACAATGCTTAATTCCCAATGGAATTCGAATTTGATAAAAACAGCTCAAAATGACCAAAAACAATGCTTAATTCTCGAGGGAATTCGAATTTGACAAAAACAATTCAAAATGACCAAATACATTGCTTAATTCCAAAGGGAAATCGGAATTAACAAAAACAGCTCAAAATGACCAAAAACAATGCTTAAGTCCTAAGGGAATTCGAATTTGACAACAACAGCTCAAAATGACCAAAAACAATGCTTAAATCCCAAGGGAATTCGAATTTGATAAAAACAGCTCAAAATGACCAAAAACAATGCTTAAATCCGAAGGGAATTTGAATTTGAAAAAAACAACTCGAAATGACCAAAAAAAAAAAGCTTAATTCCAAAGGGAATTTGTAATTAACAAAAACAGTTCAAAAAGACCAAAAACAATGTTTAATTCCCAAGGGAATTCGAATTTGACAAAAACAACTTAAAATGACCAAATACAATGCTTAATTCCCAAGAGAATTCGAATTTGACAAAAACAGCTCAAAATGACCAAAAACAATGCTTAATTCCAAAGGGAATTCGGAATTAACAAAAACAGCTCAAAATGACCGAAAACAATGCTTAATTCTCAAGCGAATTCGAATTTGACAAAAACAATTCAAAATGACAAAATACATTGCTTAATTCCAAAGGGAAATCGGAATTAACAAAAACAGCTCAAAATGACCAAAAACAATGCTTAAGTCCTAAGGGAATTCGAATTTGACAACAACAGCTCAAAATGACCAAAAACAATGCTTAAATCCCAAGGGAATTCGAATTTGATAAAAACAGCTCAAAATGACCAAAAACAATGCTTAAATCCGAAGGGAATTCGAATTTGATAAAAACAACTCGAAATGACCAAAAAAAAAAAGCTTAATGCCAAAGGGAATTTGTAATTAACAAAACCAGTTCAAAAAGACCAAAAACAATGCTTAATTGCCAAGGAAATTCGAATTTGATAAAAACAGCTCAAAATGACCAAAAACAATGTTTAATTCCCAAGGGAATTCGAATTTGACAAAAACAACTTAAAATGACCAAATACAATGCTTAATTCCCAAGAGAATTCGAATTTGACAAAAACAGCTCAAAATGACCAAAAACAATGCTTAATTCCAAAGGGAATTCGGAATTAACAAAAACAGCTCAAAATGACCAAAAACAATGCTGAATTCCTAAGGGAATTCGAATTTGACAAAAACAGCTCATAATGACCAAAAACAATGCTGAATTCCCAAGGGAATTCGAATTTAACAAAAACAGCTCAAAATGACCAAAAACAATGCTTAATTCCCAAGGGAAATTGAATTTGACAAAAACAGCTCAAAATGACCAAAAACAATGCTCAATTCTCAAGGGAATTCGAATTTAAGAAAAACAGCTCAAAATGACCAAAAACAATGCAAAATTCCCAAGGGAATTCGAATTTGACAAAAACAGCTCAAAATGACCAAAAACAATGCTTAATTCTCAAGGGAATTCGAATTTGACAAAAACAATTCAAAATGACCAAATACATTGCTTAATTCCAAAGGGAAATCGGAATTAACAAAACAGCTCAAAATGACCAAAAACAATGCTTAAGTCCTAAGGGAATTCGAATTTGACAACAACAGCTCAAAATGACCAAAAACAATGCTTAATTCCAAAGGGAATTCGCAATTAACAAAAACAGCTCAAAATGACCAAAAACAATGCTTAATTCCAAAGGGAATTCGCAATTAACAAAAACAGCTCAAAATGACCAAAAACAATGCTTAATTCTCAAGGGAATTCGAATTTGACAAAAACAATTCAAAATGACCGAATACATTGCTTAATTGCCAAGGGAATTCGAATTTGATAAAAACAGCTCAAAATGACCAAAAACAATGCTTAAATCCCAAAAGACTTCGAATTTGACAAAAACAGCTCATAATGACCAAAAACAATGCTCAATTCCCAAGGAAATTCGGAATTAACAAAAACAGCTCAAAGTGACCAAAAACAATGCTTAATTCCCAATGGAATTCGAATTTGATAAAAACAGCTCAAAATGACCAAAAACAATGCTTAATTCTCGAGGGAATTCGAATTTGACAAAAACAATTCAAAATGACCAAATACATTGCTTAATTCCAAAGGGAAATCGGAATTAACAAAAACAGCTCAAAATGACCAAAAACAATGCTTAAGTCCTAAGGGAATTCGAATTTGACAACAACAGCTCAAAATGACCAAAAACAATGCTTAAATCCCAAGGGAATTCGAATTTGATAAAAACAGCTCAAAATGACCAAAAACAATGCTTAAATCCGAAGGGAATTTGAATTTGAAAAAAACAACTCGAAATGACCAAAAAAAAAAAGCTTAATTCCAAAGGGAATTTGTAATTAACAAAAACAGTTCAAAAAGACCAAAAACAATGTTTAATTCCCAAGGGAATTCGAATTTGACAAAAACAACTTAAAATGACCAAATACAATGCTTAATTCCCAAGAGAATTCGAATTTGACAAAAACAGCTCAAAATGACCAAAAACAATGCTTAATTCCAAAGGGAATTCGGAATTAACAAAAACAGCTCAAAATGACCGAAAACAATGCTGAATTCCTAAGGGAATTCGAATTTGACAAAAACAGCTCATAATGACCAAAAACAATGCTGAATTCCCAAGGGAATTCGAATTTAACAAAAACAGCTCAAAATGACCAAAAACAATGCTTAATTCCCAAGGGAAATTGAATTTGACAAAAACAGCTCAAAATGACCAAAAACAATGCTCAATTCTCAAGGGAATTCGAATTTAAGAAAAACAGCTCAAAATGACCAAAAACAATGCTTAATTCCCAAGGGAATTCGAATTTGACAAAAACAGCTCAAAATGACCAAAAACAATGCTTAATTCCCAAGGGAATTCGAATTTGATAAAAACAGCTCAAAATGACCAAAAACAATGCTTAAATCCGAAGGGAATTCGAATTTGATAAAAACAACTCGAAATGACCAAAAAAAAAAAGCTTAATGCCAAAGGGAATTTGTAATTAACAAAAACAGTTCAAAAAGACCAAAAACAATGCTTAATTGCCAAGGAAATTCGAATTTGATAAAAACAGCTCAAAATGACCAAAAACAATGTTTAATTCCCAAGGGAATTCGAATTTGAGAAAAACAACTTAAAATGACCAAATACAATGCTTAATTCCCAAGAGAATTCGAATTTGACAAAAACAGCTCAAAATGACCAAAAACAATGCTTAATTCCAAAGGGAATTCGGAATTAACAAAAACAGCTCAAAATGACCAAAAACAATGCTGAATTCCTAAGGGAATTCGAATTTGACAAAAACAGCTCATAATGACCAAAAACAATGCTGAATTCCCAAGGGAATTCGAATTTAACAAAAACAGCTCAAAATGACCAAAAACAATGCTTAATTCCCAAGGGAAATTGAATTTGACAAAAACAGCTCAAAATGACCAAAAACAATGCTCAATTCTCAAGGGAATTCGAATTTAAGAAAAACAGCTCAAAATGACCAAAAACAATGCAAAATTCCCAAGGGAATTCGAATTTGACAAAAACAGCTCAAAATGACCAAAAACAATGCTCAATTCCCAAGGAAATTCGGAATTAACAAAAACAGCTCAAAGTGACCAAAAACAATGCTTAATTCCCAATGGAATTCGAATTTGATAAAAACAGCTCAAAATGACCAAAAACAATGCTTAATTCTCAAGGGAATTCGAATTTGACAAAAACAATTCAAAATGACCAAATACATTGCTTAATTCCAAAGGGAAATCGGAATTAACAAAAACAGCTCAAAATGACCAAAAACAATTCTTAAGTCCTAAGGGAATTCGAATTTGACAACAACAGCTCAAAATGACCAAAAACAATGCTTAAATCCCAAGGGAATTCGAATTTGATAAAAACAGCTGAAAATGACCAAAAACAATGCTTAAATCCGAAGGGAATTTGAATTTGAAAAAAACAACTCGAAATGACCAAAAAAAAAAAGCTTAATTCCAAAGGGAATTTGTAATTAACAAAAACAGTTCAAAAAGACCAAAAACAATGTTTAATTCCCAAGGGAATTCGAATTTGACAAAAACAACTTAAAATGACCAAATACAATGCTTAATTCCCAAGAGAATTCGAATTTGACAAAAACAGCTCAAAATGACCAAAAACAATGCTTAATTCCAAAGGGAATTCGGAATTAACAAAAACAGCTCAAAATGACCGAAAACAATGCTGAATTCCTGAGGGAATTCGAATTTGACAAAAACAGCTCATAATGACCAAAAACAATGCTGAATTCCCAAGGGAATTCGAATTTAACAAAAACAGCTCAAAATGACCAAAAACAATGCTTAATTCCCAAGGGAAATTGAATTTGACAAAAACAGCTCAAAATGACCAAAAACAATGCTCAATTCTCAAGGGAATTCGAATTTAAGAAAAACAGCTCAAAATGACCAAAAACAATGCTTAATTCCCAAGGTAATTCGAATTTGACAAAAACAGCTCAAAATGACCAAAAACAATGCTTAATTCCCAAGGGAATTCGAATTTGACAAACACAGCTCAAAATGACCAAAAACAATGCTTAATTCCAAAGGGAATTCGAATTTGACAAAAACAATTCAAAATGACCAAATACATTGCTTAATTCCAAAGGGAAATCGGAATTAACAAAAACAGCTCAAAATGACCAAAAACAATGCTTAAGTCCTAAGGGAATTCGAATTTGACAACAACAGCTCAAAATGACCAAAAACAATGCTTAATTCCAAAGGGAATTCGCAATTAACAAAAACAGCTCAAAATGACCAAAAACAATGCTTAATTCCAAAGGGAATTCGCAATTAACAAAAACAGCTCAAAATGACCAAAAACAATGCTTAATTCTCAAGGGAATTCGAATTTGACAAAAACAATTCAAAATGACCGAAGACATTGCTTAATTCCCAAGGGAATTCGAATTTGATAAAAACAGCTCAAAATGACCAAAAACAATGCTTAAATCCCAAAAGACTTCGAATTTGACAAAAACAGCTCATAATGACCAAAAACAATGCTCAATTCCCAAGGGAATTCGAATTTGAAAAAAACAGCTCAAAATGACCAAATACAATGCTTAATTCACAAGGGAATTCGAATTTGATAAAAACAGCTCAAAATGACAAAAAACATTGCTTAATTCCCAAGGGAAATCGAATTTGACAAAAACAACTCAAAATGACCAAACACAATGCTTAATTCCCAAGGAAATTCGGAATTAACAAAAACAGCTCAAAGTGACCAAAAACAATGCTTAATTCCCAATGGAATTCGAATTTGATAAAAACAGCTCCAAATGACCAAAAACAATGCTTAATTCTCAAGGGAATTCGAATTTGACAAAAACAATTCAAAATGACCAAATACATTGCTTAATTCCAAAGGGAAATCGGAATTAACAAAAACAGCTCAAAATGACCAAAAACAATGCTTAAGTCCTAAGGGAATTCGAATTTGACAACAACAGCTCAAAATGACCAAAAACAATGCTTAAATCCCAAGGGAATTCGAATTTGATAAAAACAGCTCAAAATGACCAAAAACAATGCTTAAATCCGAAGGGAATTTGAATTTGAAAAAAACAACTCAAAATGACCAAAAAAAAAAAGCTTAATTCCAAAGGGAATTTGTAATTAACAAAAACAGTTCAAAAAGACCAAAAACAATGCTTAATTGCCAAGGAAATTCGAATTTGATAAAAACAGCTCAAAATGACCAAAAACAATGTTTAATTCCCAAGGGAATTCGAATTTGACAAAAACAACTTAAAATGACCAAATACAATGCTTAATTCCCAAGAGAATTCGAATTTGACAAAAACAGCTCAAAATGACCAAAAACAATGCTTAATTCCAAAGGGAATTCGGAATTAACAAAAACAGCTCAAAATGACCGAAAACAATGCTGAATTCCTAAGGGAATTCGAATTTGACAAAAACAGCTCATAATGACCAAAAACAATGCTGAATTCCCAAGGGAATTCGAATTTAACAAAAACAGCTCAAAATGACCAAAAACAATGCTTAATTCCCAAGGGAAATTGAATTTGACAAAAACAGCTCAAAATGACCAAAAACAATGCTCAATTCTCAAGGGAATTCGAATTTAAGAAAAACAGCTCAAAATGACCAAAAACAATGCTTAATTCCCAAGGGAATTCGAATTTGACAAAAACAGCTCAAAATGACCAAAAACAATGCTTAATTCCAAAGGGAATTCGCAATTAACAAAAACAGCTCAAAATGACCAAAAACAATGCTTAATTCTCAAGGGAATTCGAATTTGACAAAAACAATTCAAAATGACCAAATACATTGCTTAATTCCCAAGGGAATTCGAATTTGATAAAAACAGCTCAAAATGACCAAAAACAATGCTTAAATCCCAAGAGACTTCGAATTTGACAAAAACAGCTCATAATGACCAAAAACAATGCTCAATTCCCAAGGGAATTCGAATTTAACAAAAACAACTCAAAATGACCAAAAACAATGCTTAATTCCCAAGGGAATTCGAATTTGACAAAAACAGCTCAAAATGACCAAAACAATGCTTAATTCCAAAGGGAATTCGGAATTAACAAATACAGCTCAAAAAGACCAAAAATAATGCTTAATTCCCAAGGAAATTCGAATTTGATAAAAACAGCTCAAAATGACCAAAAACAATGCTGAATTCCCAAGGGAATTCGAATTTGACAAAAACAGCTCATAATGACCAAAAACAATGCTCAATTCCCAAGGGAATTCGAATTTAACAAAAACAGCTCAAAATGACCAAAAACAATGCTTAATTCCCAAGGGAATTTGAATTTGATAAAAACAGCTTAAAATGACCAAAAACATTGCTTAATTCCCAAAAGAATTCGAATTTGACAAAAACAGCTCAAAATGACCAAAAACAATGCTTAATTCCAAAGGGAATTCGGAATTAACAAAAACAGCTCAAAATGACCAAAAACAATGCTGAATTCCCAAGGGAATTCGAATTTGACAAAAACAGCTCATAATGACCAAAACAATGCTCAATTCCCAAGGGAATTCTAATTTAACAAAAACAGTTCAAAATGACCAAAAACAATGCTTAATTCCCAAGGGAATTCGAATTTGACAAAAACAGCTCAAAATGACCAAATACAATGCTTAATTCACAAGGGAATTCGAATGTGATAAAAACAGCTCAAAATGACAAAAAACATTGCTTAATTCCCAAGGGAAATCGAAATTGACAAAAACAACTCAAAATGACCAAATACAATGCTTAATTCCCAAGGGAATTCGGAATTAACAAAACTGCTCAAAATGACCAAAAACAATGCTTAATTCCAAAGGAACTTCGAATTTGATAAAAACAGCTCAAAATAACCAAAAACAATGCTTAATTCCCAAGGGAATTCGAATTTGACAAACACAGCTCAAAATGACCAAAAACAATGCTTAATTCCAAAGGGAATTCGGAATTAACAAAAACAGCTCAAAATGACCAAAAACAATGCTTAATTCCCAATGGAATTCGAATTTGATAAAAACAGCTCAAAATGACCAAAAACAATGCTTAATTCTCAAGGGAATTCGAATTTGACAAAAACAATTCAAAATGACCAAATACATTGCTTAATTCCAAAGAGAAATCGGAATTAACAAAAACAGCTCAAAATGACCAAAAACATTGCTTAAGTCCTAAGGGAATTCGAATTTGACAACAACAGCTCAAAATGACCAAAAACAATGCTTAATTCCCAAGGGAATTTGAATTTGATAAAAACAGCTTAAAATGACCAAAAACATTGCTTAATTCCCAAAAGAATTCGAATTTGACAAAAACAGCTCAAAATGACCAAAAACAATGCTTAATTCCAAAGGGAATTCGGAATTAACAAAAACAGCTCAAAATGACCAAAAACAATGCTGAATTCCCAAGGGAATTCGAATTTGACAAAAACAGCTCATAATGACCAAAAACAATGCTCAATTCCCAAGGGAATTCTAATTTAACAAAAACAGTTCAAAATGACCAAAAACAATGCTTAATTCCCAAGGGAATTCGAATTTGACAAAAACAGCTCAAAATGACCAAATACAATGCTTAATTCACAAGGGAATTCGAATGTGATAAAAACAGCTCAAAATGACCAAAAACAATGCTTAATTCTCAAGGGAATTCGAATTTGACAAAAACAATTCAAAATGACCAAATACATTGCTTAATTCCAAAGAGAAATCGGAATTAACAAAAACAGCTCAAAATGACCAAAAACATTGCTTAAGTCCTAAGGGAATTCGAATTTGACAACAACAGCTCAAAGTGACCAAAAACAATGCTTAAATCCCAAGGGGATTCGAATTTGATAAAAACAGCTCAAAATGACCAAAAACAATGCTTAAATCCGAAGGGAATTCGAATTTCATGAAAACAACTCGAAATGACCAAAAAAAATGCTTAATTCCAAAGGGAATTTGGAATTAACAAAAACAGTTCAAAAAGACCAAAAACAATGCTTAATTGCCAAGGAAATTCGAATTTGATAAAAACAGCTCAAAATGACCAAAAACAATGTTTGATTCCCAAGGGAATTCGAATTTGACAAAAACAACTCAAAATGTCCAAATACAATGCTTAATTCCCAAGAGAATTCGAATTTGACAAAAAAAGGTCTCAAAATGACCAAAAACAATGCTTAATTCCAAAGGGAATTCGGAATTAACAAAAACAGCTCAAAATGACCAAAAACAATGCTGAATTCCAAAGGGAATTCGAATTTGACAAAAACAGCTCATAATGACCAAAAACAATGCTGAATTCCCAAGGGAATTCGAATTTAACAAAAACAGCTCAAAATGACCAAAAACAATGCTTAATTCCCAAGGGAAATTGAATTTGACAAAAACAGCTCAAAATGACCAAAAACAATGCTCAATTCTCAAGGGAATTCGAATTTAAGAAAAACAGCTCAAAATGACCAAAAACAATGCTTAATTCCCAAGGGAATTCGAATTTGACAAAAACAGCTCAAAATGACCAAAAACAATGCTTAATTCTCAAGGGAATTCGAATTTGACAAAAACAATTCAAAATGACCAAATACATTGCTTAATTCCAAAGGGAAATCGGAATTAACAAAAACAGCTCAAAATGACCAAAAACAATGCTTAAGTCCTAAGGGAATTCGAATTTGACAACAACAGCTCAAAATGACCAAAAACAATGCTTAAATCCCAAGGGAATTCGAATTTGATAAAAACAGCTCAAAATGACCAAAAACAATGCTTAATTCCCAAGGGAATTCGAATTTGACAAAAACAGCTCAAAATGACCAAAAACAATGCTTAATTCCAAAGGGAATTCGCAATTAACAAAAACAGCTCAAAATGACCAAAAACAATGCTTAATTCCAAAGGGAATTCGCAATTAACAAAAACAGCTCAAAATGACCAAAAACAATGCTTAATTCTCAAGGGAATTCGAATTTGACAAAAACAATTCAAAATGACCGAATACATTGCTTAATTCCCAAGGGAATTCGAATTTGATAAAAACAGCTCAAAATGACCAAAAACAATGCTTAAATCCCAAAAGACTTCGAATTTGACAAAAACAGCTCATAATGACCAAAAACAATGCTCAATTCCCAAGGGAATTCGAATTTGAAAAAAACAGCTCAAAATGACCAAATACAATGCTTAATTCACAAGGGAATTCGAATTTGATAAAAACAGCTCAAAATGACAAAAAACATTGCTTAATTCCCAAGGGAAATCGAATTTGACAAAAACAACTCAAAATGACCAAACACAATGCTTAATTCCCAAGGAAATTCGGAATTAACAAAAACAGCTCAAAATGACCAAAAACAATGTTCAAATCCCAAGGGAATTCGAATTTGATAAAAACAGCTCAAAATGACCAAAAACAATGCTTAAATCCGAAGGGAATTCAAATTTGATAAAAACAGCTCGAAATGACCAAAAAAAGTGCTTAATTCCAAAGGGAATTTGGAATTAACAAAAACAGTTCAAAAAGACCAAAAACAATGCTCAATTGCCAAGGAAATTCGAATTTGATAAAAACAGCTCAAAATGACCAAAAACAATGTTTAATTCCCAAGGGAATTCGAATTTGACAAAAACAGCTCAAATTGACCGAAAACAATGCTTAATTCCCAAGGGAATTCGAATTTGACAAAAACAACTAAAAATGACCAAATACAATGCTTAATTCACAAGAGAATTTGAATTTGACTAAAACAGCTCAAAATGACCAAAAACAATGCTTAATTCCAGGGGGAATTCAGAATTAACAAAAACAGCTCAAAAGGACCAAAACAATGCTGAATTCCCAAGGGAATTCGAATTTGACAAAAACAGCTCATAATGACCAAAAACAATGCTGAATTCACAAGGGAATTCGAATTTAACAAAAACAGCTCAAAATGACCAAAAACAATGCTTAATTCCCAAGGGAATTCGAATTTGAGAAAAACAGCTCAAAATGACCAAATACAATGCTTAATTCACAAGGGAATTCGAATTTGATAAAAACAGCTCAAAATGACAAAAAACATTGCTTAATTCCGAAGGGAAATCGAATTTGACAAAAACAACTCAAAATGACCAAATACAATGCTTAATTCCCAAGGAAATTCGGAATTAACAAAAACAGCTCAAAATGACCAAAAACAATGCTTAATTCCCAAGGGAATTCGAATTTGACAAAAACAGCTCAAAATGACCAAAAACAATGCTTAATTCCAAAGGGAATTCAGAATTAACAAAAACAGCTCAAAAGGACCAAAAACAATGCTGAATTCCCAAGGGAATTCAAATTTGACAAAAACAGCTCATAATGACCAAAAACAATGCTGAATTCACAAGGGAATTCGAATTTAACAAAAACAGCTCAAAATGACCAAAAACAATGCTTAATTCCCAAGGGAATTCGAATTTGAAAAAAACAGCTCAAAATGACCAAATACAATGCTTAATTCACAAGGGAATTCGAATTTGATAAAAACAGCTCAAAATGACAAAAAACATTGCTTAATTCCCAAGGGAAATCGAATTTGACAAAAACAACTCAAAATGACCAAACACAATGCTTAATTCCCAAGGAAATTCGGAATTAACAAAAACAGCTCAAAGTGACCAAAAACAATGCTTAATTCCCAAAGGAATTCGAATTTGATAAAAACAGCTCAAAATGACCAAAAACAATGCTTAAATCCCAAGAGAATTCGAATTTGACAAAAACAGCTCAAAATGACCAAAACAATGCTTAATTCCAAAGGGAATTCGGAATTAACAAAAACAACTCAAAAAGACCAAAAACAATGCTTAATTCCCAATGGAATTCGAATTTGATAAAAACAGCTCAAAATGACCAAAAACAATGCTTAATTCTCAAGGGAATTCGAATTTGACAAAAACAATTCAAAATGACCAAATACATTGCTTAATTCCAAAGGGAAATCGGAATTAACAAAAACAGCTCAAAATGACCAAAAACAATGCTTAAGTCCTAAGGGAATTCGAATTTGACAACAACAGCTCAAAATGACCAAAAACAATGCTTAAATCCCAAGGGAATTCGAATTTGATAAAAACAGCTCAAAATGACCAAAAACAATGCTTAAATCCGAAGGGAATTCGAATTTGATAAAAACAACTCGAAATGACCAAAAAAAAAAAGCTTAATGCCAAAGGGAATTTGTAATTAACAAAAACAGTTCAAAAAGACCAAAAACAATGCTTAATTGCCAAGGAAATTCGAATTTGATAAAAACAGCTCAAAATGACCAAAAACAATGTTTAATTCCCAAGGGAATTCGAATTTGACAAAAACAACTTAAAATGACCAAATACAATGCTTAATTCCCAAGAGAATTCGAATTTGACAAAAACAGCTCAAAATGACCAAAAACAATGCTTAATTCCAAAGGGAATTCGGAATTAACAAAAACAGCTCAAAATGACCAAAAACAATGTTGAATTCCTAAGGGAATTTGAATTTGACAAAAACAGCTTATAATGACCAAAAACAATGCTGAATTCCCAAGGGAATTCGAATTTAACAAAAACAGCTCAAAATGACCAAAAACAATGCTTAATTCCCAAGGGAAATTGAATTTGACAAAAACAGCTCAAAATGACCAAAAACAATTCTCAATTCTCAAGGGAATTCGAATTTAAGAAAAACAGCTCAAAATGACCAAAAACAATGCAAAATTCCCAAGGGAATTGGAATTTGACAAAAACAGCTCAAAATGACCAAAAACAATGCTTAATTCTCAAGGGAATTCAAATTTGACAAAAACAATTCAAAATGACCAAATACATTGCTTAATTCCAAAGGGAAATCGGAATTAACAAAAACAGTTCAAAAAGACCAAAAACAATGCTCAATTGCCAAGGAAATTCGAATTTGATAAAAACAGCTCAAAATGACCAAAAACAATGTTTAATTCCCAAGGGAATTCGAATTTGACAAAAACAGCTCAAATTGACCGAAAACAATGCTTAATTCCCAAGGGAATTCGAATTTGACAAAAACAACTAAAAATGACCAAATACAATGCTTAATTCACAAGAGAATTTGAATTTGACTAAAACAGCTCAAAATGACCAAAAACAATGCTTAATTCCAGGGGGAATTCAGAATTAACAAAAACAGCTCAAAAGGACCAAAACAATGCTGAATTCCCAAGGGAATTCGAATTTGACAAAAACAGCTCATAATGACCAAAAACAATGCTGAATTCACAAGGGAATTCGAATTTAACAAAAACAGCTCAAAATGACCAAAAACAATGCTTAATTCCCAAGGGAATTCGAATTTGAGAAAAACAGCTCAAAATGACCAAATACAATGCTTAATTCACAAGGGAATTCGAATTTGATAAAAACAGCTCAAAATGACAAAAAACATTGCTTAATTCCGAAGGGAAATCGAATTTGACAAAAACAACTCAAAATGACCAAATACAATGCTTAATTCCCAAGGAAATTCGGAATTAACAAAAACAGCTCAAAATGACCAAAAACAATGCTTAATTCCCAAGGGAATTCGAATTTGACAAAAACAGCTCAAAATGACCAAAAACAGTGCTTAATTCCAAAGGGAATTCAGAATTAACAAAAACAGCTCAAAAGGACCAAAAACAATGCTGAATTCCCAAGGGAATTCAAATTTGACAAAAACAGCTCATAATGACCAAAAACAATGCTGAATTCACAAGGGAATTCGAATTTAACAAAAACAGCTCAAAATGACCAAAAACAATGCTTAATTCCCAAGGGAATTCGAATTTGAAAAAAACAGCTCAAAATGACCAAATACAATGCTTAATTCACAAGGGAATTCGAATTTGATAAAAACAGCTCAAAATGACAAAAAACATTGCTTAATTCCCAAGGGAAATCGAATTTGACAAAAACAACTCAAAATGACCAAACACAATGCTTAATTCCCAAGGAAATTCGGAATTAACAAAAACAGCTCAAAGTGACCAAAAACAATGCTTAATTCCCAAAGGAATTCGAATTTGATAAAAACAGCTCAAAATAACCAAAAACAATGCTTAAATCCCAAGAGAATTCGAATTTGACAAAAACAGCTCAAAATGACCAAAACAATGCTTAATTCCAAAGGGAATTCGGAATTAACAAAAACAACTCAAAAAGACCAAAAACAATGCTTAATTCCCAATGGAATTCGAATTTGATAAAAACAGCTCAAAATGACCAAAAACAATGCTTAATTCTCAAGGGAATTCGAATTTGACAAAAACAATTCAAAATGACCAAATACATTGCTTAATTCCAAAGGGAAATCGGAATTAACAAAAACAGCTCAAAATGACCAAAAACAATGCTTAAGTCCTAAGGGAATTCGAATTTGACAACAACAGCTCAAAATGACCAAAAACAATGCTTAAATCCCAAGGGAATTCGAATTTGATAAAAACAGCTCAAAATGACCAAAAACAATGCTTAAATCCGAAGGGAATTCGAATTTGATAAAAACAACTCGAAATGACCAAAAAAAAAAAGCTTAATGCCAAAGGGAATTTGTAATTAACAAAAACAGTTCAAAAAGACCAAAAACAATGCTTAATTGCCAAGGAAATTCGAATTTGATAAAAACAGCTCAAAATGACCAAAAACAATGTTTAATTCCCAAGGGAATTCGAATTTGACAAAAACAACTTAAAATGACCAAATACAATGCTTAATTCCCAAGAGAATTCGAATTTGACAAAAACAGCTCAAAATGACCAAAAACAATGCTTAATTCCAAAGGGAATTCGGAATTAACAAAAACAGCTCAAAATGACCAAAAACAATGTTGAATTCCTAAGGGAATTTGAATTTGACAAAAACAGCTTATAATGACCAAAAACAATGCTGAATTCCCAAGGGAATTCGAATTTAACAAAAACAGCTCAAAATGACCAAAAACAATGCTTAATTCCCAAGGGAAATTGAATTTGACAAAAACAGCTCAAAATGACCAAAAACAATTCTCAATTCTCAAGGGAATTCGAATTTAAGAAAAACAGCTCAAAATGACCAAAAACAATGCAAAATTCCCAAGGGAATTGGAATTTGACAAAAACAGCTCAAAATGACCAAAAACAATGCTTAATTCTCAAGGGAATTCGAATTTGACAAAAACAATTCAAAATGACCAAATACATTGCTTAATTCCAAAGGGAAATCGGAATTAACAAAAACAGCTCAAAATGACCAAAAACAATGCTTAAGTCCTAAGGGAATTCGAATTTGGCAACAACAGCTCAAAATGACCAAAAACAATGCTTAATTCCAAAGGGAATTCGCAATTAACAAAAACAGCTCAAAATGACCAAAAACAATGCTTAATTCCAAAGGGAATTCGCAATTAACAAAAACAGCTCAAAATGACCAAAAACAATGCTTAATTCTCAAGGGAATTCGAAATTGACAAAAACAATTCAAAATGACCGAATACATTGCTTAATTCCCAAGGGAATTCGAATTTGATAAAAACAGCTCAAAATGACCAAAAACAATGCTTAAATCCCAAAAGACTTCGAATTTGACAAAAACAGCTCATAATGACCAAAAACAATGCTCAATTCCCAAGGGAATTCGAATTTGAAAAAAACAGCTCAAAATGACCAAATACAATGCTTAATTAACAAGGGAATTCGAATTTGATAAAAACAGCTCAAAATGACAAAAAACATTGCTTAATTCCCAAGGGAAATCGAATTTGACAAAAACAACTCAAAATGACCAAACACAATGCTTAATTCCCAAGGAAATTCGGAATTAACAAAAACAGCTCAAAGTGACCAAAAACAATGCTTAATTCCCAATGGAATTCGAATTTGATAAAAACAGCTCAAAATGACCAAAAACAATGCTTAATTATCAAGGGAATTGGAATTTGACAAAAACAATTCAAAATGACCAAATACATTGCTTAATTCCAAAGGGAAATCGGAATTAACAAAAACAGCTCAAAATGACCAAAAACAATGCTTAAGTCCTAAGGGAATTCGAATTTGACAACAACAGCTCAAAATGACCAAAAACAATGCTTAAATCCCAAGGGAATTCGAATTTGATAAAAACAGCTCAAAATGACCAAAAACAATGCTTAAATCCGAAGGGAATTTGAATTTGAAAAAAACAACTCGAAATGACCAAAAAAAAAAAGCTTAATTCCAAAGGGAATTTGTAATTAACAAAAACAGTTCAAAAAGACCAAATACAATGCTTAATTCCCAAGGGAAATTGAATTTGACAAAAACAGCTCAAAATGACCAAAAATAATTCTCAATTCTCAAGGGAATTCGAATTTAAGAAAAACAGCTCAAAATGACCAAAAACAATGCTTAACTCCCAAGGGAATTCGAATTTGACAAAAACAGCTCAAAATGACCAAAAACAATGCTTAATTCCCAAGGGAATTCGAATTTGACAAACACAGCTCAAAATGACCAAAAACAATGCTTAATTCCAAAGGGAATTCGCAATTAACAAAAACAGATCAAAATGACCAAAAACAATGCTTAATTCTCAAGGGAATTCGAATTTGACAAAAACAATTCAAAATGACCAAATACATTGCTTAATTCCCAAGGGAATTCGAATTTGATAAAAACAGCTCAAAATGACCAAAAACAATGCTTAAATCCCAAGAGACTTCGAATTTGACAAAAACAGCTCATAATGACCAAAAACAATGCTCAATTCCCAAGGGAATTCGAATTTAACAAAAACAACTCAAAATGACCAAAAACAATGCTTAATTCCCAAGGGAATTCGAATTTGACAAAAACAGCTCAAAATGACCAAAACAATGCTTAATTCCAAAGGGAATTCGGAATTAACAAATACAGCTCAAAAAGACCAAAAATAATGCTTAATTCCAAAACAATTGACAAATTGACAAAAACAATTCAAAATGACCGAATACATTGCTTAATTCCCAAGGGAATTCGAATTTGATAAAAACAGCTCAAAATGACCAAAAACAATGCTTAAATCCCAAAAGACTTCGAATTTGACAAAAACAGCTCATAATGACCAAAAACAATGCTCAATTCCCAAGGGAATTCGAATTTGAAAAAAACAGCTCAAAATGACCAAATACAATGCTTAATTCACAAGGGAATTCGAATTTGATAAAAACAGCTCAAAATTACAAAAAACATTGCTTAATTCCCAAGGGAAATTGAATTTGACAAAAACAACTCAAAATGACCAAACACAATGCTTAATTCCCAAGGAAATTCGGAATTAACAAAAACAGCTCAAAGTGACCAAAAACAATGCTTAATTCCCAATGGAATTCGAATTTGATAAAAACAGCTCAAAATGACCAAAAACAATGCTTAATTCTCAAGGGAATTCGAATTTGACAAAAACAATTCAAAATGACCAAATACAATGCTTAATTCCCAAGAGAATTCGAATTTGACAAAAAAAGGTCTCAAAATGACCAAAAACAATGCTTAATTCCAAAGGGAATTCAGAATTAACAAAAACAGCTCAAAATGACCAAAAACAATGCTGAATTCCAAAGGGAATTCGAATTTGACAAAAACAGCTCATAATGACCAAAAACAATGCTGAATTCCCAAGGGAATTCGAATTTAACAAAAACAGCTCAAAATGACCAAAAACAATGCTTAATTCCCAAGGGAAATTGAATTTAACAAAAACAGCTCAAAATGACCAAAAACAATGCTCAATTCTCAAGGGAATTCGAATTTAAGAAAAACAGCTCAAAATGACCAAAAACAATGCTTAATTCCCAAGGGAATTCGAATTTGACAAAAAACAGCTCAAAATGACCAAAAACAATGCTTAATTCTCAAGGGAATTCGAATTTGACAAAAACAATTCAAAATGACCAAATACATTGCTTAATTCCAAAGGGAAATCGGAATTAACAAAAACAGCTCAAAATGACCAAAAACAATGCTTAAGTCCTAAGGGAATTCGAATTTGACAACAACAGCTCAAAATGACCAAAAACAATGCTTAAATCCCAAGGGAATTCGAATTTGATAAAAACAGCTCAAAATGACCAAAAACAATGCTTAATTCCCAAGGGAATTCGAATTTGACAAAAACAGCTCAAAATGACCAAAAACAATGCTTAATTCCAAAGGGAATTCGCAATTAACAAAAACAGCTCAAAATGACCAAAAACAATGCTTAATTCCAAAGGGAATTCGCAATTAACAAAAACAGCTCAAAATGACCAAAAACAATGCTTAATTCTCAAGGGAATTCGAATTTGACAAAAACAATTCAAAATGACCGAATACATTGCTTAATTCCCAAGGGAATTCGAATTTGATAAAAACAGCTCAAAATGACCAAAAACAATGCTTAAATCCCAAAAGACTTCGAATTTGACAAAAACAGCTCATAATGACCAAAAACAATGCTCAATTCCCAAGGGAATTCGAATTTGAAAAAAACAGTTCAAAATGACCAAATACAATGCTTAATTCACAAGAGAATTCGAATTTGATAAAAACAGCTCAAAATGACAAAAAACATTGCTTAATTCCCAAGGGAAATCGAATTTGACAAAAACAACTCAAAATGACCAAACCCAATGCTTAATTCCCAAGGAAATTCGGAATTAACAAAAACAGCTCAAAATGACCAAAAACAATGTTCAAATCCCAAGGGAATTCGAATTTGATAAAAACAGCTCAAAATGACCAAAAACAATGCTTAAATCCGAAGGGAATTCGAATTTGATAAAAACAGCTCGAAATGACCAAAAAAAGTGCTTAATTCCAAAGGGAATTTGGAATTAACAAAAACAGTTCAAAAAGCCCAAAAACAATGCTCAATTGCCAAGGAAATTCGAATTTGATAAAAACAGCTCAAAATGACCAAAAACAATGTTTAATTCCCAAGGGAATTCGAATTTGACAAAAACAGCTCAAATTGACCGAAAACAATGCTTAATTCCCAAGGGAATTCGAATTTGACAAAAACAACTAAAAATGACCAAATACAATGCTTAATTCACAAGAGAATTTGAATTTGACTAAAACAGCTCAAAATGACCAAAAACAATGCTTAATTCCAGAGGGAATTCAGAATTAACAAAAACAGCTCAAAAGGACCAAAAACAATGCTGAATTCCCAAGGGAATTCGAATTTGACAAAAACAGCTCATAATGACCAAAAACAATGCTGAATTCACAAGGGAATTCGAATTTAACAAAAACAGCTCAAAATGACCAAAAACAATGCTTAATTCCCAAGGGAATTCGAATTTGAGAAAAACAGCTCAAAATGACCAAATACAATGCTTAATTCACAAGGGAATTCGAATTTGATAAAAACAGCTCAAAATGACAAAAAACATTGCTTAATTCCGAAGGGAAATCGAATTTGACAAAAACAACTCAAAATGACCAAATACAATGCTTAATTCCCAAGGAAATTCGGAATTAACAAAAACAGCTCAAAATGACCAAAAACAATGCTTAATTCCCAAGGGAATTCGAATTTGACAAAAACAGCTCAAAATGACCAAAAACAATGCTTAATTCCAAAGGGAATTCAGAATTAACAAAAACAGCTCAAAAGGACCAAAAACAATGCTGAATTCCCAAGGGAATTCAAATTTGACAAAAACAGCTCATAATGACCAAAAACAATGCTGAATTCACAAGGGAATTCGAATTTAACAAAAACAGCTCAAAATGACCAAAAACAATGCTTAATTCCCAAGGGAATTCGAATTTGAAAAAAACAGCTCAAAATGACCAAATACAATGCTTAATTCACAAGGGAATTCGAATTTGATAAAAACAGCTCAAAATAACCAAAAACAATGCTTAAATCCCAAGAGAATTCGAATTTGACAAAAACAGCTCAAAATGACCAAAACAATGCTTAATTCCAAAGGGAATTCGGAATTAACAAAAACAACTCAAAAAGACCAAAAACAATGCTTAATTCCCAATGGAATTCGAATTTGATAAAAACAGCTCAAAATGACCAAAAACAATGCTTAATTCTCAAGGGAATTCGAATTTGACAAAAACAATTCAAAATGACCAAATACATTGCTTAATTCCAAAGGGAAATCGGTATTAACAAAAACAGCTCAAAATGACCAAAAACAATGCTTAAGTCCTAAGGGAATTCGAATTTGACAACAACAGCTCAAAATGACCAAAAACAATGCTTAAATCCCAAGGGAATTCGAATTTGATAAAAACAGCTCAAAATGACCAAAAACAATGCTTAAATCCGAAGGGAATTCGAATTTGATAAAAACAACTCGAAATGACCAAAAAAAAAAAGCTTAATGCCAAAGGGAATTTGTAATTAACAAAAACAGTTCAAAAAGACCAAAAACAATGCTTAATTGCCAAGGAAATTCGAATTTGATAAAAACAGCTCAAAATGACCAAAAACAATGTTTAATTCCCAAGGGAATTCGAATTTGACAAAAACAACTTAAAATGACCAAATACAATGCTTAATTCCCAAGAGAATTCGAATTTGACAAAAACAGCTCAAAATGACCAAAAACAATGCTTAATTCCAAAGGGAATTCGGAATTAACAAAAACAGCTCAAAATGACCAAAAACAATGTTGAATTCCTAAGGGAATTCGAATTTGACAAAAACAGCTTATAATGACCAAAAACAATGCTGAATTCCCAAGGGAATTCGAATTTAACAAAAACAGCTCAAAATGACCAAAAACAATGCTTAATTCCCAAGGGAAATTGAATTTGACAAAAACAGCTCAAAATGACCAAAAACAATGCTCAATTCTCAAGGGAATTCGAATTTAAGAAAAACAGCTCAAAATGACCAAAAACAATGCAAAATTCCCAAGGGAATTCGAATTTGACAAAAACAGCTCAAAATGACCAAAAACAATGCTTAATTCTCAAGGGAATTCGAATTTGACAAAAACAATTCAAAATGACCAAATACATTGCTTAATTCCAAAGGGAAATCGGAATTAACAAAAACAGCCCAAAATGACCAAAAACAATGCTTAAGTCCCAAGGGAAATCGAATTTGACAAAAACAACTCAAAATGACCAAACACAATGCTTAATTCCCAAGGAAATTCGGAATTAACAAAAACAGCTCAAAGTGACCAAAAACAATGCTTAATTCCCAAAGGAATTCGAATTTGATAAAAACAGCTCAAAATAACCAAAAACAATGCTTAAATCCCAAGAGAATTCGAATTTGACAAAAACAGCTCAAATTAACAAAACAATGCTTAATTCCAAAGGGAATTCGGAATTAACAAAAACAACTCAAAAAGACCAAAAACAATGCTTAATTCCCAATGGAATTCGAATTTGATAAAAACAGCTCAAAATGACCAAAAACAATGCTTAATTCTCAAGGGAATTCGAATTTGACAAAAACAATTCAAAATGACCAAATACATTGCTTAATTCCAAAGGGAAATCGGAATTAACAAAAACAGCTCAAAATGACCAAAAACAATGCTTAAGTCCTAAGGGAATTCGAATTTGACAACAACAGCTCAAAATGACCAAAAACAATGCTTAAATCCCAAGGGAATTCGAATTTGAAAAAAACAGCTCAAAATGACCAAATACAATGCTTAATTCACAAGAGAATTCGAATTTGATAAAAACAGCTCAAAATGACAAAAAACATTGCTTAATTCCCAAGGGAAATCGAATTTGACAAAAACAGCTCAAAATGACCAAAAACAATGCTTAATTCTCAAGGGAATTCGAATTTGACAAAAACAATTCAAAATGACCAAATACATTGCTTAATTCCAAAGGGAAATCGGAATTAACAAAAACAGCTCAAAATGACCAAAAACAATGCTTAAGTCCTAAGGGAATTCGAATTTGATAAAAACAGCTCGAAATGACCAAAAAAAGTGCTTAATTCCAAAGGGAATTTGGAATTAACAAAAACAGTTCAAAAAGACCAAAAACAATGCTTAATTGCCAAGGAAATTCGAATTTGATAAAAACAGCTCAAAATGACCAAAAACAATGTTTAATTCCCAAGGGAATTCGAATTTGACAAAAACAACTTAAAATGACCAAATACAATGCTTAATTCCCAAGAGAATTCGAATTTGACAAAAACAGCTCAAAATGACCAAAAACAATGCTTAATTCCAAAGGGAATTCGGAATTAACAAAAACAGCTCAAAATGACCAAAAACAATGTTGAATTCCTAAGGGAATTCGAATTTGACAAAAACAGCTTATAATGACCAAAAACAATGCTGAATTCCCAAGGGAATTCGAATTTAACAAAAACAGCTCAAAATGACCAAAAACAATGCTTAATTCCCAAGGGAAATTGAATTTGACAAAAACAGCTCAAAATGACCAAAAACAATGCTCAATTCTCAAGGGAATTCGAATTTAAGAAAAACAGCTCAAAATGACCAAAAACAATGCAAAATTCCCAAGGGAATTCGAATTTGACAAAAACAGCTCAAAATGACCAAAAACAATGCTTAATTCTCAAGGGAATTCGAATTTGACAAAAACAATTCAAAATGACCAAATACATTGCTTAATTCCAAAGGGAAATCGGAATTAACAAAAACAGCCCTAAATGACCAAAAACAATGCTTAAGTCCCAAGGGAAATCGAATTTGACAAAAACAACTCAAAATGACCAAACACAATGCTTAATTCCCAAGGAAATTCGGAATTAACAAAAACAGCTCAAAGTGACCAAAAACAATGCTTAATTCCCAAAGGAATTCGAATTTGATAAAAACAGCTCAAAATAACCAAAAACAATGCTTAAATCCCAAGAGAATTCGAATTTGACAAAAACAGCTCAAATTAACAAAACAATGCTTAATTCCAAAGGGAATTCGGAATTAACAAAAACAACTCAAAAAGACCAAAAACAATGCTTAATTCCCAATGGAATTCGAATTTGATAAAAACAGCTCAAAATGACCAAAAACAATGCTTAATTCTCAAGGGAATTCGAATTTGACAAAAACAATTCAAAATGACCAAATACATTGCTTAATTCCAAAGGGAAATCGGAATTAACAAAAACAGCTCAAAATGACCAAAAACAATGCTTAAGTCCTAAGGGAATTCGAATTTGACAACAACAGCTCAAAATGACCAAAAACAATGCTTAAATCCCAAGGGAATTCGAATTTGATAAAAACAGCTCAAAATGACCAAAAACAATGCTTAAATCCGAAGGGAATTCGAATTTGATAAAAACAACTCGAAATGACCAAAAAAAAAAAGCTTAATGCCAAAGGGAATTTGTAATTAACAAAAACAGTTCAAAAAGACCAAAAACAATGCTTAATTGCCAAGGAAATTCGAATTTGATAAAAACAGCTCAAAATGACCAAAAACAATGTTTAATTCCCAAGGGAATTCGAATTTGACAAAAACAACTTAAAATGACCAAATACAATGCTTAATTCCCAAGAGAATTCGAATTTGACAAAAACAGCTCAAAATGACCAAAAACAATGCTTAATTCCAAAGGGAATTCGGAATTAACAAAAACAGCTCAAAATGACCAAAAACAATGTTGAATTCCTAAGGGAATTTGAATTTGACAAAAACAGCTTATAATGACCAAAAACAATGCTGAATTCCCAAGGGAATTCGAATTTAACAAAAACAGCTCAAAATGACCAAAAACAATGCTTAATTCCCAAGGGAAATTGAATTTGACAAAAACAGCTCAAAATGACCAAAAACAATGCTCAATTCTCAAGGGAATTCGAATTTAAGAAAAACAGCTCAAAATGACCAAAAACAATGCAAAATTCCCAAGGGAATTCGAATTTGACAAAAACAGCTCAAAATGACCAAAAACAATGCTTAATTCTCAAGGGAATTCGAATTTGACAAAAACAATTCAAAATGACCAAATACATTGCTTAATTCCAAAGGGAAATCGGAATTAACAAAAACAGCTCAAAATGACCAAAAACAATGCTTAAGTCCTAAGGGAATTCGAATTTGGCAACAACAGCTCAAAATGACCAAAAACAATGCTTAATTCCAAAGGGAATTCGCAATTAACAAAAACAGCTCAAAATGACCAAAAACAATGCTTAATTCCAAAGGGAATTCGCAATTAACAAAAACAGCTCAAAATGACCAAAAACAATGCTTAATTCTCAAGGGAATTCGAAATTGACAAAAACAATTCAAAATGACCGAATACATTGCTTAATTCCCAAGGGAATTCGAATTTGATAAAAACAGCTCAAAATGACCAAAAACAATGCTTAAATCCCAAAAGACTTCGAATTTGACAAAAACAGCTCATAATGACCAAAAACAATGCTCAATTCCCAAGGGAATTCGAATTTGAAAAAAACAGCTCAAAATGACCAAATACAATGCTTAATTCACAAGGGAATTCGAATTTGATAAAAACAGCTCAAAATGACAAAAAACATTGCTTAATTCCCAAGGGAAATCGAATTTGACAAAAACAACTCAAAATGACCAAACACAATGCTTAATTCCCAAGGAAATTCGGAATTAACAAAAACAGCTCAAAGTGACCAAAAACAATGCTTAATTCCCAATGGAATTCGAATTTGATAAAAACAGCTCAAAATGACCAAAAACAATGCTTAATTATCAAGGGAATTCGAATTTGACAAAAACAATTCAAAATGACCAAATACATTGCTTAATTCCAAAGGGAAATCGGAATTAACAAAAACAGCTCAAAATGACCAAAAACAATGCTTAAGTCCTAAGGGAATTCGAATTTGACAACAACAGCTCAAAATGACCAAAAACAATGCTTAAATCCCAAGGGAATTCGAATTTGATAAAAACAGCTCAAAATGACCAAAAACAATCCTTAAATCCGAAGGGAATTTGAATTTGAAAAAAACAACTCGAAATGACCAAAAAAAAAAAGCTTAATTCCAAAGGGAATTTGTAATTAACAAAAACAGTTCAAAAAGACCAAAAACAATGCTTAATTCCCAAGGGAAATTGAATTTGACAAAAACAGCTCAAAATGACCAAAAATAATTCTCAATTCTCAAGGGAATTCGAATTTAAGAAAAACAGCTCAAAATGACCAAAAACAATGCTTAACTCCCAAGGGAATTCGAATTTGACAAAAACAGCTCAAAATGACCAAAAACAATGCTTAATTCCCAAGGGAATTCGAATTTGACAAACACAGCTCAAAATGACCAAAAACAATGCTTAATTCCAAAGGGAATTCGCAATTAACAAAAACAGATCAAAATGACCAAAAACAATGCTTAATTCTCAAGGGAATTCGAATTTGACAAAAACAATTCAAAATGACCAAATACATTGCTTAATTCCCAAGGGAATTCGAATTTGATAAAAACAGCTCAAAATGACCAAAAACAATGCTTAAATCCCAAGAGACTTCGAATTTGACAAAAACAGCTCATAATGACCAAAAACAATGCTCAATTCCCAAGGGAATTCGAATTTAACAAAAACAACTCAAAATGACCAAAAACAATGCTTAATTCCCAAGGGAATTCGAATTTGACAAAAACAGCTCAAAATGACCAAAACAATGCTTAATTCCAAAGGGAATTCGGAATTAACAAATACAGCTCAAAAAGACCAAAAATAATGCTTAATTCCAAAACAATTGACAAATTGACAAAAACAATTCAAAATGACCGAATACATTGCTTAATTCCCAAGGGAATTCGAATTTGATAAAAACAGCTCAAAATGACCAAAAACAATGCTTAAATCCCAAAAGACTTCGAATTTGACAAAAACAGCTCATAATGACCAAAAACAATGCTCAATTCCCAAGGGAATTCGAATTTGAAAAAAACAGCTCAAAATGACCAAATACAATGCTTAATTCACAAGGGAATTCGAATTTGATAAAAACAGCTCAAAATGACAAAAAACATTGCTTAATTCCCAAGGGAAATTGAATTTGACAAAAACAACTCAAAATGACCAAACACAATGCTTAATTCCCAAGGAAATTCGGAATTAACAAAAACAGCTCAAAGTGACCAAAAACAATGCTTAATTCCCAATGGAATTCGAATTTGATAAAAACAGCTCAAAATGACCAAAAACAATGCTTAATTCTCAAGGGAATTCGAATTTGACAAAAACAATTCAAAATGACCAAATACAATGCTTAATTCCCAAGAGAATTCGAATTTGACAAAAAAAGGTCTCAAAATGACCAAAAACAATGCTTAATTCCAAAGGGAATTCAGAATTAACAAAAACAGCTCAAAATGACCAAAAACAATGCTGAATTCCAAAGGGAATTCGAATTTGACAAAAACAGCTCATAATGACCAAAAACAATGCTGAATTCCCAAGGGAATTCGAATTTAACAAAAACAGCTCAAAATGACCAAAAACAATGCTTAATTCCCAAGGGAAATTGAATTTAACAAAAACAGCTCAAAATGACCAAAAACAATGCTCAATTCTCAAGGGAATTCGAATTTAAGAAAAACAGCTCAAAATGACCAAAAACAATGCTTAATTCCCAAGGGAATTCGAATTTGACAAAAACAGCTCAAAATGACCAAAAACAATGCTTAATTCTCAAGGGAATTCGAATTTGACAAAAACAATTCAAAATGACCAAATACATTGCTTAATTCCAAAGGGAAATCGGAATTAACAAAAACAGCTCAAAATGACCAAAAACAATGCTTAAGTCCTAAGGGAATTCGAATTTGACAACAACAGCTCAAAATGACCAAAAACAATGCTTAAATCCCAAGGGAATTCGAATTTGATAAAAACAGCTCAAAATGACCAAAAACAATGCTTAATTCCCAAGGGAATTCGAATTTGACAAAAACAGCTCAAAATGACCAAAAACAATGCTTAATTCCAAAGGGAATTCGCAATTAACAAAAACAGCTCAAAATGACCAAAAACAATGCTTAATTCCAAAGGGAATTCGCAATTGACAAAAACAGCTCAAAATGACCAAAAACAATGCTTAATTCTCAAGGGAATTCGAATTTGACAAAAACAATTCAAAATGACCGAATACATTGCTTAATTCCCAAGGGAATTCGAATTTGATAAAAACAGCTCAAAATGACCAAAAACAATGCTTAAATCCCAAAAGACTTCGAATTTGACAAAAACAGCTCATAATGACCAAAAACAATGCTCAATTCCCAAGGGAATTCGAATTTGAAAAAAACAGCTCAAAATGACCAAATACAATGCTTAATTCACAAGAGAATTCGAATTTGATAAAAACAGCTCAAAATGACAAAAAACATTGCTTAATTCCCAAGGGAAATCGAATTTGACAAAAACAACTCAAAATGACCAAACCCAATGCTTAATTCCCAAGGAAATTCGGAATTAACAAAAACAGCTCAAAATGACCAAAAACAATGTTCAAATCCCAAGGAAATTCGAATTTGATAAAAACAGCTCAAAATGACCAAAAACAATGTTTAATTCCCAAGGGAATTCGAATTTGACAAAAACAGCTCAAATTGACCGAAAACAATGCTTAATTCCCAAGGGAATTCGAATTTGACAAAAACAACTAAAAATGACCAAATACAATGCTTAATTCACAAGAGAATTTGAATTTGACTAAAACAGCTCAAAATGACCAAAAACAATGCTTAATTCCAGAGGGAATTCAGAATTAACAAAAACAGCTCAAAAGGACCAAAAACAATGCTGAATTCCCAAGGAAATTCGAATTTGACAAAAACAGCTCATAATGACCAAAAACAATGCTGAATTCACAAGGGAATTCGAATTTAACAAAAACAGCTCAAAATGACCAAAAACAATGCTTAATTCCCAAGGGAATTCGAATTTGAGAAAAACAGCTCAAAATGACCAAATACAATGCTTAATTCACAAGGGAATTCGAATTTGATAAAAACAGCTCAAAATGACAAAAAACATTGCTTAATTCCGAAGGGAAATCGAATTTGACAAAAACAACTCAAAATGACCAAATACAATGCTTAATTCCCAAGGAAATTCGGAATTAACAAAAACAGCTCAAAATGACCAAAAACAATGCTTAATTCCCAAGGGAATTCGAATTTGACAAAAACAGCTCAAAATGACCAAAAACAATGCTTAATTCCAAAGGGAATTCAGAATTAACAAAAACAGCTCAAAAGGACCAAAAACAATGCTGAATTCCCAAGGGAATTCAAATTTGACAAAAACAGCTCATAATGACCAAAAACAATGCTGAATTCACAAGGGAATTCGAATTTAACAAAAACAGCTCAAAATGACCAAAAACAATGCTTAATTCCCAAGGGAATTCGAATTTGAAAAAAACAGCTCAAAATGACCAAATACAATGCTTAATTCACAAGGGAATTCGAATTTGATAAAAACAGCTCAAAATAACCAAAAACAATGCTTAAATCCCAAGAGAATTCGAATTTGACAAAAACAGCTCAAAATGACCAAAACAATGCTTAATTCCAAAGGGAATTCGGAATTAACAAAAACAACTCAAAAAGACCAAAAACAATGCTTAATTCCCAATGGAATTCGAATTTGATAAAAACAGCTCAAAATGACCAAAAACAATGCTTAATTCTCAAGGGAATTCGAATTTGACAAAAACAATTCAAAATGACCAAATACATTGCTTAATTCCAAAGGGAAATCGGAATTAACAAAAACAGCTCAAAATGACCAAAAACAATGCTTAAGTCCTAAGGGAATTCGAATTTGACAACAACAGCTCAAAATGACCAAAAACAATGCTTAAATCCCAAGGGAATTCGAATTTGATAAAAACAGCTCAAAATGACCAAAAACAATGCTTAAATCCCAAGGGAATTCGAATTTGAAAAAAACAGCTCAAAATGACCAAATACAATGCTTAATTCACAAGAGAATTCGAATTTGATAAAAACAGCTCAAAATGACAAAAAACATTGCTTAATTCCCAAGGGAAATCGAATTTGACAAAAACAGCTCAAAGTGACCAAAAACAATGCTTAATTCCCAAAGGAATTCGAATTTGATAAAAACAGCTCAAAATAACCAAAAACAATGCTTAAATCCCAAGAGAATTCGAATTTGACAAAAACAGCTCAAATTAACAAAACAATGCTTAATTCCAAAGGGAATTCGGAATTAACAAAAACAACTCAAAAAGACCAAAAACAATGCTTAATTCCCAATGGAATTCGAATTTGATAAAAACAGCTCAAAATGACCAAAAACAATGCTTAATTCTCAAGGGAATTCGAATTTGACAAAAACAATTCAAAATGACCAAATACATTGCTTAATTCCAAAGGGAAATCGTAATTAACAAAAACAGCTCAAAATGACCAAAAACAATGCTTAAGTCCTAAGGGAATTCGAATTTGACAACAACAGCTCAAAATGACCAAAAACAATGCTTAAATCCCAAGGGAATTCGAATTTGATAAAAACAGCTCAAAATGACCAAAAACAATGCTTAAATCCGAAGGGAATTCGAATTTGATAAAAACAACTCGAAATGACCAAAAAAAAAAAGCTTAATGCCAAAGGGAATTTGTAATTAACAAAAACAGTTCAAAAAGACCAAAAACAATGCTTAATTGCCAAGGAAATTCGAATTTGATAAAAACAGCTCAAAATGACCAAAAACAATGTTTAATTCCCAAGGGAATTCGAATTTGACAAAAACAACTTAAAATGACCAAATACAATGCTTAATTCCCAAGAGAATTCGAATTTGACAAAAACAGCTCAAAATGACCAAAAACAATGCTTAATTCCAAAGGGAATTCGGAATTAACAAAAACAGCTCAAAATGACCAAAAACAATGTTGAATTCCTAAGGGAATTTGAATTTGACAAAAACAGCTTATAATGACCAAAAACAATGCTGAATTCCCAAGGGAATTCGAATTTAACAAAAACAGCTCAAAATGACCAAAAACAATGCTTAATTCCCAAGGGAAATTGAATTTGACAAAAACAGCTCAAAATGACCAAAAACAATGCTCAATTCTCAAGGGAATTCGAATTTAAGAAAAACAGCTCAAAATGACCAAAAACAATGCAAAATTCCCAAGGGAATTCGAATTTGACAAAAACAGCTCAAAATGACCAAAAACAATGCTTAATTCTCAAGGGAATTCGAATTTGACAAAAACAATTCAAAATGACCAAATACATTGCTTAATTCCAAAGGGAAATCGGAATTAACAAAAACAGCTCAAAATGACCAAAAACAATGCTTAAGTCCTAAGGGAATTCGAATTTGGCAACAACAGCTCAAAATGACCAAAAACAATGCTTAATTCCAAAGGGAATTCGCAATTAACAAAAACAGCTCAAAATGACCAAAAACAATGCTTAATTCCAAAGGGAATTCGCAATTAACAAAAACAGCTCAAAATGACCAAAAACAATGCTTAATTCTCAAGGGAATTCGAAATTGACAAAAACAATTCAAAATGACCGAATACATTGCTTAATTCCCAAGGGAATTCGAATTTGATAAAAACAGCTCAAAATGACCAAAAACAATGCTTAAATCCCAAAAGACTTCGAATTTGACAAAAACAGCTCATAATGACCAAAAACAATGCTCAATTCCCAAGGGAATTCGAATTTGAAAAAAACAGCTCAAAATGACCAAATACAATGCTTAATTCACAAGGGAATTCGAATTTGATAAAAACAGCTCAAAATGACAAAAAACATTGCTTAATTCCCAAGGGAAATCGAATTTGACAAAAACAACTCAAAATGACCAAACACAATGCTTAATTCCCAAGGAAATTCGGAATTAACAAAAACAGCTCAAAGTGACCAAAAACAATGCTTAATTCCCAATGGAATTCGAATTTGATAAAAACAGCTCAAAATGACCAAAAACAATGCTTAATTATCAAGGGAATTCGAATTTGACAAAAACAATTCAAAATGACCAAATACATTGCTTAATTCCAAAGGGAAATCGGAATTAACAAAAACAGCTCAAAATGACCAAAAACAATGCTTAAGTCCTAAGGGAATTCGAATTTGACAACAACAGCTCAAAATGACCAAAAACAATGCTTAAATCCCAAGGGAATTCGAATTTGATAAAAACAGCTCAAAATGACCAAAAACAATCCTTAAATCCGAAGGGAATTTGAATTTGAAAAAAACAACTCGAAATGACCAAAAAAAAAAAGCTTAATTCCAAAGGGAATTTGTAATTAACAAAAACAGTTCAAAAAGACCAAAAACAATGCTTAATTCCCAAGGGAAATTGAATTTGACAAAAACAGCTCAAAATGACCAAAAATAATTCTCAATTCTCAAGGGAATTCGAATTTAAGAAAAACAGCTCAAAATGACCAAAAACAATGCTTAACTCCCAAGGGAATTCGAATTTGACAAAAACAGCTCAAAATGACCAAAAACAATGCTTAATTCCCAAGGGAATTCGAATTTGACAAACACAGCTCAAAATGACCAAAAACAATGCTTAATTCCAAAGGGAATTCGCAATTAACAAAAACAGATCAAAATGACCAAAAACAATGCTTAATTCTCAAGGGAATTCGAATTTGACAAAAACAATTCAAAATGACCAAATACATTGCTTAATTCCCAAGGGAATTCGAATTTGATAAAAACAGCTCAAAATGACCAAAAACAATGCTTAAATCCCAAGAGACTTCGAATTTGACAAAAACAGCTCATAATGACCAAAAACAATGCTCAATTCCCAAGGGAATTCGAATTTAACAAAAACAACTCAAAATGACCAAAAACAATGCTTAATTCCCAAGGGAATTCGAATTTGACAAAAACAGCTCAAAATGACCAAAACAATGCTTAATTCCAAAGGGAATTCGGAATTAACAAATACAGCTCAAAAAGACCAAAAATAATGCTTAATTCCAAAACAATTGACAAATTGACAAAAACAATTCAAAATGACCGAATACATTGCTTAATTCCCAAGGGAATTCGAATTTGATAAAAACAGCTCAAAATGACCAAAAACAATGCTTAAATCCCAAAAGACTTCGAATTTGACAAAAACAGCTCATAATGACCAAAAACAATGCTCAATTCCCAAGGGAATTCGAATTTGAAAAAAACAGCTCAAAATGACCAAATACAATGCTTAATTCACAAGGGAATTCGAATTTGATAAAAACAGCTCAAAATGACAAAAAACATTGCTTAATTCCCAAGGGAAATTGAATTTGACAAAAACAACTCAAAATGACCAAACACAATGCTTAATTCCCAAGGAAATTCGGAATTAACAAAAACAGCTCAAAGTGACCAAAAACAATGCTTAATTCCCAATGGAATTCGAATTTGATAAAAACAGCTCAAAATGACCAAAAACAATGCTTAATTCTCAAGGGAATTCGAATTTGACAAAAACAATTCAAAATGACCAAATACAATGCTTAATTCCCAAGAGAATTCGAATTTGACAAAAAAAGGTCTCAAAATGACCAAAAACAATGCTTAATTCCAAAGGGAATTCGGAATTAACAAAAACAGCTCAAAATGACCAAAAACAATGCTGAATTCCAAAGGGAATTCGAATTTGACAAAAACAGCTCATAATGACCAAAAACAATGCTGAATTCCCAAGGGAATTCGAATTTAACAAAAACAGCTCAAAATGACCAAAAACAATGCTTAATTCCCAAGGGAAATTGAATTTAACAAAAACAGCTCAAAATGACCAAAAACAATGCTCAATTCTCAAGGGAATTCGAATTTAAGAAAAACAGCTCAAAATGACCAAAAACAATGCTTAATTCCCAAGGGAATTCGAATTTGACAAAAACAGCTCAAAATGACCAAAAACAATGCTTAATTCTCAAGGGAATTCGAATTTGACAAAAACAATTCAAAATGACCAAATACATTGCTTAATTCCAAAGGGAAATCGGAATTAACAAAAACAGCTCAAAATGACCAAAAACAATGCTTAAGTCCTAAGGGAATTCGAATTTGACAACAACAGCTCAAAATGACCAAAAACAATGCTTAAATCCCAAGGGAATTCGAATTTGATAAAAACAGCTCAAAATGACCAAAAACAATGCTTAATTCCCAAGGGAATTCGAATTTGACAAAAACAGCTCAAAATGACCAAAAACAATGCTTAATTCCAAAGGGAATTCGCAATTAACAAAAACAGCTCAAAATGACCAAAAACAATGCTTAATTCCAAAGGGAATTCGCAATTGACAAAAACAGCTCAAAATGACCAAAAACAATGCTTAATTCTCAAGGGAATTCGAATTTGACAAAAACAATTCAAAATGACCGAATACATTGCTTAATTCCCAAGGGAATTCGAATTTGATAAAAACAGCTCAAAATGACCAAAAACAATGCTTAAATCCCAAAAGACTTCGAATTTGACAAAAACAGCTCATAATGACCAAAAACAATGCTCAATTCCCAAGGGAATTCGAATTTGAAAAAAACAGCTCAAAATGACCAAATACAATGCTTAATTCACAAGAGAATTCGAATTTGATAAAAACAGCTCAAAATGACAAAAAACATTGCTTAATTCCCAAGGGAAATCGAATTTGACAAAAACAACTCAAAATGACCAAACCCAATGCTTAATTCCCAAGGAAATTCGGAATTAACAAAAACAGCTCAAAATGACCAAAAACAATGTTCAAATCCCAAGGAAATTCGAATTTGATAAAAACAGCTCAAAATGACCAAAAACAATGTTTAATTCCCAAGGGAATTCGAATTTGACAAAAACAGCTCAAATTGACCGAAAACAATGCTTAATTCCCAAGGGAATTCGAATTTGACAAAAACAACTAAAAATGACCAAATACAATGCTTAATTCACAAGAGAATTTGAATTTGACTAAAACAGCTCAAAATGACCAAAAACAATGCTTAATTCCAGAGGGAATTCAGAATTAACAAAAACAGCTCAAAAGGACCAAAAACAATGCTGAATTCCCAAGGGAATTCGAATTTGACAAAAACAGCTCATAATGACCAAAAACAATGCTGAATTCACAAGGGAATTCGAATTTAACAAAAACAGCTCAAAATGACCAAAAACAATGCTTAATTCCCAAGGGAATTCGAATTTGAGAAAAACAGCTCAAAATGACCAAATACAATGCTTAATTCACAAGGGAATTCGAATTTGATAAAAACAGCTCAAAATGACAAAAAACATTGCTTAATTCCCAAGGGAAATCGAATTTGACAAAAACAACTCAAAATGACCAAATACAATGCTTAATTCCCAAGGAAATTCGGAATTAACAAAAACAGCTCAAAATGACCAAAAACAATGCTTAATTCCCAAGGGAATTCGAATTTGACAAAAACAGCTCAAAATGACCAAAAACAATGCTTAATTCCAAAGGGAATTCAGAATTAACAAAAACAGCTCAAAAGGACCAAAAACAATGCTGAATTCCCAAGGGAATTCAAATTTGACAAAAACAGCTCATAATGACCAAAAACAATGCTGAATTCACAAGGGAATTCGAATTTAACAAAAACAGCTCAAAATGACCAAAAACAATGCTTAATTCCCAAGGGAATTCGAATTTGAAAAAAACAGCTCAAAATGACCAAATACAATGCTTAATTCACAAGGGAATTCGAATTTGATAAAAACAGCTCAAAATAACCAAAAACAATGCTTAAATCCCAAGAGAATTCGAATTTGACAAAAACAGCTCAAAATGACCAAAACAATGCTTAATTCCAAAGGGAATTCGGAATTAACAAAAACAACTCAAAAAGACCAAAAACAATGCTTAATTCCCAATGGAATTCGAATTTGATAAAAACAGCTCAAAATGACCAAAAACAATGCTTAATTCTCAAGGGAATTCGAATTTGACAAAAACAATTCAAAATGACCAAATACATTGCTTAATTCCAAAGGGAAATCGGAATTAACAAAAACAGCTCAAAATGACCAAAAACAATGCTTAAGTCCTAAGGGAATTCGAATTTGACAACAACAGCTCAAAATGACCAAAAACAATGCTTAAATCCCAAGGGAATTCGAATTTGATAAAAACAGCTCAAAATGACCAAAAACAATGCTTAAATCCGAAGGGAATTCGAATTTGATAAAAACAACTCGAAATGACCAAAAAAAAAAAGCTTAATGCCAAAGGGAATTTGTAATTAACAAAAACAGTTCAAAAAGACCAAAAACAATGCTTAATTGCCAAGGAAATTCGAATTTGATAAAAACAGCTCAAAATGACCAAAAACAATGTTTAATTCCCAAGGGAATTCGAATTTGACAAAAACAACTTAAAATGACCAAATACAATGCTTAATTCCCAAGAGAATTCGAATTTGACAAAAACAGCTCAAAATGACCAAAAACAATGCTTAATTCCAAAGGGAATTCGGAATTAACAAAAACAGCTCAAAATGACCAAAAACAATGTTGAATTCCTAAGGGAATTCGAATTTGACAAAAACAGCTTATAATGACCAAAAACAATGCTGAATTCCCAAGGGAATTCGAATTTAACAAAAACAGCTCAAAATGACCAAAAACAATGCTTAATTCCCAAGGGAAATTGAATTTGACAAAAACAGCTCAAAATGACCAAAAACAATGCTCAATTCTCAAGGGAATTCGAATTTAAGAAAAACAGCTCAAAATGACCAAAAACAATGCAAAATTCCCAAGGGAATTCGAATTTGACAAAAACAGCTCAAAATGACCAAAAACAATGCTTAATTCTCAAGGGAATTCGAATTTGACAAAAACAATTCAAAATGACCAAATACATTGCTTAATTCCAAAGGGAAATCGGAATTAACAAAAACAGCCCAAAATGACCAAAAACAATGCTTAAGTCCTAAGGGAATTCGAATTTGACAACAACAGCTCAAAATGACCAAAAACAATGCTTAATTCCAAAGGGAATTCGCAATTAACAAAAACAGCTCAAAATGACCAAAAACAATGCTTAATTCCAAAGGGAATTCGCAATTAACAAAAACAGCTCAAAATGACCAAAAACAATGCTTAATTCTCAAGGGAATTCGAAATTGACAAAAACAATTCAAAATGACCGAATACATTGCTTAATTCCCAAGGGAATTCGAATTTGATAAAAACAGCTCAAAATGACCAAAAACAATGCTTAATTCCCAAGGGAATTCGAATTTGATAAAAACAGCTCAAAATGACCAAAAACAATGCTTAATTCTCAAGGGAATTCGAATTTGACAAAAACAATTCAAAATGACCGAATACATTGCTTAATTCCCAAGGAAATTCGAAATTAACAAAAACAGCTCAAAGTGACCAAAAACAATGCTTAATTCCCAATGGAATTCGAATTTGATAAAAACAGCTCAAAATGACCAAAAACAATGCTTAATTCTCAAGGGAATTCGAATTTGACAAAAACAATTCAAAATGACCAAATACATTGCTTAATTCCAAAGGGAAATCGGAATTAACAAAAACAGCTCAAAATGACCAAAAACAATGCTTAAGTCCTAAGGGAATTCGAATTTGACAACAACAGCTCAAAATGACCAAAAACAATGCTTAAATCCCAAGGGAATTCGAATTTGATAAAAACAGCTCAAAATGACCAAAAACAATGCTTAATTCCCAAGGGAATTCGAATTTGACAAACACAGCTCAAAATGACCAAAAACAATGCTTAATTCCAAAGGGAATTCGCAATTAACAAAAACAGCTCAAAATGACCAAAAACAATGCTTAATTCTCAAGGGAATTCGAATTTGACAAAAACAATTCAAAATGACCAAATACATTGCTTAATTCCCAAGGGAATTCGAATTTGATAAAAACAGCTCAAAATGACCAGAAACAATGCTTGAATCCCAAGAGACTTCGAATTTGACAAAAACAGCTCATAATGACCAAAAACAATGCTCAATTCCCAAGGGAATTCGAATTTAACAAAAACAACTCAAAATGACCAAAAACAATGCTTAATTCCCAAGGGAATTCGAATTTGACAGAAACAGCTCATAATGACCAAAAACAATGCTCAATTCCCAAGGGAATTCGAATTTGACAAAAACAGCTCAAAATGACCAAAAACAATGCTTAATTCTCAAGGGAATTCGAATTTGACAAAAACAATTCAAAATGACCAAATACATTGCTTAATTCCAAAGGGAAATCGGAATTAACAAAAACAGCCCAAAATGACCAAAAACAATGCTTAAGTCCTAAGGGAATTCGAATTTGACAACAACAGCTCAAAATGACCAAAAACAATGCTCAATTCTCAAGGGAATTCGAATTTAAGAAAAACAGCTCAAAATGACCAAAAACAATGCAAAATTCCCAAGGGAATTCGAATTTGACAAAAACAGCTCAAAATGACCAAAAACAATGCTTAATTCTCAAGGGAATTCGAATTTGACAAAAACAATTCAAAATTACCAAATACATTGCTTAATTCCAAAGGGAAATCGGAATTAACAAAAACAGCCCAAAATGACCAAAAACAATGCTTAAGTCCTAAGGGAATTCGAATTTGACAACAACAGCTCAAAATGACCAAAAACAATGCTTAATTCCAAAGGGAATTCGCAATTAACAAAAACAGCTCAAAATGACCAAAAACAATGCTTAATTCCAAAGGGAATTCGCAATTAACAAAAACAGCTCAAAATGACCAAAAACAATGCTTAATTCTCAAGGGAATTCGAAATTGACAAAAACAATTCAAAATGACCGAATACATTGCTTAATTCCCAAGGGAATTCGAATTTGATAAAAACAGCTCAAAATGACCAAAAACAATGCTTAAATCCCAAAAGACTTCGAATTTGACAAAAACAGCTCATAATGACCAAAAACAATGCTCAATTCCCAAGGGAATTCGAATTTGAAAAAAACAGCTCAAAATGACCAAATACAATGCTTAATTCACAAGGGAATTCGAATTTGATAAAAACAGCTCAAAATGACAAAAAACATTGCTTAATTCCCAAGGGAAATCGAATTTGACAAAAACAACTCAAAATGACCAAACACAATGCTTAATTCCCAAGGAAATTCGAAATTAACAAAAACAGCTCAAAGTGACCAAAAACAATGCTTAATTCCCAATGGAATTCGAATTTGATAAAAACAGCTCAAAATGACCAAAAACAATGCTTAATTCTCAAGGGAATTCGAATTTGACAAAAACAATTCAAAATGACCAAATACATTGCTTAATTCCAAAGGGAAATCGGAATTAACAAAACAGCTCAAAATGACCAAAAACAATGCTTAAGTCCTAAGGGAATTCGAATTTGACAACAACAGCTCAAAATGACCAAAAACAATGCTTAAATCCCAAGGGAATTCGAATTTGATAAAAACAGCTCAAAATGACCAAAAACAATGCTTAAATCCGAAGGGAATTTGAATTTGAAAAAAACAACTCGAAATGACCAAAAAAAAAAAGCTTAATTCCAAAGGGAATTTGTAATTAACAAAAACAGTTCAAAAAGACCAAAAACAATGCTTAATTCCCAAGGGAAATTGAATTTGACAAAAACAGCTCAAAATGACCAAAAATAATTCTCAATTCTCAAGGGAATTCGAATTTAAGAAAAACAGCTCAAAATGACCAAAAACAATGCTTAACTCCCAAGGGAATTCGAATTTGACAAAAACAGCTCAAAATGACCAAAAACAATGCTTAATTCCCAAGGGAATTCGAATTTGACAAACACAGCTCAAAATGACCAAAAACAATGCTTAATTCCAAAGGGAATTCGCAATTAACAAAAACAGCTCAAAATGACCAAAAACAATGCTTAATTCTCAAGGGAATTCGAATTTGACAAAAACAATTCAAAATGACCAAATACATTGCTTAATTCCCAAGGGAATTCGAATTTGATAAAAACAGCTCAAAATGACCAGAAACAATGCTTAAATCCCAAGAGACTTCGAATTTGACAAAAACAGCTCATAATGACCAAAAACAATGCTCAATTCCCAAGGGAATTCGAATTTAACAAAAACAACTCAAAATGACCAAAAACAATGCTTAATTCCCAAGGGAATTCGAATTTGACAAAAACAGCTCAAAATGACCAAAACAATGCTTAATTCCAAAGGGAATTCGGAATTAACAAATACAGCTCAAAAAGACCAAAAATAATGCTTAATTCCAAAACAATTGACAAATTGACAAAAACAATTCAAAATGACCGAATACATTGCTTAATTCCCAAGGGAATTCGAATTTGATAAAAACAGCTCAAAATGACCAAAAACAATGCTTAAATCCCAAAAGACTTCGAATTTGACAAAAACAGCTCATAATGACCAAAAACAATGCTCAATTCCCAAGGGAATTCGAATTTGAAAAAAACAGCTCAAAATGACCAAATACAATGCTTAATTCACAAGGGAATTCGAATTTGATAAAAACAGCTCAAAATGACAAAAAACATTGCTTAATTCCCAAGGGAAATTGAATTTGACAAAAACAACTCAAAATGACCAAACACAATGCTTAATTCCCAAGGAAATTCGGAATTAACAAAAACAGCTCAAAGTGACCAAAAACAATGCTTAATTCCCAATGGAATTCGAATTTGATAAAAACAGCTCATAATGACCAAAAACAATGCTCAATTCCCAAGGGAATTCGAATTTAACAAAAACAACTCAAAATGACCAAAAACAATGCTTAATTCCCAAGGGAATTCGAATTTGACAGAAACAGCTCATAATGACCAAAAACAATGCTCAATTCCCAAGGGAATTCGAATTTGACAAAAACAGCTCAAAATGACCAAAAACAATGCTTAATTCTCAAGGGAATTCGAATTTGACAAAAACAATTCAAAATGACCAAATACATTGCTTAATTCCAAAGGGAAATCGGAATTAACAAAAACAGCCCAAAATGACCAAAAACAATGCTTAAGTCCTAAGGGAATTCGAATTTGACAACAACAGCTCAAAATGACCAAAAACAATGCTCAATTCTCAAGGGAATTCGAATTTAAGAAAAACAGCTCAAAATGACCAAAAACAATGCAAAATTCCCAAGGGAATTCGAATTTGACAAAAACAGCTCAAAATGACCAAAAACAATGCTTAATTCTCAAGGGAATTCGAATTTGACAAAAACAATTCAAAATTACCAAATACATTGCTTAATTCCAAAGGGAAATCGGAATTAACAAAAACAGCCCAAAATGACCAAAAACAATGCTTAAGTCCTAAGGGAATTCGAATTTGACAACAACAGCTCAAAATGACCAAAAACAATGCTTAATTCCAAAGGGAATTCGCAATTAACAAAAACAGCTCAAAATGACCAAAAACAATGCTTAATTCCAAAGGGAATTCGCAATTAACAAAAACAGCTCAAAATGACCAAAAACAATGCTTAATTCTCAAGGGAATTCGAAATTGACAAAAACAATTCAAAATGACCGAATACATTGCTTAATTCCCAAGGGAATTCGAATTTGATAAAAACAGCTCAAAATGACCAAAAACAATGCTTAAATCCCAAAAGACTTCGAATTTGACAAAAACAGCTCATAATGACCAAAAACAATGCTCAATTCCCAAGGGAATTCGAATTTGAAAAAAACAGCTCAAAATGACCAAATACAATGCTTAATTCACAAGGGAATTCGAATTTGATAAAAACAGCTCAAAATGACAAAAAACATTGCTTAATTCCCAAGGGAAATCGAATTTGACAAAAACAACTCAAAATGACCAAACACAATGCTTAATTCCCAAGGAAATTCGAAATTAACAAAAACAGCTCAAAGTGACCAAAAACAATGCTTAATTCCCAATGGAATTCGAATTTGATAAAAACAGCTCAAAATGACCAAAAACAATGCTTAATTCTCAAGGGAATTCGAATTTGACAAAAACAATTCAAAATGACCAAATACATTGCTTAATTCCAAAGGGAAATCGGAATTAACAAAACAGCTCAAAATGACCAAAAACAATGCTTAAGTCCTAAGGGAATTCGAATTTGACAACAACAGCTCAAAATGACCAAAAACAATGCTTAAATCCCAAGGGAATTCGAATTTGATAAAAACAGCTCAAAATGACCAAAAACAATGCTTAAATCCGAAGGGAATTCGAATTTGACAAAAACAGCTCAAAATGACCAAAAAAAAAAAGCTTAATTCCAAAGGGAATTTGTAATTAACAAAAACAGTTCAAAAAGACCAAAAACAATGCTTAATTCCCAAGGGAATTCGAATTTGACAAAAACAGCTCAAAATGACCAAAAATAATTCTCAATTCTCAAGGGAATTCGAATTTAAGAAAAACAGCTCAAAATGACCAAAAACAATGCTTAACTCCCAAGGGAATTCGAATTTGACAAAAACAGCTCAAAATGACCAAAAACAATGCTTAATTCCCAAGGGAATTCGAATTTGACAAACACAGCTCAAAATGACCAAAAACAATGCTTAATTCCAAAGGGAATTCGCAATTAACAAAAACAGCTCAAAATGACCAAAAACAATGCTTAATTCTCAAGGGAATTCGAATTTGACAAAAACAATTCAAAATGACCAAATACATTGCTTAATTCCCAAGGGAATTCGAATTTGATAAAAACAGCTCAAAATGACCAGAAACAATGCTTAAATCCCAAGAGACTTCGAATTTGACAAAAACAGCTCATAATGACCAAAAACAATGCTCAATTCCCAAGGGAATTCGAATTTAACAAAAACAACTCAAAATGACCAAAAACAATGCTTAATTCCCAAGGGAATTCGAATTTGACAAAAACAGCTCAAAATGACCAAAACAATGCTTAATTCCAAAGGGAATTCGGAATTAACAAATACAGCTCAAAAAGACCAAAAATAATGCTTAATTCCAAAACAATTGACAAATTGACAAAAACAATTCAAAATGACCGAATACATTGCTTAATTCCCAAGGGAATTCGAATTTGATAAAAACAGCTCAAAATGACCAAAAACAATGCTTAAATCCCAAAAGACTTCGAATTTGACAAAAACAGCTCATAATGACCAAAAACAATGCTCAATTCCCAAGGGAATTCGAATTTGAAAAAAACAGCTCAAAATGACCAAATACAATGCTTAATTCACAAGGGAATTCGAATTTGATAAAAACAGCTCAAAATGACAAAAAACATTGCTTAATTCCCAAGGGAAATTGAATTTGACAAAAACAACTCAAAATGACCAAACACAATGCTTAATTCCCAAGGAAATTCGGAATTAACAAAAACAGCTCAAAGTGACCAAAAACAATGCTTAATTCCCAATGGAATTCGAATTTGATAAAAACAGCTCAAAATGACCAAAAACAATGCTTAATTCTCAAGGGAATTCGAATTTGACAAAAACAATTCAAAATGACCAAATACATTGCTTAATTCCAAAGGGAAATCGGAATTAACAAAAACAGCTCAAAATGACCAAAAACAATGCTTAAGTCCTAAGGGAATTCGAATTTGACAACAACAGCTCAAAATGACCAAAAACAATGCTTAAATCCCAAGGGAATTCGAATTTGATAAAAACAGCTCAAAATGACCAAAAACAATGCTTAAATCCGAAGGGAATTTGAATTTGAAAAAAACAACTCGAAATGACCAAAAAAAAAAAGCTTAATTCCAAAGGGAATTTGTAATTAACAAAAACAGTTCAAAAAGACCAAAAACAATGCTTAATTGCCAAGGAAATTCGAATTTGATAAAAACAGCTCAAAATGACCAAAAACAATGTTTAATTCCCAAGGGAATTCGAATTTGACAAAAACAACTTAAAATGACCAAATACAATGCTTAATTCCCAAGAGAATTCGAATTTGACAAAAACAGCTCAAAATGACCAAAAACAATGCTTAATTCCAAAGGGAATTCGGAATTAACAAAAACAGCTCAAAATGACCGAAAACAATGCTGAATTCCTAAGGGAATTCGAATTTGACAAAAACAGCTCATAATGACCAAAAACAATGCTGAATTCCCAAAGGAATTCGAATTTAACAAAAACAGCTCAAAATGACCAAAAACAATGCTTAATTCCCAAGGGAAATTGAATTTGACAAAAACAGCTCAAAATGACCAAAAATAATTCTCAATTCTCAAGGGAATTTGAATTTAAGAAAAACAGCTCAAAATGACCAAAAACAATGCTTGACTCCCAAGGGAATTCGAATTTGACAAAAACAGCTCAAAATGACCAAAAACAATGCTTAATTCCCAAGGGAATTCGAATTTGACAAACACAGCTCAAAATGACCAAAAACAATGCTTAATTCCAAAGGGAATTCGCAATTAACAAAAACAGCTCAAAATGACCAAAAACAATGCTTAATTCTCAAGGGAATTCGAATTTGACAAAAACAATTCAAAATGACCAAATACATTGCTTAATTCCCAAGGGAATTCGAATTTGATAAAAACAGCTCAAAATGACCAAAAACAATGCTTAAATCCCAAGAGACTTCGAATTTGACAAAAACAGCTCATAATGACCAAAAACAATGCTCAATTCCCAAGGGAATTCGAATTTAACAAAAACAACTCAAAATGACCAAAAACAATGCTTAATTCCCAAGGGAATTCGAATTTGACAAAAACAGCTCAAAATGACCAAAACAATGCTTAATTCCAAAGGGAATTCGGAATTAACAAATACAGCTCAAAAAGACCAAAAATAATGCTTAATTCCCAAGGAAATTCGAATTTGATAAAAACAGCTCAAAATGACCAAAAACAATGCTGAATTCCCAAGGGAATTCGAATTTGACAAAAACAGCTCATAATGACCAAAAACAATGCTCAATTCCCAAGGGAATTCGAATTTAACAAAAACAGCTCAAAATGACCAAAAACAATGCTTAATTCCCAAGGGAATTTGAATTTGATAAAAACAGCTTAAAATGACCAAAAACATTGCTTAATTCCCAAAAGAATTCGAATTTGACAAAAACAGCTCAAAATGACCAAAAACAATGCTTAATTCCAAAGGGAATTCGGAATTAACAAAAACAGCTCAAAATGACCAAAAACAATGCTGAATTCCCAAGGGAATTCGAATTTGACAAAAACAGTTCAAAATGACCAAAAACAATGCTTAATTCCCAAGGGAATTCGAATTTGACAAAAACAGCTCAAAATGACCAAATACAATGCTTAATTCACAAGGGAATTCGAATTTGACAAAAACAGCTCAAAATGACCAAATACAATGCTTAATTCACAAGGGAATTCGAATGTGATAAAAACAGCTCAAAATGACAAAAAACATTGCTTAATTCCCAAGGGAAATCGAAATTGACAAAAACAACTCAAAATGACCAAATACAATGCTTAATTCCCAAGGGAATTCGGAATTAACAAAACTGCTCAAAATGACCAAAAACAATGCTTAATTCCAAAGGAAATTCGAATTTGATAAAAACAGCTCAAAATAACCAAAAACAATGCTTAATTCCCAAGGGAATTCGAATTTGACAAACACAGCTCAAAATGACCAAAAACAATGCTTAATTCCAAAGGGAATTCGGAATTAACAAAAACAGCTCAAAATGACCAAAAACAATGCTTAATTCCCAATGGAATTCGAATTTGATAAAAACAGCTCAAAATGACCAAAAACAATGCTTAATTCTCAAGGGAATTCGAATTTGACAAAAACAATTCAAAATGACCAAATACATTGCTTAATTCCAAAGGGAAATCGGAATTAACAAAAACAGCTCAAAATGACCAAAAACATTGCTTAAGTCCTAAGGGAATTCGAATTTGACAACAACAGCTCAAAATGACCAAAAACAATGCTTAAATCCCAAGGGGATTCGAATTTGATAAAAACAGCTCAAAATGACCAAAAACAATGCTTAAATCCGAAGGGAATTCGAATTTGATGAAAACAACTCGAAATGACCAAAAAAAATGCTTAATTCCAAAGGGAATTTGTAATTAACAAAAACAGTTCAAAAAGACCAAAAACAATGCTTAATTGCCAAGGAAATTCGAATTTGATAAAAACAGCTCAAAATGACCAAAAACAATGTTTAATTCCCAAGGGAATTCGAATTTGACAAAAACAACTTAAAATGACCAAATACAATGCTTAATTCCCAAGAGAATTCGAATTTGACAAAAACAGCTCAAAATGACCAAAAACAATGCTTAATTCCAAAGGGAATTCGGAATTAACAAAAACAGCTCAAAATGACCGAAAACAATGCTGAATTCCTAAGGGAATTCGAATTTGACAAAAACAGCTCATAATGACCAAAAACAATGCTGAATTCCCAAAGGAATTCGAATTTAACAAAAACAGCTCAAAATGACCAAAAACAATGCTTAATTCCCAAGGGAAATTGAATTTGACAAAAACGGCTCAAAATGACCAAAAATAATTCTCAATTCTCAAGGGAATTCGAATTTAAGAAAAACAGCTCAAAATGACCAAAAACAATGCTTAACTCCCAAGGGAATTCGAATTTGACAAAAACAGCTCAAAATGACCAAAAACAATGCTTAATTCCCAAGGGAATTCGAATTTGACAAACACAGCTCAAAATGACCAAAAACAATGCTTAATTCCTTAGGGAATTCGCAATTAACAAAAACAGCTCAAAATGACCAAAAACAATGCTTAATTCTCAAGGGAATTCGAATTTGACAAAAACAATTCAAAATGACCAAATACATTGCTTAATTCCCAAGGGAATTCGAATTTGATAAAAACAGCTCAAAATGACCAAAAACAATGCTTAAATCCCAAGAGACTTCGAATTTGACAAAAACAGCTCATAATGACCAAAAACAATGCTCAATTCCCAAGGGAATTCGAATTTAACAAAAACAACTCAAAATGACCAAAAACAATGCTTAATTCCCAAGGGAATTCAAATTTGACAAAAACAGCTCAAAATGACCAAAACAATGCTTAATTCCAAAGGGAATTCGGAATTAACAAATACAGCTCAAAAAGACCAAAAATAATGCTTAATTCCCAAGGAAATTCGAATTTGATAAAAACAGCTCAAAATGACCAAAAACAATGCTGAATTCCCAAGGGATTTCGAATTTGACAAAAACAGCTCATAATGACCAAAAACAATGCTCAATTCCCTAGGGAATTCGAATTTAACAAAAACAGCTCAAAATGACCAAAAACAATGCTTAATTCCCAAGGGAATTTGAATTTGATAAAAACAGCTTAAAATGACCAAAAACATTGCTTAATTCCCAAAAGAATTCGAATTTGACAAAAACAGCTCAAAATGACCAAAAACAATGCTTAATTCCAAAGGGAATTCGGAATTAACAAAAACAGCTCAAAATGACCAAAAACAATGCTGAATTCCCAAGGGAATTCGAATTTGACAAAAACAGCTCATAATGACCAAAAACAATGCTCAATTCCCAAGGGAATTCTAATTTAACAAAAACAGTTCAAAATGACCAAAAACAATGCTTAATTCCCAAGGGAATTCGAATTTGACAAAAACAGCTCAAAATGACCAAATACAATGCTTAATTCACAAGGGAATTCGAATGTGATAAAAACAGCTCAAAATGACAAAAAACATTGCTTAATTCCCAAGGGAAATCGAAATTGACAAAAACAACTCAAAATGACCAAATACAATGCTTAATTCCCAAGGGAATTCGGAATTAACAAAACTGCTCAAAATGACCAAAAACAATGCTTAATTCCAAAGGAAATTCGAATTTGATAAAAACAGCTCAAAATAACCAAAAACAATGCTTAATTCCCAAGGGAATTCGAATTTGACAAACACAGCTCAAAATAAACAAAAACAATGCTTAATTCCAAAGGGAATTCGGAATTAACAAAAACAGCTCAAAATGACCAAAAACAATGCTTAATTCCCAATGGAATTCGAATTTGATAAAAACAGCTCAAAATGACCAAAAACAATGCTTAATTCTCAAGGGAATTCGAATTTGACAAAAACAATTCAAAATGACCAAATACATTGCTTAATTCCAAAGGGAAATCGGAATTAACAAAAACAGCTCAAAATGACCAAAAACATTGCTTAAGTCCTAAGGGAATTCGAATTTGACAACAACAGCTCAAAATGACCAAAAACAATGCTTAAATCCCAAGGGGATTCGAATTTGATAAAAACAGCTCAAAATGACCAAAAACAATGCTTAAATCCGAAGGGAATTCGAATTTGATGAAAACAACTCGAAATGACCAAAAAAAATGCTTAATTCCAAAGGGAATTTGGAATTAACAAAAACAGTTCAAAAAGACCAAAAACAATGCTTAATTGCCAAAGAAATTCGAATTTGATAAAAACAGCTCAAAATGACCAAAAACAATGTTTGATTCCCAAGGGAATTCGAATTTGACAAAAACAACTCAAAATGTCCAAATACAATGCTTAATTCCCAAGAGAATTCGAATTTGACAAAAAAAGGTCTCAAAATGACCAAAAACAATGCTTAATTCCAAAGGGAATTCGGAATTAACAAAAACAGCTCAAAATGACCAAAAACAATGCTGAATTCCTAAGGGAATTCGAATTTGACAAAAACAGCTCATAATGACCAAAAACAATGCTGAATTCCCAAGGGAATTCGAATTTAACAAAAACAGCTCAAAATGACCAAAAACAATGCTTAATTCCCAAGGGAAATTGAATTTGACAAAAACAGCTCAAAATGACCAAAAACAATGCTCAATTCTCAAGGGAATTCGAATTTAAGAAAAACAGCTCAAAATGACCAAATACATTGCTTAATTCCAAAGGGAAATCGGAATTAACAAAAACAGCTCAAAATGACCAAAAACAATGCTTAAGTCCTAAGGGAATTCGAATTTGACAATAACAGCTCAAAATGACCAAAAACAATGCTTAAATCCCAAGGGAATTCGAATTTGATAAAAACAGCTCAAAATGACCAAAAACAATGCTTAATTCCCAAGGGAATTCGAATTTGACAAAAACAGCTCAAAATGACCAAAAACAATGCTTAATTCCCAAGGGAATTCGAATTTGACAAACACAGCTCAAAATGACCAAAAACAATGCTTAATTCCAAAGGGAATTCGCAATTAACAAAAACAGCTCAAAATGACCAAAAACAATGCTTAATTCTCAAGGGAATTCGAATTTGACAAAAACAATTCAAAATGACCAAATACATTGCTTAATTCCCAAGGGAATTCGAATTTGACAAAAACAGCTCATAATGACCAAAAACAATGCTCAATTCCCAAGGGAATTCGAATTTAACAAAAACAGCTCAAAATGACCAAAAACAATGCTTAATTCCCAAGGGAATTTGAATTTGATAAAAACAGCTTAAAATGACCAAAAACATTGCTTAATTCCCAAGGAAATTCGAATTTGATAAAACAGCTCAAAATGACCAAAAACAATGCTGAATTCCCAAGGGAATTCGAATTTGACAAAAACAGCTCATAATGACCAAAAACAATGCTCAATTCCCAAGGGAATTCGAATTTAACAAAAACAGCTCAAAATGACCAAAAACAATGCTTAATTCCCAAGGGAATTTGAATTTGATAAAAACAGCTTAAAATGACCAAAAACATTGCTTAATTCCCAAAAGAATTCGAATTTGACAAAAACAGCTCAAAATGACCAAAAACAATGCTTAATTCCAAAGGGAATTCGGAATTAACAAAAACAGCTCAAAATGACCAAAAACAATGCTGAATTCCCAAGGGAATTCGAATTTGACAAAAACAGCTCATAATGACCAAAAACAATGCTCAATTCCCAAGGGAATTCTAATTTAACAAAAACAGTTCAAAATGACCAAAAACAATGCTTAATTCCCAAGGGAATTCGAATTTGACAAAAACAGCTCAAAATGACCAAATACAATGTTTAATTCACAAGGGAATTCGAATGTGATAAAAACAGCTCAAAATGACAAAAAACATTGCTTAATTCCCAAGGGAAATCGAAATTGACAAAAACAACTCAAAATGACCAAATACAATGCTTAATTCCCAAGGGAATTCGGAATTAACAAAACTGCTCAAAATGACCAAAAACAATGCTTAATTCCAAAGGAAATTCGAATTTGATAAAAACAGCTCAAAATAACCAAAAACAATGCTTAATTCCCAAGGGAATTCGAATTTGACAAACACAGCTCAAAATGACCAAAAACAATGCTTAATTCCAAAGGGAATTCGGAATTAACAAAAACAGCTCAAAATGACCAAAAACAATGCTTAATTCCCAATGGAATTCAAATTTGATAAAAACAGCTCAAAATGACCAAAAACAATGCTTAATTCTCAAGGGAATTCGAATTTGACAAAAACAATTCAAAATGACCAAATACATTGCTTAATTCCAAAGGGAAATCGGAATTAACAAAAACAGCTCAAAATGACCAAAAACATTGCTTAAGTCCTAAGGGAATTCGAATTTGACAACAACAGCTCAAAATGACCAAAAACAATGCTTAAATCCCAAGGGGATTCGAATTTGATAAAAACAGCTCAAAATGACCAAAAACAATGCTTAAATCCGAAGGGAATTCGAATTTGATGAAAACAACTCGAAATGACCAAAAAAAATGCTTAATTCCAAAGGGAATTTGGAATTAACAAAAACGGTTCAAAAAGACCAAAAACAATGCTTAATTGCCAAAGAAATTCGAATTTGATAAAAACAGCTCAAAATGACCAAAAACAATGTTTGATTCCCAAGGGAATTCGAATTTGACAAAAACAACTCAAAATGTCCAAATACAATGCTTAATTCCCAAGAGAATTCGAATTTGACAAAAAAAGGTCTCAAAATGACCAAAAACAATGCTTAATTCCAAAGGGAATTCGGAATTAACAAAAACAGCTCAAAATGACCAAAAACAATGCTGAATTCCTAAGGGAATTCGAATTTGACAAAAACAGCTCATAATGACCAAAAACAATGCTGAATTCCCAAGGGAATTCGAATTTAGCAAAAACAGCTCAAAATGACCAAAAACAATGCTTAATTCCCAAGGGAAATTGAATTTGACAAAAACAGCTCAAAATGACCAAAAACAATGCTCAATTCTCAAGGGAATTCGAATTTAAGAAAAACAGCTCAAAATGACCAAAAACAATGCTTAATTCCCAAGGGAATTCGAATTTGACAAAAACAGCTCAAAATGACCAAAAACAATGCTTAATTCTCAAGGGAATTCGAATTTGACAAAAACAATTCAAAATGACCAAATACATTGCTTAATTCCAAAGGGAAATCGGAATTAACAAAAACAGCTCAAAATGACCAAAAACAATGCTTAAGTCCTAAGGGAATTCGAATTTGACAACAACAGCTCAAAATGACCAAAAACAATGCTTAAATCCCAAGGGAATTCGAATTTGATAAAAACAGCTCAAAATGACCAAAAACAATGCTTAATTCCCAAGGGAATTCGAATTTGACAAAAACAGCTCAAAATGACCAAAAACAATGCTTAATTCCCAAGGGAATTCGAATTTGACAAACACAGCTCAAAATGACCAAAAACAATGCTTAATTCCAAAGGGAATTCGCAATTAACAAAAACAGCTCAAAATGACCAAAAACAATGCTTAATTCTCAAGGGAATTCGAATTTGACAAAAACAATTCAAAATGACCAAATACATTGCTTAATTCCCAAGGGAATTCGAATTTGATAAAAACAGCTTAAAATGACCAAAAACAATGCTTAAATCCCAAGAGACTTCGAATTTGACAAAAACAGCTCATAATGACCAAAAACAATGCTCAATTCCCAAGGGAATTCGAATTTAACAAAAACAACTCAAAATGACCAAAAACAATGCTTAATTCCCAAGGGAATTCGAATTTGACAAAAACAGCTCAAAATGACCAAAACAATGCTTAATTCCAAAGGGAATTCGGAATTAACAAATACAGCTCAAAAAGACCAAAAATAATGCTTAATTCCCAAGGAAATTCGAATTTGATAAAAACAGCTCAAAATGACCAAAAACAATGCTGAATTCCCAAGGGAATTCGAATTTGACAAAAACAGCTCATAATGACCAAAAACAATGCTCAATTCCCAAGGGAATTCGAATTTAACAAAAACAGCTCAAAATGACCAAAAACAATGCTTAATTCCCAAGGGAATTTGAATTTGATAAAAACAGCTTAAAATGACCAAAAACATTGCTTAATTCCCAAAAGAATTCGAATTTGACAAAAACAGCTCAAAATGACCAAAAACAATGCTTAATTCCAAAGGGAATTCGGAATTAACAAAAACAGCTCAAAATGACCAAAAACAATGCTGAATTCCCAAGGGAATTCGAATTTGACAAAAACAGCTCATAATGACCAAAAACAATGCTCAATTCCCAAGGGAATTCTAATTTAACAAAAACAGTTCAAAATGACCAAAAACAATGCTTAATTCCCAAGGGAATTCGAATTTGACAAAAACAGCTCAAAATGACCAAATACAATGCTTAATTCACAAGGGAATTCGAATGTGATAAAAACAGCTCAAAATGACAAAAAACATTGCTTAATTCCCAAGGGAAATCGAAATTGACAAAAACAACTCAAAATGACCAAATACAATGCTTAATTCCCAAGGGAATTCGGAATTAACAAAACTGCTCAAAATGACCAAAAACAATGCTTAATTCCAAAGGAAATTCGAATTTGATAAAAACAGCTCAAAATAACCAAAAACAATGCTTAATTCCCAAGGGAATTCGAATTTGACAAACACAGCTCAAAATGACCAAAAACAATGCTTAATTCCAAAGGGAATTCGGAATTAACAAAAACAGCTCAAAATGACCAAAAACAATGCTTAATTCCCAATGGAATTCGAATTTGATAAAAACAGCTCAAAATGACCAAAAACAATGCTTAATTCTCAAGGGAATTCGAATTTGACAAAAACAATTCAAAATGACCAAATACATTGCTTAATTCCAAAGGGAAATCGGAATTAACAAAAACAGCTCAAAATGACCAAAAACATTGCTTAAGTCCTAAGGGAATTCGAATTTGACAACAACAGCTCAAAATGACCAAAAACAATGCTTAAATCCCAAGGGGATTCGAATTTGATAAAAACAGCTCAAAATGACCAAAAACAATGCTTAAATCCGAAGGGAATTCGAATTTGATGAAAACAACTCGAAATGACCAAAAAAAATGCTTAATTCCAAAGGGAATTTGGAATTAACAAAAACAGTTCAAAAAGACCAAAAACAATGCTTAATTGCCAAGGAAATTCGAATTTGATAAAAACAGCTCAAAATGACCAAAAACAATGTTTGATTCCCAAGGGAATTCGAATTTGACAAAAACAACTCAAAATGTCCAAATACAATGCTTAATTCCCAAGAGAATTCGAATTTGACAAAAAAAGGTCTCAAAATGACCAAAAACAATGCTTAATTCCAAAGGGAATTCGGAATTAACAAAAACAGCTCAAAATGACCAAAAACAATGCTTAATTCCCAAGGGAAATTGAATTTGACAAAAACAGCTCAAAATGACCAAAAACAATGCTCAATTCTCAAGGGAATTCGAATTTAAGAAAAACAGCTCAAAATGACCAAAAACAATGCTTAATTCCCAAGGGAATTCGAATTTGACAAAAACAGCTCAAAATGACCAAAAACAGTGCTTAATTCTCAAGGGAATTCGAATTTGACAAAAACAATTCAAAATGACCAAATACATTGCTTAATTCCAAAGGGAAATCGGAATTAACAAAAACAGCTCAAAATGACCAAAAACAATGCTTAAGTCCTAAGGGAATTCGAATTTGACAACAACAGCTCAAAATGACCAAAAACAATGCTTAAATCCCAAGGGAATTCGAATTTGATAAAAACAGCTCAAAATGACCAAAAACAATGCTTAATTCCCAAGGGAATTCGAATTTGACAAAAACAGCTCAAAATGACCAAAAACAATGCTTAATTCCAAAGGGAATTCGCAATTAACAAAAACAGCTCAAAATGACCAAAAACAATGCTTAATTCCAAAGGGAATTCGCAATTAACAAAAACAGCTCAAAATGACCAAAAACAATGCTTAATTCTCAAGGGAATTCGAATTTGACAAAAACAATTCAAAATGACCAAATACATTGCTTAATTCCAAAGGGAAATCGGAATTAACAAAAACAGCTCAAAATGACCAAAAACAATGCTTAAGTCCTAAGAGAATTCGAATTTGACAACAACAGCTCAAAATGACCAAAAACAATGCTTAATTCCAAAGGGAATTCGCAATTAAAAAAAACAGCTCAAAATGACCAAAAACAATGCTTAATTCCAAAGGGAATTCGCAATTAACAAAAACAGCTCAAAATGACCAAAAACAATGCTTAATTCTCAAGGGAATTCGAAATTGACAAAAACAATTCAAAATGACCGAATACATTGCTTAATTCCCAAGGGAATTCGAATTTGATAAAAACAGCTCAAAATGACCAAAAACAATGCTTAAATCCCAAAAGACTTCGAATTTGACAAAAACAGCTCATAATGACCAAAAACAATGCTCAATTCCCAAGGGAATTCGAATTTGAAAAAAACAGCTCAAAATGACCAAATACAATGCTTAATTCACAAGGGAATTCGAATTTGATAAAAACAGCTCAAAATGACAAAAAACATTGCTTAATTCCCAAGGGAAATCGAATTTGACAAAAACAACTCAAAATGACCAAACACAATGCTTAATTCCCAAGGAAATTCGGAGTTAACAAAAACAGCTCAAAGTGACCAAAAACAATGCTTAATTCCCAATGGAATTCGAATTTGATAAAAACAGCTCAAAATGACCAAAAACAATGCTTAATTCTCAAGGGAATTCGAATTTGACAAAAACAATTCAAAATGACCAAATACATTGCTTAATTCCAAAGGGAAATCGGAATTAACAAAAACAGCTCAAAATGACCAAAAACAATGCTTAAGTCCTAAGGGAATTCGAATTTGACAACAACAGCTCAAAATGACCAAAAACAATGCTTAAATCCCAAGGGAATTCGAATTTGATAAAAACAGCTCAAAATGACCAAAAACAATGCTTAAATCCGAAGGGAATTTGAATTTGAAAAAAACAACTCGAAATGACCAAAAAAAAAAAGCTTAATTCCAAAGGGAATTTGTAATTAACAAAAACAGTTCAAAAAGACCAAAAACAATGCTTAATTGCCAAGGAAATTCGAATTTGATAAAAACAGCTCAAAATGACCAAAAACAATGTTTAATTCCCAAGGGAATTCGAATTTGACAAAAACAACTTAAAATGACCAAATACAATGCTTAATTCCCAAGAGAATTCGAATTTGACAAAAACAGCTCAAAATGACCAAAAACAATGCTTAATTCCAAAGGGAATTCGGAATTAACAAAAACAGCTCAAAATGACCGAAAACAATGCTGAATTCCTAAGGGAATTCGAATTTGACAAAAACAGCTCATAATGACCAAAAACAATGCTGAATTCCCAAAGGAATTCGAATTTAACAAAAACAGCTCAAAATGACCAAAAACAATGCTTAATTCCCAAGGGAAATTGAATTTGACAAAAACAGCTCAAAATGACCAAAAATAATTCTCAATTCTCAAGGGAATTCGAATTTAAGAAAAACAGCTCAAAATGACCAAAAACAATGCTTAACTCCCAAGGGAATTCGAATTTGACAAAAACAGCTCAAAATGACCAAAAACAATGCTTAATTCCCAAGGGAATTCGAATTTGACAAACAAAGCTCAAAATGACCAAAAACAATGCTTAATTCCAAAGGGAATTCGCAATTAACAAAAACAGCTCAAAATGACCAAAAACAATGCTTAATTCTCAAGGGAATTCGAATTTGACAAAAACAATTCAAAATGACCAAATACATTGCTTAATTCCCAAGGGAATTCGAATTTGATAAAAACAGCTCATAATGACCAAAAACAATACTCAATTCCCAAGGGAATTCGAATTTAACAAAAACAACTCAAAATGACCAAAAACAATGCTTAATTGCCAAGGAAATTCGAATTTGATAAAAACAGCTCAAAATGACCAAAAACAATGTTTAATTCCCAAGGGAATTCGAATTTGACAAAAACAACTTAAAATGACCAAATACAATGCTTAATTCCCAAGAGAATTCGAATTTGACAAAAACAGCTCAAAATGACCAAAAACAATGCTTAATTCCAAAGGGAATTCGGAATTAACAAAAACAGCTCAAAATGACCGAAAACAATGCTGAATTCCTAAGGGAATTCGAATTTGACAAAAACAGCTCATAATGACCAAAAACAATGCTGAATTCCCAAGGGAATTCGAATTTAACAAAAACAGCTCAAAATGACCAAAAACAATGCTTAATTCCCAAGGGAAATTGAATTTGACAAAAACAGCTCAAAATGACCAAAAATAATTCTCAATTCTCAAGGGAATTCGAATTTAAGAAAAACAGCTCAAAATGACCAAAAACAATGCTTAACTCCCAAGGGAATTCGAATTTGACAAAAACAGCTCAAAATGACCAAATACAATGCTTAATTCCCAAGGGAATTCGAATTTGACAAACACAGCTCAAAATGACCAAAAACAATGCTTAATTCCAAAGGGAATTCGCAATTAACAAAAACAGCTCAAAATGACCAAAAACAATGCTTAATTCTCAAGGGAATTCGAATTTGACAAAAACAATTCAAAATGACCAAATACATTGCTTAATTCCCAAGGGAATTCGAATTTGATAAAAACAGCTCAAAATGACCAAAAACAATGCTTAAATCCCAAGAGACTTCGAATTTGACAAAAACAGCTCATAATGACCAAAAACAATGCTCAATTCCCAAGGGAATTCGAATTTAACAAAAACAACTCAAAATGACCAAAAACAATGCTTAATTCCCAAGGGAATTCGAATTTGACAAAAACAGCTCAAAATGACCAAAACAATGCTTAATTCCAAAGGGAATTCGGAATTAACAAATACAGCTCAAAAAGACCAAAAATAATGCTTAATTCCAAAACAATTGACAAATTGACAAAAACAATTCAAAATGACCGAATACATTGCTTAATTCCCAAGGGAATTCGAATTTGATAAAAACAGCTCAAAATGACCAAAAACAATGCTTAAATCCCAAAAGACTTCGAATTTGACAAAAACAGCTCATAATGACCAAAAACAATGCTCAATTCCCAAGGGAATTCGAATTTGAAAAAAACAGCTCAAAATGACCAAATACAATGCTTAATTCACAAGGGAATTCGAATTTGATAAAAACAGCTCAAAATGACAAAAAACATTGCTTAATTCCCAAGGGAAATCGAATTTGACAAAAACAACTCAAAATGACCAAACACAATGCTTAATTCCCAAGGAAATTCGGAATTAACAAAAACAGCTCAAAGTGACCAAAAACAATGCTTAATTCCCAATGGAATTCGAATTTGATAAAAACAGCTCAAAATGACCAAAAACAATGCTTAATACTCAAGGGAATTCGAATTTGACAAAAACAATTCAAAATGACCAAATACATTGCTTAATTCCAAAGGGAAATCGGAATTAACAAAAACAGCTCAAAATGACCAAAAACAATGCTTAAGTCCTAAGGGAATTCGAATTTGACAACAACAGCTCAAAATGACCAAAAACAATGCTTAAATCCCAAGGGAATTCGAATTTGATAAAAACAGCTCAAAATGACCAAAAACAATGCTTAAATCCGAAGGGAATTTGAATTTGAAAAAAACAACTCGAAATGACCAAAAAAAAAAAGCTTAATTCCAAAGGGAATTCGCAATTAACAAAAACAGCTCAAAAAGACCAAAAACAATGCTTAATTGCCAAGGAAATTCGAATTTGATAAAAACAGCTCAAAATGACCAAAAACAATGTTTAATTCCCAAGGGAATTCGAATTTGACAAAAACAACTTAAAATGACCAAATACAATGCTTAATTCCCAAGAGAATTCGAATTTGACAAAAACAGCTCAAAATGACCAAAAACAATGCTTAATTCCAAAGGGAATTCGGAATTAACAAAAACAGCTCAAAATGACCGAAAACAATGCTGAATTCCTAAGGGAATTCGAATTTGACAAAAACAGCTCATAATGACCAAAAACAATGCTGAATTCCCAAAGGAATTCGAATTTAACAAAAACAGCTCAAAATGACCAAAAAAAATGCTTAATTCCCAAGGGAAATTGAATTTGACAAAAACAGCTCAAAATGACCAAAAATAATTCTCAATTCTCAAGGGAATTCGAATTTAAGAAAAACAGCTCAAAATGACCAAAAACAATGCTTAACTCCCAAGGGAATTCGAATTTGACAAAAACAGCTCAAAATGACCAAAAACAATGCTTAATTCCCAAGGGAATTCGAATTTGACAAACACAGCTCAAAATGACCAAAAACAATGCTTAATTCCAAAGGGAATTCGCAATTAACAAAAACAGCTCAAAATGACCAAAAACAATGCTTAATTCTCAAGGGAATTCGAATTTGACAAAAACAATTCAAAATGACCAAATACATTGCTTAATTCCCAAGGGAATTCGAATTTGATAAAAACAGCTCAAAATGACCAAAAACAATGCTTAAATCCCAAGAGACTTCGAATTTGACAAAAACAGCTCATAATGACCAAAAACAATGCTCAATTCCCAAGGGAATTCGAATTTAACAAAAACAACTCAAAATGACCAAAAACAATGCTTAATTCCCAAGGGAATTCGAATTTGACAAAAACAGCTCAAAATGACCAAAACAATGCTTAATTCCAAAGGGAATTCGGAATTAACAAATACAGCTCAAAAAGACCAAAAATAATGCTTAATTCCCAAGGAAATTCGAATTTGATAAAAACAGCTCAAAATGACCAAAAACAATGCTGAATTCCCAAGGGAATTCGAATTTGACAAAAACAGCTCATAATGACCAAAAACAATGCTCAATTCCCAAGGGAATTCGAATTTAACAAAAACAGCTCAAAATGACCAAAAACAATGCTTAATTCCCAAGGGAATTTGAATTTGATAAAAACAGCTTAAAATGACCAAAAACATTGCTTAATTCCCAAAAGAATTCATATTTGACAAAAACAGCTCAAAATGACCAAAAACAATGCTTAATTCCAAAGGGAATTCGCAATTAACAAAAACAGCTCAAAAAGACCAAAAACAATGCTTAATTGCCAAGGAAATTCGAATTTGATAAAAACAGCTCAAAATGACCGAAAACAATGCTGAATTCCTAAGGGAATTCGAATTTGACAAAAACAGCTCATAATGACCAAAAACAATGCTGAATTCCCAAAGGAATTCGAATTTAACAAAAACAGCTCAAAATGACCAAAAAAAATGCTTAATTCCCAAGGGAAATTGAATTTGACAAAAACAGCTCAAAATGACCAAAAATAATTCTCAATTCTCAAGGGAATTCGAATTTAAGAAAAACAGCTCAAAATGACCAAAAACAATGCTTAACTCCCAAGGGAATTCGAATTTGACAAAAACAGCTCAAAATGACCAAAAACAATGCTTAATTCCCAAGGGAATTCGAATTTGACAAACACAGCTCAAAATGACCAAAAACAATGCTTAATTCCAAAGGGAATTCGCAATTAACAAAAACAGCTCAAAATGACCAAAAACAATGCTTAATTCTCAAGGGAATTCGAATTTGACAAAAACAATTCAAAATGACCAAATACATTGCTTAATTCCCAAGGGAATTCGAATTTGATAAAAACAGCTCAAAATGACCAAAAACAATGCTTAAATCCCAAGAGACTTCGAATTTGACAAAAACAGCTCATAATGACCAAAAACAATGCTCAATTCCCAAGGGAATTCGAATTTAACAAAAACAACTCAAAATGACCAAAAACAATGCTTAATTCCCAAGGGAATTCGAATTTGACAAAAACAGCTCAAAATGACCAAAACAATGCTTAATTCCAAAGGGAATTCGGAATTAACAAATACAGCTCAAAAAGACCAAAAATAATGCTTAATTCCCAAGGAAATTCGAATTTGATAAAAACAGCTCAAAATGACCAAAAACAATGCTGAATTCCCAAGGGAATTCGAATTTGACAAAAACAGCTCATAATGACCAAAAACAATGCTCAATTCCCAAGGGAATTCGAATTTAACAAAAACAGCTCAAAATGACCAAAAACAATGCTTAATTCCCAAGGGAATTTGAATTTGATAAAAACAGCTTAAAATGACCAAAAACATTGCTTAATTCCCAAAAGAATTCAAATTTGACAAAAACAGCTCAAAATGACCAAAAACAATGCTTAATTCCAAAGGGAATTCGCAATTAACAAAAACAGCTCAAAAAGACCAAAAACAATGCTTAATTGCCAAGGAAATTCGAATTTGATAAAAACAGCTCAAAATGACCAAAAACAATGTTTAATTCCCAAGGGAATTCGAATTTGACAAAAACAACTTAAAATGACCAAATACAATGCTTAATTCCCAAGAGAATTCGAATTTGACAAAAACAGCTCAAAATGACCAAAAACAATGCTTAATTCCAAAGGGAATTCGGAATTAACAAAAACAGCTCATAATGACCAAAAACAATGCTGAATTCCCAAAGGGAATTCGAATTTGACAAAAACAGCTCATAATGACCAAAAACAATGCTGAATTCCCAAAGGAATTCGAATTTAACAAAAACAGCTCAAAATGACCAAAAACAATGCTTAATTCCCAAGGGAAATTGAATTTGACAAAAACAGCTCAAAATGACCAAAAATAATTCTCAATTCTCAAGGGAATTCGAATTTAAGAAAAACAGCTCAAAATGACCAAAAACAATGCTTAACTCCCAAGGGAATTCGAATTTGACAAAAACAGCTCAAAATGACCAAAAACAATGCTTAATTCCCAAGGGAATTCGAATTTGACAGAAACAGCTCAAAATGACCAAATACAATGCTGAATTCTCAAGGGAATTCGAATTTGACAAAAACAATTCAAAATGACCAAATACATTGCTTAATTCCCAAGGGAATTCGAATTTGATAAAAACAGCTCAAAATGACCAAAAACAATGCTTAAATCCCAAGAGACTTCGAATTTGACAAAAACAGCTCATAATGACCAAAAACAATGCTCAATTCCCAAGGGAATTCGAATTTAACAAAAACAACTCAAAATGACCAAAAACAATGCTTAATTCCCAAGGGAATTCGAATTTGACAAAAACAGCTCAAAATGACCAAAACAATGCTTAATTCCAAAGGGAATTCGGAATTAACAAATACAGCTCAAAAAGACCAAAAATAATGCTTAATTCCCAAGGAAATTCGAATTTGATAAAAACAGCTCAAAATGACCAAAAACAATGCTGAATTCCCAAGGGAATTCGAATTTGACAAAAACAGCTCATAATGACCAAAAACAATGCTCAATTCCCAAGGGAATTCGAATTTAACAAAAACAGCTCAAAATGACCAAAAACAATGCTTAATTCCCAAGGGAATTTGAATTTGATAAAAACAGCTTAAAATGACCAAAAACATTGCTTAATTCCCAAAAGAATTCGAATTTGACAAAAACAGCTCAAAATGACCAAAAACAATGCTTAATTCCAAAGGGAATTCGGAATTAACAAAAACAGCTCAAAATGACCAAAAACAATGCTGAATTCCCAAGGGAATTCGAATTTGACAAAAACAGCTCATAATGACCAAAAACAATGCTCAATTCCCAAGGGAATTCTAATTTAACAAAAACAGTTCAAAATGACCAAAAACAATGCTTAATTCCCAAGGGAATTCGAATTTGACAAAAACAGCTCAAAATGACCAAATACAATGCTTAATTCACAAGGGAATTCGAATGTGATAAAAACAGCTCAAAATGACAAAAAACATTGCTTAATTCCCAAGGGAAATCGAAATTGACAAAAACAACTCAAAATGACCAAATACAATGCTTAATTCCCAAGGGAATTCGGAATTAACAAAACTGCTCAAAATGACCAAACACAATGCTTAATTCCAAAGGAAATTCGAATTTGATAAAAACAGCTCAAAATAACCAAAAACAATGCTTAATTCCCAAGGGAATTCGAATTTGACAAACACAGCTCAAAATGACCAAAAACAATGCTTAATTCCAAAGGGAATTCGGAATTAACAAAAACAGCTCAAAATGACCAAAAACAATGCTTAATTCCCAATGGAATTCGAATTTGATAAAAACAGCTCAAAATGACCAAAAACAATGCTTAATCCTCAAGGGAATTCGAATTTGACAAAAACAATTCAAAATGACCAAATACATTGCTTAATTCCAAAGGGAAATCGGAATTAACAAAAACAGCTCAAAATGACCAAAAACATTGCTTAAGTCCTAAGGGAATTCGAATTTGACAACAACAGCTCAAAATGACCAAAAACAATGCTTAAATCCCAAGGGGATTCGAATTTGATAAAAACAGCTCAAAATGACCAAAAACAATGCTTAAATCCGAAGGGAATTCGAATTTGATGAAAACAACTCGAAATGACCAAAAAAAATGCTTAATTCCAAAGGGAATTTGGAATTAACAAAAACAGTTCAAAAAGACCAAAAACAATGCTTAATTGCCAAGGAAATTCGAATTTGATAAAAACAGCTCAAAATGACCAAAAACAATGTTTGATTCCCAAGGGAATTCGAATTTGACAAAAACAACTCAAAATGTCCAAATACAATGCTTAGTTCCCAAGAGAATTCGAATTTGACAAAAAAAGGTCTCAAAATGACCAAAAACAATGCTTAATTCCAAAGGGAATTCGGAATTAACAAAAACAGCTCAAAATGACCAAAAACAATGCTGAATTCCTAAGGGAATTCGAATTTGACAAAAACAGCTCATAATGACCAAAAACAATGCTGAATTCCCAAGGGAATTCGAATTTAACAAAAACAGCTCAAAATGACCAAAAACAATGCTTAATTCCCAAGGGAAATTGAATTTGACAAAAACAGCTCAAAATGACCAAAAACAATGCTCAATTCTCAAGGGAATTCGAATTTAAGAAAAACAGCTCAAAATGACCAAAAACAATGCTTAATTCCCAAGGGAATTCGAATTTGACAAAAACAGCTCAAAATGACCAAAAACAATGCTTAATTCTCAAGGGAATTCGAATTTGACAAAAACAATTCAAAATGACCAAATACATTGCTTAATTCCAAAGGGAAATCGGAATTAACAAAAACAGCTCAAAATGACCAAAAACAATGCTTAAGTCCTAAGGGAATTCGAATTTGACAACAACAGCTCAAAATGACCAAAAACAATGCTTAATTCCCAAGGGAATTCGAATTTGATAAAAACAGCTCAAAATGACCAAAAACAATGCTTAATTCCCAAGGGAATTCGAATTTGACAAAAACAGCTCAAAATGACCAAAAACAATGCTTAATTCCCAAGGGAATTCGAATTTGACAAACACAGCTCAAAATGACCAAAAACAATGCTTAATTCCAAAGGGAATTCGCAATTAACAAAAACAGCTCAAAATGACCAAAAACAATGCTTAATTCTCAAGGGAAATCGAATTTGACAAAAACAATTCAAAATGACCAAATACATTGCTTAATTCCCAAGGGAATTCGAATTTGATAAAAACAGCTCAAAATGACCAAAAACAATGCTTAAATCCCAAGAGACTTCGAATTTGACAAAAACAGCTCATAATGACCAAAAACAATGCTCAATTCCCAAGGGAATTCGAATTTAACAAAAACAACTCAAAATGACCAAAAACAATGCTTAATTCCCAAGGGAATTCGAATTTGACAAAAACAGCTCAAAATGACCAAAACAATGCTTAATTCCAAAGGGAATTCGGAATTAACAAATACAGCTCAAAAAGACCAAAAATAATGCTTAATTCCCAAGGGAATTCGAATTTGATAAAAACAGCTCAAAATGACCAAAAACAATGCTTAAATCCGAAGGGAATTTGAATTTGAAAAAAACAACTCGAAATGACCAAAAAAAAAAAGCTTAATTCCAAAGGGAATTTGTAATTAACAAAAACAGTTCAAAAAGACCAAAAACAATGCTTAATTGCCAAGGAAATTCGAATTTGATAAAAACAGCTCAAAATGACCAAAAACAATGTTTAATTCCCAAGGGAATTCGAATTTGACAAAAACAACTTAAAATGACCAAATACAATGCTTAATTCCCAAGAGAATTCGAATTTGACAAAAACAGCTCAAAATGACCAAAAACAATGCTTAATTCCAAAGGGAATTCGGAATTAACAAAAACAGCTCAAAATGACCGAAAACAATGCTGAATTCCTAAGGGAATTCGAATTTGACAAAAACAGCTCATAATGACCAAAAACAATGCTGAATTCCCAAAGGAATTCGAATTTAACAAAAACAGCTCAAAATGACCAAAAACAATGCTTAATTCCCAAGGGAAATTGAATTTGACAAAAACAGCTCAAAATGACCAAAAATAATTCTCAATTCTCAAGGGAATTCGAATTTAAGAAAAACAGCTCAAAATGACCAAAAACAATGCTTAACTCCCAAGGGAATTCGAATTTGACAAAAACAGCTCAAAATGACCAAAAACAATGCTTAATTCCCAAGGGAATTCGAATTTGACAAACACAGCTCAAAATGACCAAAAATAATGCTTAATTCCCAAGGAAATTCGAATTTGATAAAAACAGCTCAAAATGACCAAAAACAATGCTGAATTCCCAAGGGAATTCGAATTTGACAAAAACAGCTCATAATGACCAAAAACAATGCTCAATTCCCAAGGGAATTCGAATTTAACAAAAACAGCTCAAAATGACCAAAAACAATGCTTAATTCCCAAGGGAATTTGAATTTGATAAAAACAGCTTAAAATGACCAAAAACATTGCTTAATTCCCAAAAGAATTCGAATTTGACAAAAACAGCTCAAAATGACCAAAAACAATGCTTAATTCCAAAGGGAATTCGGAATTAACAAAAACAGCTCAAAATGACCAAAAACAATGCTGAATTCCCAAGGGAATTCGAATTTGACAAAAACAGCTCATAATGACCAAAAACAATGCTCAATTCCCAAGGGAATTCTAATTTAACAAAAACAGTTCAAAATGACCAAAAACAATGCTTAATTCCCAAGGGAATTCGAATTTGACAAAAACAGCTCAAAATGACCAAATACAATGCTTAATTCACAAGGGAATTCGAATGTGATAAAAACAGCTCAAAATGACAAAAAACATTGCTTAATTCCCAAGGGAAATCGAAATTGACAAAAACAACTCAAAATGACCAAATACAATGCTTAATTCCCAAGGGAATTCGGAATTAACAAAACTGCTCAAAATGACCAAACACAATGCTTAATTCCAAAGGAAATTCGAATTTGATAAAAACAGCTCAAAATAACCAAAAACAATGCTTAATTCCCAAGGGAATTCGAATTTGACAAACACAGCTCAAAATGACCAAAAACAATGCTTAATTCCAAAGGGAATTCGGAATTAACAAAAACAGCTCAAAATGACCAAAAACAATGCTTAATTCCCAATGGAATTCGAATTTGATAAAAACAGCTCAAAATGACCAAAAACAATGCTTAATTCTCAAGGGAATTTGAATTTGACAAAAACAATTCAAAATGACCAAATACATTGCTTAATTCCAAAGGGAAATCGGAATTAACAAAAACAGCTCAAAATGACCAAAAACATTGCTTAAGTCCTAAGGGAATTCGAATTTGACAACAACAGCTCAAAATGACCAAAAACAATGCTTAAATCCCAAGGGGATTCGAATTTGATAAAAACAGCTCAAAATGACCAAAAACAATGCTTAAATCCGAAGGGAATTCGAATTTGATGAAAACAACTCGAAATGACCAAAAAAAAAAAGCTTAATTCCAAAGGGAATTTGTAATTAACAAAAACAGTTCAAAAAGACCAAAAACAATGCTTAATTGCCAAGGAAATTCGAATTTGATAAAAACAGCTCAAAATGACCAAAAACAATGTTTAATTCCCAAGGGAATTCGAATTTGACAAAAACAACTTAAAATGACCAAATACAATGCTTAATTCCCAAGAGAATTCGAATTTGACAAAAACAGCTCAAAATGACCAAAAACAATGCTTAATTCCAAAGGGAATTCGGAATTAACAAAAACAGCTCAAAATGACCGAAAACAATGCTGAATTCCTAAGGGAATTCGAATTTGACAAAAACAGCTCATAATGACCAAAAACAATGCTGAATTCCCAAGAGAATTCGAATTTAACAAAAACAGCTCAAAATGACCAAAAACAATGCTTAATTCCCAAGGGAAATTGAATTTGACAAAAACAGCTCAAAATGACCAAAAATAATTCTCAATTCTCAAGGGAATTCGAATTTAAGAAAAACAGCTCAAAATGACCAAAAACAATGCTTAACTCCCAAGGGAATTCGAATTTGACAAAAACAGCTCAAAATGACCAAAAACAATGCTTAATTCCCAAGGGAATTCGAATTTAACAAAAACAACTCAAAATGACCAAAAACAATGCTTAATTCCCAAGGGAATTCGAATTTGACAAAAACAGCTCAAAATGACCAAAACAATGCTTAATTCCAAAGGGAATTCGGAATTAACAAATACAGCTCAAAAAGACCAAAAATAATGCTTAATTCCCAAGGAAATTCGAATTTGATAAAAACAGCTCAAAATGACCAAAAACAATGCTGAATTCCCAAGGGAATTCGAATTTGACAAAAACAGCTCATAATGACCAAAAACAATGCTCAATTCCCAAGGGAATTCGAATTTAACAAAAACAGCTCAAAATGACCAAAAACAATGCTTAATTCCCAAGGGAATTTGAATTTGATAAAAACAGCTTAAAATGACCAAAAACATTGCTTAATTCCCAAAAGAATTCGAATTTGACAAAAACAGCTCAAAATGACCAAAAACAATGCTTAATTCCAAAGGGAATTCGGAATTAACAAAAACAGCTCAAAATGACCAAAAACAATGCTGAATTCCCAAGGGAATTCAAATTTGACAAAAACAGCTCATAATGACCAAAAACAATGCTCAATTCCCAAGGGAATTCTAATTTAACAAAAACAGTTCAAAATGACCAAAAACAATGCTTAATTCCCAAGGGAATTCGAATTTGACAAAAACAGCTCAAAATGACCAAATACAATGCTTAATTCACAAGGGAATTCGAATGTGATAAAAACAGCTCAAAATGACAAAAAACATTGCTTAATTCCCAAGGGAAATCGAAATTGACAAAAACAACTCAAAATGACCAAATACAATGCTTAATTCCCAAGGGAATTCGGAATTAACAAAACTGCTCAAAATGACCAAACACAATGCTTAATTCCAAAGGAAATTCGAATTTGATAAAAACAGCTCAAAATAACCAAAAACAATGCTTAATTCCCAAGGGAATTCGAATTTGACAAACACAGCTCAAAATGACCAAAAACAATGCTTAATTCCAAAGGGAATTCGGAATTAACAAAAACAGCTCAAAATGACCAAAAACAATGCTTAATTCCCAATGGAATTCGAATTTGATAAAAACAGCTCAAAATGACCAAAAACAATGCTTAATCCTCAAGGGAATTCGAATTTGACAAAAACAATTCAAAATGACCAAATACATTGCTTAATTCCAAAGGGAAATCGGAATTAACAAAAACAGCTCAAAATGACCAAAAACATTGCTTAAGTCCTAAGGGAATTCGAATTTGACAACAACAGCTCAAAATGACCAAAAACAATGCTTAAATCCCAAGGGGATTCGAATTTGATAAAAACAGCTCAAAATGACCAAAAACAATGCTTAAATCCGAAGGGAATTCGAATTTGATGAAAACAACTCGAAATGACCAAAAAAAATGCTTAATTCCAAAGGGAATTTGGAATTAACAAAAACAGTTCAAAAAGACCAAAAACAATGCTTAATTGCCAAGGAAATTCGAATTTGATAAAAACAGCTCAAAATGACCAAAAACAATGTTTGATTCCCAAGGGAATTCGAATTTGACAAAAACAACTCAAAATGTCCAAATACAATGCTTAATTCCCAAGAGAATTCGAATTTGACAAAAAAAGGTCTCAAAATGACCAAAAACAATGCTTAATTCCAAAGGGAATTCGGAATTAACAAAAACAGCTCAAAATGACCAAAAACAATGCTGAATTCCTAAGGGAATTCGAATTTGACAAAAACAGCTCATAATGACCAAAAACAATGCTGAATTCCCAAGGGAATTCGAATTTAACAAAAACAGCTCAAAATGACCAAAAACAATGCTTAATTCCCAAGGGAAATTGAATTTGACAAAAACAGCTCAAAATGACCAAAAACAATGCTCAATTCTCAAGGGAATTCGAATTTAAGAAAAACAGCTCAAAATGACCAAAAACAATGCTTAATTCCCAAGGGAATTCGAATTTGACAAAAACAGCTCAAAATGACCAAAAACAATGCTTAATTCTCAAGGGAATTCGAATTTGACAAAAACAATTCAAAATGACCAAATACATTGCTTAATTCCAAAGGGAAATCGGAATTAACAAAAACAGCTCAAAATGACCAAAAACAATGCTTAAGTCCTAAGGGAATTCGAATTTGACAACAACAGCTCAAAATGACCAAAAACAATGCTTAAATCCCAAGGGAATTCGAATTTGATAAAAACAGCTCAAAATGACCAAAAACAATGCTTAATTCCCAAGGGAATTCGAATTTGACAAAAACAGCTCAAAATGACCAAAAACAATGCTTAATTCCCAAGGGAATTCGAATTTGACAAACACAGCTCAAAATGACCAAAAACAATGCTTAATTCCAAAGGGAATTCGCAATTAACAAAAACAGCTCAAAATGACCAAAAACAATGCTTAATTCTCAAGGGAAATCGAATTTGACAAAAACAATTCAAAATGACCAAATACATTGCTTAATTCCCAAGGGAATTCGAATTTGATAAAAACGGCTCAAAATGACCAAAAACAATGCTTAAATCCCAAGAGACTTCGAATTTGACAAAAACAGCTCATAATGACCAAAAACAATGCTCAATTCCCAAGGGAATTCGAATTTAACAAAAACAACTCAAAATGACCAAAAACAATGCTTAATTCCCAAGGGAATTCGAATTTGACAAAAACAGCTCAAAATGACCAAAACAATGCTTAATTCCAAAGGGAATTCGGAATTAACAAATACAGCTCAAAAAGACCAAAAATAATGCTTAATTCCCAAGGGAATTCGAATTTGATAAAAACAGCTCAAAATGACCAAAAACAATGCTTAAATCCGAAGGGAATTTGAATTTGAAAAAAACAACTCGAAATGACCAAAAAAAAAAAGCTTAATTCCAAAGGGAATTTGTAATTAACAAAAACAGTTCAAAAAGACCAAAAACAATGCTTAATTGCCAAGGAAATTCGAATTTGATAAAAACAGCTCAAAATGACCAAAAACAATGTTTAATTCCCAAGGGAATTCGAATTTGACAAAAACAACTTAAAATGACCAAATACAATGCTTAATTCCCAAGAGAATTCGAATTTGACAAAAACAGCTCAAAATGACCAAAAACAATGCTTAATTCCAAAGGGAATTCGGAATTAACAAAAACAGCTCAAAATGACCGAAAACAATGCTGAATTCCTAAGGGAATTCGAATTTGACAAAAACAGCTCATAATGACCAAAAACAATGCTGAATTCCCAAAGGAATTCGAATTTAACAAAAACAGCTCAAAATGACCAAAAACAATGCTTAATTCCCAAGGGAAATTGAATTTGACAAAAACAGCTCAAAATGACCAAAAATAATTCTCAATTCTCAAGGGAATTCGAATTTAAGAAAAACAGCTCAAAATGACCAAAAACAATGCTTAACTCCCAAGGGAATTCGAATTTGACAAAAACAGCTCAAAATGACCAAAAACAATGCTTAATTCCCAAGGGAATTCGAATTTGACAAACACAGCTCAAAATGACCAAAAATAATGCTTAATTCCCAAGGAAATTCGAATTTGATAAAAACAGCTCAAAATGACCAAAAACAATGCTGAATTCCCAAGGGAATTCGAATTTGACAAAAACAGCTCATAATGACCAAAAACAATGCTCAATTCCCAAGGGAATTCGAATTTAACAAAAACAGCTCAAAATGACCAAAAACAATGCTTAATTCCCAAGGGAATTTGAATTTGATAAAAACAGCTTAAAATGACCAAAAACATTGCTTAATTCCCAAAAGAATTCGAATTTGACAAAAACAGCTCAAAATGACCAAAAACAATGCTTAATTCCAAAGGGAATTCGGAATTAACAAAAACAGCTCAAAATGACCAAAAACAATGCTGAATTCCCAAGGGAATTCGAATTTGACAAAAACAGCTCATAATGACCAAAAACAATGCTCAATTCCCAAGGGAATTCTAATTTAACAAAAACAGTTCAAAATGACCAAAAACAATGCTTAATTCCCAAGGGAATTCGAATTTGACAAAAACAGCTCAAAATGACCAAATACAATGCTTAATTCACAAGGGAATTCGAATGTGATAAAAACAGCTCAAAATGACAAAAAACATTGCTTAATTCCCAAGGGAAATCGAAATTGACAAAAACAACTCAAAATGACCAAATACAATGCTTAATTCCCAAGGGAATTCGGAATTAACAAAACTGCTCAAAATGACCAAACACAATGCTTAATTCCAAAGGAAATTCGAATTTGATAAAAACAGCTCAAAATAACCAAAAACAATGCTTAATTCCCAAGGGAATTCGAATTTGACAAACACAGCTCAAAATGACCAAAAACAATGCTTAATTCCAAAGGGAATTCGGAATTAACAAAAACAGCTCAAAATGACCAAAAACAATGCTTAATTCCCAATGGAATTCGAATTTGATAAAAACAGCTCAAAATGACCAAAAACAATGCTTAATTCTCAAGGGAATTTGAATTTGACAAAAACAATTCAAAATGACCAAATACATTGCTTAATTCCAAAGGGAAATCGGAATTAACAAAAACAGCTCAAAATGACCAAAAACATTGCTTAAGTCCTAAGGGAATTCGAATTTGACAACAACAGCTCAAAATGACCAAAAACAATGCTTAAATCCCAAGGGGATTCGAATTTGATAAAAACAGCTCAAAATGACCAAAAACAATGCTTAAATCCGAAGGGAATTCGAATTTGATGAAAACAACTCGAAATGACCAAAAAAAAAAAGCTTAATTCCAAAGGGAATTTGTAATTAACAAAAACAGTTCAAAAAGACCAAAAACAATGCTTAATTGCCAAGGAAATTCGAATTTGATAAAAACAGCTCAAAATGACCAAAAACAATGTTTAATTCCCAAGGGAATTCGAATTTGACAAAAACAACTTAAAATGACCAAATACAATGCTTAATTCCCAAGAGAATTCGAATTTGACAAAAACAGCTCAAAATGACCAAAAACAATGCTTAATTCCAAAGGGAATTCGGAATTAACAAAAACAGCTCAAAATGACCGAAAACAATGCTGAATTCCTAAGGGAATTCGAATTTGACAAAAACAGCTCATAATGACCAAAAACAATGCTGAATTCCCAAGAGAATTCGAATTTAACAAAAACAGCTCAAAATGACCAAAAACAATGCTTAATTCCCAAGGGAAATTGAATTTGACAAAAACAGCTCAAAATGACCAAAAATAATTCTCAATTCTCAAGGGAATTCGAATTTAAGAAAAACAGCTCAAAATGACCAAAAACAATGCTTAACTCCCAAGGGAATTCGAATTTGACAAAAACAGCTCAAAATGACCAAAAACAATGCTTAATTCCCAAGGGAATTCGAATTTGACAAACACAGCTCAAAATGACCAAAAACAATGCTTAATTCCAAAGGGAATTCGCAATTAACAAAAACAGCTCAAAATGACCAAAAACAATGCTTAATTCTCAAGGGAATTCGAATTTTACAAAAACAATTCAAAATGACCAAATACATTGCTTAATTCCCAAGGGAATTCGAATTTGATAAAAACAGCTCATAATGACCAAAAACAATGCTCAATTCCCAAGGGAATTCGAATTTAACAAAAACAACTCAAAATGACCAAAAACAATGCTTAATTGCCAAGGAAATTCGAATTTGATAAAAACAGCTCAAAATGACCAAAAACAATGTTTAATTCCCAAGGGAATTCGAATTTGACAAAAACAACTTAAAATGACCAAATACAATGCTTAATTCCCAAGAGAATTCGAATTTGACAAAAACAGCTCAAAATGACCAAAAACAATGCTTAATTCCAAAGGGAATTCGGAATTAACAAAAACAGCTCAAAATGACCGAAAACAATGCTGAATTCCTAAGGGAATTCGAATTTGACAAAAACAGCTCATAATGACCAAAAACAATGCTGAATTCCCAAGGGAATTCGAATTTAACAAAAACAGCTCAAAATGACCAAAAACAATGCTTAATTCCCAAGGGAAATTGAATTTGACAAAAACAGCTCAAAATGACCAAAAATAATTCTCAATTCTCAAGGGAATTCGAATTTAAGAAAAACAGCTCAAAATGACCAAAAACAATGCTTAACTCCCAAGGGAATTCGAATTTGACAAAAACAGCTCAAAATGACCAAAAACAATGCTTAATTCCCAAGGGAATTCGAATTTGACAAACACAGCTCAAAATGACCAAAAACAATGCTTAATTCCAAAGGGAATTCGCAATTAACAAAAACAGCTCAAAATGACCAAAAACAATGCTTAATTCTCAAGGGAATTCGAATTTGACAAAAACAATTCAAAATGACCAAATACATTGCTTAATTCCCAAGGGAATTCGAATTTGATAAAAACAGCTCAAAATGACCAAAAACAATGCTTAAATCCCAAGAGACTTCGAATTTGACAAAAACAGCTCATAATGACCAAAAACAATGCTCAATTCCCAAGGGAATTCGAATTTAACAAAAACAACTCAAAATGACCAAAAACAATGCTTAATTCCCAAGGGAATTCGAATTTGACAAAAACAGCTCAAAATGACCAAAACAATGCTTAATTCCAAAGGGAATTCGGAATTAACAAATACAGCTCAAAAAGACCAAAAATAATGCTTAATTCCAAAACAATTGACAAATTGACAAAAACAATTCAAAATGACCGAATACATTGCTTAATTCCCAAGGGAATTCGAATTTGATAAAAACAGCTCAAAATGACCAAAAACAATGCTTAAATCCCAAAAGACTTCGAATTTGACAAAAACAGCTCATAATGACCAAAAACAATGCTCAATTCCCAAGGGAATTCGAATTTGAAAAAAACAGCTCAAAATGACCAAATACAATGCTTAATTCACAAGGGAATTCGAATTTGATAAAAACAGCTCAAAATGACAAAAAACATTGCTTAATTCCCAAGGGAAATCGAATTTGACAAAAACAACTCAAAATGACCAAACACAATGCTTAATTCCCAAGGAAATTCGAAATTAACAAAAACAGCTCAAAGTGACCAAAAACAATGCTTAATTCCCAATGGAATTCGAATTTGATAAAAACAGCTCAAAATGACCAAAAACAATGCTTAATTCTCAAGGGAATTCGAATTTGACAAAAACAATTCAAAATGACCAAATACATTGCTTAATTCCAAAGGGAAATCGGAATTAACAAAAACAGCTCAAAATGACCAAAAACAATGCTTAAGTCCTAAGGGAATTCGAATTTGACAACAACAGCTCAAAATGACCAAAAACAATGCTTAAATCCCAAGGGAATTCGAATTTGATAAAAACAGCTCAAAATGACCAAAAACAATGCTTAAATCCGAAGGGAATTTGAATTTGAAAAAAACAACTCGAAATGACCAAAAAAAAAAAGCTTAATTCCAAAGGGAATTCGCAATTAACAAAAACAGCTCAAAAAGACCAAAAACAATGCTTAATTGCCAAGGAAATTCGAATTTGATAAAAACAGCTCAAAATGACCAAAAACAATGTTTAATTCCCAAGGGAATTCGAATTTGACAAAAACAACTTAAAATGACCAAATACAATGCTTAATTCCCAAGAGAATTCGAATTTGACAAAAACAGCTCAAAATGACCAAAAACAATGCTTAATTCCAAAGGGAATTCGGAATTAACAAAAACAGCTCAAAATGACCGAAAACAATGCTGAATTCCTAAGGGAATTCGAATTTGACAAAAACAGCTCATAATGACCGAAAACAATGCTGAATTCCTAAGGGAATTCGAATTTGACAAAAACAGCTCATAATGACCAAAAACAATGCTGAATTCCCAAAGGAATTCGAATTTAACAAAAACAGCTCAAAATGACCAAAAACAATGCTTAATTCCCAAGGGAAATTGAATTTGACAAAAACAATTCAAAATGACCAAATACATTGCTTAATTCCCAAGGGAATTCGAATTTGATAAAAACAGCTCAAAATGACCAAAAACAATGCTTAAATCCCAAGAGACTTCGAATTTGACAAAAACAGCTCATAATGACCAAAAACAATGCTCAATTCCCAAGGGAATTCGAATTTAACAAAAACAACTCAAAATGACCAAAAACAATGCTTAATTCCCAAGGGAATTCGAATTTGACAAAAACAGCTCAAAATGACCAAAACAATGCTTAATTCCAAAGGGAATTCGGAATTAACAAATACAGCTCAAAAAGACCAAAAATAATGCTTAATTCCCAAGGAAATTCGAATTTGAAAAAAACAGCTCAAAATGACCAAAAACAATGCTGAATTCCCAAGGGAATTCGAATTTGACAAAAACAGCTCATAATGACCAAAAACAATGCTCAATTCCCAAGGGAATTCGAATTTAACAAAAACAGCTCAAAATGACCAAAAACAATGCTTAATTCCCAAGGGAATTTGAATTTGATAAAAACAGCTTAAAATGACCAAAAACATTGCTTAATTCCCAAAAGAATTCGAATTTGACAAAAACAGCTCAAAATGACCAAAAACAATGCTTAATTCCAAAGGGAATTCGCAATTAACAAAAACAGCTCAAAAAGACCAAAAACAATGCTTAATTGCCAAGGAAATTCGAATTTGATAAAAACAGCTCAAAATGACCAAAAACAATGTTTAATTCCCAAGGGAATTCGAATTTGACAAAAACAACTTAAAATGACCAAATACAATGCTTAATTCCCAAGAGAATTCGAATTTGACAAAAACAGCTCAAAATGACCAAAAACAATGCTTAATTCCAAAGGGAATTCGGAATTAACAAAAATAGCTCAAAATGACCGAAAACAATGCTGAATTCCTAAGGGAATTCGAATTTGACAAAAACAGCTCATAATGACCAAAAACAATGCTGAATTCCCAAAGGAATTCGAATTTAACAAAAACAGCTCAAAATGACCAAAAACAATGCTTAATTCCCAAGGGAAATTGAATTTGACAAAAACAGCTCAAAATGACCAAAAATAATTCTCAATTCTCAAGGGAATTCGAATTTAAGAAAAACAGCTCAAAATGACCAAAAACAATGCTTAACTCCCAAGGGAATTCGAATTTGACAAAAACAGCTCAAAATGACCAAAAACAATGCTTAATTCCCAAGGGAATTCGAATTTGACAAACACAGCTCAAAATGACCAAAAACAATGCTTAATTCCAAAGGGAATTCGCAATTAACAAAAACAGCTCAAAATGACCAAAAACAATGCTTAATTCTCAAGGGAATTCGAATTTGACAAAAACAATTCAAAATGACCAAATACATTGCTTAATTCCCAAGGGAATTCGAATTTGATAAAAACAGCTCAAAATGACCAAAAACAATGCTTAAATCCCAAGAGACTTCGAATTTGACAAAAACAGCTCATAATGACCAAAAACAATGCTCAATTCCCAAGGGAATTCGAATTTAACAAAAACAACTCAAAATGACCAAAAACAATGCTTAATTCCCAAGGGAATTCGAATTTGACAAAAACAGCTCAAAATGACCAAAACAATGCTTAATTCCAAAGGGAATTCGGAATTAACAAATACAGCTCAAAAAGACAAAAAATAATGCTTAATTCCCAAGGAAATTCGAATTTGATAAAAACAGCTCAAAATGACCAAAAACAATGCTGAATTCCCAAGGGAATTCGAATTTGACAAAAACAGCTCATAATGACCAAAAACAATGCTCAATTCCCAAGGGAATTCGAATTTAACAAAAACAGCTCAAAATGACCAAAAACAATGCTTAATTCCCAAGGGAATTTGAATTTGATAAAAACAGCTTAAAATGACCAAAAACATTGCTTAATTCCCAAAAAAATTCGAATTTGACAAAAACAGCTCAAAATGACCAAAAACAATGCTTAATTCCAAAGGGAATTCGGAATTAACAAAAACAGCTCAAAATGACCAAAAACAATGCTGAATTCCCAAGGGAATTCGAATTTGACAAAAACAGCTCATAATGACCAAAAACAATGCTCAATTCCCAAGGGAATTCTAATTTAACAAAAACAGTTCAAAATGACCAAAAACAATGCTTAATTCCCAAGGGAATTCGAATTTGACAAAAACAGCTCAAAATGACCAAATACAATGCTTAATTCACAAGGGAATTCGAATGTGATAAAAACAGCTCAAAATGACAAAAAACATTGCTTAATTCCCAAGGGAAATCGAAATTGACAAAAACAACTCAAAATGACCAAATACAATGCTTAATTCCCAAGGGAATTCGGAATTAACAAAACTGCTCAAAATGACCAAACACAATGCTTAATTCCAAAGGAAATTCGAATTTGATAAAAACAGCTCAAAATAACCAAAAACAATGCTTAATTCCCAAGGGAATTCGAATTTGACAAACACAGCTCAAAATGACCAAAAACAATGCTTAATTCCAAAGGGAATTCGGAATTAACAAAAACAGCTCAAAATGACCAAAAACAATGCTTAATTCCCAATGGAATTCGAATTTGATAAAAACAGCTCAAAATGACCAAAAACAATGCTTAATTCTCAAGGGAATTCGAATTTGACAAAAAAAATTCAAAATGACCAAATACATTGCTTAATTCCAAAGGGAAATCGGAATTAACAAAAACAGCTCAAAATGACCAAAAACATTGCTTAAGTCCTAAGGGAATTCGAATTTGACAACAACAGCTCAAAATGACCAAAAACAATGCTTAAATCCCAAGGGGATTCGAATTTGATAAAAACAGCTCAAAATGACCAAAAACAATGCTTAAATCCGAAGGGAATTCGAATTTGATGAAAACAACTCGAAATGACCAAAAAAAATGCTTAATTCCAAAGGGAATTTGGAATTAACAAAAACAGTTCAAAAAGACCAAAAACAATGCTTAATTGCCAAGGAAATTCGAATTTGATAAAAACAGCTCAAAATGACCAAAAACAATGTTTGATTCCCAAGGGAATTCGAATTTGACAAAAACAACTCAAAATGTCCAAATACAATGCTTAATTCCCAAGAGAATTCGAATTTGACAAAAAAAGGTCTCAAAATGACCAAAAACAATGCTTAATTCCAAAGGGAATTCGGAATTAACAAAAACAGCTCAAAATGACCAAAAACAATGCTGAATTCCTAAGGGAATTCGAATTTGACAAAAACAGCTCATAATGACCAAAAACAATGCTGAATTCCCAAGGGAATTCGAATTTAACAAAAACAGCTCAAAATGACCAAAAACAATGCTTAATTCCCAAGGGAAATTGAATTTGACAAAAACAGCTCAAAATGACCAAAAACAATGCTCAATTCTCAAGGGAATTCGAATTTAAGAAAAACAGCTCAAAATGACCAAAAACAATGCTTAATTCCCAAGGGAATTCGAATTTGACAAAAACAGCTCAAAATGACCAAAAACAATGCTTAATTCTCAAGGGAATTCGAATTTGACAAAAACAATTCAAAATGACCAAATACATTGCTTAATTCCAAAGGGAAATCGGAATTAACAAAAACAGCTCAAAATGACCAAAAACAATGCTTAAGTCCTAAGGGAATTCGAATTTGACAACAACAGCTCAAAATGACCAAAAACAATGCTTAAATCCCAAGGGAATTCGAATTTGATAAAAACAGCTCAAAATGACCAAAAACAATGCTTAATTCCCAAGGGAATTCGAATTTGACAAAAACAGCTCAAAATGACCAAAAACAATGCTTAATTCCCAAGGGAATTCGAATTTGACAAACACAGCTCAAAATGACCAAAAACAATGCTTAATTCCAAAGGGAATTCGCAATTAACAAAAACAGCTCAAAATGACCAAAAACAATGCTTAATTCTCAAGGGAAATCGAATTTGACAAAAACAATTCAAAATGACCAAATACATTGCTTAATTCCCAAGGGAATTCGAATTTGATAAAAACAGCTCAAAATGACCAAAAACAATGCTTAAATCCCAAGAGACTTCGAATTTGACAAAAACAGCTCATAATGACCAAAAACAATGCTCAATTCCCAAGGGAATTCGAATTTAACAAAAACAACTCAAAATGACCAAAAACAATGCTTAATTCCCAAGGGAATTCGAATTTGACAAAAACAGCTCAAAATGACCAAAACAATGCTTAATTCCAAAGGGAATTCGGAATTAACAAATACAGCTCAAAAAGACCAAAAATAATGCTTAATTCCCAAGGGAATTCGAATTTGATAAAAACAGCTCAAAATGACCAAAAACAATGCTTAAATCCGAAGGGAATTTGAATTTGAAAAAAACAACTCGAAATGACCAAAAAAAAAAAGCTTAATTCCAAAGGGAATTTGTAATTAACAAAAACAGTTCAAAAAGACCAAAAACAATGCTTAATTGCCAAGGAAATTCGAATTTGATAAAAACAGCTCAAAATGACCAAAAACAATGTTTAATTCCCAAGGGAATTCGAATTTGACAAAAACAACTTAAAATGACCAAATACAATGCTTAATTCCCAAGAGAATTCGAATTTGACAAAAACAGCTCAAAATGACCAAAAACAATGCTTAATTCCAAAGGGAATTCGGAATTAACAAAAACAGCTCAAAATGACCTAAAACAATGCTGACTTCCTAAGGGAATTCGAATTTGACAAAAACAGCTCATAATGACCAAAAACAATGCTGAATTCCCAAAGGAATTCGAATTTAACAAAAACAGCTCAAAATGACCAAAAACAATGCTTAATTCCCAAGGGAAATTGAATTTGACAAAAACAGCTCAAAATGACCAAAAATAATTCTCAATTCTCAAGGGAATTCGAATTTAAGAAAAACAGCTCAAAATGACCAAAAACAATGCTTAACTCCCAAGGGAATTCGAATTTGAAGAAAACAGCTCAAAATGACCAAAAACAATGCTTAATTCCCAAGGGAATTCGAATTTGACAAACACAGCTCAAAATGACCAAAAATAATGCTTAATTCCCAAGGAAATTCGAATTTGATAAAAACAGCTCAAAATGACCAAAAACAATGCTGAATTCCCAAGGGAATTCGAATTTGACAAAAACAGCTCATAATGACCAAAAACAATGCTCAATTCCCAAGGGAATTCGAATTTAACAAAAACAGCTCAAAATGACCAAAAACAATGCTTAATTCCCAAGGGAATTTGAATTTGATAAAAACAGCTTAAAATGACCAAAAACATTGCTTAATTCCCAAAAGAATTCGAATTTGACAAAAACAGCTCAAAATGACCAAAAACAATGCTTAATTCCAAAGGGAATTCGGAATTAACAAAAACAGCTCAAAATGACCAAAAACAATGCTGAATTCCCAAGGGAATTCGAATTTGACAAAAACAGCTCATAATGACCAAAAACAATGCTCAATTCCCAAGGGAATTCTAATTTAACAAAAACAGTTCAAAATGACCAAAAACAATGCTTAATTCCCAAGGGAATTCGAATTTGACAAAAACAGCTCAAAATGACCAAATACAATGCTTAATTCACAAGGGAATTCGAATGTGATAAAAACAGCTCAAAATGACAAAAAACATTGCTTAATTCCCAAGGGAAATCGAAATTGACAAAAACAACTCAAAATGACCAAATACAATGCTTAATTCCCAAGGGAATTCGGAATTAACAAAACTGCTCAAAATGACCAAACACAATGCTTAATTCCAAAGGAAATTCGAATTTGATAAAAACAGCTCAAAATAACCAAAAACAATGCTTAATTCCCAAGGGAATTCGAATTTGACAAACACAGCTCAAAATGACCAAAAACAATGCTTAATTCCAAAGGGAATTCGAATTTGATAAAAACAGCTCAAAATGACCAAAAACAATGCTTAAATCCCAAGAGACTTCGAATTTGACAAAAACAGCTCATAATGACCAAAAACAATGCTCAATTCCCAAGGGAATTCGAATTTAACAAAAACAACTCAAAATGACCAAAAACAATGCTTAATTCCCAAGGGAATTCGAATTTGACAAAAACAGCTCAAAATGACCAAAACAATGCTTAATTCCAAAGGGAATTCGGAATTAACAAATACAGCTCAAAAAGACAAAAAATAATGCTTAATTCCCAAGGAAATTCGAATTTGACAAACACAGCTCAAAATGACCAAAAACAATGCTGAATTCCCAAGGGAATTCGAATTTGACAAAAACAGCTCATAATGACCAAAAACAATGCTCAATTCCCAAGGGAATTCGAATTTAACAAAAACAGCTCAAAATGACCAAAAACAATGCTTAATTCCCAAGGGAATTTGAATTTGATAAAAACAGCTTAAAATGACCAAAAACATTGCTTAATTCCCAAAAAAATTCGAATTTGACAAAAACAGCTCAAAATGACCAAAAACAATGCTTAATTCCAAAGGGAATTCGGAATTAACAAAAACAGCTCAAAATGACCAAAAACAATGCTTAATTCCCAAGGGAATTCGAATTTGACAAAAACAGCTCATAATGACCAAAAACAATGCTCAATTCCCAAGGGAATTCTAATTTAACAAAAACAGTTCAAAATGACCAAAAACAATGCTTAATTCCCAAGGGAATTCGAATTTGACAAAAACAGCTCAAAATGACCAAATACAATGCTTAATTCACAAGGGAATTCGAATGTGATAAAAACAGCTCAAAATGACAAAAAACATTGCTTAATTCCCAAGGGAAATCGAAATTGACAAAAACAACTCAAAATGACCAAATACAATGCTTAATTCCCAAGGGAATTCGGAATTAACAAAACTGCTCAAAATGACCAAACACAATGCTTAATTCCAAAGGAAATTCGAATTTGATAAAAACAGCTCAAAATGACCAAAAACAATGCTTAATTCCCAAGGGAATTCGAATTTGACAAACACAGCTCAAAATGACCAAAAACAATGCTTAATTCCAAAGGGAATTCGGAATTAACAAAAACAGCTCAAAATGACCAAAAACAATGCTTAATTCCCAATGGAATTCGAATTTGATAAAAACAGCTCAAAATGACCAAAAACAATGCTTAATTCTCAAGGGAATTCGAATTTGACAAAAAAAATTCAAAATGACCAAATACATTGCTTAATTCCAAAGGGAAATCGGAATTAACAAAAACAGCTCAAAATGACCAAAAACATTGCTTAAGTCCTAAGGGAATTCGAATTTGACAACAACAGCTCAAAATGACCAAAAACAATGCTTAAATCCCAAGGGGATTCGAATTTGATAAAAACAGCTCAAAATGACCAAAAACAATGCTTAAATCCGAAGGGAATTCGAATTTGATGAAAACAACTCGAAATGACCAAAAAAAATGCTTAATTCCAAAGGGAATTTGGAATTAACAAAAACAGTTCAAAAAGACCAAAAACAATGCTTAATTGCCAAGGAAATTCGAATTTGATAAAAACAGCTCAAAATGACCAAAAACAATGTTTGATTCCCAAGGGAATTCGAATTTGACAAAAACAACTCAAAATGTCCAAATACAATGCTTAATTCCCAAGAGAATTCGAATTTGACAAAAAAAGGTCTCAAAATGACCAAAAACAATGCTTAATTCCAAAGGGAATTCGGAATTAACAAAAACAGCTCAAAATGACCAAAAACAATGCTGAATTCCTAAGGGAATTCGAATTTGACAAAAACAGCTCATAATGACCAAAAACAATGCTGAATTCCCAAGGGAATTCGAATTTAACAAAAACAGCTCAAAATGACCAAAAACAATGCTTAATTCCCAAGGGAAATTGAATTTGACAAAAACAGCTCAAAATGACCAAAAACAATGCTCAATTCTCAAGGGAATTCGAATTTAAGAAAAACAGCTCAAAATGACCAAAAACAATGCTTAATTCCCAAGGGAATTCGAATTTGACAAAAACAGCTCAAAATGACCAAAAACAATGCTTAATTCTCAAGGGAATTCGAATTTGACAAAAACAATTCAAAATGACCAAATACATTGCTTAATTCCAAAGGGAAATCGGAATTAACAAAAACAGCTCAAAATGACCAAAAACAATGCTTAAGTCCTAAGGGAATTCGAATTTGACAACAACAGCTCAAAATGACCAAAAACAATGCTTAAATCCCAAGGGAATTCGAATTTGATAAAAACAGCTCAAAATGACCAAAAACAATGCTTAATTCCCAAGGGAATTCGAATTTGACAAAAACAGCTCAAAATGACCAAAAACAATGCTTAATTCCAAAGGGAATTCGAATTTGACAAACACAGCTCAAAATGACCAAAAACAATGCTTAATTCCAAAGGGAATTCGCAATTAACAAAAACAGCTCAAAATGACCAAAAACAATGCTTAATTCTCAAGGGAAATCGAATTTGACAAAAACAATTCAAAATGACCAAATACATTGCTTAATTCCCAAGGGAATTCGAATTTGATAAAAACAGCTCAAAATGACCAAAAACAATGCTTAAATCCCAAGAGACTTCGAATTTGACAAAAACAGCTCATAATGACCAAAAACAATGCTCAATTCCCAAGGGAATTCGAATTTAACAAAAACAACTCAAAATGACCAAAAACAATGCTTAATTCCCAAGGGAATTCGAATTTGACAAAAACAGCTCAAAATGACCAAAACAATGCTTAATTCCAAAGGGAATTCGGAATTAACAAATACAGCTCAAAAAGACCAAAAACAATGTTTAATTCCCAAGGGAATTCGAATTTGATAAAAACAGCTCAAAATGACCAAAAACAATGCTTAAATCCGAAGGGAATTTGAATTTGAAAAAAACAACTCGAAATGACCAAAAAAAAAAAGCTTAATTCCAAAGGGAATTTGTAATTAACAAAAACAGTTCAAAAAGACCAAAAACAATGCTTAATTGCCAAGGAAATTCGAATTTGATAAAAACAGCTCAAAATGACCAAAAACAATGTTTAATTCCCAAGGGAATTCGAATTTGACAAAAACAACTTAAAATGACCAAATACAATGCTTAATTCCCAAGAGAATTCGAATTTGACAAAAACAGCTCAAAATGACCAAAAACAATGCTTAATTCCAAAGGGAATTCGGAATTAACAAAAACAGCTCAAAATGACCTAAAACAATGCTGACTTCCTAAGGGAATTCGAATTTGACAAAAACAGCTCATAATGACCAAAAACAATGCTGAATTCCCAAAGGAATTCGAATTTAACAAAAACAGCTCAAAATGACCAAAAACAATGCTTAATTCCCAAGGGAAATTGAATTTGACAAAAACAGCTCAAAATGACCAAAAATAATTCTCAATTCTCAAGGGAATTCGAATTTAAGAAAAACAGCTCAAAATGACCAAAAACAATGCTTAACTCCCAAGGGAATTCGAATTTGAAGAAAACAGCTCAAAATGACCAAAAACAATGCTTAATTCCCAAGGGAATTCGAATTTGACAAACACAGCTCAAAATGACCAAAAATAATGCTTAATTCCCAAGGGAATTCGAATTTGACAAAAACAGCTCAAAATGACCAAAAACAATGCTGAATTCCCAAGGGAATTCGAATTTGACAAAAACAGCTCATAATGACCAAAAACAATGCTCAATTCCCAAGGGAATTCGAATTTAACAAAAACAGCTCAAAATGACCAAAAACAATGCTTAATTCCCAAGGGAATTTGAATTTGATAAAAACAGCTTAAAATGACCAAAAACATTGCTTAATTCCCAAAAGAATTCGAATTTGACAAAAACAGCTCAAAATGACCAAAAACAATGCTTAATTCCAAAGGGAATTCGGAATTAACAAAAACAGCTCAAAATGACCAAAAACAATGCTGAATTCCCAAGGGAATTCGAATTTGACAAAAACAGCTCATAATGACCAAAAACAATGCTCAATTCCCAAGGGAATTCTAATTTAACAAAAACAGTTCAAAATGACCAAAAACAATGCTTAATTCCCAAGGGAATTCGAATTTGACAAAAACAGCTCAAAATGACCAAATACAATGCTTAATTCACAAGGGAATTCGAATGTGATAAAAACAGCTCAAAATGACAAAAAACATTGCTTAATTCCCAAGGGAAATCGAAATTGACAAAAACAACTCAAAATGACCAAATACAATGCTTAATTCCCAAGGGAATTCGGAATTAACAAAACTGCTCAAAATGACCAAACACAATGCTTAATTCCAAAGGAAATTCGAATTTGATAAAAACAGCTCAAAATAACCAAAAACAATGCTTAATTCCCAAGGGAATTCGAATTTGACAAACACAGCTCAAAATGACCAAAAACAATGCTTAATTCCAAAGGGAATTCGGAATTAACAAAAACAGCTCAAAATGACCAAAAACAATGCTTAATTCCCAATGGAATTCGAATTTGATAAAAACAGCTCAAACTGACCAAAAACAATGCTTAATTCTCAAGGGAATTCGAATTTGACAAAAACAATTCAAAATGACCAAATACATTGCTTAATTCCAAAGGGAAATCGGAATTAACAAAAACAGCTCAAAATGACCAAAAACATTGCTTAAGTCCTAAGGGAATTCGAATTTGACAACAACAGCTCAAAATGACCAAAAACAATGCTTAAATCCCAAGGGGATTCGAATTTGATAAAAACAGGTCAAAATGACCAAAAACAATGCTTAAATCCGAAGGGAATTCGAATTTGATGAAAACAACTCGAAATGACCAAAAAAAATGCTTAATTCCAAAGGGAATTTGGAATTAACAAAAACAGTTCAAAAAGACCAAAAACAATGCTTAATTGCCAAGGAAATTCGAATTTGATAAAAACAGCTCAAAATGACCAAAAACAATGTTTGATTCCCAAGGGAATTCGAATTTGACAAAAACAACTCAAAATGTCCAAATACAATGCTTAATTCCCAAGAGAATTCGAATTTGACAAAAAAAGGTCTCAAAATGACCAAAAACAATGCTTAATTCCAAAGGGAATTCGGAATTAACAAAAACAGCTCAAAATGACCAAAAACAATGCTGAATTCCTAAGGGAATTCGAATTTGACAAAAACAGCTCATAATGACCAAAAACAATGCTGAATTCCCAAGGGAATTCGAATTTAACAAAAACAGCTCAAAATGACCAAAAACAATGCTTAATTCCCAAGGGTAATTGAATTTGCCAAAAACAGCTCAAAATGACCAAAAACAATGCTCAATTCTTAAGGGAATTCGAAATTAAGAAAAACAGCTCAAAATGACCAAAAACAATGCTTAATTCCCAAGGGAATTCGAATTTGACAAAAACAGCTCAAAATGACCAAAAACAATGCTTAATTCTCAAGGGAATTCGAATTTGACAAAAACAATTCAAAATGACCAAATACATTGCTTAATTCCAAAGGGAAATCGGAATTAACAAAAACAGCTCAAAATGACCAAAAACAATGCTTAAGTCCTAAGGGAATTCGAATTTGACAACAACAGCTCAAAATGACCAAAAACGATGCTTAAATCCCAAGGGAATTCGAATTTGATAAAAACAGCTCAAAATGACCAAAAACAATGCTTAATTCCCAAGGGAATTCGAATTTGACAAAAACAGCTCAAAATGACCAAAAACAATGCTTAATTCCCAAGGGAATTCGAATTTGACAAACACAGCTCAAAATGACCAAAAACAATGCTTAATTCCAAAGGGAATTCGCAATTAACAAAAACAGCTCAAAATGACCAAAAACAATGCTTAATTCTCAAGGGAAATCGAATTTGACAAAAACAATTCAAAATGACCAAATACATTGCTTAATTCCCAAGGGAATTCGAATTTGATAAAAACAGCTCAAAATGACCAAAAACAATGCTTAAATCCCAAGAGACTTCGAATTTGACAAAAACAGCTCATAATGACCAAAAACAATGCTCAATTCCCAAGGGAATTCGAATTTAACAAAAACAACTCAAAATGACCAAAAACAATGCTTAATTCCCAAGGGAATTCGAATTTGACAAAAACAGCTCAAAATGACCAAAACAATGCTTAATTCCAAAGGGAATTCGGAATTAACAAATACAGCTCAAAAAGACCAAAAATAATGCTTAATTCCCAAGGGAATTCGAATTTGATAAAAACAGCTCAAAATGACCAAAAACAATGCTTAAATCCGAAGGGAATTTGAATTTGAAAAAAACAACTCGAAATGACCAAAAAAAAAAAGCTTAATTCCAAAGGGAATTTGTAATTAACAAAAACAGTTCAAAAAGACCAAAAACAATGCTTAATTGCCAAGGAAATTCGAATTTGATAAAAACAGCTCAAAATGACCAAAAACAATGTTTAATTCCCAAGGGAATTCGAATTTGACAAAAACAACTTAAAATGACCAAATACAATGCTTAATTCCCAAGAGAATTCGAATTTGACAAAAACAGCTCAAAATGACCAAAAACAATGCTTAATTCCAAAGGGAATTCGGAATTAACAAAAACAGCTCAAAATGACCGAAAACAATGCTGAATTCCTAAGGGAATTCGAATTTGACAAAAACAGCTCATAATGACCAAAAACAATGCTGAATTCCCAAAGGAATTCGAATTTAACAAAAATAGCTCAAAATGACCAAAAACAATGCTTAATTCTCAAAGGAAATTGAATTTGACAAAAACAGCTCAAAATGACCAAAAATAATTCTCAATTCTCAAGGGAATTCGAATTTAAGAAAAACAGCTCAAAATGACCAAAAACAATGCTTAACTCCCAAGGGAATTCGAATTTGACAAAAACAGCTCAAAATGACCAAAAACAATGCTTAATTCCCAAGGGAATTCGAATTTGACAAACACAGCTCAAAATGACCAAAAACAATGCTTAATTCCAAAGGGAATTCGCAATTAACAAAAACAGCTCAAAATGACCAAAAACAATGCTTAATTCTCAAGGGAATTCGAATTTGACAAAAACAATTCAAAATGACCAAATACATTGCTTAATTCCCAAGGGAATTCGAATTTGATAAAAACAGCTCAAAATGACCAAAAACAATGCTTAAATCCCAAGAGACTTCGAATTTGACAAAAACAGCTCATAATGACCAAAAACAATTCTCAATTCCCAAGGGAATTCGAATTTAACAAAAACAACTCAAAATGACCAAAAACAATGCTTAATTCCCAAGGGAATTCGAATTTGATAAAAACAGCTTAAAATGACCAAAAACATTGCTTAATTCCCAAAAGAATTCGAATTTGACAAAAACAGCTCAAAATGACCAAAAACAATGCTTAATTCCAAAGGGAATTCGGAATTAACAAAAACAGCTCAAAATGACCAAAAATAATGCTTAATTCCCAAGGAAATTCGAATTTGATAAAAACAGCTCAAAATGACCAAAAACAATGCTGAATTCCCAAGGGAATTCGAATTTGACAAAAACAGCTCATAATGACCAAAAACAATGCTCAATTCCCAAGGGAATTCGAATTTAACAAAAACAGCTCAAAATGACCAAAAACAATGCTTAATTCCCAAGGGAATTTGAATTTGATAAAAACAGCTTAAAATGACCAAAAACATTGCTTAATTCCCAAAAGAATTCGAATTTGACAAAAACAGCTCAAAATGACCAAAAACAATGCTTAATTCCAAAGGGAATTCGGAATTAACAAAAACAGCTCAAAATGACCAAAAACAATGCTGAATTCCCAAGGGAATTCGAATTTGACAAAAACAGCTCATAATGACCAAAAACAATGCTCAATTCCCAAGGGAATTCTAATTTAACAAAAACAGTTCAAAATGACCAAAAACAATGCTTAATTCCCAAGGGAATTCGAATTTGACAAAAACAGCTCAAAATGACCAAATACAATGCTTAATTCACAAGGGAATTCGAATGTGATAAAAACAGCTCAAAATGACAAAAAACATTGCTTAATTCCCAAGGGAAATCGAAATTGACAAAAACAACTCAAAATGACCAAATACAATGCTTAATTCCCAAGGGAATTCGGAATTAACAAAACTGCTCAAAATGACCAAAAACAATGCTTAATTCCAAAGGAAATTCGAATTTGATAAAAACAGCTCAAAATAACCAAAAACAATGCTTAATTCCCAAGGGAATTCGAATTTGACAAACACAGCTCAAAATGACCAAAAACAATGCTTAATTCCAAAGGGAATTCGGAATTAACAAAAACAGCTCAAAATGACCAAAAACAATGCTTAATTCCCAATGGAATTCGAATTTGATAAAAACAGCTCAAAATGACCAAAAACAATGCTTAATTCTCAAGGGAATTCGAATTTGACAAAAACAATTCAAAATGACCAAATACATTGCTTAATTCCAAAGGGAAATCGGAATTAACAAAAACAGCTCAAAATGACCAAAAACATTGCTTAAGTCCTAAGGGAATTCGAATTTGACAACAACAGCTCAAAATGACCAAAAACAATGCTTAAATCCCAAGGGGATTCGAATTTGATAAAAACAGCTCAAAATGACCAAAAACAATGCTTAAATCCGAAGGGAATTCGAATTTGATGAAAACAACTCGAAATGACCAAAAAAAATGCTTAATTCCAAAGGGAATTTGGAATTAACAAAAACAGTTCAAAAAGACCAAAAACAATGCTTAATTGCCAAGGAAATTCGAATTTGATAAAAACAGCTCAAAATGACCAAAAACAATGTTTGATTCCCAAGGGAATTCGAATTTGACAAAAACAACTCAAAATGTCCAGATACAATGCTTAATTCCCAAGAGAATTCGAATTTGACAAAAAAAGATCTCAAAATGACCAAAAACAATGCTTAATTCCAAAGGGAATTCGGAATTAACAAAAACAGCTCAAAATGACCAAAAACAATGCTGAATTCCTAAGGGAATTCGAATTTGACAAAAACAGCTCATAATGACCAAAAACAATGCTGAATTCCCAAGGGAAATTGAATTTGACAAAAACAGCTCAAAGTGACCAAAAACAATGCTTAATTCCCAATGGAATTCGAATTTGATAAAATCAGCTCAAAATGACCAAAAACAATGCTTAATTCTCAAGGGAATTCGAATTTGACAAAAACAATTCAAAATGACCAAATACATTGCTTAATTCCAAAGGGAAATCGGAATTAACAAAAACAGCTCAAAATGACCAAAAACAATGCTTAAGTCCTAAGGGAATTCGAATTTGACAACAACAGCTCAAAATGACCAAAAACAATGCTTAAATCCCAAGGGAATTCGAATTTGATAAAAACAGCTCAAAATGACCAAAAACAATGCTTAAATCCGAAGGGAATTTGAATTTGAAAAAAACAACTCGAAATGACCAAAAAAAAAAAGCTTAATTCCAAAGGGAATTTGTAATTAACAAAAACAGTTCAAAAAGACCAAAAACAATGCTTAATTGCCAAGGAAATTCGAATTTGATAAAAACAGCTCAAAATGACCAAAAACAATGTTTAATTCCCAAGGGAATTCGAATTTGACAAAAACAACTTAAAATGACCAAATACAATGCTTAATTCCCAAGAGAATTCGAATTTGACAAAAACAGCTCAAAATGACCAAAAACAATGCTTAATTCCAAAGGGAATTCGGAATTAACAAAAACAGCTCAAAATGACCGAAAACAATGCTGAATTCCTAAGGGAATTCGAATTTGACAAAAACAGCTCATAATGACCAAAAACAATGCTGAATTCCCAAGGGAATTCGAATTTAACAAAAACAGCTCAAAATAACCAAAAACAATGCTTAATTCCCAAGGGAAATTGAATTTGACAAAAACAGCTCAAAATGACAAAAAACATTGCTTAATTCCCAAGGGAAATCGAATTTGACAAAAACAACTCAAAATGACCAAACACAATGCTTAATTCCCAAGGAAATTCGGAATTAACAAAAACAGCTCAAAGTGACCAAAAACAATGCTTAATTCCCAATGGAATTCGAATTTGATAAAAACAGCTCAAAATGACCAAAAACAATGCTTAATTCCAAAGGGAATTCGCAATTAACAAAAACAGCTCAAAATGACCAAAAACAATGCTTAATTCTCAAGGGAAATCGAATTTGACAAAAACAATTCAAAATGACCAAATACATTGCTTAATTCCCAAGGGAATTCGAATTTGATAAAAACAGCTCAAAATGACCAAAAACAATGCTTAAATCCCAAGAGACTTCGAATTTGACAAAAACAGCTCATAATGACCAAAAACAATGCTCAATTCCCAAGGGAATTCGAATTTAACAAAAACAACTCAAAATGACCAAAAACAATGCTTAATTCCCAAGGGAATTCGAATTTGACAAAAACAGCTCAAAATGACCAAAACAATGCTTAATTCCAAAGGGAATTCGGAATTAACAAATACAGCTCAAAAAGACCAAAAATAATGCTTAATTCCCAAGGGAATTCGAATTTGATAAAAACAGCTCAAAATGACCAAAAACAATGCTTAAATCCGAAGGGAATTTGAATTTGAAAAAAACAACTCGAAATGACCAAAAAAAAAAAGCTTAATTCCAAAGGGAATTTGTAATTAACAAAAACAGTTCAAAAAGACCAAAAACAATGCTTAATTGCCAAGGAAATTCGAATTTGATAAAAACAGCTCAAAATGACCAAAAACAATGTTTAATTCCCAAGGGAATTCGAATTTGACAAAAACAACTTAAAATGACCAAATACAATGCTTAATTCCCAAGAGAATTCGAATTTGACAAAAACAGCTCAAAATGACCAAAAACAATGCTTAATTCCAAAGGGAATTCGGAATTAACAAAAACAGCTCAAAATGACCTAAAACAATGCTGACTTCCTAAGGGAATTCGAATTTGACAAAAACAGCTCATAATGACCAAAAACAATGCTGAATTCCCAAAGGAATTCGAATTTAACAAAAACAGCTCAAAATGACCAAAAACAATGCTTAATTCCCAAGGGAAATTGAATTTGACAAAAACAGCTCAAAATGACCAAAAATAATTCTCAATTCTCAAGGGAATTCGAATTTAAGAAAAACAGCTCAAAATGACCAAAAACAATGCTTAACTCCCAAGGGAATTCGAATTTGAAGAAAACAGCTCAAATTGACCGAAAACAATGCTTAATTCCCAAGGGAATTCGAATTTGACAAAAACAACTATCCCAAGGAAATTCGAATTTGATAAAAACAGCTCAAAATGACCAAAAAAAACGCTGAATTCCCAAGGGAATTCGAATTTGACAAAAACAGCTCATAATGACCAAAAACAATGCTCAATTCCCAAGGGAATTCGAATTTAACAAAAACAGCTCAAAATGACCAAAAACAATGCTTAATTCCCAAGGGAATTTGAATTTGATAAAAACAGCTTAAAATGACCAAAAACATTGCTTAATTCCCAAAAGAATTCGAATTTGACAAAAACAGCTCAAAATGACCAAAAACAATGCTTAATTCCAAAGGGAATTCGGAATTAACAAAAACAGCTCAAAATGACCAAAAACAATGCTGAATTCCCAAGGGAATTCGAATTTGACAAAAACAGCTCATAATGACCAAAAACAATGCTCAATTCCCAAGGGAATTCTAATTTAACAAAAACAGTTCAAAATGACCAAAAACAATGCTTAATTCCCAAGGGAATTCGAATTTGACAAAAACAGCTCAAAATGACCAAATACAATGCTTAATTCACAAGGGAATTCGAATGTGATAAAAACAGCTCAAAATGACAAAAAACATTGCTTAATTCCCAAGGGAAATCGAAATTGACAAAAACAACTCAAAATGACCAAATACAATGCTTAATTCCCAAGGGAATTCGGAATTAACAAAACTGCTCAAAATGACCAAACACAATGCTTAATTCCAAAGGAAATTCGAATTTGATAAAAACAGCTCAAAATAACCAAAAACAATGCTTAATTCCCAAGGGAATTCGAATTTGACAAACACAGCTCAAAATGACCAAAAACAATGCTTAATTCCAAAGGGAATTCGGAATTAACAAAAACAGCTCAAAATGACCAAAAACAATGCTTAATTCCCAATGGAATTCGAATTTGATAAAAACAGCTCAAACTGACCAAAAACAATGCTTAATTCTCAAGGGAATTCGAATTTGACAAAAACAATTCAAAATGACCAAATACATTGCTTAATTCCAAAGGGAAATCGGAATTAACAAAAACAGCTCAAAATGACCAAAAACATTGCTTAAGTCCTAAGGGAATTCGAATTTGACAACAACAGCTCAAAATGACCAAAAACAATGCTTAAATCCCAAGGGGATTCGAATTTGATAAAAACAGGTCAAAATGACCAAAAACAATGCTTAAATCCGAAGGGAATTCGAATTTGATGAAAACAACTCGAAATGACCAAAAAAAATGCTTAATTCCAAAGGGAATTTGGAATTAACAAAAACAGTTCAAAAAGACCAAAAACAATGCTTAATTGCCAAGGAAATTCGAATTTGATAAAAACAGCTCAAAATGACCAAAAACAATGTTTGATTCCCAAGGGAATTCGAATTTGACAAAAACAACTCAAAATGTCCAAATACAATGCTTAATTCCCAAGAGAATTCGAATTTGACAAAAAAAGGTCTCAAAATGACCAAAAACAATGCTTAATTCCAAAGGGAATTCGGAATTAACAAAAACAGCTCAAAATGACCAAAAACAATGCTGAATTCCTAAGGGAATTCGAATTTGACAAAAACAGCTCATAATGACCAAAAACAATGCTGAATTCCCAAGGGAATTCGAATTTAACAAAAACAGCTCAAAATGACCAAAAACAATGCTTAATTCCCAAGGGTAATTGAATTTGCCAAAAACAGCTCAAAATGACCAAAAACAATGCTCAATTCTTAAGGGAATTCGAAATTAAGAAAAACAGCTCAAAATGACCAAAAACAATGCTTAATTCCCAAGGGAATTCGAATTTGACAAAAACAGCTCAAAATGACCAAAAACAATGCTTAATTCTCAAGGGAATTCGAATTTGACAAAAACAATTCAAAATGACCAAATACATTGCTTAATTCCAAAGGGAAATCGGAATTAACAAAAACAGCTCAAAATGACCAAAAACAATGCTTAAGTCCTAAGGGAATTCGAATTTGACAACAACAGCTCAAAATGACCAAAAACGATGCTTAAATCCCAAGGGAATTCGAATTTGATAAAAACAGCTCAAAATGACCAAAAACAATGCTTAATTCCCAAGGGAATTCGAATTTGACAAAAACAGCTCAAAATGACCAAAAACAATGCTTAATTCCCAAGGGAATTCGAATTTGACAAACACAGCTCAAAATGACCAAAAACAATGCTTAATTCCAAAGGGAATTCGCAATTAACAAAAACAGCTCAAAATGACCAAAAACAATGCTTAATTCTCAAGGGAAATCGAATTTGACAAAAACAATTCAAAATGACCAAATACATTGCTTAATTCCCAAGGGAATTCGAATTTGATAAAAACAGCTCAAAATGACCAAAAACAATGCTTAAATCCCAAGAGACTTCGAATTTGACAAAAACAGCTCATAATGACCAAAAACAATGCTCAATTCCCAAGGGAATTCGAATTTAACAAAAACAACTCAAAATGACCAAAAACAATGCTTAATTCCCAAGGGAATTCGAATTTGACAAAAACAGCTCAAAATGACCAAAACAATGCTTAATTCCAAAGGGAATTCGGAATTAACAAATACAGCTCAAAAAGACCAAAAATAATGCTTAATTCCCAAGGGAATTCGAATTTGATAAAAACAGCTCAAAATGACCAAAAACAATGCTTAAATCCGAAGGGAATTTGAATTTGAAAAAAACAACTCGAAATGACCAAAAAAAAAAAGCTTAATTCCAAAGGGAATTTGTAATTAACAAAAACAGTTCAAAAAGACCAAAAACAATGCTTAATTGCCAAGGAAATTCGAATTTGATAAAAACAGCTCAAAATGACCAAAAACAATGTTTAATTCCCAAGGGAATTCGAATTTGACAAAAACAACTTAAAATGACCAAATACAATGCTTAATTCCCAAGAGAATTCGAATTTGACAAAAACAGCTCAAAATGACCAAAAACAATGCTTAATTCCAAAGGGAATTCGGAATTAACAAAAACAGCTCAAAATGACCGAAAACAATGCTGAATTCCTAAGGGAATTCGAATTTGACAAAAACAGCTCATAATGACCAAAAACAATGCTGAATTCCCAAAGGAATTCGAATTTAACAAAAATAGCTCAAAATGACCAAAAACAATGCTTAATTCTCAAAGGAAATTGAATTTGACAAAAACAGCTCAAAATGACCAAAAATAATTCTCAATTCTCAAGGGAATTCGAATTTAAGAAAAACAGCTCAAAATGACCAAAAACAATGCTTAACTCCCAAGGGAATTCGAATTTGACAAAAACAGCTCAAAATGACCAAAAACAATGCTTAATTCCCAAGGGAATTCGAATTTGACAAAAACAGCTCAAAATGACCAAAAACAATGCTTAATTCCAAAGGGAATTCGCAATTAACAAAAACAGCTCAAAATGACCAAAAACAATGCTTAATTCTCAAGGGAATTCGAATTTGACAAAAACAATTCAAAATGACCAAATACATTGCTTAATTCCCAAGGGAATTCGAATTTGATAAAAACAGCTCAAAATGACCAAAAACAATGCTTAAATCCCAAGAGACTTCGAATTTGACAAAAACAGCTCATAATGACCAAAAACAATTCTCAATTCCCAAGGGAATTCGAATTTAACAAAAACAACTCAAAATGACCAAAAACAATGCTTAATTCCCAAGGGAATTCGAATTTGATAAAAACAGCTTAAAATGACCAAAAACATTGCTTAATTCCCAAAAGAATTCGAATTTGACAAAAACAGCTCAAAATGACCAAAAACAATGCTTAATTCCAAAGGGAATTCGGAATTAACAAAAACAGCTCAAAATGACCAAAAATAATGCTTAATTCCCAAGGAAATTCGAATTTGATAAAAACAGCTCAAAATGACCAAAAACAATGCTGAATTCCCAAGGGAATTCGAATTTGACAAAAACAGCTCATAATGACCAAAAACAATGCTCAATTCCCAAGGGAATTCGAATTTAACAAAAACAGCTCAAAATGACCAAAAACAATGCTTAATTCCCAAGGGAATTTGAATTTGATAAAAACAGCTTAAAATGACCAAAAACATTGCTTAATTCCCAAAAGAATTCGAATTTGACAAAAACAGCTCAAAATGACCAAAAACAATGCTTAATTCCAAAGGGAATTCGGAATTAACAAAAACAGCTCAAAATGACCAAAAACAATGCTGAATTCCCAAGGGAATTCGAATTTGACAAAAACAGCTCATAATGACCAAAAACAATGCTCAATTCCCAAGGGAATTCTAATTTAACAAAAACAGTTCAAAATGACCAAAAACAATGCTTAATTCCCAAGGGAATTCGAATTTGACAAAAACAGCTCAAAATGACCAAATACAATGCTTAATTCACAAGGGAATTCGAATGTGATAAAAACAGCTCAAAATGACAAAAAACATTGCTTAATTCCCAAGGGAAATCGAAATTGACAAAAACAACTCAAAATGACCAAATACAATGCTTAATTCCCAAGGGAATTCGGAATTAACAAAACTGCTCAAAATGACCAAAAACAATGCTTAATTCCAAAGGAAATTCGAATTTGATAAAAACAGCTCAAAATAACCAAAAACAATGCTTAATTCCCAAGGGAATTCGAATTTGACAAACACAGCTCAAAATGACCAAAAACAATGCTTAATTCCAAAGGGAATTCGGAATTAACAAAAACAGCTCAAAATGACCAAAAACAATGCTTAATTCCCAATGGAATTCGAATTTGATAAAAACAGCTCAAAATGACCAAAAACAATGCTTAATTCTCAAGGGAATTCGAATTTGACAAAAACAATTCAAAATGACCAAATACATTGCTTAATTCCAAAGGGAAATCGGAATTAACAAAAACAGCTCAAAATGACCAAAAACATTGCTTAAGTCCTAAGGGAATTCGAATTTGACAACAACAGCTCAAAATGACCAAAAACAATGCTTAAATCCCAAGGGGATTCGAATTTGATAAAAACAGCTCAAAATGACCAAAAACAATGCTTAAATCCGAAGGGAATTCGAATTTGATGAAAACAACTCGAAATGACCAAAAAAAATGCTTAATTCCAAAGGGAATTTGGAATTAACAAAAACAGTTCAAAAAGACCAAAAACAATGCTTAATTGCCAAGGAAATTCGAATTTGATAAAAACAGCTCAAAATGACCAAAAACAATGTTTGATTCCCAAGGGAATTCGAATTTGACAAAAACAACTCAAAATGTCCAGATACAATGCTTAATTCCCAAGAGAATTCGAATTTGACAAAAAAAGATCTCAAAATGACCAAAAACAATGCTTAATTCCAAAGGGAATTCGGAATTAACAAAAACAGCTCAAAATGACCAAAAACAATGCTGAATTCCTAAGGGAATTCGAATTTGACAAAAACAGCTCATAATGACCAAAAACAATGCTGAATTCCCAAGGGAATTCGAATTTAACAAAAACAGCTCAAAATGACCAAAAACAATGCTTAATTCCCAAGGGAAATTGAATTTGACAAAAACAGCTCAAAATGACCAAAAACAATGCTCAATTCTCAAGGGAATTCGAATTTAAGAAAAACAGCTCAAAATGACCAAAAACAATGCTTAATTCCCAAGGGAATTCGAATTTGACAAAAACAGCTCAAAATGACCAAAAACAATGCTTAATTCTCAAGGGAATTCGAATTTGACAAAAACAATTCAAAATGACCAAATACATTGCTTAATTCCAAAGGGAAATCGGAATTAACAAAAACAGCTCAAAATGACCAAAAACAATGCTTAAGTCCTAAGGGAATTCGAATTTGACAACAACAGCTCAAAATGACCAAAAACAATGCTTAAATCCCAAGGGAATTCGAATTTGATAAAAACAGCTCAAAATGACCAAAAACAATGCTTAATTCCCAAGGGAATTCGAATTTGACAAAAACAGCTCAAAATGACCAAAAACAATGCTTAATTCCCAAGGTAATTCGAATTTGACAAACACAGCTCAAAATGACCAAAAACAATGCTTAATTCCAAAGGGAATTCGCAATTAACAAAAACAGCTCAAAATGACCAAAAACAATGCTTAATTCTCAAGGGAATTCGAATTTGACAAAAACAATTCAAAATGACCAAATACATTGCTTAATTCCCAAGGGAATTCGAATTTGATAAAAACAGCTCATAATGACCAAAAACAATGCTCAATTCCCAAGGGAATTCGAATTTAACAAAAACAACTCAAAATGACCAAAAACAATGCTTAATTCCCAAGGGAATTCGAATTTGACAAAAACAGCTCAAAATGACCAAAACAATGCTTAATTCCAAAGGGAATTCGGAATTAACAAATACAGCTCAAAAAGACCAAAAATAATGCTTAATTCCCAAGGAAATTCGAATTTGATAAAAACAGCTCAAAATGACCAAAAACAATGCTGAATTCCCAAGGGAATTCGAATTTGACAAAAACAGCTCATAATGACCAAAAACAATGCTCAATTCCCAAGGGAATTCGAATTTAACAAAAACAGCTCAAAATGACCAAAAACAATGCTTAATTCCCAAGGGAATTTGAATTTGATAAAAACAGCTTAAAATGACCAAAAACATTGCTTAATTCCCAAAAGAATTCGAATTTGACAAAAACAGCTCAAAATGACCAAAAACAATGCTTAATTCCAAAGGGAATTCGGAATTAACAAAAACAGCTCAAAATGACCAAAAACAATGCTGAATTCCCAAGGGAATTCGAATTTGACAAAAACAGCTCATAATGACCAAAAACAATGCTCAATTCCCAAGGGAATTCTAATTTAACAAAAACAGTTCAAAATGACCAAAAACAATGCTTAATTCCCAAGGGAATTCGAATTTGACAAAAACAGCTCAAAATGACCAAATACAATGCTTAATTCACAAGGGAATTCGAATGTGATAAAAACAGCTCAAAATGACAAAAAACATTGCTTAATTCCCAAGGGAAATCGAAATTGACAAAAACAACTCAAAATGACCAAATACAATGCTTAATTCCCAAGGGAATTCGGAATTAACAAAACTGCTCAAAACGACCAAAAACAATGCTTAATTCTCAAAGGAAATTGAATTTGACAAAAACAGCTCAAAATGACCAAAAATAATTCTCAATTCTCAAGGGAATTCGAATTTAAGAAAAACAGCTCAAAATGACCAAAAACAATGCTTAACTCCCAAGGGAATTCGAATTTGACAAAAACAGCTCAAAATGACCAAATACAATGCTTAATTCCCAAGGGAATTCGAATTTGACAAACACAGCTCAAAATGACCAAAAACAATGCTTAATTCCAAAGGGAATTCGCAATTAACAAAAACAGCTCAAAATGACCAAAAACAATGCTTAATTCTCAAGGGAATTCGAATTTGACAAAAACAATTCAAAATGACCAAATACATTGCTTAATTCCCAAGGGAATTCGAATTTGATAAAAACAGCTCAAAATGACCAAAAACAATGCTTAAATCCCAAGAGACTTCGAATTTGACAAAAACAGCTCATAATGACCAAAAACAATTCTCAATTCCCAAGGGAATTCGAATTTAACAAAAACAACTCAAAATGACCAAAAACAATGCTTAATTCCCAAGGGAATTCGAATTTGACAAAAACAGCTCAAAATGACCAAAACAATGCTTAATTCCAAAGGGAATTCGGAATTAACAAATACAGCTCAAAAAGACCAAAAATAATGCTTAATTCCCAAGGAAATTCGAATTTGATAAAAACAGCTCAAAATGACCAAAAACAATGCTGAATTCCCAAGGGAATTCGAATTTGACAAAAACAGCTCATAATGACCAAAAACAATGCTCAATTCCCAAGGGAATTCGAATTTAACAAAAACAGCTCAAAATGACCAAAAACAATGCTTAATTCCCAAGGGAATTTGAATTTGATAAAAACAGCTTAAAATGACCAAAAACATTGCTTAATTCCCAAAAGAATTCGAATTTGACAAAAACAGCTCAAAATGACCAAAAACAATGCTTAATTCCAAAGGGAATTCGGAATTAACAAAAACAGCTCAAAATGACCAAAAACAATGCTGAATTCCCAAGGGAATTCGAATTTGACAAAAATAGCTCATAATGACCAAAAACAATGCTCAATTCCCAAGGGAATTCTAATTTAACAAAAACAGTTCAAAATGACCAAAAACAATGCTTAATTCCCAAGGGAATTCGAATTTGACAAAAACAGCTCAAAATGACCAAATACAATGCTTAATTCACAAGGGAATTCGAATGTGATAAAAACAGCTCAAAATGACAAAAAACATTGCTTAATTCCCAAGGGAAATCGAAATTGACAAAAACAACTCAAAATGACCAAATACAATGCTTAATTCCCAAGGGAATTCGGAATTAACAAAACTGCTCAAAATGACCAAAAACAATGCTTAATTCCAAAGGAAATTCGAATTTGATAAAAACAGCTCAAAATAACCAAAAACAATGCTTAATTCCCAAGGGAATTCGAATTTGACAAACACATCTCAAAATGACCAAAAACAATGCTTAATTCCAAAGGGAATTCGGAATTAACAAAAACAGCTCAAAATGACCAAAAACAATGCTTAATTCCCAATGGAATTCGAATTTGATAAAAACAGCTCAAAATGACCAAAAACAATGCTTAATTCTCAAGGGAATTCGAATTTGACAAAAACAATTCAAAATGACCAAATACATTGCTTAATTCCAAAGGGAAATCGGAATTAACAAAAACAGCTCAAAATGACCAAAAACATTGCTTAAGTCCTAAGGGAATTCAAATTTGACAACAACAGCTCAAAATGACCAAAAACAATGCTTAAATCCCAAGGGGATTCGAATTTGATAAAAACAGCTCAAAATGACCAAAAACAATGCTTAAATCCGAAGGGAATTCGAATTTGATGAAAACAACTCGAAATGACCAAAAAAAATGCTTAATTCCAAAGGGAATTTGGAATTAACAAAAACAGTTCAAAAAGACCAAAAACAATGCTTAATTGCCAAGGAAATTCGAATTTGATAAAAACAGCTCAAAATGACCAAAAACAATGTTTGATTCCCAAGGGAATTCGAATTTGACAAAAACAACTCAAAATGTCCAAATACAATGCTTAATTCCCAAGGGAATTCGAATTTGACAAAAAAAGATCTCAAAATGACCAAAAACAATGCTTAATTCCAAAGGGAATTCGGAATTAACAAAAACAGCTCAAAATGACCAAAAACAATGCTGAATTCCTAAGGGAATTCGAATTTGACAAAAACAGCTCATAATGACCAAAAACAATGCTGAATTCCCAAGGGAATTCGAATTTAACAAAAACAGCTCAAAATGACCAAAAACAATGCTTAATTCCCAAGGGAAATTGAATTTGACAAAAACAGCTCAAAATGACCAAAAACAATGCTCAATTCTCAAGGGAATTCGAATTTAAGAAAAACAGCTCAAAATGACCAAAAACAATGCTTAATTCCCAAGGGAATTCGAATTTGACAAAAACAGCTCAAAATGACCAAAAACAATGCTTAATTCTCAAGGGAATTCGAATTTGACAAAAACAATTCAAAATGACCAAATACATTGCTTAATTCCAAAGGGAAATCGGAATTAACAAAAACAGCTCAAAATGACCAAAAACAATGCTTAAGTCCTAAGGGAATTCGAATTTGACAAACACAGCTCAAAATGACCAAAAACAATGCTTAATTCCAAAGGGAATTCGCAATTAACAAAAACAGCTCAAAATGACCAAAAACAATGCTTAATTCTCAAGGGAATTCGAATTTGACAAAAACAATTCAAAATGACCAAATACATTGCTTAATTCCCAAGGGAATTCGAATTTGATAAAAACAGCTCATAATGACCAAAAACAATGCTCAATTCCCAAGGGAATTCGAATTTAACAAAAACAACTCAAAATGACCAAAAACAATGCTTAATTCCCAAGGGAATTCGAATTTGACAAAAACAGCTCAAAATGACCAAAACAATGCTTAATTCCAAAGGGAATTCGGAATTAACAAATACAGCTCAAAAAGACCAAAAATAATGCTTAATTCCCAAGGAAATTCGAATTTGATAAAAACAGCTCAAAATGACCAAAAACAATGCTGAATTCCCAAGGGAATTCGAATTTGACAAAAACAGCTCATAATGACCAAAAACAATGCTCAATTCCCAAGGGAATTCGAATTTAACAAAAACAGCTCAAAATGACCAAAAACAATGCTTAATTCCCAAGGGAATTTGAATTTGATAAAAACAGCTTAAAATGACCAAAAACATTGCTTAATTCCCAAAAGAATTCGAATTTGACAAAAACAGCTCAAAATGACCAAAAACAATGCTTAATTCCAAAGGGAATTCGGAATTAACAAAAACAGCTCAAAATGACCAAAAACAATGCTGAATTCCCAAGGGAATTCGAATTTGACAAAAACAGCTCATAATGACCAAAAACAATGCTCAATTCCCAAGGGAATTCTAATTTAACAAAAACAGTTCAAAATGACCAAAAACAATGCTTAATTCCCAAGGGAATTCGAATTTGACAAAAACAGCTCAAAATGACCAAATACAATGCTTAATTCACAAGGGAATTCGAATGTGATAAAAACAGCTCAAAATGACAAAAAACATTGCTTAATTCCGAAGGGAAATCGAAATTGACAAAAACAACTCAAAATGACCAAATACAATGCTTAATTCCCAAGGGAATTCGGAATTAACAAAACTGCTCAAAATGACCAAAAACAATGCTTAATTCTCAAAGGAAATTGAATTTGACAAAAACAGCTCAAAATGACCAAAAATAATTCTCAATTCTCAAGGGAATTCGAATTTAAGAAAAACAGCTCAAAATGACCAAAAACAATGCTTAACTCCCAAGGGAATTCGAATTTGACAAAAACAGCTCAAAATGACCAAAAACAATGCTTAATTCCCAAGGGAATTCGAATTTGACAAACACAGCTCAAAATGACCAAAAACAATGCTTAATTCCAAAGGGAATTCGCAATTAACAAAAACAGCTCAAAATGACCAAAAACAATGCTTAATTCTCAAGGGAATTCGAATTTGACAAAAACAATTCAAAATGACCAAATACATTGCTTAATTCCCAAGGGAATTCGAATTTGATAAAAACAGCTCAAAATGACCAAAAACAATGCTTAAATCCCAAGAGACTTCGAATTTGACAAAAACAGCTCATAATGACCAAAAACAATTCTCAATTCCCAAGGGAATTCGAATTTAACAAAAACAACTCAAAATGACCAAAAACAATGCTTAATTCCCAAGGGAATTCGAATTTGACAAAAACAGCTCAAAATGACCAAAACAATGCTTAATTCCAAAGGGAATTCGGAATTAACAAATACAGCTCAAAAAGACCAAAAATAATGCTTAATTCCCAAGGAAATTCGAATTTGATAAAAACAGCTCAAAATGACCAAAAACAATGCTGAATTCCCAAGGGAATTCGAATTTGACAAAAACAGCTCATAATGACCAAAAACAATGCTCAATTCCCAAGGGAATTCGAATTTAACAAAAACAGCTCAAAATGACCAAAAACAATGCTTAATTCCCAAGGGAATTTGAATTTGATAAAAACAGCTTAAAATGACCAAAAACATTGCTTAATTCCCAAAAGAATTCGAATTTGACAAAAACAGCTCAAAATGACCAAAAACAATGCTTAATTCCAAAGGGAATTCGGAATTAACAAAAACAGCTCAAAATGACCAAAAACAATGCTGAATTCCCAAGGGAATTCGAATTTGACAAAAACAGCTCAAAATGACCAAATACAATGCTTAATTCACAAGGGAATTCGAATGTGATAAAAACAGCTCAAAATGACAAAAAACATTGCTTAATTCCCAAGGGAAATCGAAATTGACAAAAACAACTCAAAATGACCAAATACAATGCTTAATTCCCAAGGGAATTCGGAATTAACAAAACTGCTCAAAATGACCAAAAACAATGCTTAATTCCAAAGGAAATTCGAATTTGATAAAAACAGCTCAAAATAACCAAAAACAATGCTTAATTCCCAAGGGAATTCGAATTTGACAAACACAGCTCAAAATGACCAAAAACAATGCTTAATTCCAAAGGGAATTCGGAATTAACAAAAACAGCTCAAAATGACCAAAAACAATGCTTAATTCCCAATGGAATTCGAATTTGATAAAAACAGCTCAAAATGACCAAAAACAATGCTTAATTCTCAAGGGAATTCGAATTTGACAAAAACAATTCAAAATGACCAAATACATTGCTTAATTCCAAAGGGAAATCGGAATTAACAAAAACAGCTCAAAATGACCAAAAACATTGCTTAAGTCCTAAGGGAATTCGAATTTGACAACAACAGCTCAAAATGACCAAAAACAATGCTTAAATCCCAAGGGGATTCGAATTTGATAAAAACAGCTCAAAATGACCAAAAACAATGCTTAAATCCGAAGGGAATTCGAATTTGATGAAAACAACTCGAAATGACCAAAAAAAATGCTTAATTCCAAAGGGAATTTGGAATTAACAAAAACAGTTCAAAAAGACCAAAAACAATGCTTAATTGCCAAGGAAATTCGAATTTGATAAAAACAGCTCAAAATGACCAAAAACAATGTTTGATTCCCAAGGGAATTCGAATTTGACAAAAACAACTCAAAATGTCCAAATACAATGCTTAATTCCCAAGAGAATTCGAATTTGACAAAAAAAGATCTCAAAATGACCAAAAACAATGCTTAATTCCAAAGGGAATTCGGAATTAACAAAAACAGCTCAAAATGACCAAAAACAATGCTGAATTCCTAAGGGAATTCGAATTTGACAAAAACAGCTCATAATGACCAAAAACAATGCTGAATTCCCAAGGGAATTCGAATTTAACAAAAACAGCTCAAAATGACCAAAAACAATGCTTAATTCCCAAGGGAAATTGAATTTGACAAAAACAGCTCAAAATGACCAAAAACAATGCTCAATTCTCAAGGGAATTCGAATTTAAGAAAAACAGCTCAAAATGACCAAAAACAATGCTTAATTCCCAAGGGAATTCGAATTTGACAAAAACAGCTCAAAATGACCAAAAACAATGCTTAATTCTCAAGGGAATTCGAATTTGACAAAAACAATTCAAAATGACCAAATACATTGCTTAATTCCAAAGGGAAATCGGAATTAACAAAAACAGCTCAAAATGACCAAAAACAATGCTTAAGTCCTAAGGGAATTCGAATTTGACAACAACAGCTCAAAATGACCAAAAACAATGCTTAAATCCCAAGGGAATTCGAATTTGATAAAAACAGCTCAAAATGACCAAAAACAATGCTTAATTCCCAAGGGAATTCGAATTTGACAAAAACAGCTCAAAATGACCAAAAACAATGCTTAATTCCCAAGGGAATTCGAATTTGACAAACACAGCTCAAAAATGACCAAAAACAATGCTTAATTCCAAAGGGAATTCGCAATTAACAAAAACAGCTCAAAATGACCAAAAACAATGCTTAATTCTCAAGGGAATTCGAATTTGACAAAAACAATTCAAAATGACCAAATACATTGCTTAATTCCCAAGGGAATTCGAATTTGATAAAAACAGCTCATAATGACCAAAAACAATGCTCAATTCCCAAGGGAATTCGAATTTAACAAAAACAATTCAAAATGACCAAAAACAATGCTTAATTCCCAAGGGAATTCGAATTTGACAAAAACAGCTCAAAATGACCAAAACAATGCTTAATTCCAAAGGGAATTCGGAATTAACAAATACAGCTCAAAAAGACCAAAAATAATGCTTAATTCCAAAGGAAATTCGAATTTGATAAAAACAGCTCAAAATGACCAAAAACAATGCTGAATTCCCAAGGGAATTCGAATTTGACAAAAACAGCTCATAATGACCAAAAACAATGCTCAATTCCCAAGGGAATTCGAATTTAACAAAAACAGCTCAAAATGACCAAAAACAATGCTTAATTCCCAAGGGAATTTGAATTTGATAAAAACAGCTTAAAATGACCAAAAACATTGCTTAATTCCCAAAAGAATTCGAATTTGACAAAAACAGCTCAAAATGACCAAAAACAATGCTTAATTCCAAAGGGAATTCGGAATTAACAAAAACAGCTCAAAATGACCAAAAACAATGCTGAATTCCCAAGGGAATTCGAATTTGACAAAAACAGCTCATAATGACCAAAAACAATGCTCAATTCCCAAGGGAATTCTAATTTAACAAAAACAGTTCAAAATGACCAAAAACAATGCTTAATTCCCAAGGGAATTCGAATTTGACAAAAACAGCTCAAAATGACCAAATACAATGCTTAATTCACAAGGGAATTCGAATGTGATAAAAACAGCTCAAAATGACAAAAAACATTGCTTAATTCCCAAGGGAAATCGAAATTGACAAAAACAACTCAAAATGACCAAATACAATGCTTAATTCCCAAGGGAATTCGGAATTAACAAAACTGCTCAAAATGACCAAAAACAATGCTTAATTCTCAAAGGAAATTGAATTTGACAAAAACAGCTCAAAATGACCAAAAATAATTCTCAATTCTCAAGGGAATTCGAATTTAAGAAAAACAGCTCAAAATGACCAAAAACAATGCTTAACTCCCAAGGGAATTCGAATTTGACAAAAACAGCTCAAAATGACCAAAAACAATGCTTAATTCCCAAGGGAATTCGAATTTGACAAACACAGCTCAAAATGACCAAAAACAATGCTTAATTCCAAAGGGAATTCGCAATTAACAAAAACAGCTCAAAATGACCAAAAACAATGCTTAATTCTCAAGGGAATTCGAATTTGACAAAAACAATTCAAAATGACCAAATACATTGCTTAATTCCCAAGGGAATTCGAATTTGATAAAAACAGCTCAAAATGACCAAAAACAATGCTTAAATCCCAAGAGACTTCGAATTTGACAAAAACAGCTCATAATGACCAAAAACAATTCTCAATTCCCAAGGGAATTCGAATTTAACAAAAACAACTCAAAATGACCAAAAACAATGCTTAATTCCCAAGGGAATTCGAATTTGACAAAAACAGCTCAAAATGACCAAAACAATGCTTAATTCCAAAGGGAATTCGGAATTAACAAATACAGCTCAAAAAGACCAAAAATAATGCTTAATTCCCAAGGAAATTCGAATTTGATAAAAACAGCTCAAAATGACCAAAAACAATGCTGAATTCCCAAGGGAATTCGAATTTGACAAAAACAGCTCATAATGACCAAAAACAATGCTCAATTCCCAAGGGAATTCGAATTTAACAAAAACAGCTCAAAATGACCAAAAACAATGCTTAATTCCCAAGGGAATTTGAATTTGATAAAAACAGCTTAAAATGACCAAAAACATTGCTTAATTCCCAAAAGAATTCGAATTTGACAAAAACAGCTCAAAATGACCAAAAACAATGCTTAATTCCAAAGGGAATTCGGAATTAACAAAAACAGCTCAAAATGACCAAAAACAATGCTGAATTCCCAAGGGAATTCGAATTTGACAAAAACAGCTCAAAATGACCAAATACAATGCTTAATTCACAAGGGAATTCGAATGTGATAAAAACAGCTCAAAATGACAAAAAACATTTCTTAATTCCCAAGGGAAATCGAAATTGACAAAAACAACTCAAAATGACCAAATACAATGCTTAATTCCCAAGGGAATTCGGAATTAACAAAACTGCTCAAAATGACCAAAAACAATGCTTAATTCCAAAGGAAATTCGAATTTGATAAAAACAGCTCAAAATAACCAAAAACAATGCTTAATTCCCAAGGGAATTCGAATTTGACAAACACAGCTCAAAATGACCAAAAACAATGCTTAATTCCAAAGGGAATTCGGAATTAACAAAAACAGCTCAAAATGACCAAAAACAATGCTTAATTCCCAATGGAATTCGAATTTGATAAAAACAGCTCAAAATGACCAAAAACAATGCTTAATTCTCAAGGGAATTCGAATTTGACAAAAACAATTCAAAATGACCAAATACATTGCTTAATTCCAAAGGGAAATCGGAATTAACAAAAACAGCTCAAAATGACCAAAAACATTGCTTAAGTCCTAAGGGAATTCGAATTTGACAACAACAGCTCAAAATGACCAAAAACAATGCTTAAATCCCAAGGGGATTCGAATTTGATAAAAACAGCTCAAAATGACCAAAAACAATGCTTAAATCCGAAGGGAATTCGAATTTGATGAAAACAACTCGAAATGACCAAAAAAAATGCTTAATTCCAAAGGGAATTTGGAATTAACAAAAACAGTTCAAAAAGACCAAAAACAATGCTTAATTGCCAAGGAAATTCGAATTTGATAAAAACAGCTCAAAATGACCAAAAACAATGTTTGATTCCCAAGGGAATTCGAATTTGACAAAAACAACTCAAAATGTCCAAATACAATGCTTAATTCCCAAGAGAATTCGAATTTGACAAAAAAAGATCTCAAAATGACCAAAAACAATGCTTAATTCCAAAGGGAATTCGGAATTAACAAAAACAGCTCAAAATGACCAAAAACAATGCTGAATTCCTAAGGGAATTCGAATTTGACAAAAACAGCTCATAATGACCAAAAACAATGCTGAATTCCCAAGGGAATTCGAATTTAACAAAAACAGCTCAAAATGACCAAAAACAATGCTTAATTCCCAAGGGAAATTGAATTTGACAAAAACAGCTCAAAATGACCAAAAACAATGCTCAATTCTCAAGGGAATTCGAATTTAAGAAAAACAGCTCAAAATGACCAAAAACAATGCTTAATTCCCAAGGGAATTCGAATTTGACAAAAACAGCTCAAAATGACCAAAAACAATGCTTAATTCTCAAGGGAATTCGAATTTGACAAAAACAATTCAAAATGACCAAATACATTGCTTAATTCCAAAGGGAAATCGGAATTAACAAAAACAGCTCAAAATGACCAAAAACAATGCTTAAGTCCTAAGGGAATTCGAATTTGACAACAACAGCTCAAAATGACCAAAAACAATGCTTAAATCCCAAGGGAATTCGAATTTGATAAAAACAGCTCAAAATGACCAAAAACAATGCTTAATTCCCAAGGGAATTCGAATTTGACAAAAACAGCTCAAAATGACCAAAAACAATGCTTAATTCCCAAGGGAATTCGAATTTGACAAACACAGCTCAAAAATGACCAAAAACAATGCTTAATTCCAAAGGGAATTCGCAATTAACAAAAACAGCTCAAAATGACCAAAAACAATGCTTAATTCTCAAGGGAATTCGAATTTGACAAAAACAATTCAAAATGACCAAATACATTGCTTAATTCCCAAGGGAATTCGAATTTGATAAAAACAGCTCATAATGACCAAAAACAATGCTCAATTCCCAAGGGAATTCGAATTTAACAAAAACAACTCAAAATGACCAAAAACAATGCTTAATTCCCAAGGGAATTCGAATTTGACAAAAACAGCTCAAAATGACCAAAACAATGCTTAATTCCAAAGGGAATTCGGAATTAACAAATACAGCTCAAAAAGACCAAAAATAATGCTTAATTCCAAAGGAAATTCGAATTTGATAAAAACAGCTCAAAATGACCAAAAACAATGCTGAATTCCCAAGGGAATTCGAATTTGACAAAAACAGCTCATAATGACCAAAAACAATGCTCAATTCCCAAGGGAATTCGAATTTAACAAAAACAGCTCAAAATGACCAAAAACAATGCTTAATTCCCAAGGGAATTTGAATTTGATAAAAACAGCTTAAAATGACCAAAAACATTGCTTAATTCCCAAAAGAATTCGAATTTGACAAAAACAGCTCAAAATGACCAAAAACAATGCTTAATTCCAAAGGGAATTCGGAATTAACAAAAACAGCTCAAAATGACCAAAAACAATGCTGAATTCCCAAGGGAATTCGAATTTGACAAAAACAGCTCATAATGACCAAAAACAATGCTCAATTCCCAAGGGAATTCTAATTTAACAAAAACAGTTCAAAATGACCAAAAACAATGCTTAATTCCCAAGGGAATTCGAATTTGACAAAAACAGCTCAAAATGACCAAATACAATGCTTAATTCACAAGGGAATTCGAATGTGATAAAAACAGCTCAAAATGACAAAAAACATTGCTTAATTCCCAAGGGAAATCGAAATTGACAAAAACAACTCAAAATGACCAAATACAATGCTTAATTCCCAAGGGAATTCGGAATTAACAAAACTGCTCAAAATGACCAAAAACAATGCTTAATTCCAAAGGAAATTCGAATTTGATAAAAACAGCTCAAAATAACCAAAAACAATGCTTAATTCCCAAGGGAATTCGAATTTGACAAACACAGCTCAAAATGACCAAAAACAATGCTTAATTCCAAAGGGAATTCGGAATTAACAAAAACAGCTCAAAATGACCAAAAACAATGCTTAATTCCCAATGGAATTCGAATTTGATAAAAACAGCTCAAAATGACCAAAAACAATGCTTAATTCTCAAGGGAATTCGAATTTGACAAAAACAATTCAAAATGACCAAATACATTGCTTAATTCCAAAGGGAAATCGGAATTAACAAAAACAGCTCAAAATGACCAAAAACATTGCTTAAGTCCTAAGGGAATTCGAATTTGACAACAACAGCTCAAAATGACCAAAAACAATGCTTAAATCCCAAGGGGATTCGAATTTGATAAAAACAGCTCAAAATGACCAAAAACAATGCTTAAATCCGAAGGGAATTCGAATTTGATGAAAACAACTCGAAATGACCAAAAAAAATGCTTAATTCCAAAGGGAATTTGGAATTAACAAAAACAGTTCAAAAAGACCAAAAACAATGCTTAATTGCCAAGGAAATTCGAATTTGATAAAAACAGCTCAAAATGACCAAAAACAATGTTTGATTCCCAAGGGAATTCGAATTTGACAAAAACAACTCAAAATGTCCAAATACAATGCTTAATTCCCAAGAGAATTCGAATTTGACAAAAAAAGGTCTCAAAATGACCAAAAACAATGCTTAATTCCAAAGGGAATTCGGAATTAACAAAAACAGCTCAAAATGACCAAAAACAATGCTGAATTCTCAAGGGAATTCGAATTTGACAAAAACAATTCAAAATGACCAAATACATTGCTTAATTCCAAAGGGAAATCGGAATTAACAAAAACAGCTCAAAATGACCAAAAACATTGCTTAAGTCCTAAGGGAATTCGAATTTGACAACAACAGCTCAAAATGACCAAAAACAATGCTTAAATCCCAAGGGGATTCGAATTTGATAAAAACAGCTCAAAATGACCAAAAACAATGCTTAAATCCGAAGGGAATTCGAATTTGATGAAAACAACTCGAAATGACCAAAAAAAATGCTTAATTCCAAAGGGAATTTGGAATTAACAAAAACAGTTCAAAAAGACCAAAAACAATGCTTAATTGCCAAGGAAATTCGAATTTGATAAAAACAGCTCAAAATGACCAAAAACAATGTTTGATTCCCAAGGGAATTCGAATTTGACAAAAACAACTCAAAATGTCCAAATACAATGCTTAATTCCCAAGAGAATTCGAATTTGACAAAAAAAGGTCTCAAAATGACCAAAAACAATGCTTAATTCCAAAGGGAATTCGGAATTAACAAAAACAGCTCAAAATGACCAAAAACAATGCTGAATTCCTAAGGGAATTCGAATTTGACAAAAACAGCTCATAATGACCAAAAACAATGCTGAATTCCCAAGGGAATTCGAATTTAACAAAAACAGCTCAAAATGACCAAAAACAATGCTTAATTCCCAAGGGAAATTGAATTTGACAAAAACAGCTCAAAATGACCAAAAACAATGCTCAATTCTCAAGGGAATTCGAATTTAAGAAAAACAGCTCAAAATGACCAAAAACAATGCTTAATTCCCAAGGGAATTCGAATTTGACAAAAACAGCTCAAAATGACCAAAAACAGTGCTTAATTCTCAAGGGAATTCGAATTTGACAAAAACAATTCAAAATGACCAAATACATTGCTTAATTCCAAAGGGAAATCGGAATTAACAAAAACAGCTCAAAATGACCAAAAACAATGCTTAAGTCCTAAGGGAATTCGAATTTGACAACAACAGCTCAAAATGACCAAAAACAATGCTTAAATCCCAAGGGAATTCGAATTTGATAAAAACAGCTCAAAATGACCAAAAACAATGCTTAATTCCCAAGGGAATTCGAATTTGACAAAAACAGCTCAAAATGACCAAAAACAATGCTTAATTCCAAAGGGAATTCGCAATTAACAAAAACAGCTCAAAATGACCAAAAACAATGCTTAATTCCAAAGGGAATTCGCAATTAACAAAAACAGCTCAAAATGACCAAAAACAATGCTTAATTCTCAAGGGAATTCGAATTTGACAAAAACAATTCAAAATGACCGAATACATTGCTTAATTCCCAAGGGAATTCGAATTTGATAAAAACAGCTCAAAATGACCAAAAACAATGCTTAAATCCCAAAAGACTTCGAATTTGACAAAAACAGCTCATAATGACCAAAAACAATGCTCAATTCCCAAGGGAATTCGAATTTGAAAAAAACAGCTCAAAATGACCAAATACAATGCTTAATTCACAAGGGAATTCGAATTTGATAAAAACAGCTCAAAATGACAAAAAACATTGCTTAATTCCCAAGGGAAATCGAATTTGACAAAAACAACTCAAAATGACCAAACTCAATGCTTAATTCCCAAGAAAATTCGGAATTAACAAAAACAGCTCAAAGTGACCAAAAACAATGTTTGATTCCCAAGGGAATTCGAATTTGACAAAAACAACTCAAAATGTCCAAATACAATGCTTAATTCCCAAGAGAATTCGAATTTGACAAAAAAAGGTCTCAAAATGACCAAAAACAATGCTTAATTCCAAAGGGAATTCGGAATTAACAAAAACAGCTCAAAATGACCAAAAACAATGCTGAATTCCTAAGGGAATTCGAATTTGACAAAAACAGCTCATAACGACCAAAAACAATGCTGAATTCCCAAGGGAATTCGAATTTAACAAAAACAGCTTAAAATGACCAAAAACAATGCTTAATTCCCAAGGGAAATTGAATTTGACAAAAACAGCTTAAAATGACCAAAAACAATGCTCAATTCTCAAGGGAATTCGAATTTAAGAAAAACAGCTCAAAATGACCAAAAACAATGCTTAATTCCCAAGGGAATTCGAATTTGACAAAAACAGCTCAAAATGACCAAAAACAATGCTTAATTCTCAAGGGAATTCGAATTTGACAAAAACAATTCAAAATGACCAAATACATTGCTTAATTCCAAAGGGAAATCGGAATTAACAAAAACAGCTCAAAATGACCAAAAACAATGCTTAAGTCCTAAGGGAATTCGAATTTGACAACAACAGCTCAAAATGACCAAAAACAATGCTTAAATCCCAAGGGAATTCGAATTTGATAAAAACAGCTCAAAATGACCAAAAACAATGCTTAATTCCCAAGGGAATTCGAATTTGACAAAAACAGCTCAAAATGACCAAAAACAATGCTTAATTCCAAAGGGAATTCGCAATTAACAAAAACAGCTCAAAATGACCAAAAACAATGCTTAATTCCAAAGGGAATTCGCAATTAACAAAAACAGCTCAAAATGACCAAAAACAATGCTTAATTCCCAAGGGAATTTGAATTTGATAAAAACAGCTTAAAATGACCAAAAACATTGCTTAATTCCCAAAAGAATTCGAATTTGACAAAAACAGCTCAAAATGACCAAAAACAATGCTTAATTCCAAAGGGAATTCGGAATTAACAAAAACAGCTCAAAATGACCAAAAACAATGCTGAATTCCCAAGGGAATTCGAATTTGACAAAAACAGCTCATAATGACCAAAAACAATGCTCAATTCCCAAGGGAATTCTAATTTAACAAAAACAGTTCAAAATGACCAAAAACAATGCTTAATTCCCAAGGGAATTCGAATTTGACAAAAACAGCTCAAAATGACCAAATACAATGCTTAATTCACAAGGGAATTCGAATGTGATAAAAACAGCTCAAAATGACAAAAAACATTGCTTAATTCCCAAGGGAAATCGAAATTGACAAAAACAACTCAAAATGACCAAATACAATGCTTAATTCCCAAGGGAATTCGGAATTAACAAAACTGCTCAAAATGACCAAAAACAATGCTTAATTCTCAAAGGAAATTGAATTTGACAAAAACAGCTCAAAATGACCAAAAATAATTCTCAATTCTCAAGGGAATTCGAATTTAAGAAAAACAGCTCAAAATGACCAAAAACAATGCTTAACTCCCAAGGGAATTCGAATTTGACAAAAACAGCTCAAAATGACCAAAAACAATGCTTAATTCCCAAGGGAATTCGAATTTGACAAACACAGCTCAAAATGACCAAAAACAATGCTTAATTCCAAAGGGAATTCGCAATTAACAAAAACAGCTCAAAATGACCAAAAACAATGCTTAATTCTCAAGGGAATTCGAATTTGACAAAAACAATTCAAAATGACCAAATACATTGCTTAATTCCCAAGGGAATTCGAATTTGATAAAAACAGCTCAAAATGACCAAAAACAATGCTTAAATCCCAAGAGACTTCGAATTTGACAAAAACAGCTCATAATGACCAAAAACAATTCTCAATTCCCAAGGGAATTCGAATTTAACAAAAACAACTCAAAATGACCAAAAACAATGCTTAATTCCCAAGGGAATTCGAATTTGACAAAAACAGCTCAAAATGACCAAAACAATGCTTAATTCCAAAGGGAATTCGGAATTAACAAATACAGCTCAAAAAGACCAAAAATAATGCTTAATTCCCAAGGAAATTCGAATTTGATAAAAACAGCTCAAAATGACCAAAAACAATGCTGAATTCCCAAGGGAATTCGAATTTGACAAAAACAGCTCATAATGACCAAAAACAATGCTCAATTCCCAAGGGAATTCGAATTTAACAAAAACAGCTCAAAATGACCAAAAACAATGCTTAATTCCCAAGGGAATTTGAATTTGATAAAAACAGCTTAAAATGACCAAAAACATTGCTTAATTCCCAAAAGAATTCGAATTTGACAAAAACAGCTCAAAATGACCAAAAACAATGCTTAATTCCAAAGGGAATTCGGAATTAACAAAAACAGCTCAAAATGACCAAAAACAATGCTGAATTCCCAAGGGAATTCGAATTTGACAAAAACAGCTCAAAATGACCAAATACAATGCTTAATTCACAAGGGAATTCGAATGTGATAAAAACAGCTCAAAATGACAAAAAACATTGCTTAATTCCCAAGGGAAATCGAAATTGACAAAAACAACTCAAAATGACCAAATACAATGCTTAATTCCCAAGGGAATTCGGAATTAACAAAACTGCTCAAAATGACCAAAAACAATGCTTAATTCCAAAGGAAATTCGAATTTGATAAAAACAGCTCAAAATAACCAAAAACAATGCTTAATTCCCAAGGGAATTCGAATTTGACAAACACAGCTCAAAATGACCAAAAACAATGCTTAATTCCAAAGGGAATTCGGAATTAACAAAAACAGCTCAAAATGACCAAAAACAATGCTTAATTCCCAATGGAATTCGAATTTGATAAAAACAGCTCAAAATGACCAAAAACAATGCTTAATTCTCAAGGGAATTCGAATTTGACAAAAACAATTCAAAATGACCAAATACATTGCTTAATTCCAAAGGGAAATCGGAATTAACAAAAACAGCTCAAAATGACCAAAAACATTGCTTAAGTCCTAAGGGAATTCGAATTTGACAACAACAGCTCAAAATGACCAAAAACAATGCTTAAATCCCAAGGGGATTCGAATTTGATAAAAACAGCTCAAAATGACCAAAAACAATGCTTAAATCCGAAGGGAATTCGAATTTGATGAAAACAACTCGAAATGACCAAAAAAAATGCTTAATTCCAAAGGGAATTTGGAATTAACAAAAACAGTTCAAAAAGACCAAAAACAATGCTTAATTGCCAAGGAAATTCGAATTTGATAAAAACAGCTCAAAATGACCAAAAACAATGTTTGATTCCCAAGGGAATTCGAATTTGACAAAAACAACTCAAAATGTCCAAATACAATGCTTAATTCCCAAGAGAATTCGAATTTGACAATAAAAGATCTCAAAATGACCAAAAACAATGCTTAATTCCAAAGGGAATTCGGAATTAACAAAAACAGCTCAAAATGACCAAAAACAATGCTGAATTCCTAAGGGAATTCGAATTTGACAAAAACAGCTCATAATGACCAAAAACAATGCTGAATTCCCAAGGGAATTCGAATTTAACAAAAACAGCTCAAAATGACCAAAAACAATGCTTAATTCCCAAGGGAAATTGAATTTGACAAAAACAGCTCAAAATGACCAAAAACAATGCTCAATTCTCAAGGGAATTCGAATTTAAGAAAAACAGCTCAAAATGACCAAAAACAATGCTTAATTCCCAAGGGAATTCGAATTTGACAAAAACAGCTCAAAATGACCAAAAACAATGCTTAATTCTCAAGGGAATTCGAATTTGACAAAAACAATTCAAAATGACCAAATACATTGCTTAATTCCAAAGGGAAATCGGAATTAACAAAAACAGCTCAAAATGACCAAAAACAATGCTTAAGTCCTAAGGGAATTCGAATTTGACAACAACAGCTCAAAATGACCAAAAACAATGCTTAAATCCCAAGGGAATTCGAATTTGATAAAAACAGCTCAAAATGACCAAAAACAATGCTTAATTCCCAAGGGAATTCGAATTTGACAAAAACAGCTCAAAATGACCAAAAACAATGCTTAATTCCCAAGGGAATTCGAATTTGACAAACACAGCTCAAAAATGACCAAAAACAATGCTTAATTCCAAAGGGAATTCGCAATTAACAAAAACAGCTCAAAATGACCAAAAACAATGCTTAATTCTCAAGGGAATTCGAATTTGACAAAAACAATTCAAAATGACCAAATACATTGCTTAATTCCCAAGGGAATTCGAATTTGATAAAAACAGCTCATAATGACCAAAAACAATGCTCAATTCCCAAGGGAATTCGAATTTAACAAAAACAACTCAAAATGACCAAAAACAATGCTTAATTCCCAAGGGAATTCGAATTTGACAAAAACAGCTCAAAATGACCAAAACAATGCTTAATTCCAAAGGGAATTCGGAATTAACAAATACAGCTCAAAAAGACCAAAAATAATGCTTAATTCCAAAGGAAATTCGAATTTGATAAAAACAGCTCAAAATGACCAAAAACAATGCTGAATTCCCAAGGGAATTCGAATTTGACAAAAACAGCTCATAATGACCAAAAACAATGCTCAATTCCCAAGGGAATTCGAATTTAACAAAAACAGCTCAAAATGACCAAAAACAATGCTTAATTCCCAAGGGAATTTGAATTTGATAAAAACAGCTTAAAATGACCAAAAACATTGCTTAATTCCCAAAAGAATTCGAATTTGACAAAAACAGCTCAAAATGACCAAAAACAATGCTTAATTCCAAAGGGAATTCGGAATTAACAAAAACAGCTCAAAATGACCAAAAACAATGCTGAATTCCCAAGGGAATTCGAATTTGACAAAAACAGCTCATAATGACCAAAAACAATGCTCAATTCCCAAGGGAATTCTAATTTAACAAAAACAGTTCAAAATGACCAAAAACAATGCTTAATTCCCAAGGGAATTCGAATTTGACAAAAACAGCTCAAAATGACCAAATACAATGCTTAATTCACAAGGGAATTCGAATTTGATAAAAACAGCTCATAATGACAAAAAACATTGCTTAATTCCCAAGGGAAATCGAAATTTACAAAAACAACTCAAAATGACCAAATACAATGCTTAATTCCCAAGGGAATTCGGAATTAACAAAACTGCTCAAAATGACCAAAAACAATGCTTAATTCCAAAGGAAATTCGAATTTGATAAAAACAGCTCAAAATAACCAAAAACAATGCTTAATTCCCAAGGGAATTCGAATTTGACAAACACAGCTCAAAATGACCAAAAACAATGCTTAATTCCAAAGGGAATTCGGAATTAACAAAAACAGCTCAAAATGACCAAAAACAATGCTTAATTCCCAATGGAATTCGAATTTGATAAAAACAGCTCAAAATGACCAAAAACAATGCTTAATTCTCAAGGGAATTCGAATTTGACAAAAACAATTCAAAATGACCAAATACATTGCTTAATTCCAAAGGGAAATCGGAATTAACAAAAACAGCTCAAAATGACCAAAAACATTGCTTAAGTCCTAAGGGAATTCGAATTTGACAACAACAGCTCAAAATGACCAAAAACAATGCTTAAATCCCAAGGGGATTCGAATTTGATAAAAACAGCTCAAAATGACCAAAAACAATGCTTAAATCCGAAGGGAATTCGAATTTGATGAAAACAACTCGAAATGACCAAAAAAAATGCTTAATTCCAAAGGGAATTTGGAATTAACAAAAACAGTTCAAAAAGACCAAAAACAATGCTTAATTGCCAAGGAAATTCGAATTTGATAAAAACAGCTCAAAATGACCAAAAACAATGTTTGATTCCCAAGGGAATTCGAATTTGACAAAAACAACTCAAAATGTCCAAATACAATGCTTAATTCCCAAGAGAATTCGAATTTGACAAAAAAAGGTCTCAAAATGACCAAAAACAATGCTTAATTCCAAAGGGAATTCGGAATTAACAAAAACAGCTCAAAATGACCAAAAACAATGCTGAATTCTCAAGGGAATTCGAATTTGACAAAAACAATTCAAAATGACCAAATACATTGCTTAATTCCAAAGGGAAATCGGAATTAACAAAAACAGCTCAAAATGACCAAAAACATTGCTTAAGTCCTAAGGGAATTCGAATTTGACAACAACAGCTCAAAATGACCAAAAACAATGCTTAAATCCCAAGGGGATTCGAATTTGATAAAAACAGCTCAAAATGACCAAAAACAATGCTTAAATCCGAAGGGAATTCGAATTTGATGAAAACAACTCGAAATGACCAAAAAAAATGCTTAATTCCAAAGGGAATTTGGAATTAACAAAAACAGTTCAAAAAGACCAAAAACAATGCTTAATTGCCAAGGAAATTCGAATTTGATAAAAACAGCTCAAAATGACCAAAAACAATGTTTGATTCCCAAGGGAATTCGAATTTGACAAAAACAACTCAAAATGTCCAAATACAATGCTTAATTCCCAAGAGAATTCGAATTTGACAAAAAAAGGTCTCAAAATGACCAAAAACAATGCTTAATTCCAAAGGGAATTCGGAATTAACAAAAACAGCTCAAAATGACCAAAAACAATGCTGAATTCCTAAGGGAATTCGAATTTGACAAAAACAGCTCATAATGACCAAAAACAATGCTGAATTCCCAAGGGAATTCGAATTTAACAAAAACAGCTCAAAATGACCAAAAACAATGCTTAATTCCCAAGGGAAATTGAATTTGACAAAAACAGCTCAAAATGACCAAAAACAATGCTCAATTCTCAAGGGAATTCGAATTTAAGAAAAACAGCTCAAAATGACCAAAAACAATGCTTAATTCCCAAGGGAATTCGAATTTGACAAAAACAGCTCAAAATGACCAAAAACAGTGCTTAATTCTCAAGGGAATTCGAATTTGACAAAAACAATTCAAAATGACCAAATACATTGCTTAATTCCAAAGGGAAATCGGAATTAACAAAAACAGCTCAAAATGACCAAAAACAATGCTTAAGTCCTAAGGGAATTCGAATTTGACAACAACAGCTCAAAATGACCAAAAACAATGCTTAAATCCCAAGGGAATTCGAATTTGATAAAAACAGCTCAAAATGACCAAAAACAATGCTTAATTCCCAAGGGAATTCGAATTTGACAAAAACAGCTCAAAATGACCAAAAACAATGCTTAATTCCAAAGGGAATTCGCAATTAACAAAAACAGCTCAAAATGACCAAAAACAATGCTTAATTCCAAAGGGAATTCGCAATTAACAAAAACAGCTCAAAATGACCAAAAACAATGCTTAATTCTCAAGGGAATTCGAATTTGACAAAAACAATTCAAAATGACCGAATACATTGCTTAATTCCCAAGGGAATTCGAATTTGATAAAAACAGCTCAAAATGACCAAAAACAATGCTTAAATCCCAAAAGACTTCGAATTTGACAAAAACAGCTCATAATGACCAAAAACAATGCTCAATTCCCAAGGGAATTCGAATTTGAAAAAAACAGCTCAAAATGACCAAATACAATGCTTAATTCACAAGGGAATTCGAATTTGATAAAAACAGCTCAAAATGACAAAAAACATTGCTTAATTCCCAAGGGAAATCGAATTTGACAAAAACAACTCAAAATGACCAAACTCAATGCTTAATTCCCAAGAAAATTCGGAATTAACAAAAACAGCTCAAAGTGACCAAAAACAATGTTTGATTCCCAAGGGAATTCGAATTTGACAAAAACAACTCAAAATGTCCAAATACAATGCTTAATTCCCAAGAGAATTCGAATTTGACAAAAAAAGGTCTCAAAATGACCAAAAACAATGCTTAATTCCAAAGGGAATTCGGAATTAACAAAAACAGCTCAAAATGACCAAAAACAATGCTGAATTCCTAAGGGAATTCGAATTTGACAAAAACAGCTCATAACGACCAAAAACAATGCTGAATTCCCAAGGGAATTCGAATTTAACAAAAACAGCTTAAAATGACCAAAAACAATGCTTAATTCCCAAGGGAAATTGAATTTGACAAAAACAGCTTAAAATGACCAAAAACAATGCTCAATTCTCAAGGGAATTCGAATTTAAGAAAAACAGCTCAAAATGACCAAAAACAATGCTTAATTCCCAAGGGAATTCGAATTTGACAAAAACAGCTCAAAATGACCAAAAACAATGCTTAATTCTCAAGGGAATTCGAATTTGACAAAAACAATTCAAAATGACCAAATACATTGCTTAATTCCAAAGGGAAATCGGAATTAACAAAAACAGCTCAAAATGACCAAAAACAATGCTTAAGTCCTAAGGGAATTCGAATTTGACAACAACAGCTCAAAATGACCAAAAACAATGCTTAAATCCCAAGGGAATTCGAATTTGATAAAAACAGCTCAAAATGACCAAAAACAATGCTTAATTCCCAAGGGAATTCGAATTTGACAAAAACAGCTCAAAATGACCAAAAACAATGCTTAATTCCAAAGGGAATTCGCAATTAACAAAAACAGCTCAAAATGACCAAAAACAATGCTTAATTCCAAAGGGAATTCGCAATTAACAAAAACAGCTCAAAATGACCAAAAACAATGCTTAATTCTCAAGGGAATTCGAATTTGACAAAAACAATTCAAAATGACCGAATACATTGCTTAATTCCCAAGGGAATTCGAATTTGATAAAAACAGCTCAAAATGACCAAAAACAATGCTTAAATCCCAAAAGACTTCGAATTTGACAAAAACAGCTCATAATGACCAAAAACAATGCTCAATTCTCAAGGGAATTCGAATTTGAAAAAAACAGCTCAAAATGACCAAATACAATGCTTAATTCCCAAGGGAATTCGAATTTGATAAAAACAGCTCAAAATGACAAAAAACATTGCTTAATTCCCAAGGGAAATCGAATTTGACAAAAACAACTCAAAATGACCAAACACAATGCTTAATTCCCAAGGAAATTCGGAATTAACAAAAACAGCTCAAAGTGACCAAAAACAATGCTTAATTCCCAATGGAATTCGAATTTGATAAAAACAGCTCAAAATGACCAAAAACAATGCTTAATTCTCAAGGGAATTCGAATTTGACAAAAACAATTCAAAATGACCGAATACATTGCTTAATTCCCAAGGGAATTCGAATTTGATAAAAACAGCTCAAAATGACCAAAAACAATGCTTAAATCCCAAAAGACTTCGAATTTGACAAAAACAGCTCATAATGACCAAAAACAATGCTCAATTCTCAAGGGAATTCGAATTTGAAAAAAACAGCTCAAAATGACCAAATACAATGCTTAATTCACAAGGGAATTCGAATTTGATAAAAACAGCTCAAAATGACAAAAAACATTGCTTAATTCCCAAGGGAAATCGAATTTGACAAAAACAACTCAAAATGACCAAACACAATGCTTAATTCCCAAGGAAATTCGGAATTAACAAAAACAGCTCAAAGTGACCAAAAACAATGCTTAATTCCCAATGGAATTCGAATTTGATAAAAACAGCTCAAAATGACCAAAAACAATGCTTAATTCTCAAGGGAATTCGAATTTGACAAAAACAATTCAAAATGACCAAATACATTGCTTAATTCCAAAGGGAAATCGGAATTAACAAAAACAGCTCAAAATGACCAAAAACAATGCTTAAGTCCTAAGGGAATTCGAATTTGACAACAACAGCTCAAAATGACCAAAAACAATGCTTAAATCCCAAGGGAATTCGAATTTGATAAAAACAGCTCAAAATGACCAAAAACAATGCTTAAATCCGAAGGGAATTTGAATTTGAAAAAAACAACTCGAAATGACCAAAAAAAAAAGCTTAATTCAAAAGGGAATTTGTAATTAACAAAAACAGTTCAAAAAGACCAAAAACAATGCTTAATTGCCAAGGAAATTCGAATTTGACAAAAACAACTTAAAATGACCAAATACAATGCTTAATTCCCAAGAGAATTCGAATTTGACAAAAACAGCTCAAAATGACCAAAAACAATGCTTAATTCCAAAGGGAATTCGGAATTAACAAAATCAGCTCAAAATGACCGAAAACAATGCTGAATTCCTAAGGGAATTCGAATTTGACAAAAACAGCTCATAATGACCAAAAACAATGCTGAATTCCCAAGGGAATTCGAATTTAACAAAAACAGCTCAAAATGACCAAAAACAATGCTTAATTCTCAAGGGAATTCGAATTTGAAAAAAACAGCTCAAAATGACCAAATACAATGCTTAATTCACAAGGGAATTCGAATTTGATAAAAACAGCTCAAAATGACAAAAAACATTGCTTAATTCCCAAGGGAAATCGAATTTGACAAAAACAACTCAAAATGACCAAACACAATGCTTAATTCCCAAGGAAATTCGGAATTAACAAAAACAGCTCAAAGTGACCAAAAACAATGCTTAATTCCCAATGGAATTCGAATTTGATAAAAACAGCTCAAAATGACCAAAAACAATGCTTAATTCTCAAGGGAATTCGAATTTGACAAAAACAATTCAAAATGACCGAATACATTGCTTAATTCTCAAGGGAATTCGAATTTGAAAAAAACAGCTCAAAATGACCAAATACAATGCTTAATTCACAAGGGAATTCGAATTTGATAAAAACAGCTCAAAATGACAAAAAACATTGCTTAATTCCCAAGGGAAATCGAATTTGACAAAAACAACTCAAAATGACCAAACACAATGCTTAATTCCCAAGGAAATTCGGAATTAACAAAAACAGCTCAAAGTGACCAAAAACAATGCTTAATTCCCAATGGAATTCGAATTTGATAAAAACAGCTCAAAATGACCAAAAACAATGCTTAATTCTCAAGGGAATTCGAATTTGACAAAAACAATTCAAAATGACCAAATACATTGCTTAATTCCAAAGGGAAATCGGAATTAACAAAAACAGCTCAAAATGACCAAAAACAATGCTTAAGTCCTAAGGGAATTCGAATTTGACAACAACAGCTCAAAATGACCAAAAACAATGCTTAAATCCCAAGGGAATTCGAATTTGATAAAAACAGCTCAAAATGACCAAAAACAATGCTTAAATCCGAAGGGAATTTGAATTTGAAAAAAACAACTCGAAATGACCAAAAAAAAAAGCTTAATTCAAAAGGGAATTTGTAATTAACAAAAACAGTTCAAAAAGACCAAAAACAATGCTTAATTGCCAAGGAAATTCGAATTTGACAAAAACAACTTAAAATGACCAAATACAATGCTTAATTCCCAAGAGAATTCGAATTTGACAAAAACAGCTCAAAATGACCAAAAACAATGCTTAATTCCAAAGGGAATTCGGAATTAACAAAATCAGCTCAAAATGACCGAAAACAATGCTGAATTCCTAAGGGAATTCGAATTTGACAAAAACAGCTCATAATGACCAAAAACAATGCTGAATTCCCAAGGGAATTCGAATTTAACAAAAACAGCTCAAAATGACCAAAAACAATGCTTAATTCTCAAGGGAATTCGAATTTAAGAAAAACAGCTCAAAATGACCAAAAACAATGCTTAATTCCCAAGGGAATTCGAATTTGACAAAAACAGCTCAAAATGACCAAAAACAATGCTTAATTCCCAAGGGAATTCGAATTTGACAAACACAGCTCAAAATGACCAAAAACAATGCTTAATTCCAAAGGGAATTCGGAATTAACAAAAACAGCTCAAAATGACCAAAAACAATGCTTAATTCTCAAGGGAATTCGAATTTGACAAAAACAATTCAAAATGACCAAATACATTGCTTAATTCCCAAGGGAATTCGAATTTGATAAAAACAGCTCAAAATGACCAAAAACAATGCTTAAATCCCAAGAGACTTCGAATTTGACAAAAACAGCTCATAATGACCAAAAACAATGCTTAATTCCAAAGGAAATTCGAATTTGATAAAAACAGCTCAAAATAACCAAAAACAATGCTTAATTCCCAAGGGAATTCGAATTTGACAAACACAGCTCAAAATGACCAAAAACAATGCTTAATTCTCAAGGGAATTCGAATTTGACAAAAACAATTCAAAATGACCAAATACATTGCTTAATTCCAAAGGGAAATCGGAATTAACAAAAACAGCTCAAAATGACCAAAAACATTGCTTAAGTCCTAAGGGAATTCGAATTTGACAACAACAGCTCAAAATGACCAAAAACAATGCTTAAATCCCAAGGGGATTCGAATTTGATAAAAACAGCTCAAAATGACCAAAAACAATGCTTAATTCCCAAGGGAATTCGAATTTGACAAAAACAGCTCAAAATGACCAAAACAATGCTTAATTCCAAAGGGAATTCGGAATTAACAAATACAGCTCAAAAAGACCAAAAATAATGCTTAATTCCCAAGGAAATCGAATTTGATAAAAACAGCTCAAAATGACCAAAAACAATGCTGAATTCCCAAGGGAATTCGAATTTGACAAAAACAGCTCATAATGACCAAAAACAATGCTCAATTCCCAAGGGAAATCGAATTTAGCAAAAACAGTTCAAAATGACCAAAAACAATGCTTAATTCCCAAGGGAATTCGAATTTGACAAAAACAGCTCAAAATGACCAAATACAATGCTTAATTCCCAAGGGAATTCGGAATTAACAAAACTGCTCAAAATGACCAAAAACAATGCTTAATTCCAAAGGAAATTCGAATTTGATAAAAACAGCTCAAAATAACCAAAAACAATGCTTAATTCCCAAGGGAATTCGAATTTGACAAACACAGCTCAAAATGACCAAAAACAATGCTTAATTCCAATGGGAATTCGGAATTAACAAAAACAGCTCAAAATGACCAAAAACAATGCTTAATTCCCAATGGAATTCGAATTTGATAAAAACAGCTCAAAATGACCAAAAACAATGCTTAATTCTCAAGGGAATTCGAATTTGACAAAAACAATTCAAAATGACCAAATACATTGCTTAATTCCAAAGGGAAATCGGAATTAACAAAAACAGCTCAAAATGACCAAAAACATTGCTTAAGTCCTAAGGGAATTCGAATTTGACAACAACAGCTCAAAATGACCAAAAACAATGCTTAAATCCCAAGGGGATTCGAATTTGATAAAAACAGCTCAAAATGACCAAAAAAAATGCTTAATTCCAAAGGGAATTTGGAATTAACAAAAACAGTTCAAAAAGACCAAAAACAATGCTTAATTGCCAAGGAAATTCGAATTTGATAAAAACAGCTCAAAATGACCAAAAACAATATTTGATTCCCAAGGGAATTCGAATTTGACAAAAACAACTCAAAATGTCCAAATACAATGCTTAATTCCCAAGAGAATTCGAATTTGACAAAAAAAGGTCTCAAAATGACCAAAAACAATGCTTAATTCCAATGGGAATTCGGAATTAACAAAAACAGCTCAAAATGACCAAAAACAACGCTGAATTCCTAAGGGAATTCGAATTTGACAAAAACAGCTCATAATGACCAAAAACAATGCTGAATTCCCAAGGGAATTCGAATTTAACAAAAACAGCTCAAAATGACCAAAAACAATGCTTAATTCCCAAGGGAAATTGAATTTGACAAAAACAGCTCAAAATGACCAAAAACAATGCTCAATTCTCAAGGGAATTCGAATTTAAGAAAAACAGCTCAAAATGACCAAAAACAATGCTTAATTCCCAAGGGAATTCGAATTTGACAAAAACAGCTCAAAATGACCAAAAACAATGCTTAATTCTCAAGGGAATTCGAATTTGACAAAAACAATTCAAAATGACCAAATACATTGCTTAATTCCAAAGGGAAATCGGAATTAACAAAAACAGCTCAAAATGACCAAAAACAATGCTTAAGTCCTAAGGGAATTCGAATTTGACAACAACAGCTCAAAATGACCAAAAACAATGCTTAAATCCCAAGGGAATTCGAATTTGATAAAAACAGCTCAAAATGACCAAAAACAATGCTTAATTCCCAAGGGAATTCGAATTTGACAAAAACAGCTCAAAATGACCAAAAACAATGCTTAATTCAAAAGGGAATTCGCAATTAACAAAAACAGCTCAAAATGACCAAAAACAATGCTTAATTCTCAAGGGAATTCGAATTTGACAAAAACAATTCAAAATGACCGAATACATTGCTTAATTCCCAAGGGAATTCGAATTTGATAAAAACAGCTCAAAATGACCAAAAACAATGCTTAAATCCCAAAAGACTTCGAATTTGACAAAAACAGCTCATAATGACCAAAAACAATGCTCAATTCCCAAGGGAATTCGAATTTGAAAAAAACAGCTCAAAATGACCAAATACAATGCTTAATTCACAAGGGAATTCGAATTTGATAAAAACAGCTCAAAATGACAAAAAACATTGCTTAATTCCCAAGTGAAATCGAATTTGACAAAAACAACTAAAAATGACCAAATACAATGCTTAATTCACAAGAGAATTTGAATTTGACTAAAACAGCTCAAAATGACCAAAAACAATGCTTAATTCCAGAGGGAATTCAGAATTAACAAAAACAGCTCAAAAGGACCAAAAACAATGCTGAATTCCCAAGGGAATTCGAATTTGACAAAAACAGCTCATAATGACCAAAAACAATGCTGAATTCACAAGGGAATTCGAATTTAACAAAAACAGCTCAAAATGACCAAAAACAATGCTTAATTCCCAAGGGAATTCGAATTTGAGAAAAACAGCTCAAAATGACCAAATACAATGCTTAATTCACAAGGGAATTCGAATTTGATAAAAACAGCTCAAAATGACAAAAAACATTGCTTAATTCCGAAGGGAAATCGAATTTGACAAAAACAACTCAAAATGACCAAATACAATGCTTAATTCCCAAGGAAATTCGGAATTAACAAAAACAGCTCAAAATGACCAAAAACAATGCTTGATTCCCAAGGGAATTCGAATTTGACAAAAACAGCTCAAAATGACCAAAAACAGTGCTTAATTCCAAAGGGAATTCAGAATTAACAAAAACAGCTCAAAAGGACCAAAAACAATGCTGAATTCCCAAGGGAATTCAAATTTGACAAAAACAGCTCATAATGACCAAAAACAATGCTGAATTCACAAGGGAATTCGAATATAACAAAAACAGCTCAAAATGACCAAAAACAATGCTTAATTCCCAAGGGAATTCGAATTTGAAAAAAACAGCTCAAAATGACCAAATACAATGCTTAATTCACAAGGGAATTGGAGTTTGATAAAAACAGCTCAAAATGACAAAAACATTGCTTAATTCCCAAGGGAAATCGAATTTGACAAAAACAACTCAAAATGACCAAACACAATGCTTAATTCCCAAGGAAATTCGGAATTAACAAAAACAGCTCAAAGTGACCAAAAACAATGCTTAATTCCCAAAGGAATTCGAATTTGATAAAAACAGCTCAAAATAACCAAAAACAATGCTTAAATCCCAAGAGAATTCGAATTTGACAAAAACAGCTCAAAATGACCAAAACAATGCTTAATTCCAAACGGAATTCGGAATTAACAAAAACAACTCAAAAAGACCAAAGCAATGCTTAACTCCCAATGGAATTCGAATTTGATAAAAACAGCTCAAAATGACCAAAAACAATGCTTAATTCTCAAGGGAATTCGAATTTGACAAAAACAATTCAAAATGACCAAATACATTGCTTAATTCCAAAGGGAAATCGGAATTAACAAAAACAGCTCAAAATGACCAAAAACAATGCTTAAGTCCTAAGGGAATTCGAATTTGACAACAACAGCTCAAAATGACCAAAAACAATGCTTAATTGCCAAGGAAATTCGAATTTGATAAAAACAGCTCAAAATGACCAAAAACAATGTTTGATTCCCAAGGGAATTCGAATTTGACAAAAACAACTCAAAATGTCCAAATACAATGCTTAATTCCCAAGAGAATTCGAATTTGACAAAAAAAGGTCTCAAAATGACCAAAAACAATGCTTAATTCCAATGGGAATTCGGAATTAACAAAAACAGCTCAAAATGACCAAAAACAACGCTGAATTCCTAAGGGAATTCGAATTTGACAAAAACAGCTCATAATGACCAAAAACAATGCTGAATTCCCAAGGGAATTCGAATTTAACAAAAACAGCTCAAAATGACCAAAAACAATGCTTAATTCCCAAGGGAAATTGAATTTGACAAAAACAGCTCAAAATGACCAAAAACAATGCTCAATTCTCAAGGGAATTCGAATTTAAGAAAAACAGCTCAAAATGACCAAAAACAATGCTTAATTCCCAAGGGAATTCGAATTTGACAAAAACAGCTCAAAATGACCAAAAACAATGCTTAATTCTCAAGGGAATTCGAATTTGACAAAAACAATTCAAAATGACCAAATACATTGCTTAATTCCAAAGGGAAATCGGAATTAACAAAAACAGCTCAAAATGACCAAAAACAATGCTTAAGTCCTAAGGGAATTCGAATTTGACAACAACAGCTCAAAATGACCAAAAACAATGCTTAAATCCCAAGGGAATTCGAATTTGATAAAAACAGCTCAAAATGACCAAAAACAATGCTTAATTCCCAAGGGAATTCGAATTTGACAAAAACAGCTCAAAATGACCAAAAACAATGCTTAATTCAAAAGGGAATTCGCAATTAACAAAAACAGCTCAAAATGACCAAAAACAATGCTTAATTCCAAAGGGAATTCGCAATTAACAAAAACAGCTCAAAATGACCAAAAACAATGCTTAATTCTCAAGGGAATTCGAATTTGACAAAAACAATTCAAAATGACCGAATACATTGCTTAATTCCCAAGGGAATTCGAATTTGATAAAAACAGCTCAAAATGACCAAAAACAATGCTTAAATCCCAAAAGACTTCGAATTTGACAAAAACAGCTCATAATGACCAAAAACAATGCTCAATTCCCAAGGGAATTCGAATTTGAAAAAAACAGCTCAAAATGACCAAATACAATGCTTAATTCACAAGGGAATTCGAATTTGATAAAAACAGCTCAAAATGACAAAAAACATTGCTTAATTCCCAAGTGAAATCGAATTTGACAAAAACAACTAAAAATGACCAAATACAATGCTTAATTCACAAGAGAATTTGACTTTGACTAAAACAGCTCAAAATGACCAAAAACAATGCTGAATTCCCAAGGGAATTCGAATTTGACAAAAACAGCTCATAATGACCAAAAACAATGCTGAATTCACAAGGGAATTCGAATTTAACAAAAACAGCTCAAAATGACCAAAAACAATGCTTAATTCCCAAGGGAATTCGAATTTGAGAAAAACAGCTCAAAATGACCAAATACAATGCTTAATTCACAAGGGAATTCGAATTTGATAAAAACAGCTCAAAATGACAAAAAACATTGCTTAATTCCGAAGGGAAATCGAATTTGACAAAAACAACTCAAAATGACCAAATACAATGCTTAATTCCCAAGGAAATTCGGAATTAACAAAAACAGCTCAAAATGACCAAAAACAATGCTTGATTCCCAAGGGAATTCTAATTTAACAAAAACAGTTCAAAATGACCAAAAACAATGCTTAATTCCCAAGGGAATTCGAATTTGACAAAAACAGCTCAAAATGACCAAATACAATGCTTAATTCACAAGGGAATTCGAATGTGATAAAAACAGCTCAAAATGACAAAAAACATTGCTTAATTCCCAAGGGAAATCGAAATTGACAAAAACAACTCAAAATGACCAAATACAATGCTTAATTCCCAAGGGAATTCGGAATTAACAAAACTGCTCAAAATGACCAAAAACAATGCTTAATTCCAAAGGAAATTCGAATTTGATAAAAACAGCTCAAAATAACCAAAAACAATGCTTAATTCCCAAGGGAATTCGAATTTGACAAACACAGCTCAAAATGACCAAAAACAATGCTTAATTCCAAAGGGAATTCGGAATTAACAAAAACAGCTCAAAATGACCAAAAACAATGCTTAATTCCCAATGGAATTCGAATTTGATAAAAACAGCTCAAAATGACCAAAAACAATGCTTAATTCTCAAGGGAATTCGAATTTGACAAAAACAATTCAAAATGACCAAATACATTGCTTAATTCCAAAGGGAATTTGGAATTAACAAAAACAGTTCAAAAAGACCAAAAACAATGCTTAATTGCCAAGGAAATTCGAATTTGATAAAAACAGCTCAAAATGACCAAAAACAATGTTTGATTCCCAAGGGAATTCGAATTTGACAAAAACAACTCAAAATGTCCAAATACAATGCTTAATTCCCAAGAGAATTCGAATTTGACAAAAAAAGGTCTCAAAATGACCAAAAACAATGCTTAATTCCAAAGGGAATTCGGAATTAACAAAAACAGCTCAAAATGACCAAAAACAATGCTGAATTCTCAAGGGAATTCGAATTTGACAAAAACAATTCAAAATGACCAAATACATTGCTTAATTCCAAAGGGAAATCGGAAGTAACAAAAACAGCTCAAAATGACCAAAAACATTGCTTAAGTCCTAAGGGAATTCGAATTTGACAACAACAGCTCAAAATGACCAAAAACAATGCTTAAATCCCAAGGGGATTCGAATTTGATAAAAACAGCTCAAAATGACCAAAAACAATGCTTAAATCCGAAGGGAATTCGAATTTGATGAAAACAACTCGAAATGACCAAAAAAAATGCTTAATTCCAAAGGGAATTTGGAATTAACAAAAACAGTTCAAAAAGACCAAAAACAATGCTTAATTGCCAAGGAAATTCGAATTTGATAAAAACAGCTCAAAATGACCAAAAACAATGTTTGATTCCCAAGGGAATTCGAATTTGACAAAAACAACTCAAAATGTCCAAATACAATGCTTAATTCCCAAGAGAATTCGAATTTGACAAAAAAAGGTCTCAAAATGACCAAAAACAATGCTTAATTCCAAAGGGAATTCGGAATTAACAAAAACAGCTCAAAATGACCAAAAACAATGCTGAATTCCTAAGGGAATTCGAATTTGACAAAAACAGCTCATAATGACCAAAAACAATGCTGAATTCCCAAGGGAATTCGAATTTAACAAAAACAGCTCAAAATGACCAAAAACAATGCTTAATTCCCAAGGGAAATTGAATTTGACAAAAACAGCTCAAAATGACCAAAAACAATGCTCAATTCTCAAGGGAATTCGAATTTAAGAAAAACAGCTCAAAATGACCAAAAACAATGCTTAATTCCCAAGGGAATTCGAATTTGACAAAAACAGCTCAAAATGACCAAAAACAGTGCTTAATTCTCAAGGGAATTCGAATTTGACAAAAACAATTCAAAATGACCAAATACATTGCTTAATTCCAAAGGGAAATCGGAATTAACAAAAACAGCTCAAAATGACCAAAAACAATGCTTAAGTCCTAAGGGAATTCGAATTTGACAACAACAGCTCAAAATGACCAAAAACAATGCTTAAATCCCAAGGGAATTCGAATTTGATAAAAACAGTTCAAAATGACCAAAAACAATGCTTAATTCCCAAGGGAATTCGAATTTGACAAAAACAGCTCAAAATGACCAAAAACAATGCTTAATTCCAAAGGGAATTCGCAATTAACAAAAACAGCTCAAAATGACCAAAAACAATGCTTAATTCTCAAGGGAATTCGAATTTGACAAAAACAATTCAAAATGACCGAATACATTGCTTAATTCCCAAGGGAATTCGAATTTGATAAAAACAGCTCAAAATGACCAAAAACAATGCTTAAATCCCAAAAGACTTCGAATTTGACAAAAACAGCTCATAATGACCAAAAACAATGCTCAATTCCCAAGGGAATTCGAATTTGAAAAAAACAGCTCAAAATGACCAAATACAATGCTTAATTCCCAAGGGAATTCGAATTTGAGAAAAACAGCTCAAAATGACCAAATACAATGCTTAATTCACAAGGGAATTCGAATTTGATAAAAACAGCTCAAAATGACAAAAAACATTGCTTAATTCCGAAGGGAAATCGAATTTGACAAAAACAACTCAAAATGACCAAATACAATGCTTAATTCCCAAGGAAATTCGGAATTAACAAAAACAGCTCAAAATGACCAAAAACAATGCTTGATTCCCAAGGGAATTCTAATTTAACAAAAACAGTTCAAAATGACCAAAAACAATGCTTAATTCCCAAGGGAATTCGAATTTGACAAAAACAGCTCAAAATGACCAAATACAATGCTTAATTCACAAGGGAATTCGAATGTGATAAAAACAGCTCAAAATGACAAAAAACATTGCTTAATTCCCAAGGGAAATCGAAATTGACAAAAACAGCTCAAAATGACCAAATACAATGCTTAATTCCCAAGGGAATTCGGAATTAACAAAACTGCTCAAAATGACCAAAAACAATGCTTAATTCCAAAGGAAATTCGAATTTGATAAAAACAGCTCAAAATAACCAAAAACAATGCTTAATTCCCAAGGGAATTCGAATTTGACAAACACAGCTCAAAATGACCAAAAACAATGCTTAATTCCAAAGGGAATTCGGAATTAACAAAAACAGCTCAAAAAGACCAAAAACAATGCTTAATTCCCAATGGAATTCGAATTTGATAAAACAGCTCAAAATGACCAAAAACAATGCTTAATTCTCAAGGGAATTCGAATTTGACAAAGCTTAATTCCAAAGGGAATTTGGAATTAACAAAAACAGTTCAAAAAGACCAAAAACAATGCTTAATTGCCAAGGAAATTCGAATTTGATAAAAACAGCTCAAAATGACCAAAAACAATGTTTAATTCCCAAGGGAATTCGAATTTGACAAAAACAACTCAAAATGTCCAAATACAATGCTTAATTCCCAAGAGAATTCGAATTTGACAAAAAAAGGTCTCAAAATGACCAAAAACAATGCTTAATTCCAAAGGGAATTCGGAATTAACAAAAACAGCTCAAAATGACCAAAAACAATGCTGAATTCTCAAGGGAATTCGAATTTGACAAAAACAATTCAAAATGACCAAATACATTGCTTAATTCCAAAGGGAAATCGGAAGTAACAAAAACAGCTCAAAATGACCAAAAACATTGCTTAAGTCCTAAGGGAATTCGAATTTGACAACAACAGCTCAAAATGACCAAAAACAATGCTTAAATCCCAAGGGGATTCGAATTTGATAAAAACAGCTCAAAATGACCAAAAACAATGCTTAAATCCGAAGGGAATTCGAATTTGATGAAAACAACTCGAAATGACCAAAAAAAATGCTTAATTCCAAAGGGAATTTGGAATTAACAAAAACAGTTCAAAAAGACCAAAAACAATGCTTAATTGCCAAGGAAATTCGAATTTGATAAAAACAGCTCAAAATGACCAAAAACAATGTTTGATTCCCAAGGGAATTCGAATTTGACAAAAACAACTCAAAATGTCCAAATACAATGCTTAATTCCCAAGAGAATTCGAATTTGACAAAAAAAGGTCTCAAAATGACCAAAAACAATGCTTAATTCCAAAGGGAATTCGGAATTAACAAAAACAGCTCAAAATGACCAAAAACAATGCTGAATTCCTAAGGGAATTCGAATTTGACAAAAACAGCTCATAATGACCAAAAACAATGCTGAATTCCCAAGGGAATTCGAATTTAACAAAAACAGCTCAAAATGACCAAAAACAATGCTTAATTCCCAAGGGAAATTGAATTTGACAAAAACAGCTCAAAATGACCAAAAACAATGCTCAATTCTCAAGGGAATTCGAATTTAAGAAAAACAGCTCAAAATGACCAAAAACAATGCTTAATTCCCAAGGGAATTCGAATTTGACAAAAACAGCTCAAAATGACCAAAAACAGTGCTTAATTCTCAAGGGAATTCGAATTTGACAAAAACAATTCAAAATGACCAAATACATTGCTTAATTCCAAAGGGAAATCGGAATTAACAAAAACAGCTCAAAATGACCAAAAACAATGCTTAAGTCCTAAGGGAATTCGAATTTGACAACAACAGCTCAAAATGACCAAAAACAATGCTTAAATCCCAAGGGAATTCGAATTTGATAAAAACAGCTCAAAATGACCAAAAACAATGCTTAATTCCCAAGGGAATTCGAATTTGACAAAAACAGCTCAAAATGACCAAAAACAATGCTTAATTCCAAAGGGAATTCGCAATTAACAAAAACAGCTCAAAATGACCAAAAACAATGCTTAATTCTCAAGGGAATTCGAATTTGACAAAAACAATTCAAAATGACCGAATACATTGCTTAATTCCCAAGGGAATTCGAATTTGATAAAAACAGCTCAAAATGACCAAAAACAATGCTTAAATCCCAAAAGACTTCGAATTTGACAAAAACAGCTCATAATGACCAAAAACAATGCTCAATTCCCAAGGGAATTCGAATTTGAAAAAAACAGCTCAAAATGACCAAATACAATGCTTAATTCACAAGGGAATTCGAATTTGATAAAAACAGCTCAAAATGACAAAAAACATTGCTTAATTCCCAAGGGAAATCGAATTTGACAAAAACAACTCAAAATGACCAAACTCAATGCTTAATTCCCAAGAAAATTCGGAATTAACAAAAACAGCTCAAAGTGACCAAAAACAATGTTTGATTCCCAAGGGAATTCGAATTTGACAAAAACAACTCAAAATGTCCAAATACAATGCTTAATTCCCAAGAGAATTCGAATTTGACAAAAAAAGGTCTCAAAATGACCAAAAACAATGCTTAATTCCAAAGGGAATTCGGAATTAACAAAAACAGCTCAAAATGACCAAAAACAATGCTGAATTCCTAAGGGAATTCGAATTTGACAAAAACAGCTCATAACGACCAAAAACAATGCTGAATTCCCAAGGGAATTCGAATTTAACAAAAACAGCTCAAAATGACCAAAAACAATGCTTAATTCCCAAGGGAAATTGAATTTGACAAAAACAGCTCAAAATGACCAAAAACAATGCTCAATTCTCAAGGGAATTCGAATTTAAGAAAAACAGTCCAAAATGACCAAAAACAATGCTTAATTCCCAAGGGAATTCGAATTTGACAAAAACAGCTCAAAATGACCAAAAACAATGCTTAATTCTCAAGGGAATTCGAATTTGACAAAAACAATTCAAAATGACCAAATACATTGCTTAATTCCAAAGGGAAATCGGAATTAACAAAAACAGCTCAAAATGACCAAAAACAATGCTTAAGTCCTAAGGTAATTCGAATTTGACAACAACAGCTCAAAATGACCAAAAACAATGCTTAAATCCCAAGGGAATTCGAATTTGATAAAAACAGCTCAAAATGACCAAAAACAATGCTTAATTCCCAAGGGAATTCGAATTTGACAAAAACAGCTCAAAATGACCAAAAACAATGCTTAATTCCAAAGGGAATTCGCAATTAACAAAAACAGCTCAAAATGACCAAAAACAATGCTTAATTCCAAAGGGAATTCGCAATTAACAAAAACAGCTCAAAATGACCAAAAACAATGCTTAATTCTCAAGGGAATTCGAATTTGACAAAAACAATTCAAAATGACCGAATACATTGCTTAATTCCCAAGGGAATTCGAATTTGATAAAAACAGCTCAAAATGACCAAAAACAATGCTTAAATCCCAAAAGACTTCGAATTTGACAAAAACAGCTCATAATGACCAAAAACAATGCTCAATTCTCAAGGGAATTCGAATTTGAAAAAAACAGCTCAAAATGACCAAATACAATGCTTAATTCACAAGGGAATTCGAATTTGATAAAAACAGCTCAAAATGACAAAAAACATTGCTTAATTCCCAAGGGAAATCGAATTTGACAAAAACAACTCAAAATGACCAAACACAATGCTTAATTCCCAAGGAAATTCGGAATTAACAAAAACAGCTCAAAGTGACCAAAAACAATGCTTAATTCCCAATGGAATTCGAATTTGATAAAAACAGCTCAAAATGACCAAAAACAATGCTTAATTCTCAAGGGAATTCGAATTTGACAAAAACAATTCAAAATGACCGAATACATTGCTTAATTCCCAAGGGAATTCGAATTTGATAAAAACAGCTCAAAATGACCAAAAACAATGCTTAAATCCCAAAAGACTTCGAATTTGACAAAAACAGCTCATAATGACCAAAAACAATGCTCAATTCTCAAGGGAATTCGAATTTGAAAAAAACAGCTCAAAATGACCAAATACAATGCTTAATTCACAAGGGAATTCGAATTTGATAAAAACAGCTCAAAATGACAAAAAACATTGCTTAATTCCCAAGGGAAATCGAATTTGACAAAAACAACTCAAAATGACCAAACACAATGCTTAATTCCCAAGGAAATTCGGAATTAACAAAAACAGCTCAAAGTGACCAAAAACAATGCTTAATTCCCAATGGAATTCGAATTTGATAAAAACAGCTCAAAATGACCAAAAACAATGCTTAATTCTCAAGGGAATTCGAATTTGACAAAAACAATTCAAAATGACCAAATACATTGCTTAATTCCAAAGGGAAATCGGAATTAACAAAAACAGCTCAAAATGACCAAAAACAATGCTTAAGTCCTAAGGGAATTCGAATTTGACAACAACAGCTCAAAATGACCAAAAACAATGCTTAAATCCCAAGGGAATTCGAATTTGATAAAAACAGCTCAAAATGACCAAAAACAATGCTTAAATCCGAAGGGAATTTGAATTTGAAAAAAACAACTCGAAATGACCAAAAAAAAAAAGCTTAATTCAAAAGGGAATTTGTAATTAACAAAAATAGTTCAAAAAGACCAAAAACAATGCTTAATTGCCAAGGAAATTCGAATTTGACAAAAACAACTTAAAATGACCAAATACAATGCTTAATTCCCAAGAGAATTCGAATTTGACAAAAACAGCTCAAAATGACCAAAAACAATGCTTAATTCCAAAGGGAATTCGGAATTAACAAAATCAGCTCAAAATGACCGAAAACAATGCTGAATTCCTAAGGGAATTCGAATTGGACAAAAACAGCTCATAATGACCAAAAACAATGCTGAATTCCCAAGGGAATTCGAATTTAACAAAAACAGCTCAAAATGACCAAAAACAATGCTTAATTCTCAAGGGAATTCGAATTTAAGAAAAACAGCTCAAAATGACCAAAAACAATGCTTAATTCCCAAGGGAATTCGAATTTGACAAAAACAGCTCAAAATGACCAAAAACAATGCTTAATTCCCAAGGGAATTCGAATTTGACAAACACAGCTCAAAATGACCAAAAACAATGCTTAATTCCAAAGGGAATTCGCAATTAACAAAAACAGCTCAAAATGACCAAAAACAATGCTTAATTCTCAAGGGAATTCGAATTTGACAAAAACAATTCAAAATGACCAAATACATTGCTTAATTCCCAAGGGAATTCGAATTTGATAAAAACAGCTCAAAATGACCAAAAACAATGCTTAAATCCCAAGAGACTTCGAATTTGACAAAAACAGCTCATAATGACCAAAAACAATGCTTAATTCCAAAGGAAATTCGAATTTGATAAAAACAGCTCAAAATAACCAAAAACAATGCTTAATTCCCAAGGGAATTCGAATTTGACAAACACAGCTCAAAATGACCAAAAACAATGCTTAATTCTCAAGGGAATTCGAATTTGACAAAAACAATTCAAAATGACCAAATACATTGCTTAATTCCAAAGGGAAATCGGAATTAACAAAAACAGCTCAAAATGACCAAAAACATTGCTTAAGTCCTAAGGGAATTCGAATTTGACAACAACAGCTCAAAATGACCAAAAACAATGCTTAAATCCCAAGGGGATTCGAATTTGATAAAAACAGCTCAAAATGACCAAAAACAATGCTTAATTCCCAAGGGAATTCGAATTTGACAAAAACAGCTCAAAATGACCAAAACAATGCTTAATTCCAAAGGGAATTCGGAATTAACAAATACAGCTCAAAAAGACCAAAAATAATGCTTAATTCCCAAGGAAATCGAATTTGATAAAAACAGCTCAAAATGACCAAAAACAATGCTGAATTCCCAAGGGAATTCGAATTTGACAAAAACAGCTCATAATGACCAAAAACAATGCTCAATTCCCAAGGGAAATCGAATTTAGCAAAAACAGTTCAAAATGACCAAAAACAATGCTTAATTCCCAAGGGAATTCGAATTTGACAAAAACAGCTCAAAATGACCAAATACAATGCTTAATTCCCAAGGGAATTCGGAATTAACAAAACTGCTCAAAATGACCAAAAACAATGCTTAATTCCAAAGGAAGTTCGAATTTGATAAAAACAGCTCAAAATAACCAAAAACAATGCTTAATTCCCAAGGGAATTCGAATTTGACAAACACAGCTCAAAATGACCAAAAACAATGCTTAATTCCAATGGGAATTCGGAATTAACAAAAACAGCTCAAAATGACCAAAAACAATGCTTAATTCCCAATGGAATTCGAATTTGATAAAAACAGCTCAAAATGACCAAAAACAATGCTTAATTCTCAAGGGAATTCGAATTTGACAAAAACAATTCAAAATGACCAAATACATTGCTTAATTCCAAAGGGAAATCGGAATTAACAAAAACAGCTCAAAATGACCAAAAACATTGCTTAAGTCCTAAGGGAATTCGAATTTGACAACAACAGCTCAAAATGACCAAAAACAATGCTTAAATCCCAAGGGGATTCGAATTTGATAAAAACAGCTCAAAATGACCAAAAACAATGCTTAAATCCGAAGGGAATTCGAATTTGATGAAAACAACTCGAAATGACCAAAAAAAATGCTTAATTCCAAAGGGAATTTGGAATTAACAAAAACAGTTCAAAAAGACCAAAAACAATGCTTAATTGCCAAGGAAATTCGAATTTGATAAAAACAGCTCAAAATGACCAAAAACAATGTTTGATTCCCAAGGGAATTCGAATTTGACAAAAACAACTCAAAATGTCCAAATACAATGCTTAATTCCCAAGGGAATTCGAATTTGACAAAAACAGCTCAAAATGACCAAATACAATGCTTAATTCCCAAGGGAATTCGGAATTAACAAAACTGCTCAAAATGACCAAAAACAATGCTTAATTCCAAAGGAAATTCGAATTTGATAAAAACAGCTCAAAATAACCAAAAACAATGCTTAATTCCCAAGGGAATTCGAATTTGACAAACACAGCTCAAAATGACCAAAAACAATGCTTAATTCCAATGGGAATTCGGAATTAACAAAAACAGCTCAAAATGACCAAAAACAATGCTTAATTCCCAATGGAATTCGAATTTGATAAAAACAGCTCAAAATGACCAAAAACAATGCTTAATTCTCAAGGGAATTCGAATTTGACAAAAACAATTCAAAATGACCAAATACATTGCTTAATTCCAAAGGGAAATCGGAATTAACAAAAACAGCTCAAAATGACCAAAAACATTGCTTAAGTCCTAAGGGAATTCGAATTTGACAACAACAGCTGAAAATGACCAAAAACAATGCTTAAATCCCAAGGGGATTCGAATTTGATAAAAACAGCTCAAAATGACCAAAAACAATGCTTAAATCCGAAGGGAATTCGAATTTGATGAAAACAACTCGAAATGACCAAAAAAAATGCTTAATTCCAAAGGGAATTTGGAATTAACAAAAACAGTTCAAAAAGACCAAAAACAATGCTTAATTGCCAAGGAAATTCGAATTTGATAAAAACAGCTCAAAATGACCAAAAACAATGTTTGATTCCCAAGGGAATTCGAATTTGACAAAAACAACTCAAAATGTCCAAATACAATGCTTAATTCCCAAGAGAATTCGAATTTGACAAAAAAAGGTCTCAAAATGACCAAAAACAATGCTTAATTCCAATGGGAATTCGGAATTAACAAAAACAGCTCAAAATGACCAAAAACAACGCTGAATTCCTAAGGGAATTCGAATTTGACAAAAACAGCTCATAATGACCAAAAACAATGCTGAATTCCCAAGGGAATTCGGAATTAACAAAAACAGCTCAAAATGACCAAAAACAATGCTTAATTCCCAAGGGAAATTGAATTTGACAAAAACAGCTCAAAATGACCAAAAACAATGCTCAATTCTCAAGGGAATTCGAATTTAAGAAAAACAGCTCAAAATGACCAAAAACAATGCTTAATTCCCAAGGGAATTCGAATTTGACAAAAACAGCTCAAAATGACCAAAAACAATGCTTAATTCTCAAGGGAATTCGAATTTGACAAAAACAATTCAAAATGACCAAATACATTGCTTAATTCCAAAGGGAAATCGGAATTAACAAAAACAGCTCAAAATGACCAAAAACAATGCTTAAGTCCTAAGGGAATTCGAATTTGACAACAACAGCTCAAAATGACCAAAAACAATGCTTAAATCCCAAGGGAATTCGAATTTGATAAAAACAGCTCAAAATGACCAAAAACAATGCTTAATTCCCAAGGGAATTCGAATTTGACAAAAACAGCTCAAAATGACCAAAAACAATGCTTAATTCAAAAGGGAATTCGCAATTAACAAAAACAGCTCAAAATGACCAAAAACAATGCTTAATTCCAAAGGGAATTCGCAATTAACAAAAACAGCTCAAAATGACCAAAAACAATGCTTAATTCTCAAGGGAATTCGAATTTTACAAAAACAATTCAAAATGACCGAATACATTGCTTAATTCCCAAGGGAATTCGAATTTGATAAAAACAGCTCAAAATGACCAAAAACAATGCTTAAATCCCAAAAGACTTCGAATTTGACAAAAACAGCTCATAATGACCAAAAACAATGCTCAATTCCCAAGGGAATTCGAATTTGAAAAAAACAGCTCAAAATGACCAAATACAATGCTTAATTCACAAGGGAATTCGAATTTGATAAAAACAGCTCAAAATGACAAAAAACATTGCTTAATTCCCAAGTGAAATCGAATTTGACAAAAACAACTAAAAATTACCAAATACAATGCTTAATTCACAAGAGAATTTGAATTTGACTAAAACAGCTCAAAATGACCAAAAACAATGCTTAATTCCAGAGGGAATTCAGAATTAACAAAAACAGCTCAAAAGGACCAAAAACAATGCTGAATTCCCAAGGGAATTCGAATTTGACAAAAACAGCTCATAATGACCAAAAACAATGCTGAATTCACAAGGAAATTCGAATTTAACAAAAACAGCTCAAAATGACCAAAAACAATGCTTAATTCCCAAGGGAATTCGAATTTGAGAAAAACAGCTCAAAATGACCAAATACAATGCTTAATTCACAAGGGAATTCGAATTTGATAAAAACAGCTCAAAATGACAAAAAACATTGCTTAATTCCGAAGGGAAATCGAATTTGACAAAAACAACTCAAAATGACCAAATACAATGCTTAATTCCCAAGGAAATTCGGAATTAACAAAAACAGCTCAAAATGACCAAAAACAATGCTTGATTCCCAAGGGAATTCGAATTTGACAAAAACAGCTCAAAATGACCAAAAACAGTGCTTAATTCCAAAGGGAATTCAGAATTAACAAAAACAGCTCAAAAGGACCAAAAACAATGCTGAATTCCCAAGGGAATTCAAATTTGACAAAAACAGCTCATAATGACCAAAAACAATGCTGAATTCACAAGGGAATTCGAATATAACAAAAACAGCTCAAAATGACCAAAAACAATGCTTAATTCCCAAGGGAATTCGAATTTGAAAAAAACAGCTCAAAATGACCAAATACAATGCTTAATTCACAAGGGAATTGGAATTTGATAAAAACAGCTCAAAATGACAAAAACATTGCTTAATTCCCAAGGGAAATCGAATTTGACAAAAACAACTCAAAATGACCAAACACAATGCTTAATTCCCAAGGAAATTCGGAATTAACAAAAACAGCTCAAAGTGACCAAAAACAATGCTTAATTCCCAAAGGAATTCGAATTTGATAAAAACAGCTCAAAATAACCAAAAACAATGCTTAAATCCCAAGAGAATTCGAATTTGACAAAAACAGCTCAAAATGACCAAAACAATGCTTAATTCCAAAGGGAATTCGGAATTAACAAAAACAATTCAAAATGACCAAATACATTGCTTAATTCCAAAGGGAAATCGGAATTAACAAAAACAGCTCAAAATGACCAAAAACAATGCTTAAGTCCTAAGGGAATTCGAATTTGACAACAACAGCTCAAAATGACCAAAAACAATGCTTAATTGCCAAGGAAATTCGAATTTGATAAAAACAGCTCAAAATGACCAAAAACAATGTTTGATTCCCAAGGGAATTCGAATTTGACAAAAACAACTCAAAATGTCCAAATACAATGCTTAATTCCCAAGAGAATTCGAATTTGACAAAAAAAGGTCTCAAAATGACCAAAAACAATGCTTAATTCCAATGGGAATTCGGAATTAACAAAAACAGCTCAAAATGACCAAAAACAACGCTGAATTCCTAAGGGAAATTGAATTTGACAAAAACAGCTCAAAATGACCAAAAACAATGCTCAATTCTCAAGGGAATTCGAATTTAACAAAAACAGCTCAAAATGACCAAAAACAATGCTTAATTCCCAAGGGAATTCGAATTTGACAAAAACAGCTCAAAATGACCAAAAACAATGCTTAATTCTCAAGGGAATTCGAATTTGACAAAAACAATTCAAAATGACCAAATACATTGCTTAATTCCAAAGGGAAATCGGAATTAACAAAAACAGCTCAAAATGACCAAAAACAATGCTTAAGTCCTAAGGGAATTCGAATTTGACAACAACAGCTCAAAATGACCAAAAACAATGCTTAAATCCCAAGGGAATTCGAATTTGATAAAAACAGCTCAAAATGACCAAAAACAATGCTTAATTCCCAAGGGAATTCGAATTTGACAAAAACAGCTCAAAATGACCAAAAACAATGCTTAATTCAAAAGGGAATTCGCAATTAACAAAAACAGCTCAAAATGACCAAAAACAATGCTTAATTCCAAAGGGAATTCGCAATTAACAAAAACAGCTCAAAATGACCAAAAACAATGCTTAATTCTCAAGGGAATTCGAATTTGACAAAAACAATTCAAAATGACCGAATACATTGCTTAATTCCCAAGGGAATTCGAATTTGATAAAAACAGCTCAAAATGACCAAAAACAATGCTTAAATCCCAAAAGACTTCGAATTTGACAAAAACAGCTCATAATGACCAAAAACAATGCTCAATTCCCAAGGGAATTCGAATTTGAAAAAAACAGCTCAAAATGACCAAATACAATGCTTAATTCACAAGGGAATTCGAATTTGATAAAAACAGCTCAAAATGACAAAAAACATTGCTTAATTCCCAAGTGAAATCGAATTTGACAAAAACAACTAAAAATGACCAAATACAATGCTTAATTCACAAGAGAATTTGAATTTGACTAAAACAGCTCAAAATGACCAAAAACAATGCTGAATTCCCAAGGGAATTCGAATTTGACAAAAACAGCTCATAATGACCAAAAACAATGCTGAATTCACAAGGGAATTCGAATTTAACAAAAACAGCTCAAAATGACCAAAAACAATGCTTAATTCCCAAGGGAATTCGAATTTGAGAAAAACAGCTCAAAATGACCAAATACAATGCTTAATTCACAAGGGAATTCGAATTTGATAAAAACAGCTCAAAATGACAAAAAACATTGCTTAATTCCGAAGGGAAATCGAATTTGACAAAAACAACTCAAAATGACCAAATACAATGCTTAATTCCCAAGGAAATTCGGAATTAACAAAAACAGCTCAAAATGACCAAAAACAATGCTTGATTCCCAAGGGAATTCGAATTTGACAAAAACAGCTCAAAATGACCAAAAACAATGCTTAATTCCAAAGGGAATTCAGAATTAACAAAAACAGCTCAAAAGGACCAAAAACAATGCTGAATTCCCAAGGGAATTCAAATTTGACAAAAACAGCTCATAATGACCAAAAACAATGCTGAATTCACAAGGGAATTCGAATTTAACAAAAACAGCTCAAAATGACCAAAAACAATGCTTAATTCCCAAGGGAATTCGAATTTGAAAAAAACAGCTCAAAATGACCAAATACAATGCTTAATTCACAAGGGAATTCGAATTTGATAAAAACAGCTCAAAATGACAAAAACATTGCTTAATTCCCAAGGGAAATCGAATTTGACAAAAACAACTCAAAATGACCAAACACAATGCTTAATTCCCAAGGAAATTCGGAATTAACAAAAACAGCTCAAAGTGACCAAAAACAATGCTTAATTCCCAAAGGAATTCGAATTTGATAAAAACAGCTCAAAATAACCAAAAACAATGCTTAAATCCCAAGAGAATTCGAATTTGACAAAAACAGCTCAAAATGACCAAAACAATGGTTAATTCCAAAGGGAATTCGGAATTAACAAAAACATCTCAAAAAGACCAAAGCAATGCTTAACTCCCAATGGAATTCGAATTTGATAAAAACAGCTCAAAATGACCAAAAACAATGCTTAATTCTCAAGGGAATTCGAATTTGACAAAAACAATTCAAAATGACCAAATACATTGCTTAATTCCAAAGGGAAATCGGAATTAACAAAAACAGCTCAAAATGACCAAAAACAATGCTTAAGTCCTAAGGGAATTCGAATTTGACTACAACAGCTCAAAATGACCAAAAACAATGCTTAAATCCCAAGGGAATTCGAATTTGATAAAAACAGCTCAAAATGACCAAAAACAATGCTTAAATCCGAAGGGAATTCGAATTTGATAAAAACAACTCGAAATGACCAAAAAAAAAAAGCTTAATGCCAAAGGGAATTTGTAATTAACAAAAACAGTTCAAAAAGACCAAAAACAATGCTTAATTGCCAAGGAAATTCGAATTTGATAAAAACAGCTCAAAATGACCAAAAACAATGTTTAATTCCCAAGGGAATTCGAATTTGACAAAAACAACTTAAAATGACCAAAAACAATGCTGAATTCCTAAGGGAATTCGAATTTGACAAAAACAGCTCATAATGACCAAAAACAATGCTGAATTCCCAAGGGAATTCGAATTTAACAAAAACAGCTCAAAATGACCAAAAACAATGCTTAATTCCCAAGGGAAATTGAATTTGACAAAAACAGCTCAAAATGACCAAAAACAATGCTCAATTCTCAAGGGAATTCGAATTTAAGAAAAACAGCTCAAAATGACCAAAAACAATGCAAAATTCCCAAGGGAATTCGAATTTGACAAAAACAGCTCAAAATGACCAAAAACAATGCTTAATTCTCAAGGGAATTCGAATTTGACAAAAACAATTCAAAATGACCAAATACATTGCTTAATTCCAAAGGGAAATCGGAATTAACAAAAACAGCTCAAAATGACCAAAAACAATGCTTAAGTCCTAAGGGAATTCGAATTTGACAACAACAGCTCAAAATGACCAAAAACAATGCTTAATTCCAAAGGGAATTCGCAATTAACAAAAACAGCTCAAAATGACCAAAAACAATGCTTAATTCCAAAGGGAATTCGCAATTAACAAAAACAGCTCAAAATGACCAAAAACAATGCTTAATTCTCAAGGGAATTCGAAATTGACAAAAACAATTCAAAATGACCGAATACATTGCTTAATTCCCAAGGGAATTCGAATTTGATAAAAACAGCTCAAAATGACCAAAAACAATGCTTAAATCCCAAAAGACTTCGAATTTGACAAAAACAGCTCATAATGACCAAAAACAATGCTCAATTCCCAAGGGAATTCGAATTTGAAAAAAACAGCTCAAAATGACCAAATACAATGCTTAATTCACAAGGGAATTCGAATTTGATAAAAACAGCTCAAAATGACAAAAAACATTGCTTAATTCCCAAGGGAAATCGAATTTGACAAAAACAACTCAAAATGACCAAACACAATGCTTAATTCCCAATGAAATTCGGAATTAACAAAAACAGCTCAAAGTGACCAAAAACAATGCTTAATTCCCAATGGAATTCGAATTTGATAAAAACAGCTCAAAATGACCAAAAACAATGCTTAATTCTCAAGGGAATTCGAATTTGACAAAAACAATTCAAAATGACCAAATACATTGCTTAATTCCAAAGGGAAATCGGAATTAACAAAAACAGCTCAAAATGACCAAAAACAATGCTTAAGTCCTAAGGGAATTCGAATTTGACAACAACAGCTCAAAATGACCAAAAACAATGCTTAAATCCCAAGGGAATTCGAATTTGATAAAAACAGCTCAAAATGACCAAAAACAATGCTTAAATCCGAAGGGAATTTGAATTTGAAAAAAACAACTCGAAATGACCAAAAAAAAAAAGCTTAATTCCAAAGGGAATTTGTAATTAACAAAAACAGTTCAAAAAGACCAAAAACAATGCTTAATTGCCAAGGAAATTCGAATTTGATAAAAACAGCTCAAAATGACCAAAAACAATGTTTAATTCCCAAGGGAATTCGAATTTGACAAAAACAACTTAAAATGACCAAATACAATGCTTAATTCCCAAGAGAATTCGAATTTGACAAAAACAGCTCAAAATGACCAAAAACAATGCTTAATTCCAAAGGGAATTCGGAATTAACAAAAACAGCTCAAAATGACCGAAAACAATGCTGAATTCCTAAGGGAATTCGAATTTGACAAAAACAGCTCATAATGACCAAAAACAATGCTGAATTCCCAAGGGAATTCGAATTTAACAAAAACAGCTCAAAATAACCAAAAACAATGCTTAATTCCCAAGGGAAATTGAATTTGACAAAAACAGCTAAAATGACAAAAAACATTGCTTAATTCCCAAGGGAAATCGAATTTGACAAAAACAACTCAAAATGACCAAACACAATGCTTAATTCCCAAGGAAATTCGGAATTAACAAAAACAGCTCAAAGTGACCAAAAACAATGCTTAATTCCCAATGGAATTCGAATTTGATAAAAACAGCTCAAAATGACCAAAAACAATGCTTAATTCTCAAGGGAATTCGAATTTGACAAAAACAATTCAAAATGACCAAATACATTGCTTAATTCCAAAGGGAAATCGAATTTGACAAAAACAGCTCAAAATGACCAAAAACAATGCTTAATTCTCAAGGGAATTCGAATTTGACAAAAACAATTCAAAATGACCAAATACATTGCTTAATTCCAAAGGGAAATCGGAATTAACAAAAACAGCTCAAAATGACCAAAAACAATGCTTAAGTCCTAAGGGAATTCGAATTTGACAACAACAGCTCAAAATGACCAAAAACAATGCTTAATTCCAAAGGGAATTCGCAATTAACAAAAACAGCTCAAAATGACCAAAAACAATGCTTAATTCCAAAGGGAATTCGCAATTAACAAAAACAGCTCAAAATGACCAAAAACAATGCTTAATTCTCAAGGGAATTCGAAATTGACAAAAACAATTCAAAATGACCGAATACATTGCTTAATTCCCAAGGGAATTCGAATTTGAAAAAAACAGCTCAAAATGACCAAATACAATGCTTAATTCACAAGGGAATTCGAATTTGATAAAAACAGCTCAAAATGACAAAAAACATTGCTTAATTCCCAAGTGAAATCGAATTTGACAAAAACAACTAAAAATGACCAAATACAATGCTTAATTCACAAGAGAATTTGAATTTGACTAAAACAGCTCAAAATGACCAAAAACAATGCTTAATTCCAGAGGGAATTCAGAATTAACAAAAACAGCTCAAAAGGACCAAAAACAATGCTGAATTCCCAAGGGAATTCGAATTTGACAAAAACAGCTCATAATGACCAAAAACAATGCTGAATTCACAAGGGAATTCGAATTTAACAAAAACAGCTCAAAATGACCAAAAACAATGCTTAATTCCCAAGGGAATTCGAATTTGAGAAAAACAGCTCAAAATGACCAAATACAATGCTTAATTCACAAGGGAATTCGAATTTGATAAAAACAGCTCAAAATGACAAAAAACATTGCTTAATTCCGAAGGGAAATCGAATTTGACAAAAACAACTCAAAATGACCAAATACAATGCTTAATTCCCAAGGAAATTCGGAATTAACAAAAACAGCTCAAAATGACCAAAAACAATGCTTGATTCCCAAGGGAATTCGAATTTGACAAAAACAGCTCAAAATGACCAAAAACAGTGCTTAATTCCAAAGGGAATTCAGAATTAACAAAAACAGCTCAAAAGGACCAAAAACAATGCTGAATTCCCAAGGGAATTCAAATTTGACAAAAACAGCTCATAATGACCAAAAACAATGCTGAATTCACAAGGGAATTCGAATTTAACAAAAACAGCTCAAAATGACCAAAAACAATGCTTAATTCCCAAGGGAATTCGAATTTGAAAAAAACAGCTCAAAATGACCAAATACAATGCTTAATTCACAAGGGAATTCGAATTTGATAAAAACAGCTCAAAATGACAAAAACATTGCTTAATTCCCAAGGGAAATCGAATTTGACAAAAACAACTCAAAATGACCAAACACAATGCTTAATTCCCAAGGAAATTCGGAATTAACAAAAACAGCTCAAAGTGACCAAAAACAATGCTTAATTCCCAAAGGAATTCGAATTTGATAAAAACAGCTCAAAATAACCAAAAACAATGCTTAAATCCCAAGAGAATTCGAATTTGACAAAAACAGCTCAAAATGACCAAAACAATGCTTAATTCCAAAGGGAATTCGGAATTAACAAAAACAACTCAAAAAGACCAAAGCAATGCTTAACTCCCAATGGAATTCGAATTTGATAAAAACAGCTCAAAATGACCAAAAACAATGCTTAATTCTCAAGGGAATTCGAATTTGACAAAAACAATTCAAAATGACCAAATACATTGCTTAATTCCAAAGGGAAATCGGAATTAACAAAAACAGCTCAAAATGACCAAAAACAATGCTTAAGTCCTAAGGGAATTCGAATTTGACAACAACAGCTCAAAATGACCAAAAACAATGCTTAAATCCCAAGGGAATTCGAATTTGATAAAAACAGCTCAAAATGACCAAAAACAATGCTTAAATCCGAAGGGAATTCGAATTTGATAAAAACAACTCGAAATGACCAAAAAAAAAAAGCTTAATGCCAAAGGGAATTTGTAATTAACAAAAACAGTTCAAAAAGACCAAAAACAATGCTTAATTGCCAAGGAAATTTGAATTTGATAAAAACAGCTCAAAATGACCAAAAACAATGTTTAATTCCCAAGGGAATTCGAATTTGACAAAAACAACTTAAAATGACCAAAAACAATGCTGAATTCCTAAGGGAATTCGAATTTGACAAAAACAGCTCATAATGACCAAAAACAATGCTGAATTCCCAAGGGAATTCGAATTTAACAAAAACAGCTCAAAATGACCAAAAACAATGCTTAATTCCCAAGGGAAATTGAATTTGACAAAAACAGCTCAAAATGACCAAAAACAATGCTCAATTCTCAAGGGAATTCGAATTTAAGAAAAACAGCTCAAAATGACCAAAAACAATGCAAAATTCCCAAGGGAATTCGAATTTGACAAAAACAGCTCAAAATGACCAAAAACAATGCTTAATTCTCAAGGGAATTCGAATTTGACAAAAACAATTCAAAATGACCAAATACATTGCTTAATTCCAAAGGGAAATCGGAATTAACAAAAACAGCTCAAAATGACCAAAAACAATGCTTAAGTCCTAAGGGAATTCGAATTTGACAACAACAGCTCAAAATGACCAAAAACAATGCTTAATTCCAAAGGGAATTCGCAATTAACAAAAACAGCTCAAAATGACCAAAAACAATGCTTCATTCCAAAGGGAATTCGCAATTAACAAAAACAGCTCAAAATGACCAAAAACAATGCTTAATTCTCAAGGGAATTCGAAATTGACAAAAACAATTCAAAATGACCGAATACATTGCTTAATTCCCAAGGGAATTCGAATTTGATAAAAACAGCTCAAAATGACCAAAAACAATGCTTAAATCCCAAAAGACTTTGAATTTGACAAAAACAGCTCATAATGACCAAAAACAATGCTCAATTCCCAAGGGAATTCGAATTTGAAAAAAACAGCTCAAAATGACCAAATAAAATGCTTAATTCACAAGGGAATTCGAATTTGATAAAAACAGCTCAAAATGACAAAAAACATTGCTTAATTCCCAAGGGAAATCGAATTTGACAAAAACAACTCAAAATGACCAAACACAATGCTTAATTCCCAAGGAAATTCGGAATTAACAAAAACAGCTCAAAGTGACCAAAAACAATGCTTAATTCCCAATGGAATTCGAATTTGATAAAAACAGCTCAAAATGACCAAAAACAATGCTTAATTCTCAAGGGAATTCGAATTTGACAAAAACAATTCAAAATGACCAAATACATTGCTTAATTCCAAAGGGAAATCGGAATTAACAAAAACAGCTCAAAATGACCAAAAACAATGCTTAAGTCCTAAGGGAATTCGAATTTGACAACAACAGCTCAAAATGACCAAAAACAATGCTTAAATCCCAAGGGAATTCGAATTTGATAAAAACAGCTCAAAATGACCAAAAACAATGCTTAAATCCGAAGGGAATTTGAATTTGAAAAAAACAACTCGAAATGACCAAAAAAAAAAAGCTTAATTCCAAAGGGAATTTGTAATTAACAAAAACAGTTCAAAAAGACCAAAAACAATGCTTAATTGCCAAGGAAATTCGAATTTGATAAAAACAGCTCAAAATGACCAAAAACAATGTTTAATTCCCAAGGGAATTCGAATTTGACAAAAACAACTTAAAATGACCAAATACAATGCTTAATTCCCAAGAGAATTCGAATTTGACAAAAACAGCTCAAAATGACCAAAAACAATGCTTAATTCCAAAGGGAATTCGGAATTAACAAAAACAGCTCAAAATGACCGAAAACAATGCTGAATTCCTAAGGGAATTCGAATTTGACAAAAACAGCTCATAATGACCAAAAACAATGCTGAATTCCCAAGGGAATTCGAATTTAACAAAAACAGCTCAAAATAACCAAAAACAATGCTTAATTCCCAAGGGAAATTGAATTTGACAAAAACAGCTCAAAATGACAAAAAACATTGCTTAATTCCCAAGGGAAATCGAATTTGACAAAAACAACTCAAAATGACCAAACACAATGCTTAATTCCCAAGGAAATTCGGAATTAACAAAAACAGCTCAAAGTGACCAAAAACAATGCTTAATTCCCAATGGAATTCGAATTTGATAAAAACAGCTCAAAATGACCAAAAACAATGCTTAATTCTCAAGGGAATTCGAATTTGACAAAAACAATTCAAAATGACCAAATACATTGCTTAATTCCAAAGGGAAATCGAATTTGACAAAAACAGCTCAAAATGACCAAAAACAATGCTTAATTCTCAAGGGAATTCGAATTTGACAAAAACAATTCAAAATGACCAAATACATTGCTTAATTCCAAAGGGAAATCGGAATTAACAAAAACAGCTCAAAATGACCAAAAACAATGCTTAAGTCCTAAGGGAATTCGAATTTGACAACAACAGCTCAAAATGACCAAAAACAATGCTTAATTCCAAAGGGAATTCGCAATTAACAAAAACAGCTCAAAATGACCAAAAACAATGCTTAATTCCAAAGGGAATTCGCAATTAACAAAAACAGCTCAAAATGACCAAAAACAATGCTTAATTCTCAAGGGAATTCGAAATTGACAAAAACAATTCAAAATGACCGAATACATTGCTTAATTCCCAAGGGAATTCGAATTTGATAAAAACAGCTCAAAATGACCAAAAACAATGCTTAAATCCCAAAAGACTTCGAATTTGACAAAAACAGCTCATAATGACCAAAAACAATGCTCCATTCCCAAGGGAATTCGAATTTGAAAAAAACAGCTCAAAATGACCAAAAACAATGCTTAATTCCCAAGGGAATTCGAATTTGACAAAAACAGCTCAAAATGACCAAATACAATGTTTAATTCACAAGGGAATTCGAATGTGATAAAAACAGCTCAAAATGACAAAAAACATTGCTTAATTCCCAAGGGAAATCGAAATTGATAAAAACAACTCAAAATGACCAAATACAATGCTTAATTCCCAAGGGAATTCGGAATTAACAAAACTGCTCAAAATGACCAAAAACAATGCTTAATTCCAAAGGAAATTCGAATTTGATAAAAACAGCTCAAAATAACCAAAAACAATGCTTAATTCCCAAGGGAATTCGAATTTGACAAACACAGCTCAAAATGACCAAAAGCAATGCTTAATTCCAAAGGGAATTCGGAATTAACAAAAACAGCTCAAAATGACCAAAAACAATGCTTAATTCCCAATGGAATTCGAATTTGATAAAAACAGCTCAAAATGACCAAAAACAATGCTTAATTCTCAAGGGAATTCGAATTTGACAAAAACAATTCAAAATGACCAAATACATTGCTTAATTCCAAAGGGAAATCGGAATTAACAAAAACAGCTCAAAATGACCAAAAACATTGCTTAAGTCCTGAGGGAATTCGAATTTGACAACAACAGCTCAAAATGACCAAAAACAATGCTTAAATCCCAAGGGGATTCGAATTTGATAAAAACAGCTCAAAATGACCAAAAACAATGCTTAAATCCGAAGGGAATTCGAATTTGATGAAAACAACTCGAAATGACCAAAAAAAATGCTTAATTCCAAAGGGAATTTGGAATTAACAAAAACAGTTCAAAAAGACCAAAAACAATGCTTAATTGCCAAGGAAATTCGAATTTGATAAAAACAGCTCAAAATGACCAAAAACAATGTTTGATTCCCAAGAAAATTCGAATTTGACAAAAACAACTCAAAATGTCCAAATACAATGCTTAATTCCCAAGGGAATTCGAATTTGACAAAAACAATTCAAAATGACCAAATACATTGCTTAATTCCAAAGGGAAATCGGAATTAACAAAAACAGCTCAAAATGACCAAAAACAATGCTTAATTCCAAAGGGAATTCGCAATTAACAAAAACAGCTCAAAATGACCAAAAACAATGCTTCATTCCAAAGGGAATTCGCAATTAACAAAAACAGCTCAAAATGACCAAAAACAATGCTTAATTCTCAAGGGAATTCGAAATTGACAAAAACAATTCAAAATGACCGAATACATTGCTTAATTCCCAAGGGAATTCGAATTTGATAAAAACAGCTCAAAATGACCAAAAACAATGCTTAAATCCCAAAAGACTTTGAATTTGACAAAAACAGCTCATAATGACCAAAAACAATGCTCAATTCCCAAGGGAATTCGAATTTGAAAAAAACAGCTCAAAATGACCAAATAAAATGCTTAATTCACAAGGGAATTCGAATTTGATAAAAACAGCTCAAAATGACAAAAAACATTGCTTAATTCCCAAGGGAAATCGAATTTGACAAAAACAACTCAAAATGACCAAACACAATGCTTAATTCCCAAGGAAATTCGGAATTAACAAAAACAGCTCAAAGTGACCAAAAACAATGCTTAATTCCCAATGGAATTCGAATTTGATAAAAACAGCTCAAAATGACCAAAAACAATGCTTAATTCTCAAGGGAATTCGAATTTGACAAAAACAATTCAAAATGACCAAATACATTGCTTAATTCCAAAGGGAAATCGGAATTAACAAAAACAGCTCAAAATGACCAAAAACAATGCTTAAGTCCTAAGGGAATTCGAATTTGACAACAACAGCTCAAAATGACCAAAAACAATGCTTAAATCCCAAGGGAATTCGAATTTGATAAAAACAGCTCAAAATGACCAAAAACAATGCTTAAATCCGAAGGGAATTTGAATTTGAAAAAAACAACTCGAAATGACCAAAAAAAAAAAGCTTAATTCCAAAGGGAATTTGTAATTAACAAAAACAGTTCAAAAAGACCAAAAACAATGCTTAATTGCCAAGGAAATTCGAATTTGATAAAAACAGCTCAAAATGACCAAAAACAATGTTTAATTCCCAAGGGAATTCGAATTTGACAAAAACAACTTAAAATGACCAAATACAATGCTTAATTCCCAAGAGAATTCGAATTTGACAAAAACAGCTCAAAATGACCAAAAACAATGCTTAATTCCAAAGGGAATTCGGAATTAACAAAAACAGCTCAAAATGACCGAAAACAATGCTGAATTCCTAAGGGAATTCGAATTTGACAAAAACAGCTCATAATGACCAAAAACAATGCTGAATTCCCAAGGGAATTCGAATTTAACAAAAACAGCTCAAAATAACCAAAAACAATGCTTAATTCCCAAGGGAAATTGAATTTGGCTTAATTCCCAAGGGAAATCGAATTTGACAAAAACAACTCCAAATGACCAAATACAATGCTTAATTCCCAAGGAAATTCGGAATTAACAAAAACAGCTCAAAGTGACCAAAAACAATGCTTAATTCCCAATGGAATTCGAATTTGATAAAAACAGCTCAAAATGACCAAAAACAATGCTTAATTCTCAAGGGAATTCGAATTTGACAAAAACAATTCAAAATGACCAAATACATTGCTTAATTCCAAAGGGAAATCGAATTTGACAAAAACAGCTCAAAATGACCAAAAACAATGCTTAATTCTCAAGGGAATTCGAATTTGACAAAAACAATTCAAAATGACCAAATACATTGCTTAATTCCAAAGGGAAATCGGAATTAACAAAAACAGCTCAAAATGACCAAAAACAATGCTTAAGTCCTAAGGGAATTCGAATTTGACAACAACAGCTCAAAATGACCAAAAACAATGCTTAATTCCCAAGGGAATTCGGAATTAACAAAAACAGCTCAAAATGACCAAAAACAATGCTTAATTCCAAAGGGAATTCGCAATTAACAAAAACAGCTCAAAATGACCAAAAACAATGCTTAATTCTCAAGGGAATTCGAAATTGACAAAAACAATTCAAAATGACCGAATACATTGCTTAATTCCCAAGGGAATTCGAATTTGATAAAAACAGCTCAAAATGACCAAAAACAATGCTTAAATCCCAAAAGACTTCGAATTTGACAAAAACAGCTCATAATGACCAAAAACAATGCTCCATTCCCAAGGGAATTCGAATTTAACAAAAAACAGCTCAAAATGACCAAAAACAATGCTTAATTCCCAAGGGAATTCGAATTTGACAAAAACAGCTCAAAATGACCAAATACAATGCTTAATTCACAAGGGAATTCGAATGTGATAAAAACAGCTCAAAATGACAAAAAACATTGCTTAATTCCCAAGGGAAATCGAAATTGATAAAAACAACTCAAAATGACCAAATACAATGCTTAATTCCCAAGGGAATTCGGAATTAACAAAACTGCTCAAAATGACCAAAAACAATGCTTAATTCCAAAGGAAATTCGAATTTGATAAAAACAGCTCAAAATAACCAAAAACAATGCTTAATTCCCAAGGGAATTCGAATTTGACAAACACAGCTCAAAATGACCAAAAACAATGCTTAATTCCAAAGGGAATTCGGAATTAACAAAAACAGCTCAAAATGACCAAAAACAATGCTTAATTCCCAATGGAATTCGAATTTGATAAAAACAGCTCAAAATGACCAAAAACAATGCTTAATTCTCAAGGGAATTCGAATTTGACAAAAACAATTCAAAATGACCAAATACATTGCTTAATTCCAAAGGGAAATCGGAATTAACAAAAACAGCTCAAAATGACCAAAAACATTGCTTAAGTCCTAAGGGAATTCGAATTTGACAACAACAGCTCAAAATGACCAAAAACAATGCTTAAATCCCAAGGGGATTCGAATTTGATAAAAACAGCTCAAAATGACCAAAAACAATGCTTAAATCCGAAGGGAATTCGAATTTGATGAAAACAACTCGAAATGACCAAAAAAAATGCTTAATTCCAAAGGGAATTTGGAATTAACAAAAACAGTTCAAAAAGACCAAAAACAATGCTTAATTGCCAAGGAAATTCGAATTTGATAAAAACAGCTCAAAATGACCAAAAACAATGTTTGATTCCCAAGAAAATTCGAATTTGACAAAAACAACTCAAAATGTCCAAATACAATGCTTAATTCCCAAGAGAATTCGAATTTGACAAAAAAAGGTCTCAAAATGACCAAAAACAATGCTTAATTCCAAAGGGAATTCGGAATTAACAAAAACAGCTCAAAATGACCAAAAACAATGCTGAATTCCTAAGGGAATTCGAATTTGACAAAAACAGCTCATAATGACCAAAAACAATGCTGAATTCCCAAGGGAATTCGAATTTAACAAAAACAGCTCAAAATGACCAAAAACAATGCTTAATTCCCAAGGGAAATTGAATTTGACAAAAACAGCTCAAAATGACCAAAAACAATGCTCAATTCTCAAGGGAATTCGAATTTAAGAAAAACAGCTCAAAATGACCAAAAACAATGCTTAATTCCCAAGGGAATTCGAATTTGACAAAAACAGCTCAAAATGACCAAAAACAATGCTTAATTCTCAAGGGAATTCGAATTTGACAAAAACAATTCAAAATGACCAAATACATTGCTTAATTCCAAAGGGAAATCGGAATTAACAAAAACAGCTCAAAATGACCAAAAACAATGCTTAAGTCCTAAGGGAATTCGAATTTGACAACAACAGCTCAAAATGACCAAAAACAATGCTTAAATCCCAAGGGAATTCGAATTTGATAAAAACAGCTCAAAATGACCAAAAACAATGCTTAATTCCCAAGGGAATTCGAATTTGACAAAAACAGCTCAAAATGACCAAAAACAATGCTTAATTCCCAAGGGAATTCGAATTTGACAAACACAGCTCAAAATGACCAAAAACAATGCTTAATTCCAAAGGGAATTCGCAATTAACAAAAACAGCTCAAAATGACCAAAAACAATGCTTAATTCTCAAGGGAATTCGAATTTGACAAAAACAATTCAAAATGACCAAATACATTGCTTAATTCCCAAGGGAATTCGAATTTGATAAAAACAGCTCAAAATGACCAAAAACAATGCTTAAATCCCAAGAGACTTCGAATTTGACAAAAACAGCTCATAATGACCAAAAACAATGCTCAATTCCCAAGGGAATTCGAATTTAACAAAAACAACTCAAAATGACCAAAAACAATGCTTAATTCCCAAGGGAATTCGAATTTGACAAAAACAGCTCAAAATGACCAAAACAATGCTTAATTCCAAAGGGAATTCGGAATTAACAAATACAGCTCAAAAAGACCAAAAATAATGCTTAATTCCCAAGGAAATTCGAATTTGATAAAAACAGCTCAAAATGACCAAAAACAATGCTGAATTCCCAAGGGAATTCGAATTTGACAAAAACAGCTCATAATGACCAAAAACAATGCTCAATTCCCAAGGGAATTCGAATTTAACAAAAACAGCTCAAAATGACCAAAAACAATGCTTAATTCCCAAGGGAATTTGAATTTGATAAAAACAGCTTAAAATGACCAAAAACATTGCTTAATTCCCAAAAGAATTCGAATTTGACAAAAACAGCTCAAAATGACCAAAAACAATGCTTAATTCCAAAGGGAATTCGGAATTAACAAAAACAGCTCAAAATGACCAAAAACAATGCTGAATTCCCAAGGGAATTCGAATTTGACAAAAACAGCTCATAATGACCAAAAACAATGCTCAATTCCCAAGGGAATTCTAATTTAACAAAAACAGTTCAAAATGACCAAAAACAATGCTTAATTCCCAAGGGAATTCGAATTTGACAAAAACAGCTCAAAATGACCAAATACAATGCTTAATTCACAAGGGAATTCGAATGTGATAAAAACAGCTCAAAATGACAAAAAACATTGCTTAATTCCCAAGGGAAATCGAATTTGACAAAAACAACTCAAAATGACCAAATACAATGCTTAATTCCCAAGGGAATTCGAATTTGATAAAAACAGCTCAAAATAACCAAAAACAATGCTTAATTCCCAAGGGAATTCGAATTTGACAAACACAGCTCAAAATGACCAAAAACAATGCTTAATTCCAAAGGGAATTCGGAATTAACAAAAACAGCTCAAAATGACCAAAAACAATGCTTAATTCCCAAGGGAATTCGAATTTGATAAAAACAGCTCAAAATGACCAAAAACAATGCTTAATTCTCAAGGGAATTCGAATTTGACAAAAACAATTCAAAATGACCAAATACATTGCTTAATTCCCAAGGGAATTCGAATTTGATAAAAACAGCTCAAAATGACCAAAAACAATGCTTAAATCCCAAGAGACTTCGAATTTGACAAAAACAGCTCATAATGACCAAAAACAATGCTCAATTCCCAAGGGAATTCGAATTTAACAAAAACAACTCAAAATGACCAAAAACAATGCTTAATTCCCAAGGGAATTCGAATTTGACAAAAACAGCTCAAAATGACCAAAACAATGCTTAATTCCAAAGGGAATTCGGAATTAACAAATACAGCTCAAAAAGACCAAAAATAATGCTTAATTCCCAAGGAAATTCGAATTTGATAAAAACAGCTCAAAATGACCAAAAACAATGCTTAATTGCCAAGGAAATTCGAATTTGATAAAAACAATTCAAAATGACCAAATACATTGCTTAATTCCAAAGGGAAATCGGAATTAACAAAAACAGCTCAAAATGACCAAAAACATTGCTTAAGTCCTAAGGGAATTCGAATTTGACAACAACAGCTCAAAATGACCAAAAACAATGCTTAAATCCCAAGGGGATTCGAATTTGATAAAAACAGCTCAAAATGACCAAAAACAATGCTTAAATCCGAAGGGAATTCGAATTTGATGAAAACAACTCGAAATGACCAAAAAAAATGCTTAATTCCAAAGGGAATTTGGAATTAACAAAAACAGTTCAAAAAGACCAAAAACAATGCTTAATTGCCAAGGAAATTCGAATTTGATAAAAACAGCTCAAAATGACCAAAAACAATGTTTGATTCCCAAGAAAATTCGAATTTGACAAAAACAACTCAAAATGTCCAAATACAATGCTTAATTCCCAAGAGAATTCGAATTTGACAAAAAAAGGTCTCAAAATGACCAAAAACAATGCTTAATTCCAAAGGGAATTCGGAATTAACAAAAACAGCTCAAAATGACCAAAAACAATGCTGAATTCCTAAGGGAATTCGAATTTGACAAAAACAGCTCATAATGACCAAAAACAATGCTGAATTCCCAAGGGAATTCGAATTTAACAAAAACAGCTCAAAATGACCAAAAACAATGCTTAATTCCCAAGGGAAATTGAATTTGACAAAAACAGCTCAAAATGACCAAAAACAATGCTCAATTCTCAAGGGAATTCGAATTTAAGAAAAACAGCTCAAAATGACCAAAAACAATGCTTAATTCCCAAGGGAATTCGAATTTGACAAAAACAGCTCAAAATGACCAAAAACAATGCTTAATTCTCAAGGGAATTCGAATTTGACAAAAACAATTCAAAATGACCAAATACATTGCTTAATTCCAAAGGGAAATCGGAATTAACAAAAACAGCTCAAAATGACCAAAAACAATGCTTAAGTCCTAAGGGAATTCGAATTTGACAACAACAGCTCAAAATGACCAAAAACAATGCTTAAATCCCAAGGGAATTCGAATTTGATAAAAACAGCTCAAAATGACCAAAAACAATGCTTAATTCCCAAGGGAATTCGAATTTGACAAAAACAGCTCAAAATGACCAAAAACAATGCTTAATTCCCAAGGGAATTCGAATTTGACAAACACAGCTCAAAATGACCAAAAACAATGCTTAATTCCAAAGGGAATTCGCAATTAACAAAAACAGCTCAAAATGACCAAAAACAATGCTTAATTCTCAAGGGAATTCGAATTTGACAAAAACAATTCAAAATGACCAAATACATTGCTTAATTCCCAAGGGAATTCGAATTTGATAAAAACAGCTCAAAATGACCAAAAACAATGCTTAAATCCCAAGAGACTTCGAATTTGACAAAAACAGCTCATAATGACCAAAAACAATGCTCAATTCCCAAGGGAATTCGAATTTAACAAAAACAACTCAAAATGACCAAAAACAATGCTTAATTCCCAAGGGAATTCGAATTTGACAAAAACAGCTCAAAATGACCAAAACAATGCTTAATTCCAAAGGGAATTCGGAATTAACAAATACAGCTCAAAAAGACCAAAAATAATGCTTAATTCCCAAGGAAATTCGAATTTGATAAAAACAGCTCAAAATGACCAAAAACAATGCTGAATTCCCAAGGGAATTCGAATTTGACAAAAACAGCTCATAATGACCAAAAACAATGCTCAATTCCCAAGGGAATTCGAATTTAACAAAAACAGCTCAAAATGACCAAAAACATTGCTTAATTCCCAAAAGAATTCGAATTTGACAAAAACAGCTCAAAATGACCAAAAACAATGCTTAATTCCAAAGGGAATTCGGAATTAACAAAAACAGCTCAAAATGACCAAAAACAATGCTGAATTCCCAAGGGAATTCGAATTTGACAAAAACAGCTCATAATGACCAAAAACAATGCTCAATTCCCAAGGGAATTCTAATTTAACAAAAACAGTTCAAAATGACCAAAAACAATGCTTAATTCCCAAGGGAATTCGAATTTGACAAAAACAGCTCAAAATGACCAAATACAATGCTTAATTCACAAGGGAATTCGAATGTGATAAAAACAGCTCAAAATGACAAAAAACATTGCTTAATTCCCAAGGGAAATCGAAATTGACAAAAACAACTCAAAATGACCAAATACAATGCTTAATTCCCAAGGGAATTCGAATTTGATAAAAACAGCTCAAAATAACCAAAAACAATGCTTAATTCCCAAGGGAATTCGAATTTGACAAACACAGCTCAAAATGACCAAAAACAATGCTTAATTCCAAAGGGAATTCGGAATTAACAAAAACAGCTCAAAATGACCAAAAACAATGCTTAATTCCCAAGGGAATTCGAATTTGACAAACACAGCTCAAAATGACCAAAAACAATGCTTAATTCTCAAGGGAATTCGAATTTGACAAAAACAATTCAAAATGACCAAATACATTGCTTAATTCCCAAGGGAATTCGAATTTGATAAATACAGCTCAAAATGACCAAAAACAATGCTTAAATCCCAAGAGACTTCGAATTTGACAAAAACAGCTCATAATGACCAAAAACAATGCTCAATTCCCAAGGGAATTCGAATTTAACAAAAACAACTCAAAATGACCAAAAACAATGCTTAATTCCCAAGGGAATTCGAATTTGACAAAAACAGCTCAAAATGACCAAAACAATGCTTAATTCCAAAGGGAATTCGGAATTAACAAATACAGCTCAAAAAGACCAAAAATAATGCTTAATTCCCAAGGAAATTCGAATTTGATAAAAACAGCTCAAAATGACCAAAAACAATGCTGAATTCCCAAGGGAATTCGAATTTGACAAAAACAGCTCATAATGACCAAAAACAATGCTCAATTCCCAAGGGAATTCGAATTTAACAAAAACAGCTCAAAATGACCAAAAACAATGCTTAATTCCCAAGGGAATTTGAATTTGATAAAAACAGCTTAAAATGACCAAAAACATTGCTTAATTCCCAAAAGAATTCGAATTTGACAAAAACAGCTCAAAATGACCAAAAACAATGCTTAATTCCAAAGGGAATTCGGAATTAACAAAAACAGCTCAAAATGACCAAAAACAATGCTGAATTCCCAAGGGAATTCGAATTTGACAAAAACAGCTCATAATGACCAAAAACAATGCTCAATTCCCAAGGGAATTCTAATTTAACAAAAACAGTTCAAAATGACCAAAAACAATGCTTAATTCCCAAGGGAATTCGAATTTGACAAAAACAGCTCAAAATGACCAAATACAATGCTTAATTCACAAGGGAATTCGAATGTGATAAAAACAGCTCAAAATGACAAAAAACATTGCTTAATTCCCAAGGGAAATCGAAATTGACAAAAACAACTCAAAATGACCAAATACAATGCTTAATTCCCAAGGGAATTCGGAATTAACAAAAACAGCTCAAAATAACCAAAAACAATGCTTAATTCCCAAGGGAATTCGAATTTGACAAACACAGCTCAAAATGACCAAAAACAATGCTTAATTCCAAAGGGAATTCGGAATTAACAAAAACAGCTCAAAATGACCAAAAACAATGCTTAATTCCCAATGGAATTCGAATTTGATAAAAACAGCTCAAAATGACCAAAAACAATGCTTAATTCTCAAGGGAATTCGAATTTGACAAAAACAATTCAAAATGACCAAATACATTGCTTAATTCCCAAGGGAATTCGAATTTGATAAATACAGCTCAAAATGACCAAAAACAATGCTTAAATCCCAAGAGACTTCGAATTTGACAAAAACAGCTCATAATGACCAAAAACAATGCTCAATTCCCAAGGGAATTCGAATTTAACAAAAACAACTCAAAATGACCAAAAACAATGCTTAATTCCCAAGGGAATTCGAATTTGACAAAAACAGCTCAAAATGACCAAAACAATGCTTAATTCCAAAGGGAATTCGGAATTAACAAATACAGCTCAAAAAGACCAAAAATAATGCTTAATTCCCAAGGAAATTCGAATTTGATAAAAACAGCTCAAAATGACCAAAAACAATGCTGAATTCCCAAGGGAATTCGAATTTGACAAAAACAGCTCATAATGACCAAAAACAATGCTCAATTCCCAAGGGAATTCGAATTTAACAAAAACAGCTCAAAATGACCAAAAACAATGCTTAATTCCCAAGGGAATTTGAATTTGATAAAAACAGCTTAAAATGACCAAAAACATTGCTTAATTCCCAAAAGAATTCGAATTTGACAAAAACAGCTCAAAATGACCAAAAACAATGCTTAATTCCAAAGGGAATTCGGAATTAACAAAAACAGCTCAAAATGACCAAAAACAATGCTGAATTCCCAAGGGAATTCGAATTTGACAAAAACAGCTCATAATGACCAAAAACAATGCTCAATTCCCAAGGGAGTTCTAATTTAACAAAAACAGTTCAAAATGACCAAAAACAATGCTTAATTCCCAAGGGAATTCGAATTTGACAAAAACAGCTCAAAATGACCAAATACAATGCTTAATTCACAAGGGAATTCGAATGTGATAAAAACAGCTCAAAATGACAAAAAACATTGCTTAATTCCCAAGGGAAATCGAAATTGACAAAAACAACTCAAAATGACCAAATACAATGCTTAATTCCCAAGGGAATTCGGAATTAACAAAACTGCTCAAAATGACCAAAAACAATGCTTAATTCCAAAGGAAATTCAAATTTGATAAAAACAGCTCAAAATAACCAAAAACAATGCTTAATTCCCAAGGGAATTCGAATTTGACAAACACAGCTCAAAATGACCAAAAACAATGCTTAATTCCAAAGGGAATTCGGAATTAACAAAAACAGCTCAAAATGACCAAAAACAATGCTTAATTCCCAATGGAATTCGAATTTGATAAAAACAGCTCAAAATGACCAAAAACAATGCTTAATTCTCAAGGGAATTCGAATTTGACAAAAACAATTCAAAATGACCAAATACATTGCTTAATTCCAAAGGGAAATCGGAATTAACAAAAACAGCTCAAAATGACCAAAAACATTGCTTAAGTCCTAAGGGAATTCGAATTTGACAACAACAGCTCAAAATGACCAAAAACAATGCTTAAATCCCAAGGGGATTCGAATTTGATAAAAACAGCTCAAAATGACCAAAAACAATGCTTAAATCCGAAGGGAATTCGAATTTGATGAAAACAACTCGAAATGACCAAAAAAAATGCTTAATTCCAAAGGGAATTTGGAATTAACAAAAACAGTTCAAAAAGACCAAAAACAATGCTTAATTGCCAAGGAAATTCGAATTTGATAAAAACAGCTCAAAATGACCAAAAACAATGTTTGATTCCCAAGGGAATTCGAATTTGACAAAAACAACTCAAAATGTCCAAATACAATGCTTAATTCCCAAGAGAATTCGAATTTGACAAAAAAAGGTCTCAAAATGACCAAAAACAATGCTTAATTCCAAAGGGAATTCGGAATTAACAAAAACAGCTCAAAATGACCAAAACAATGCTGAATTCCTAAGGGAATTCGAATTTGACAAAAACAGCTCATAATGACCAAAAACAATGCTGAATTCCCAAGGGAATTCGAATTTAACAAAAACAGCTCAAAATGACCAAAAACAATGCTTAATTCCCAAGGGAATTCGAATTTGACAAAAACAGCTCAAAATGACCAAAAACAATGCTTAATTCTCAAGGGAATTCGAATTTGACAAAAACAATTCAAAATGACCAAATACATTGCTTAATTCCAAAGGGAAATCGGAATTAACAAAAACAGCTCAAAATGACCAAAAACAATGCTTAAGTCCTAAGGGAATTCGAATTTGACAACAACAGCTCAAAATGACCAAAAACAATGCTTAAATCCCAAGGGAATTCGAATTTGATAAAAACAGCTCAAAATGACCAAAAACAATGCTTAATTCCCAAGGGAATTCGAATTTGACAAAAACAGCTCAAAATGACCAAAAACAATGCTTAATTCTCAAGGGAATTCGAATTTGACAAAAACAGCTCAAAATGACCAAAAACAATGCTTAATTCCCAAGGGAATTTGAATTTGATAAAAACAGCTTAAAATGACCAAAAACATTGCTTAATTCCCAAAAGAATTCGAATTTGACAAAAACAGCTCAAAATGACCAAAAACAATGCTTAATTCCAAAGGGAATTCGGAATTAACAAAAACAGCTCAAAATGACCAAAAACAATGCTGAATTCCCAAGGGAATTCGAATTTGACAAAAACAGCTCATAATGACCAAAAACAATGCTCAATTCCCAAGGGAATTCGAATTTAACAAAAACAGCTCAAAATGACCAAAAACAATGCTTAATTCCCAAGGGAATTTGAATTTGATAAAAACAGCTTAAAATGACCAAAAACATTGCTTAATTCCCAAAAGAATTCGAATTTGACAAAAACAGCTCAAAATGACCAAAAACAATGCTTAATTCCAAAGGGAATTCGGAATTAACAAAAACAGCTCAAAATGACCAAAAACAATGCTGAATTCCCAAGGGAATTCGAATTTGACAAAAACAGCTCATAATGACCAAAAACAATGCTCAATTCCCAAGGGAATTCTAATTTAACAAAAACAGTTCAAAATGACCAAAAACAATGCTTAATTCCCAAGGGAATTCGAATTTGACAAAAACAGCTCAAAATGACCAAATACAATGCTTAATTCACAAGGGAATTCGAATGTGATAAAAACAGCTCAAAATGACAAAAAACATTGCTTAATTCCCAAGGGAAATCGAAATTGACAAAAACAACTCAAAATGACCAAATACAATGCTTAATTCCCAAGGGAATTCGAATTTGATAAAAACAGCTCAAAATAACCAAAAACAATGCTTAATTCCCAAGGGAATTCGAATTTGACAAACACAGCTCAAAATGACCAAAAACAATGCTTAATTCCAAAGGGAATTCGGAATTAACAAAAACAGCTCAAAATGACCAAAAACAATGCTTAATTCCCAATGGAATTCGAATTTGATAAAAACAGCTCAAAATGACCAAAAACAATGCTTAATTCTCAAGGGAATTCGAATTTGACAAAAACAATTCAAAATGACCAAATACATTGCTTAATTCCCAAGGGAATTCGAATTTGATAAAAACAGCTCAAAATGACCAAAAACAATGCTTAAATCCCAAGAGACTTCGAATTTGACAAAAACAGCTCATAATGACCAAAAACAATGCTCAATTCCCAAGGGAATTCGAATTTAACAAAAACAACTCAAAATGACCAAAAACAATGCTTAATTCCCAAGGGAATTCGAATTTGACAAAAACAGCTCAAAATGACCAAAACAATGCTTAATTCCAAAGGGAATTCGGAATTAACAAATACAGCTCAAAAAGACCAAAAATAATGCTTAATTCCCAAGGGAATTCGAATTTGATAAAAACAGCTCAAAATGACCAAAAACAATGCTGAATTCCCAAGGGAATTCGAATTTGACAAAAACAGCTCATAATGACCAAAAACAATGCTCAATTCCCAAGGGAATTCGAATTTAACAAAAACAGCTCAAAATGACCAAAAACAATGCTTAATTCCCAAGGGAATTTGAATTTGATAAAAACAGCTTAAAATGACCAAAAACATTGCTTAATTCCCAAAAGAATTCGAATTTGACAAAAACAGCTCAAAATGACCAAAAACAATGCTTAATTCCAAAGGGAATTCGGAATTAACAAAAACAGCTCAAAATGACCAAAAACAATGCTGAATTCCCAAGGGAATTCGAATTTGACAAAAACAGCTCATAATGACCAAAAACAATGCTCAATTCCCAAGGGAGTTCTAATTTAACAAAAACAGTTCAAAATGACCAAAAACAATGCTTAATTCCCAAGGGAATTCGAATTTGACAAAAACAGCTCAAAATGACCAAATACAATGCTTAATTCACAAGGGAATTCGAATGTGATAAAAACAGCTCAAAATGACAAAAAACATTGCTTAATTCCCAAGGGAAATCGAAATTGACAAAAACAACTCAAAATGACCAAATACAATGCTTAATTCCCAAGGGAATTCGGAATTAACAAAACTGCTCAAAATGACCAAAAACAATGCTTAATTCCAAAGGAAATTCGAATTTGATAAAAACAGCTCAAAATAACCAAAAACAATGCTTAATTCCCAAGGGAATTCGAATTTGACAAACACAGCTCAAAATGACCAAAAACAATGCTTAATTCCAAAGGGAATTCGGAATTAACAAAAACAGCTCAAAATGACCAAAAACAATGCTTAATTCCCAATGGAATTCGAATTTGATAAAAACAGCTCAAAATGACCAAAAACAATGCTTAATTCTCAAGGGAATTCGAATTTGACAAAAACAATTCAAAATGACCAAATACATTGCTTAATTCCAAAGGGAAATCGGAATTAACAAAAACAGCTCAAAATGACCAAAAACATTGCTTAAGTCCTAAGGGAATTCGAATTTGACAACAACAGCTCAAAATGACCAAAAACAATGCTTAAATCCCAAGGGGATTCGAATTTGATAAAAACAGCTCAAAATGACCAAAAACAATGCTTAAATCCGAAGGGAATTCGAATTTGATGAAAACAACTCGAAATGACCAAAAAAAATGCTTAATTCCAAAGGGAATTTGGAATTAACAAAAACAGTTCAAAAAGACCAAAAACAATGCTTAATTGCCAAGGAAATTCGAATTTGATAAAAACAGCTCAAAATGACCAAAAACAATGTTTGATTCCCAAGGGAATTCGAATTTGACAAAAACAACTCAAAATGTCCAAATACAATGCTTAATTCCCAAGAGAATTCGAATTTGACAAAAAAAGGTCTCAAAATGACCAAAAACAATGCTTAATTCCAAAGGGAATTCGGAATTAACAAAAACAGCTCAAAATGACCAAAAACAATGCTGAATTCCTAAGGGAATTCGAATTTGACAAAAACAGCTCATAATGACCAAAAACAATGCTGAATTCCCAAGGGAATTCGAATTTAACAAAAACAGCTCAAAATGACCAAAAACAATGCTTAATTCCCAAGGGAAATTGAATTTGACAAAAACAGCTCAAAATGACCAAAAACAATGCTCAATTCTCAAGGGAATTCGAATTTAAGAAAAACAGCTCAAAATGACCAAAAACAATGCTTAATTCCCAAGGGAATTCGAATTTGACAAAAACAGCTCAAAATGACCAAAAACAATGCTTAATTCTCAAGGGAATTCGAATTTGACAAAAACAATTCAAAATGACCAAATACATTGCTTAATTCCAAAGGGAAATCGGAATTAACAAAAACAGCTCAAAATGACCAAAAACAATGCTTAAGTCCTAAGGGAATTCGAATTTGACAACAACAGCTCAAAATGACCAAAAACAATGCTTAAATCCCAAGGGAATTCGAATTTGATAAAAACAGCTCAAAATGACCAAAAACAATGCTTAATTCCCAAGGGAATTCGAATTTGACAAAAACAGCTCAAAATGACCAAAAACAATGCTTAATTCCAAAGGGAATTCGCAATTAACAAAAACAGCTCAAAATGACCAAAAACAATGCTTAATTCCAAAGGGAATTCGCAATTAACAAAAACATCTCAAAATGACCAAAAACAATGCTTAATTCTCAAGGGAATTCGAATTTGACAAAAACAATTCAAAATGACCGAATACATTGCTTAATTCCCAAGGGAATTCGAATTTGATAAAAACAGCTCAAAATGACCAAAAACAATGCTTAAATCCCAAAAGACTTCGAATTTGACAAAAACAGCTCATAATGACCAAAAACAATGCTCAATTCCCAAGGGAATTCGAATTTGAAAAAAACAGCTCAAAATGACCAAATACAATGCTTAATTCACAAGGGAATTCGAATTTGATAAAAACAGCTCAAAATGACAAAAAACATTGCTTAATTCCCAAGGGAAATCGAATTTGACAAAAACAACTCAAAATGACCAAACACAATGCTTAATTTCCAAGGAAATTCGGAATTAACAAAAACAGCTCAAAGTGACCAAAAACAATGTTTGATTCCCAAGGGAATTCGAATTTGACAAAAACAACTCAAAATGTCCAAATACAATGCTTAATTCCCAAGAGAATTCGAATTTGACAAAAAAAGGTCTCAAAATGACCAAAAACAATGCTTAATTCCAAAGGGAATTCGGAATTAACAAAAACAGCTCAAAATGACCAAAAACAATGCTGAATTCCTAAGGGAATTCGAATTTGACAAAAACAGCTCATAATGACCAAAAACAATGCTGAATTCCCAAGGGAATTCGAATTTAACAAAAACAGCTCAAAATGACCAAAAACAATGCTTAAATCCGAAGGGAATTCGAATTTGATGAAAACAACTCGAAATGACCAAAAAAAATGCTTAATTCCAAAGGGAATTTGGAATTAACAAAAACAGTTCAAAAAGACTAAAAATAATGCTTAATTGCCAAGGAAATTCGAATTTGATAAAAACAGCTCAAAATGACCAAAAACAATGTTTGATTCCCAAGGGAATTCGAATTTGACAAAAACAACTCAAAATGTCCAAATACAATGCTTAATTCCCAAGAGAATTCGAATTTGACAAAAAAAGGTCTCAAAATGACCAAAAACAATGCTTAATTCCAAAGGGAATTCGGAGTTAACAAAAACAGCTCAAAATGACCAAAAACAATGCTGAATTCCTAAGGGAATTCGAATTTGACAAAAACAGCTCATAATGACCAAAAACAATGCTGAATTCCCAAGGGAATTCGAATTTAACAAAAACAGCTCAAAATGACCAAAAACAATGCTTAATTCCCAAGGGAAATTGAATTTGACAAAAACAGCTCAAAATGACCAAAAACAATGCTCAATTCTCAAGGGAATTCGAATTTAAGAAAAACAGCTCAAAATGACCAAAAACAATGCTTAATTCCCAAGGGAATTCGAATTTGACAAAAACAGCTCAAAATGACCAAAAACAATGCTTAATTCTCAAGGGAATTCGAATTTGACAAAAACAATTCAAAATGACCAAATACATTGCTTAATTCCAAAGGGAAATCGGAATTAACAAAAACAGCTCAAAATGACCAAAAACAATGCTTAAGTCCTAAGGGAATTCGAATTTGACAACAACAGCTCAAAATGACCAAAAACAATGCTTAAATCCCAAGGGAATTCGAATTTGATAAAAACAGCTCAAAATGACCAAAAACAATGCTTAATTCCTAAGGGAATTCGAATTTGACAAAAACAGCTCAAAATGACCAAAAACAATGCTTAATTCCAAAGGGAATTCGCAATTAACAAAAACAGCTCAAAATGACCAAAAACAATCCTTAATTCCAAAGGGAATTCGCAATTAACAAAAACAGCTCAAAATGACCAAAAACAATGCTTAATTCTCAAGGGAATTCGAATTTGACAAAAACAATTCAAAATGACCGAATACATTGCTTAATTCCCAAGGGAATTCGAATTTGATAAAAACAGCTCAAAATGACCAAAAACAATGCTTAAATCCCAAAAGACTTCGAATTTGACAAAAACAGCTCATAATGACCAAAAACAATGCTCAATTCCCAAGGGAATTCGAATTTGAAAAAAACAGCTCAAAATGACCAAATACAATGCTTAATTCACAAGGGAATTCGAATTTGATAAAAACAGCTCAAAATGACAAAAAACATTGCTTAATTCCCAAGGGAAATCGAATTTGACAAAAACAACTCAAAATGACCAAACACAATGCTTAATTCCCAAGGAAATTCGGAATTAACAAAAACAGCTCAAAGTGACGAAAAACAATGCTTAATTCTCAAGGGAATTCGAATTTGACAAAAACAATTCAAAATGACCAAATACATTGCTTAATTCCAAAGGGAAATCGGAATTAACAAAAACAGCTCAAAATGACCAAAAACAATGCTTAAGTCCTAAGGGAATTCGAATTTGACAACAACAGCTCAAAATGACCAAAAACAATGCTTAAATCCCAAGGGAATTCGAATTTGATAAAAACAGCTCAAAATGACCAAAAACAATGCTTAATTCCCAAGGGAATTCGAATTTGACAAAAACAGCTCAAAATGACCAAAAACAATGCTTAATTCTCAAGGGAATTCGAATTTGACAAAAACAGCTCAAAATGACCAAAAACAATGCTTAATTCCCAAGGGAATTCGAATTTGACAAACACAGCTCAAAATGACCAAAAACAATGCTTAATTCCAAAGGGAATTCGCAATTAACAAAAACAGCTCAAAATGACCAAAAACAATGCTTAATTCTCAAGGGAATTCGAATTTGACAAAAACAATTCAAAATGACCAAATACATTGCTTAATTCCCAAGGGAATTCGAATTTGATAAAAACAGCTCAAAATGACCAAAAACAATGCTTAAATCCCAAGAGACTTCGAATTTGACAAAAACAGCTCATAATGACCAAAAACAATGCTCAATTCCCAAGGGAATTCGAATTTAACAAAAACAACTCAAAATGACCAAAAACAATGCTTAATTCCCAAGGGAATTCGAATTTGACAAAAACAGCTCAAAATGACCAAAACAATGCTTAATTCCAAAGGGAATTCGGAATTAACAAATACAGCTCAAAAAGACCAAAAATAATGCTTAATTCCCAAGGAAATTCGAATTTGATAAAAACAGCTCAAAATGACCAAAAACAATGCTGAATTCCCAAGGGAATTCGAATTTGACAAAAACAGCTCATAATGACCAAAAACAATGCTCAATTCCCAAGGGAATTCGAATTTAACAAAAACAGCTCAAAATGACCAAAAACAATGCTTAATTCCCAAGGGAATTTGAATTTGATAAAAACAGCTTAAAATGACCAAAAACATTGCTTAATTCCCAAAAGAATTCGAATTTGACAAAAACAGCTCAAAATGACCAAAAACAATGCTTAATTCCAAAGGGAATTCGGAATTAACAAAAACAGCTCAAAATGACCAAAAACAATGCTGAATTCCCAAGGGAATTCGAATTTGACAAAAACAGCTCATAATGACCAAAAACAATGCTCAATTCCCAAGGGAATTCTAATTTAACAAAAACAGTTCAAAATGACCAAAAACAATGCTTAATTCCCAAGGGAATTCGAATTTGACAAAAACAGCTCAAAATGACCAAATACAATGCTTAATTCACAAGGGAATTCGAATGTGATAAAAACAGCTCAAAATGACAAAAAACATTGCTTAATTCCCAAGGGAAATCGAAATTGACAAAAACAACTCAAAATGACCAAATACAATGCTTAATTCCCAAGGGAATTCGAATTTGATAAAAACAGCTCAAAATAACCAAAAACAATGCTTAATTCCCAAGGGAATTCGAATTTGACAAAAACAGCTCAAAATGACCAAAAACAATGCTTAATTCCAAAGGGAATTCGTAATTAACAAAAACAGCTCAAAATGACCAAAAACAATGCTTAATTCCCAATGGAATTCGAATTTGATAAAAACAGCTCAAAATGACCAAAAACAATGCTTAATTCTCAAGAGAATTCGAATTTGACAAAAACAATTCAAAATGACCAAATACATTGCTTAATTCCCAAGGGAATTCGAATTTGACAAAAACAGCTCAAAATGACCAAAAACAATGCTTAAATCCCAAGAGACTTCGAATTTGACAAAAACAGCTCATAATGACCAAAAACAATGCTCAATTCCCAAGGGAATTCGAATTTAACAAAAACAACTCAAAATGACCAAAAACAATGCTTAATTCCCAAGGGAATTCGAATTTGACAAAAACAGCTCAAAATGACCAAAACAATGCTTAATTCCAAAGGGAATTCGGAATTAACAAATACAGCTCAAAAAGACCAAAAATAATGCTTAATTCCCAAGGAAATTCGAATTTGATAAAAACAGCTCAAAATGACCAAAAACAATGCTGAATTCCCAAGGGAATTCGAATTTGACAAAAACAGCTCATAATGACCAAAAACAATGCTCAATTCCCAAGGGAATTCGAATTTAACAAAAACAGCTCAAAATGACCAAAAACAATGCTTAATTCCCAAGGGAATTTGAATTTGATAAAAACAGCTTAAAATGACCAAAAACATTGCTTAATTCCCAAAAGAATTCGAATTTGACAAAAACAGCTCAAAATGACCAAAAACAATGCTTAATTCCAAAGGGAATTCGGAATTAACAAAAACAGCTCAAAATGACCAAAAACAATGCTGAATTCCCAAGGGAATTCGAATTTGACAAAAACAGCTCATAATGACCAAAAACAATGCTCAATTCCCAAGGGAGTTCTAATTTAACAAAAACAGTTCAAAATGACCAAAAACAATGCTTAATTCCCAAGGGAATTCGAATTTGACAAAAACAGCTCAAAATGACCAAATACAATGCTTAATTCACAAGGGAATTCAAATGTGATAAAAAACAGCTCAAAATGACAAAAAACATTGCTTAATTCCCAAGGGAAATCGAAATTGACAAAAACAACTCAAAATGACCAAATACAATGCTTAATTCCCAAGGGAATTCGGAATTAACAAAACTGCTCAAAATGACCAAAAACAATGCTTAATTCCAAAGGAAATTCGAATTTGATAAAAACAGCTCAAAATAACCAAAAACAATGCTTAATTCCCAAGGGAATTCGAATTTGACAAACACAGCTCAAAATGACCAAAAACAATGCTTAATTCCAAAGGGAATTCGGAATTAACAAAAACAGCTCAAAATGACCAAAAACAATGCTTAATTCCCAATGGAATTCGAATTTGATAAAAACAGCTCAAAATGACCAAAAACAATGCTTAATTCTCAAGGGAATTCGAATTTGACAAAAACAATTCAAAATGACCAAATACATTGCTTAATTCCAAAGGGAAATCGGAATTAACAAAAACAGCTCAAAATGACCAAAAACATTGCTTAAGTCCTAAGGGAATTCGAATTTGACAACAACAGCTCAAAATGACCAAAAACAATGCTTAAATCCCAAGGGGATTCGAATTTGATAAAAACAGCTCAAAATGACCAAAAACAATGCTTAAATCCGAAGGGAATTCGAATTTGATGAAAACAACTCGAAATGACCAAAAAAAATGCTTAATTCCAAAGGGAATTTGGAATTAACAAAAACAGTTCAAAAAGACCAAAAACAATGCTTAATTGCCAAGGAAATTCGAATTTGATAAAAACAGCTCAAAATGACCAAAAACAATGTTTGATTCCCAAGGGAATTCGAATTTGACAAAAACAACTCAAAATGTCCAAATACAATGCTTAATTCCCAAGAGAATTCGAATTTGACAAAAAAAGGTCTCAAAATGACCAAAAACAATGCTTAATTCCAAAGGGAATTCGGAATTAACAAAAACAGCTCAAAATGACCAAAAACAATGCTGAATTCCTAAGGGAATTCGAATTTGACAAAAACAGCTCATAATGACCAAAAACAATGCTGAATTCCCAAGGGAATTCGAATTTAACAAAAACAGCTCAAAATGACCAAAAACAATGCTTAATTCCCAAGGGAAATTGAATTTGACAAAAACAGCTCAAAATGACCAAAAACAATGCTCAATTCTCAAGGGAATTCGAATTTAAGAAAAACAGCTCAAAATGACCAAAAACAATGCTTAATTCCCAAGGGAATTCGAATTTGACAAAAACAGCTCAAAATGACCAAAAACAATGCTTAATTCTCCAGGGAATTCGAATTTGACAAAAACAATTCAAAATGACCAAATACATTGCTTAATTCCAAAGGGAAATCGGAATTAACAAAAACAGCTCAAAATGACCAAAAACAATGCTTAAGTCCTAAGGGAATTCGAATTTGACAACAACAGCTCAAAATGACCAAAAACAATGCTTAAATCCCAAGGGAATTCGAATTTGATAAAAACAGCTCAAAATGACCAAAAACAATGCTTAATTCCCAAGGGAATTCGAATTTGACAAAAACAGCTCAAAATGACCAAAAACAATGCTTAATTCCAAAGGGAATTCGCAATTAACAAAAACAGCTCAAAATGACCAAAAACAATGCTTAATTCCAAAGGGAATTCGCAATTAACAAAAACAGCTCAAAATGACCAAAAACAATGCTTAATTCTCAAGGGAATTCGAATTTGACAAAAACAATTCAAAATGACCGAATACATTGCTTAATTCCCAAGGGAATTCGAATTTGATAAAAACAGCTCAAAATGACCAAAAACAATGCTTAAATCCCAAAAAACTTCGAATTTGACAAAAACAGCTCATAATGACCAAAAACAATGCTCAATTCCCAAGGGAATTCGAATTTGAAAAAAACAGCTCAAAATGACCAAATACAATGCTTAATTCACAAGGGAATTCGAATTTGATAAAAACAGCTCAAAATGACAAAAAACATTGCTTAATTCCCAAGGGAAATCGAATTTGACAAAAACAACTCAAAATGACCAAACACAATGCTTAATTCCCAAGGAAATTCGGAATTAACAAAAACAGCTCAAAGTGACCAAAAACAATGTTTGATTCCCAAGGGAATTCGAATTTGACAAAAACAACTCAAAATGTCCAAATACAATGCTTAATTCCCAAGAGAATTCGAATTTGACAAAAAAAGGTCTCAAAATGACCAAAAACAATGCTTAATTCCAAAGGGAATTCGGAATTAACAAAAACAGCTCAAAATGACCAAAAACAATGCTGAATTCCTAAGGGAATTCGAATTTGACAAAAACAGCTCATAATGACCAAAAACAATGCTGAATTCCCAAGGGAATTCGAATTTAACAAAAACAGCTCAAAATGACCAAAAACAATGCTTAAATCCGAAGGGAATTCGAATTTGATGAAAACAACTCGAAATGACCAAAAAAAATGCTTAATTCCAAAGGGAATTTGGAATTAACAAAAACATTTCAAAAAGACTAAAAATAATGCTTAATTGCCAAGGAAATTCGAATTTGATAAAAACAGCTCAAAATGACCAAAAACAATGTTTGATTCCCAAGGGAATTCGAATTTGACAAAAACAACTCAAAATGTCCAAATACAATGCTTAATTCCCAAGAGAATTCGAATTTGACAAAAAAAGGTCTCAAAATGACCAAAAACAATGCTTAATTCCAAAGGGAATTCGGAGTTAACAAAAACAGCTCAAAATGACCAAAAACAATGCTGAATTCCTAAGGGAATTCGAATTTGACAAAAACAGCTCATAATGACCAAAAACAATGCTGAATTCCCAAGGGAATTCGAATTTAACAAAAACAGCTCAAAATGACCAAAAACAATGCTTAATTCCCAAGGGAAATTGAATTTGACAAAAACAGCTCAAAATGACCAAAAACAATGCTCAATTCTCAAGGGAATTCGAATTTAAGAAAAACAGCTCAAAATGACCAAAAACAATGCTTAATTCCCAAGGGAATTCGAATTTGACAAAAACAGCTCAAAATGACCAAAAACAATGCTTAATTCTCAAGGGAATTCGAATTTGACAAAAACAATTCAAAATGACCAAATACATTGCTTAATTCCAAAGGGAAATCGGAATTAACAAAAACAGCTCAAAATGACCAAAAACAATGCTTAAGTCCTAAGGGAATTCGAATTTGACAACAACAGCTCAAAATGACCAAAAACAATGCTTAAATCCCAAGGGAATTCGAATTTGATAAAAACAGCTCAAAATGACCAAAAACAATGCTTAATTCCCAAGGGAATTCGAATTTGACAAAAACAGCTCAAAATGACCAAAAACAATGCTTAATTCCAAAGGGAATTCGCAATTAACAAAAACAGCTCAAAATGACCAAAAACAATCCTTAATTCTCAAGGGAATTCGAATTTGACAAAAACAATTCAAAATGACCGAATACATTGCTTAATTCCCAAGGGAATTCGAATTTGATAAAAACAGCTCAAAATGACCAAAAACAATGCTTAAATCCCAAAAGACTTCGAATTTGACAAAAACAGCTCATAATGACCAAAAACAATGCTCAATTCCCAAGGGAATTCGAATTTGAAAAAAACAGCTCAAAATGACCAAATACAATGCTTAATTCACAAGGGAATTCGAATTTGATAAAAACAGCTCAAAATGACAAAAAACATTGCTTAATTCCCAAGGGAAATCGAATTTGACAAAAACAACTCAAAATGACCAAACACAATGCTTAATTCCCAAGGAAATTCGGAATTAACAAAAACAGCTCAAAGTGACCAAAAACAATGTTTGATTCCCAAGGGAATTCGAATTTGACAAAAACAATTCAAAATGACCGAATACATTGCTTAATTCCCAAGGGAATTCGAATTTGATAAAAACAGCTCAAAATGACCAAAAACAATGCTTAAATCCCAAAAGACTTCGAATTTGACAAAAACAGCTCATAATGACCAAAAACAATGCTCAATTCCCAAGGGAATTCGAATTTGAAAAAAACAGCTCAAAATGACCAAATACAATGCTTAATTCACAAGGGAATTCGAATTTGATAAAAACAGCTCAAAATGACAAAAAACATTGCTTAATTCCCAAGGGAAATCGAATTTGACAAAAACAACTCAAAATGACCAAACACAATGCTTAATTCCCAAGGAAATTCGGAATTAACAAAAACAGCTCAAAGTGACCAAAAACAATGTTTGATTCCCAAGGGAATTCGAATTTGACAAAAACAACTCAAAATGTCCAAATACAATGCTTAATTCCCAAGAGAATTCGAATTTGACAAAAAAAGGTCTCAAAATGACCAAAAACAATGCTTAATTCCAAAGGGAATTCGGAATTAACAAAAACAGCTCAAAATGACCAAAAACAATGCTGAATTCCTAAGGGAATTCGAATTTGACAAAAACAGCTCATAATGACCAAAAACAATGCTGAATTCCCAAGGGAATTCGAATTTAACAAAAACAGCTCAAAATGACCAAAAACAATGCTTAATTCCCAAGGGAAATTGAATTTGACAAAAACAGCTCAAAATGACCAAAAACAATGCTCAATTCTCAAGGGAATTCGAATTTAAGAAAAACAGCTCAAAATGACCAAAAACAATGCTTAATTCCCAAGGGAATTCGAATTTGACAAAAACAGCTCAAAATGACCAAAAACAATGCTTAATTCTCAAGGGAATTCGAATTTGACAAAAACAATTCAAAATGACCAAATACATTGCTTAATTCCAAAGGGAAATCGGAATTAACAAAAACAGCTCAAAATGACCAAAAACAATGCTTAAGTCCTAAGGGAATTCGAATTTGACAACAACAGCTCAAAATGACCAAAAACAATGCTTAAATCCCAAGGGAATTCGAATTTGATAAAAACAGCTCAAAATGACCAAAAACAATGCTTAATTCCCAAGGGAATTCGAATTTGACAAAAACAGCTCAAAATGACCAAAAACAATGTTTAATTCCAAAGGGAATTTGCAATTAACAAAAACAGCTCAAAATGACCAAAAACAATGCTTAATTCCAAAGGGAATTCGCAATTAACAAAAACAGCTCAAAATGACCAAAAACAATGCTTAATTCTCAAGGGAATTCGAATTTGACAAAAACAATTCAAAATGACCGAATACATTGCTTAATTCCCAAGGGAATTCGAATTTGATAAAAACAGCTCAAAATGACCAAAAACAATGCTTAAATCCCAAAAGACTTCGAATTTGACAAAAACAGCTCATAAAGACCAAAAACAATGCTCAATTCCCAAGGGAATTCGAATTTGAAAAAAACAGCTCAAAATGACCAAATACAATGCTTAATTCACAAGGGAATTCGAATTTGATAAAAACAGCTCAAAATGACAAAAAACATTGCTTAATTCCCAAGGGAAATCGAATTTGACAAAAACAACTCAAAATGACCAAACACAATGCTTAATTCCCAAGGAAATTCGGAATTAACAAAAACAGCTCAAAGTGACCAAAAACAATGCTTAATTCCCAATGGAATTCGAATTTGATAAAAACAGCTCAAAATGACCAAAAACAATGCTTAATTCTCAAGGGAATTCGAATTTGACAACAACAGCTCAAAATGACCAAAAACAATGCTTAAATCCCAAGGGAATTCGAATTTGATAAAAACAGCTCAAAATGACCAAAAACAATGCTTAAATCCGAAGGGAATTTGAATTTGAAAAAAACAACTCGAAATGACCAAAAACAATGCTTAAATCCCAAGGGAATTCGAATTTGATAAAAACAGCTCAAAATGACCAAAAACAATGCTTAAATCCGAAGGGAATTTGAATTTGAAAAAAACAACTCGAAATGACCAAAAAAAAAAAGCTTAATTCCAAAGGGAATTTGTAATTAACAAAAACAGTTCAAAAAGACCAAAAACAATGCTTAATTGCCAAGGAAATTCGAATTTGATAAAAACAGCTCAAAATGACCAAAAACAATGTTTAATTCCCAAGGGAATTCGAATTTGACAAAAACAACTTAAAATGACCAAACACAATGCTTAATTCACAAGGGAATTCGAATTTGATAAAAACAGCTCAAAATGACAAAAAACATTGCTTAATTCCCAAGGGAAATCGAATTTGACAAAAACAACTCAAAATGACCAAACACAATGCTTAATTCCCAAGGAAATTCGGAATTAACAAAAACAGCTCAAAGTGACCAAAAACAATGTTTGATTCCCAAGGGAATTCGAATTTGACAAAAACAACTCAAAATGTCCAAATACAATGCTTAATTCCCAAGAGAATTCGAATTTGACAAAAAAAGGTCTCAAAATGACCAAAAACAATGCTTAATTCCAAAGGGTATTCGGAATTAACAAAAACAGCTCAAAATGACCAAAAACAATGCTGAATTCCTAAGGGAATTCGAATTTGACAAAAACAGCTCATAATGACCAAAAACAATGCTGAATTCCCAAGGGAATTCGAATTTAACAAAAACAGCTCAAAATGACCAAAAACAATGCTTAATTCCCAAGGGAAATTGAATTTGACAAAAACAGCTCAAAATGACCAAAAACAATGCTCAATTCTCAAGGGAATTCGAATTTAAGAAAAACAGCTCAAAATGACCAAAAACAATGCTTAATTCCCAAGGGAATTCGAATTTGACAAAAACAGCTCAAAATGACCAAAAACAATGCTTAATTCTCAAGGGAATTCGAATTTGACAAAAACAATTCAAAATGACCAAATACATTGCTTAATTCCAAAGGGAAATCGGAATTAACAAAAACAGCTCAAAATGACCAAAAACAATGCTTAAGTCCTAAGGGAATTCGAATTTGACAACAACAGCTCAAAATGACCAAAAACAATGCTTAAATCCCAAGGGAATTCGAATTTGATAAAAACAGCTCAAAATGACCAAAAACAATGCTTAAATCCGAAGGGAATTTGAATTTGAAAAAAACAACTCGAAATGACCAAAAACAATGCTTAAATCCCAAGGGAATTCGAATTTGATAAAAACAGCTCAAAATGACCAAAAACAATGCTTAAATCCGAAGGGAATTTGAATTTGAAAAAAACAACTCGAAATGACCAAAAAAAAAAAGCTTAATTCCAAAGGGAATTTGTAATTAACAAAAACAGTTCAAAAAGACCAAAAACAATGCTTAATTGCCAAGGAAATTCGAATTTGATAAAAACAGCTCAAAATGACCAAAAACAATGCTTAAATCCCAAAAGACTTCGAATTTGACAAAAACAGCTCATAAAGACCAAAAACAATGCTCAATTCCCAAGGGAATTCGAATTTGAAAAAAACAGCTCAAAATGACCAAATACAATGCTTAATTCACAAGGGAATTCGAATTTGATAAAAACAGCTCAAAATGACAAAAAACATTGCTTAATTCCCAAGGGAAATCGAATTTGACAAAAACAACTCAAAATGACCAAACACAATGCTTAATTCCCAAGGAAATTCGGAATTAACAAAAACAGCTCAAAGTGACCAAAAACAATGCTTAATTCCCAATGGAATTCGAATTTGATAAAAACAGCTCAAAATGACCAAAAACAATGCTTAATTCTCAAGGGAATTCGAATTTGACAACAACAGCTCAAAATGACCAAAAACAATGCTTAAATCCCAAGGGAATTCGAATTTGATAAAAACAGCTCAAAATGACCAAAAACAATGCTTAAATCCGAAGGGAATTTGAATTTGAAAAAAACAACTCGAAATGACCAAAAACAATGCTTAAATCCCAAGGGAATTCGAATTTGATAAAAACAGCTCAAAATGACCAAAAACAATGCTTAAATCCGAAGGGAATTTGAATTTGAAAAAAACAACTCGAAATGACCAAAAAAAAAAAGCTTAATTCCAAAGGGAATTTGTAATTAACAAAAACAGTTCAAAAAGACCAAAAACAATGCTTAATTGCCAAGGAAATTCGAATTTGATAAAAACAGCTCAAAATGACCAAAAACAATGTTTAATTCCCAAGGGAATTCGAATTTGACAAAAACAACTTAAAATGACCAAATACAATGCTTAATTCCCAAGAGAATTCGAATTTGACAAAAACAGCTCAAAATGACCAAAAACAATGCTTAATTCCAAAGGGAATTCGGAATTAACAAAATCAGCTCAAAAAGACCAAAAATAATGCTTAATTCCCAAGGAAATTCGAATTTGATAAAAACAGCTCAAAATGACCAAAAACAATGCTTAATTCCAAAGGGAATTCGGAATTAACAAATACAGCTCAAAAAGACCAAAAATAATGCTTAATTCCCAAGGAAATTCGAATTTGATAAAAACAGCTCAAAATGACCAAAAACAATGCTGAATTCCCAAGGAAATTCTAATTTAACAAAAACAGTTCAAAATGACCAAAAACAATGCTTAATTCCCAAGGGAATTCGAATTTGACAAAAACAGCTCAAAATGACCAAATACAATGCTTAATTCACAAGGGAATTCGAATGTGATAAAAACAGCTCAAAATGACAAAAAACATTGCTTAATTCCCAAGGGAAATCGAAATTGACAAAAACAACTCAAAATGACCAAATACAATGCTTAATTCCCAAGGGAATTCGGAATTAACAAAACTGCTCAAAATGACCAAAAACAATGCTTAATTCCAAAGGAAATTCGAATTTGATAAAAACAGCTCAAAATAACCAAAAACAATGCTTAATTCCCAAGGGAATTCGAATTTGACAAACACAGCTCAAAATGACCAAAAACAATGCTTAATTCCAAAGGGAATTCGGAATTAACAAAAACAGCTCAAAATGACCAAAAACAATGCTTAATTCCCAATGGAATTCGAATTTGATAAAAACAGCTCAAAATGACCAAAAACAATGCTTAATTCTCAAGGGAATTCGAATTTGACAAAAACAATTCTAAATGACCAAATACATTGCTTAATTCCAAAGGGAAATCGGAATTAACAAAAACAGCTCAAAATGACCAAAAACATTGCTTAAGTCCTAAGGGAATTCGAATTTGACAACAACAGCTCAAAATGACCAAAAACAATGCTTAAATCCCAAGGGGATTCGAATTTGATAAAAACAGCTCAAAATGACCAAAAACAATGCTTAAATCCGAAGGGAATTCGAATTTGATGAAAACAACTCGAAATGACCAAAAAAAATGCTTAATTCCAAAGGGAATTTGGAATTAACAAAAACAGTTCAAAAAGACCAAAAACAATGCTTAATTGCCAAGGAAATTCGAATTTGATAAAAACAGCTCAAAATGACCAAAAACAATGTTTGATTCCCAAGGGAATTCGAATTTGACAAAAACAACTCAAAATGTCCAAATACAATGCTTAATTCCCAAGAGAATTCGAATTTGACAAAAAAAGGTCTCAAAATGACCAAAAACAATGCTTAATTCCAAAGGGAATTCGGAATTAACAAAAACAGCTCAAAATGACCAAAAACAATGCTGAATTCCTAAGGGAATTCGAATTTGACAAAAACAGCTCATAATGACCAAAAACAATGCTGAATTCTCAAGGGAATTCGAATTTAACAAAAACAGCTCAAAATGACCAAATACAATGCTTAATTCCCAAGAGAATTCGAATTTGACAAAAAAAGGTCTCAAAATGACCAAAAACAATGCTTAATTCCAAAGGGAATTCGGAATTAACAAAAACAGCTCAAAATGACCAAAAACAATGCTGAATTCCTAAGGGAATTCGAATTTGACAAAAACAGCTCATAATGACCAAAAACAATGCTGAATTCTCAAGGGAATTCGAATTTAACAAAAACAGCTCAAAATGACCAAAAACAATGCTTAATTCCCAAGGGAAATTGAATTTGACAAAAACAGCTCAAAATGACCAAAAACAATGCTCAATTCTCAAGGGAATTCGAATTTAAGAAAAACAGCTCAAAATGACCAAAAACAATGCTTAATTCCCAAGGGAATTCGAATTTGACAAAAACAGCTCAAAATGACCAAAAACAATGCTTAATTCTCAAGGGAATTCGAATTTGACAAAAACAATTCAAAATGACCAAATACATTGCTTAATTCCAAAGGGAAATCGGAATTAACAAAAACAGCTCAAAATGACCAAAAACAATGCTTAAGTCCTAAGGGAATTCGAATTTGACAACAACAGCTCAAAATGACCAAAAACAATGCTTAAATCCCAAGGGAATTCGAATTTGATTAAAACAGCTCAAAATGACCAAAAACAATGCTTAATTCCCAAGGGAATTCGAATTTGACAAAAACAGCTCAAAATGACCAAAAACAATGCTTAATTCCAAAGGGAATTCGCAATTAACAAAAACAGCTCAAAATGACCAAAAACAATGCTTAATTCCAAAGGGAATTCGCAATTAACAAAAACAGCTCAAAATGACCAAAAACAATGCTTAATTCTCAAGGGAATTCGAATTTGACAAAAACAATTCAAAATGACCGAATACATTGCTTAATTCCCAAGGGAATTCGAATTTGATAAAAACAGCTCAAAATGACCAAAAACAATGCTTAAATCCCAAAAGACTTCGAATTTGACAAAAACAGCTCATAATGACCAAAAACAATGCTCAATTCCCAAGGGAATTCGAATTTGAAAAAAACAGCTCAAAATGACCAAATACAATGCTTAATTCTCAAGGGAATTCGAATTTGACAAAAACAATTCAAAATGACCAAATACATTGCTTAATTCCAAAGGGAAATCGGAATTAACAAAAACAGCTCAAAATGACCAAAAACATTGCTTAAGTCCTAAGGGAATTCGAATTTGACAACAACAGCTCAAAATGACCAAAAACAATGCTTAAATCCCAAGGGGATTCGAATTTGATAAAAACAGCTCAAAATGACCAAAAACAATGCTTAAATCCGAAGGGAATTCGAATTTGATGAAAACAACTCGAAATGACCAAAAAAAATGCTTAATTCCAAAGGGAATTTGGAATTAACAAAAACAGTTCAAAAAGACCAAAAACAATGCTTAATTGCCAAGGAAATTCGAATTTGATAAAAACAGCTCAAAATGACCAAAAACAATGTTTGATTCCCAAGGGAATTCGAATTTGACAAAAACAACTCAAAATGTCCAAATACAATGCTTAATTCCCAAGAGAATTCGAATTTGACAAAAAAAGGTCTCAAAATGACCAAAAACAATGCTTAATTCCAAAGGGAATTCGGAATTAACAAAAACAGCTCAAAATAACCAAAAACAATGCTTAATTCCCAAGGGAATTCGAATTTGACAAAAACAGCTCATAATGACCAAAAACAATGCTGAATTCTCAAGGGAATTCGAATTTAACAAAAACAGCTCAAAATGACCAAAAACAATGCTTAATTCCCAAGGGAAATTGAATTTGACAAAAACAGCTCAAAATGACCAAAAACAATGCTCAATTCTCAAGGGAATTCGAATTTAAGAAAAACAGCTCAAAATGACCAAAAACAATGCTTAATTCCCAAGGGAATTCGAATTTGACAAAAACAGCTCAAAATGACCAAAAACAATGCTTAATTCTCAAGGGAATTCGAATTTGACAAAAACAATTCAAAATGACCAAATACATTGCTTAATTCCAAAGGGAAATCGGAATTAACAAAAACAGCTCAAAATGACCAAAAACAATGCTTAAGTCCTAAGGGAATTCGAATTTGACAACAACAGCTCAAAATGACCAAAAACAATGCTTAAATCCCAAGGGAATTCGAATTTGATAAAAACAGCTCAAAATGACCAAAAACAATGCTTAATTCCCAAGGGAATTCGAATTTGACAAAAACAGCTCAAAATGACCAAAAACAATGCTTAATTCCAAAGGGAATTCGCAATTAACAAAAACAGCTCAAAATGACCAAAAACAATGCTTAATTCCAAAGGGAATTCGCAATTAACAAAAACAGCTCAAAATGACCAAAAACAATGCTTAATTCTCAAGGGAATTCGAATTTGACAAAAACAATTCAAAATGACCGAATACATTGCTTAATTCCCAAGGGAATTCGAATTTGATAAAAACAGCTCAAAATGACCAAAAACAATGCTTAAATCCCAAAAGACTTCGAATTTGACAAAAACAGCTCATAATGACCAAAAACAATGCTCAATTCCCAAGGGAATTCGAATTTGAAAAAAACAGCTCAAAATGACCAAATACAATGCTTAATTCACAAGGGAATTCGAATTTGATAAAAACAGCTCAAAATGACAAAAAACATTGCTTAATTCCCAAGGGAAATCGAATTTGACAAAAACAACTCAAAATGACCAAACACAATGCTTAATTCCCAAGGAAATTCGGAATTAACAAAAACAGCTCAAAGTGACCAAAAACAATGTTTGATTCCCAAGGGAATTCGAATTTGACAAAAACAACTCAAAATGTCCAAATACAATGCTTAATTCCCAAGAGAATTCGAATTTGACAAAAAAAGGTCTCAAAATGACCAAAAACAATGCTTAATTCCAAAGGGAATTCGGAATTAACAAAAACAGCTCAAAATGACCAAAAACAATGCTGAATTCCTAAGGGAATTCGAATTTGACAAAAACAGCTCATAATGACCAAAAACAATGCTGAATTCCCAAGGGAATTCGAATTTAACAAAAACAGCTCAAAATGACCAAAAACAATGCTTAATTCCCAAGGGAAATTGAATTTGACAAAAACAGCTCAAAATGACCAAAAACAATGCTCAATTCTCAAGGGAATTCGAATTTAAGAAAAACAGCTCAAAATGACCAAAAACAATGCTTAATTCCCAAGGGAATTCGAATTTGACAAAAACAGCTCAAAATGACCAAAAACAATGCTTAATTCTCAAGGGAATTCGAATTTGACAAAAACAATTCAAAATGACCAAATACATTGCTTAATTCCAAAGGGAAATCGGAATTAACAAAAACAGCTCAAAATGACCAAAAACAATGCTTAAGTCCTAAGGGAATTCGAATTTGACAACAACAGCTCAAAATGACCAAAAACAATGCTTAAATCCCAAGGGAATTCGAATTTGATAAAAACAGCTCAAAATGACCAAAAACAATGCTTAATTCCCAAGGGAATTCGAATTTGACAAAAACAGCTCAAAATGACCAAAAACAATGTTTAATTCCAAAGGGAATTCGCAATTAACAAAAACAGCTCAAAATGACCAAAAACAATGCTTAATTCCAAAGGGAATTCGCAATTAACAAAAACAGCTCAAAATGACCAAAAACAATGCTTAATTCTCAAGGGAATTCGAATTTGACAAAAACAATTCAAAATGACCTTATACATTGCTTAATTCCCAAGGGAATTCGAATTTGATAAAAACAGCTCAAAATGACCAAAAACAATGCTTAAATCCCAAAAGACTTCGAATTTGACAAAAACAGCTCATAATGACCAAAAACAATGCTCAATTCCCAAGGGAATTCGAATTTGAAAAAAACAGCTCAAAATGACCAAATACAATGCTTAATTCACAAGGGAATTCGAATTTGATAAAAACAGCTCAAAATGACAAAAAACATTGCTTAATTCCCAAGGGAAATCGAATTTGACAAAAACAACTCAAAATGACCAAACACAATGCTTAATTCCCAAGGAAATTCGGAATTAACAAAAACAGCTCAAAGTGACCAAAAACAATGCTTAATTCCCAATGGAATTCGAATTTGATAAAAACAGCTCAAAATGACAAAAAACATTGCTTAATTCCCAAGGGAAATCGAATTTGACAAAAACAACTCAAAATGACCAAACACAATGCTTAATTCCCAAGGAAATTCGGAATTAACAAAAACAGCTCAAAGTGACCAAAAACAATGCTTAATTCCCAATGGAATTCGAATTTGATAAAAACAGCTCAAAATGACCAAAAACAATGCTTAATTCTCAAGGGAATTCGAATTTGACAAAAACAATTCTAAATGACCAAATACATTGCTTAATTCCAAAGGGAAATCGGAATTAACAAAAACAGCTCAAAATGACCAAAAACATTGCTTAAGTCCTAAGGGAATTCGAATTTGACAACAACAGCTCAAAATGACCAAAAACAATGCTTAAATCCCAAGGGGATTCGAATTTGATAAAAACAGCTCAAAATGACCAAAAACAATGCTTAAATCCGAAGGGAATTCGAATTTGATGAAAACAACTCGAAATGACCAAAAAAAATGCTTAATTCCAAAGGGAATTTGGAATTAACAAAAACAGTTCAAAAAGACCAAAAACAATGCTTAATTGCCAAGGAAATTCGAATTTGATAAAAACAGCTCAAAATGACCAAAAACAATGTTTGATTCCCAAGGGAATTCGAATTTGACAAAAACAACTCAAAATGTCCAAATACAATGCTTAATTCCCAAGAGAATTCGAATTTGACAAAAAAAGGTCTCAAAATGACCAAAAACAATGCTTAATTCCAAAGGGAATTCGGAATTAACAAAAACAGCTCAAAATGACCAAAAACAATGCTTAAATCCCAAGAGACTTCGAATTTGACAAAAACAGCTCATAATGACCAAAAACAATGCTCAATTCCCAAGGGAATTCGAATTTAACAAAAACAACTCAAAATGACCAAAAACAATGCTTAATTCCCAAGGGAATTCGAATTTGACAAAAACAGCTCAAAATGACCAAAACAATGCTTAATTCCAAAGGGAATTCGGAATTAACAAATACAGCTCAAAAAGACCAAAAATAATGCTTAATTCCCAAGGAAATTCGAATTTGATAAAAACAGCTCAAAATGACCAAAAATAATGCTGAATTCCCAAGGGAATTCGAATTTGACAAAAACAGCTCATAATGACCAAAAACAATGCTCAATTCCCAAGGGAAATCGAATTTAACAAAAACAGTTCAAAATGACCAAAAACAATGCTTAATTCCCAAGGGAATTCGAATTTGACAAAAACAGCTCAAAATGACCAAATACAATGCTTAATTCACAAGGGAATTCGAATGTGATAAAAACAGCTCAAAATGACAAAAAACATTGCTTAATTCCCAAGGGAAATCGAAATTGACAAAAACAACTCAAAATGACCAAATACAATGCTTAATTCCCAAGGGAATTCGGAATTAACAAAACTGCTCAAAATGACCAAAAACAATGCTTAATTCCAAAGGAAATTCGAATTTGATAAAAAAAGCTCAAAATAACCAAAAACAATGCTTAATTCCCAAGGGAGTTCGAATTTGACAAACACAGCTCAAAATGACCAAAAGCAATGCTTAATTCCAAAGGGAATTCGGAATTAACAAAAACAGCTCAAAATGACCAAAAACAATGCTTAATTCCCAATGGAATTCGAATTTGATAAAAACAGCTCAAAATGACCAAAAACAATGCTTAATTCTCAAGGGAATTCGAATTTGACAAAAACAATTCAAAATGACCAAATACATTGCTTAATTCCAAAGGGAAATCGGAATTAACAAAAACAGCTCAAAATGACCAAAAACATTGCTTAAGTCCTAAGGGAATTCGAATTTGACAACAACAGCTCAAAATGACCAAAAACAATGCTTAAATCCCAAGGGGATTCAAATTTGATAAAAACAGCTCAAAATGACCAAAAACAATGCTTAAATCCGAAGGGAATTCGAATTTGATGAAAACAACTCGAAATGTACAAAAAAAAAAGCTTAATTCCAAAGGGAATTTGTAATTAACAAAAACAGTTCAAAAAGACCAAAAACAATGCTTAATTGCCAAGGAAATTCGAATTTGATAAAAACAGCTCAAAATGACCAAAAACAATGTTTAATTCCCAAGGGAATTCGAATTTGACAAAAACAACTTAAAATGACCAAATACAATGCTTAATTCCCAAGAGAATTCGAATTTGACAAAAACAGCTCAAAATGACCAAAAACAATGCTTAATTCCAAAGGGAATTCGGAATTAACAAAATCAGCTCAAAATGACCGAAAACAATGCTGAATTCCTAAGGGAATTCGAATTTGACAAAAACAGCTCATAATGACCAAAAACAATGCTGAATTCCCAAGGGAATTCGAATTTAACAAAAACAGCTCAAAATGACCAAAAACAATGCTTAATTCCCAAGGGAAATTTAATTTGACAAAAACAGCTCAAAATGACCAAAAACAATGCTCAATTCTCAAGGGAATTCGAATTTAAGAAAAACAGCTCAAAATGACCAAAAACAATGCTTAATTCCCAAGGGAATTCGAATTTGACAAAAACAGCTCAAAATGACCAAAAACAATGCTTAATTCCCAAGGGAATTCGAATTTGACAAACACAGCTCAAAATGACCAAAAACAATGCTTAATTCCAAAGGGAATTCGCAATTAACAAAAACAGCTCAAAATGACCAAAAACAATGCTTAATTCTCAAGGGAATTCGAATTTGACAAAAACAATTCAAAATGACCAAATACATTGCTTAATTCCCAAGGGAATTCGAATTTGATAAAAACAGCTCAAAATGACCAAAAACAATGCTTAAATCCCAAGAGACTTCGAATTTGAAAAAAAACAGCTCATAATGACCAAAAACAATGCTTAATTCCAAAGGAAATTCGAATTTGATAAAAACAGCTCAAAATAACCAAAAACAATGCTTAATTCCCAAGGGAATTCGAATTTGACAAACACAGCTCAAAATGACCAAAAACAATGCTTAATTCCAAAGGGAATTCGGAATTAACAAAAACAGCTCAAAATGACCAAAAACAATGCTTAATTCCCAATGGAATTCGACTTTGATAAAAACAGCTCAAAATGACCAAAAACAATGCTTAATTCTCAAGGGAATTCGAATTTGACAAAAACAATTCTAAATGACCAAATACATTGCTTAATTCCAAAGGGAAATCGGAATTAACAAAAACAGCTCAAAATGACCAAAAACATTGCTTAAGTCCTAAGGGAATTCGAATTTGACAACAACAGCTCAAAATGACCAAAAACAATGCTTAAATCCCAAGGGGATTCGAATTTGATAAAAAACAGCTCAAAATGACCAAAAACAATGCTTAAATCCGAAGGGAATTCGAATTTGATGAAAACAACTCGAAATGACCAAAAAAAATGCTTAATTCCAAAGGGAATTTGGAATTAACAAAAACAGTTCAAAAAGACCAAAAACAATGCTTAATTGCCAAGGAAATTCGAATTTGATAAAAACAGCTCAAAATGACCAAAAACAATGTTTGATTCCCAAGGGAATTCGAATTTGACAAAAACAACTCAAAATGTCCAAATACAATGCTTAATTCCCAAGAGAATTCGAATTTGACAAAAAAAGGTCTCAAAATGACCAAAAACAATGCTTAATTCCAAAGGGAATTCGGAATTAACAAAAACAGCTCAAAATGACCAAAAACAATGCTTAAATCCCAAGAGACTTCGAATTTGACAAAAACAGCTCATAATGACCAAAAACAATGCTCAATTCCCAAGGGAATTCGAATTTAACAAAAACAACTCAAAATGACCAAAAAAAATGCTTAATTCCCAAGGGAATTCGAATTTGACAAAAACAGCTCAAAATGACCAAAACAATGCTTAATTCCAAAGGGAATTCGGAATTAACAAATACAGCTCAAAAAGACCAAAAATAATGCTTAATTCCCAAGGAAATTCGAATTTGATAAAAACAGCTCAAAATGACCAAAAACAATGCTGAATTCCCAAGGGAATTCGAATTTGACAAAAACAGCTCATAATGACCAAAAACAATGCTCAATTCCCAAGGGAAATCGAATTTAACAAAAACAGTTCAAAATGACCAAAAACAATGCTTAATTCCCAAGGGAATTCGAATTTGACAAAAACAGCTCAAAATGACCAAATACAATGCTTAATTCACAAGGGAATTCGAATGTGATAAAAACAGCTCAAAATGACAAAAAACATTGCTTAATTCCCAAGGGAAATCGAAATTGACAAAAACAACTCAAAATGACCAAATACAATGCTTAATTCCCAAGGGAATTCGGAATTAACAAAACTGCTCAAAATGACCAAAAACAATGCTTAATTCCAAAGGAAATTCGAATTTGATAAAAACAGCTCAAAATAACCAAAAACAATGCTTAATTCCCAAGGGAATTCGAATTTGACAAACACAGCTCAAAATGACCAAAAACAATGCTTAATTCCAAAGGGAATTCGGAATTAACAAAAACAGCTCAAAATGACCAAAAACAATGCTTAATTCCCAATGGAATTCGAATTTGATAAAAACAGCTCAAAATGACCAAAAACAATGCTTAATTCTCAAGGGAATTCGAATTTGACAAAAACAATTCAAAATGACCAAATACATTGCTTAATTCCAAAGGGAAATCGGAATTAACAAAAACAGCTCAAAATGACCAAAAACATTGCTTAAGTCCTAAGGGAATTCGAATTTGACAACAACAGCTCAAAATGACCAAAAACAATGCTTAAATCCCAAGGGGATTCGAATTTGATAAAAACAGCTCAAAATGACCAAAAACAATGCTTAAATCCGAAGGGAATTCGAATTTGATGAAAACAACTCGAAATGACCAAAAAAAATGCTTAATTCCAAAGGGAATTTGGAATTAACAAAAACAGTTCAAAAAGACCAAAAACAATGCTTAATTGCCAAGGAAATTCGAATTTGATAAAAACAGCTCAAAATGACCAAAAACAATGTTTGATTCCCAAGGGAATTCGAATTTGACAAAAACAACTCAAAATGTCCAAATACAATGCTTAATTCCCAAGAGAATTCGAATTTGACAAAAAAGGTCTCAAAATGACCAAAAACAATGCTTAATTCCAAAGGGAATTCGGAATTAACAAAAACAGCTCAAAATGACCAAAAACAATGCTGAATTCCTAAGGGAATTCGAATTTGACAAAAACAGCTCATAATGACCAAAAACAATGCTTAATTCCCAAGGGAAATTGAATTTGACAAAAACAGCTCAAAATGACCAAAAACATTGCTCAATTCTCAAGGGAATTCGAATTTAAGAAAAACAGCTCAAAATGACCAAAAACAATGCTGAATTCCCAAGGGAATTCGAATTTAACAAAAACAGCTCAAAATGACCAAAAACAATGCTTAATTCCCAAGGGAAATTGAATTTGACAAAAACAGCTCAAAATGACCAAAAACAATGCTCAATTCTCAAGGGAATTCGAATTTAAGAAAAACAGCTCAAAATGACCAAAAACAATGCTTAATTCCCAAGGGAATTCGAATTTGACAAAAACAGCTCAAAATGACCAAAAACAATGCTTAATTGCCAAGGAAATTCGAATTTGATAAAAACAGCTCAAAATGACCAAAAACAATGTTTAATTCCCAAGGGAATTCGAATTTGACAAAAACAACTTAAAATGACCAAATACAATGCTTAATTCCCAAGAGAATTCGAATTTGACAAAAACAGCTCAAAATGACCAAAAACAATGCTTAATTCCAAAGGGAATTCGGAATTAACAAAATCAGCTCAAAATGACCGAAAACAATGCTGAATTCCTAAGGGAATTCGAATTTGACAAAAACAGCTCATAATGACCAAAAACAATGCTCAATTCCCAAGGGAATTCGAATTTAACAAAAACAGCTCAAAATGACCAAAAACAATGCTTAATTCCCAAGGGAAATTGAATTTGACAAAAACAGCTCAAAATGACCAAAAACAATGCTCAATTCTCAAGGGAATTCGAATTTAAGAAAAACAGCTCAAAATGACCAAAAACAATGCTTAATTCCCAAGGGAATTCGAATTTGACAAAAACAGCTCAAAATGACCAAAAACAATGCTTAATTCCCAAGGGAATTCGAATTTGACAAACACAGCTCAAAATGACCAAAAACAATGCTTAATTCCAAAGGGAATTCGCAATTAACAAAAACAGCTCAAAATGACCAAAAACAATGCTTAATTCTCAAGGGAATTCGAATTTGACAAAAACAATTCAAAATGACCAAATACATTGCTTAATTCCCAAGGGAATTCGAATTTGATAAAAACAGCTCAAAATGACCAAAAACAATGCTTAAATCCCAAGAGACTTCGAATTTGACAAAAACAGCTCATAATGACCAAAAACAATGCTTAATTCCAAAGGAAATTCGAATTTGATAAAAACAGCTCAAAATAACCAAAAACAATGCTTAATTCCCAAGGGAATTCGAATTTGACAAACACAGCTCAAAATGACCAAAAACAATGCTTAATTCCAAAGGGAATTCGGAATTAACAAAAACAGCTCAAAATGACCAAAAACAATGCTTAATTCCCAATGGAATTCGAATTTGATAAAAACAGCTCAAAATGACCAAAAACAATGCTTAATTCTCAAGGGAATTCGAATTTGACAAAAACAATTCAAAATGACCAAATACATTGCTTAATTCCAAAGGGAAATCGGAATTAACAAAAACAGCTCAAAATGACCAAAAACATTGCTTAAGTCCTAAAGGAATTCGAATTTGACAACAACAGCTCAAAATGACCAAAAACAATGCTTAAATCCCAAGGGGATTCGAATTTGATAAAAACAGCTCAAAATGACCAAAAACAATGCTTAATTCCCAAGGGAATTCGAATTTGACAAAAACAGCTCAAAATGACCAAAACAATGCTTAATTCCAAAGGGAATTCGGAATTAACAAATACAGCTCAAAAAGACCAAAAATAATGCTTAATTCCCAAGGAAATTCGAATTTGATAAAAACAGCTCAAAATGACCAAAAACAATGCTGAATTCCCAAGGGAATTCGAATTTAACAAAAACAGCTCAAAATGACCAAAAACAATGCTTAATTGCCAAGGAAATTCGAATTTGATAAAAACAGCTCAAAATGACCAAAAACAATGTTTAATTCCCAAGGGAATTCGAATTTGACAAAAACAACTTAAAATGACCAAATACAATGCTTAATTCCCAAGAGAATTCGAATTTGACAAAAACAGCTCAAAATGACCAAAAACAATGCTTAATTCCAAAGGGAATTCGGAATTAACAAAATCAGCTCAAAATGACCGAAAACAATGCTGAATTCCTAAGGGAATTCGAATTTGACAAAAACAGCTCATAATGACCAAAAACAATGCTGAATTCCCAAGGGAATTCGAATTTAACAAAAACAGCTCAAAATGACCAAAAACAATGCTTAATTCCCAAGGGAAATTGAATTTGACAAAAACAGCTCAAAATGACCAAAAACAATGCTCAATTCTCAAGGGAATTCGAATTTAAGAAAAACAGCTCAAAATGACCAAAAACAATGCTTAATTCCCAAGGGAATTCGAATTTGACAAAAACAGCTCAAAATGACCAAAAACAATGCTTAATTCCCAAGGGAATTCGAATTTGACAAACACAGCTCAAAATGACCAAAAACAATGCTTAATTCCAAAGGGAATTCGCAATTAACAAAAACAGCTCAAAATGACCAAAAACAATGCTTATTTCTCAAGGGAATTCGAATTTGACAAAAACAATTCAAAATGACCAAATACATTGCTTAATTCCCAAGGGAATTCGAATTTGATAAAAACAGCTCAAAATGACCAAAAACAATGCTTAAATCCCAAGAGACTTCGAATTTGACAAAAACAGCTCATAATGACCAAAAACAATGCTTAATTCCAAAGGAAATTCGAATTTGATAAAAACAGCTCAAAATAACCAAAAACAATGCTTAATTCCCAAGGGAATTCGAATTTGACAAACACAGCTCAAAATGACCAAAAACAATGCTTAATTCCAAAGGGAATTCGGAATTAACAAAAACAGCTCAAAATGACCAAAAACAATGCTTAATTCCCAATGGAATTCGAATTTGATAAAAACAGCTCAAAATGACCAAAAACAATGCTTAATTCTCAAGGGAATTCGAATTTGACAAAAACAATTCAAAATGACCAAATACATTGCTTAATTCCAAAGGGAAATCGGAATTAACAAAAACAGCTCAAAATGACCAAAAACATTGCTTAAGTCCTAAAGGAATTCGAATTTGACAACAACAGCTCAAAATGACCAAAACAATGCTTAATTCCAAAGGGAATTCGGAATTAACAAATACAGCTCAAAAAGACCAAAAATAATGCTTAAATCCCAAGGGGATTCGAATTTGATAAAAACAGCTCAAAATGACCAAAAACAATGCTTAATTCCCAAGGGAATTCGAATTTGACAAAAACAGCTCAAAATGACCAAAACAATGCTTAATTCCAAAGGGAATTCGGAATTAACAAATACAGCTCAAAAAGACCAAAAATAATGCTTAATTCCCAAGGAAATTCGAATTTGATAAAAACAGCTCAAAATGACCAAAAACAATGCTGAATTCCCAAGGGAATTCGAATTTAACAAAAACAGCTCAAAATGACCAAAAACAATGCTCAATTCTCAAGGGAATTCGAATTTAAGAAAAACAGCTCAAAATGACCAAAAACAATGCTTAATTCCCAAGGGAATTCGAATTTGACAAAAACAGCTCAAAATGACCAAAAACAATGCTTAATTCCCAAGGGAATTCGAATTTGACAAACACAGCTCAAAATGACCAAAAACAATGCTTAATTCCAAAGGGAATTCGCAATTAACAAAAACAGCTCAAAATGACCAAAAACAATGCTTAATTCTCAAGGGAATTCGAATTTGACAAAAACAATTCAAAATGACCAAATACATTGCTTAATTCCCAAGGGAATTCGAATTTGATAAAAACAGCTCAAAATGACCAAAAACAATGCTTAAATCCCAAGAGACTTCGAATTTGACAAAAACAGCTCATAATGACCAAAAACAATGCTTAATTCCAAAGGAAATTCGAATTTGATAAAAACAGCTCAAAATAACCAAAAACAATGCTTAATTCCCAAGGGAATTCGAATTTGACAAACACAGTTCAAAATGACCAAAAACAATGCTTAATTTCAAAGGGAATTCGGAATTAACAAAAACAGCTCAAAATGACCAAAAACAATGCTTAATTCCCAATGGAATTCGAATTTGATAAAAACAGCTCAAAATGACCAAAAACAATGCTTAATTCTCAAGGGAATTCGAATTTGACAAAAACAATTCAAAATGACCAAATACATTGCTTAATTCCAAAGGGAAATCGGAATTAACAAAAACAGCTCAAAATGACCAAAAACATTGCTTAAGTCCTAAAGGAATTCGAATTTGACAACAACAGCTCAAAATGACCAAAAACAATGCCTAAATCCCAAGGGGATTCGAATTTGATAAAAACAGCTCAAAATGACCAAAAACAATGCTTAATTCCCAAGGGAATTCGAATTTGACAAAAACAGCTCAAAATGACCAAAACAATGCTTAATTCCAAAAGGAATTCGGAATTAACAAATACAGCTCAAAAAGACCAAAAATAATGCTTAATTCCCAAGGAAATTCGAATTTGATAAAAACAGCTCAAAATGACCAAAAACAATGCTGAATTCCCAAGGGAATTCGAATTTGACAAAAACAGCTCATAATGACCAAAAACAATGCTCAATTCCCAAGGGAAATCGAATTTAACAAAAACAGTTCAAAATGACCAAAAACAATGCTTAATTCCCAAGGGAATTCGAATTTGACAAAAACAGCTCAAAATGACCAAATACAATGCTTAATTCACAAGGGAATTCGAATGTGATAAAAACAGCTCAAAATGACAAAAAACATTGCTTAATTCCCAAGGGAAATCGAAATTGACAAAAACAACTCAAAATGACCAAATACAATGCTTAATTCCCAAGGGAATTCGGAATTAACAAAACTGCTCAAAATGACCAAAAACAATGCTTAATTCCAAAGGAAATTCGAATTTGATAAAAACAGCTCAAAATAACCAAAAACAATGCTTAATTCCCAAGGGAATTCGAATTTGACAAACACAGCTCAAAATGACCAAAAACAATGCTTAATTCCAATGGGAATTCGGAATTAACAAAAACAGCTCAAAATGACCAAAAACAATGCTTAATTCCCAATGGAATTTGAATTTGATAAAAACAGCTCAAAATGACCAAAAACAATGCTTAATTCTCAAGGGAATTCGAATTTGACAAAAACAATTCAAAATGACCAAATACATTGCTTAATTCCAAAGGGAAATCGGAATTAACAAAAACAGCTCAAAATGACCAAAAACATTGCTTAAGTCCTAAGGGAATTCGAATTTGACAACAACAGCTCAAAATGACCAAAAACAATGCTTAAATCCCAAGGGGATTCGAATTTGATAAAAACAGCTCAAAATGACCAAAAACAATGCTTAAATCCGAAGGGAATTCGAAATTGATGAAAACAACTCGAAATGACCAAAAAAAATGCTTAATTCCAAAGGGAATTTGGAATTAACAAAAACAGTTCAAAAAGACCAAAAACAATGCTTAATTGCCAAGGAAATTCGAATTTGATAAAAACAGCTCAAAATGACCAAAAACAATGTTTGATTCCCAAGGGAATTCGAATTTGACAAAAACAACTCAAAATGTCCAAATACAATGCTTAATTCCCAAGAGAATTCGAATTTGACAAAAAAAGGTCTCAAAATGACCAAAAACAATGCTTAATTCCAATGGGAATTCGGAATTAACAAAAACAGCTCAAAATGACCAAAAACAATGCTGAATTCCTAAGGGAATTCGAATTTGACAAAAACAGCTCATAATGACCAAAAACAATGCTGAATTCCCAAGGGAATTCGAATTTAACAAAAACAGCTCAAAATGACCAAAAACAATGCTTAATTCCCAAGGGAAATTGAATTTGACAAAAACAGCTCAAAATGACCAAAAACAATGCTCAATTCTCAAGGGAATTCGAATTTAAGAAAAACAGCTCAAAATGACCAAAAACAATGCTTAATTCCCAAGGGAATTCGAATTTGACAAAAACAGCTCAAAATGACCAAAAACAATGCTTAATTCTCAAGGGAATTCGAATTTGACAAAAACAATTCAAAATGACCAAATACATTGCTTAATTCCAAAGGGAAATCGGAATTAACAAAAACAGCTCAAAATGACCAAAAACAATGCTTAAGTCCTAAGGGAATTCGAATTCGACAACAACAGCTCAAAATGACCAAAAACAATGCTTAAATCCCAAGGGAATTCGAATTTGATAAAAACAGCTCAAAATGACCAAAAACAATGCTTAATTCCCAAGGGAATTCGAATTTGACAAAAACAGCTCAAAATGACCAAAAACAATGCTTAATTCAAAAGGGAATTCGCAATTAACAAAAACAGCTCAAAATGACCAAAAACAATGCTTAATTCCAAAGGGAATTCGCAATTAACAAAAACAGCTCAAAATGACCAAAAACAATGCTTAATTCTCAAGGGAATTCGAATTTGACAAAAACAATTCAAAATGACCGAATACATTGCTTAATTCCCAAGGGAATTCGAATTTGATAAAAACAGCTCAAAATGACCAAAAACAATGCTTAAATCCCAAAAGACTTCGAATTTGACAAAAACAGCTCATAATGACCAAAAACAATGCTCAATTCCCAAGGGAATTCGAATTTGAAAAAAACAGCTCAAAATGACCAAATACAATGCTTAATTCACAAGGGAATTCGAATTTGATAAAAACAGCTCAAAATGACAAAAAACATTGCTTAATTCCCAAGTGAAATCGAATTTGACAAAAACAACTAAAAATGACCAAATACAATGCTTAATTCACAAGAGAATTTGAATTTGACTAAAACAGCTCAAAATGACCAAAAACAATGCTTAATTCCAGAGGGAATTCAGAATTAACAAAAACAGCTCAAAAGGACCAAAAACAATGCTGAATTCCCAAGGGAATTCGAATTTGACAAAAACAGCTCATAATGACCAAAAACAATGCTGAATTCACAAGGGAATTCGAATTTAACAAAAACAGCTCAAAATGACCAAAAACAATGCTTAATTCCCAAGGGAATTCGAATTTGAGAAAAACAGCTCAAAATGACCAAATACAATGCTTAATTCACAAGGGAATTCGAATTTGATAAAAACAGCTCAAAATGACAAAAAACATTGCTTAATTCCGAAGGGAAATCGAATTTGACAAAAACAACTCAAAATGACCAAATACAATGCTTAATTCCCAAGGAAATTCGGAATTAACAAAAACAGCTCAAAATGACCAAAAACAATGCTTGATTCCCAAGGGAATTCGAATTTGACAAAAACAGCTCAAAATGACCAAAAACAGTGCTTAATTCCAAAGGGAATTCAGAATTAACAAAAACAGCTCAAAAGGACCAAAAACAATGCTGAATTCCCAAGGGAATTCAAATTTGATAAAAACAGCTCATAAAGACCAAAAACAATGCTGAATTCACAAGGGAATTCGAATTTAACAAAAACAGCTCAAAATGACCAAAAACAATGCTTAATTCCCAAGGGAATTCGAATTTGAAAAAAACAGCTCAAAATGACCAAATACAATGCTTAATTCACAAGGGAATTCGAATTTGATAAAAACAGCTCAAAATGACAAAAAACATTGCTTAATTCCCAAGGGAAATCGAATTTGACAAAAACAACTCAAAATGACCAAACACAATGCTTAATTCCCAAGGAAATTCGGAATTAACAAAAACAGCTCAAAGTGACCAAAAACAATGCTTAATTCCCAAAGGAATTCGAATTTGATAAAAACAGCTCAAAATAACCAAAAACAATGCTTAAATCCCAAGAGAATTCGAATTTGACAAAAACAGCTCAAAATGACCAAAACAATGCTTAATTCCAAAGGGAATTCGGAATTAACAAAAACAACTCAAAAAGACCAAAGCAATGCTTAATTCCCAATGGAATTCGAATTTGATAAAAACAGCTCAAAATGACCAAAAACAATGCTTAATTCTCAAGGGAATTCGAATTTGACAAAAACAATTCAAAATGACCAAATACATTGCTTAATTCCAAAGGGAAATCGGAATTAACAAAAACAGCTCAAAATGACCAAAAACAATGCTTAAGTCCTAAGGGAATTCGAATTTGACAACAACAGCTCAAAATGACCAAAAACAATGCTTAAATCCCAAGGGAATTCGAATTTGATAAAAACAGCTCAAAATGACCAAAAACAATGCTTAAATCCGAAGGGAATTCGAATTTGATAAAAACAACTCGAAATGACCAAAAAAAAAAGCTTAATGCCAAAGGGAATTTGTAATTAACAAAAACAGTTCAAAAAGACCAAAAACAATGCTTAATTGCCAAGGAAATTCGAATTTGATAAAAACAGCTCAAAATGACCAAAAACAATGTTTAATTCCCAAGGGAATTCGAATTTGACAAAAACAACTTAAAATGACCAAATACAATGCTTAATTCCCAAAAGAATTCGAATTTGACAAAAACAGCTCAAAATGACCAAAAACAATGCTTAATTCCAAAGGGAATTCGGAATTAACAAAAACAGCTCAAAATGACCAAAAACAATGCTGAATTCCTAAGGGAATTCGAATTTGACAAAAACAGCTCATAATGACCAAAAACAATGCTGAATTCCCAAGGGAATTCGAATTTAACAAAAACAGCTCAAAATGACCAAAAACAATGCTTAATTCCCAAGGGAAATTGAATTTGACAAAAACAGCTCAAAATGACCAAAAACAATGCTCAATTCTCAAGGGAATTCGAATTTAAGAAAAACAGCTCAAAATGACCAAAAACAATGCAAAATTCCCAAGGGAATTCGAATTTGACAAAAACAGCTCAAAATGACCAAAAACAATGCTTAATTCTCAAGGGAATTCGAATTTGACAAAAACAATTCAAAATGACCAAATACATTGCTTAATTCCAAAGGGAAATCGGAATTAACAAAAACAGCTCAAAATGACCAAAAACAATGCTTAAGTCCTAAGGGAATTCGAATTTGACAACAACAGCTCAAAATGACCAAAAACAATGCTTAATTCTAAAGGGAATTCGCAATTAACAAAAACAGCTCAAAATGACCAAAAACAATGCTTAATTCCAAAGGGAATTCGCAATTAACAAAAACAGCTCAAAATGACCAAAAACAATGCTTAATTCTCAAGGGAATTCGAAATTGACAAAAACAATTCAAAATGACCGAATACATTGCTTAATTCCCAAGGGAATTCGAATTTGATAAAAACAGCTCAAAATGACCAAAAACAATGCTTAAATCCCAAAAGACTTCGAATTTGACAAAAACAGCTCATAATGACCAAAAACAATGCTCAATTCCCAAGGGAATTCGAATTTGAAAAAAACAGCTCAAAATTACCAAATACAATGCTTAATTCACAAGGGAATTCGAATTTGATAAAAACAGCTCAAAATGACAAAAAACATTGCTTAATTCCCAAGGGAAATCGAATTTGACAAAAACAACTCAAAATGACCAAACACAATGCTTAATTCCCAAGGAAATTCGGAATTAACAAAAACAGCTCAAAGTGACCAAAAACAATGCTTAATTCCCAATGGAATTCGAATTTGATAAAATCAGCTCAAAATGACCAAAAACAATGCTTAATTCTCAAGGGAATTCGAATTTGACAAAAACAATTCAAAATGACCAAATACATTGCTTAATTCCAAAGGGAAATCGGAATTAACAAAAACAGCTCAAAATGACCAAAAACAATGCTTAAGTCCTAAGGGAATTCGAATTTGACAACAACAGCTCAAAATGACCAAAAACAATGCTTAAATCCCAAGGGAATTCGAATTTGATAAAAACAGCTCAAAATGACCAAAAACAATGCTTAAATCCGAAGGGAATTTGAATTTGAAAAAAACAACTCGAAATGACCAAAAAAAAAAAGCTTAATTCCAAAGGGAATTTGTAATTAACAAAAACAGTTCAAAAAGACCAAAAACAATGCTTAATTGCCAAGGAAATTCGAATTTGATAAAAACAGCTCAAAATGACCAAAAACAATGTTTAATTCCCAAGGGAATTCGAATTTGACAAAAACAACTTAAAATGACCAAATACAATGCTTAATTCCCAAGAGAATTCGAATTTGACAAAAACAGCTCAAAATGACCAAAAACAATGCTTAATTCCAAAGGGAATTCGGAATTAACAAAAACAGCTCAAAATGACCGAAAACAATGCTGAATTCCTAAGGGAATTCGAATTTGACAAAAACAGCTCATAATGACCAAAAACAATGCTGAATTCCCAAGGGAATTCGAATTTAACAAAAACAGCTCAAAATAACCAAAAACAATGCTTAATTCCCAAGGGAAATTGAATTTGACAAAAACAGCTCAAAATGACAAAAAACATTGCTTAATTCCCAAGGGAAATCGAATTTGACAAAAACAACTCAAAATGACCAAACACAATGCTTAATTCCCAAGGAAATTCGGAATTAACAAAAACAGCTCAAAGTGACCAAAAACAATGCTTAATTCCCAATGGAATTCGAATTTGATAAAAACAGCTCAAAATGACCAAAAACAATGCTTAATTCTCAAGGGAATTCGAATTTGACAAAAACAATTCAAAATGACCAAATACATTGCTTAATTCCAAAGGGAAATCGAATTTGACAAAAACAGCTCAAAATGACCAAAAACAATGCTTAATTCTCAAGGGAATTCGAATTTGACAAAAACAATTCAAAATGACCAAATACATTGTTTAATTCCAAAGGGAAATCGGAATTAACAAAAACAGCTCAAAATGACCAAAAACAATGCTTAAGTCCTAAGGGAATTCGAATTTGACAACAACAGCTCAAAATGACCAAAAACAATGCTTAATTCCAAAGGGAATTCGCAATTAACAAAAACAGCTCAAAATGACCAAAAACAATGCTTAATTCCAAAGGGAATTCGCAATTAACAAAAACAGCTCAAAATGACCAAAAACAATGCTTAATTCTCAAGGGAATTCGAAATTGACAAAAACAATTCAAAATGACCGAATACATTGCTTAATTCCCAAGGGAATTCGAATTTGATAAAAACAGCTCAAAATGACCAAAAACAATGCTTAAATCCCAAAAGACTTCGAATTTGACAAAAACAGCTCATAATGACCAAAAACAATGCTCAATTCCCAAGGGAATTCGAATTTGAAAAAAACAGCTCAAAATGACCAAATACAATGCTTAATTCACAAGGGAATTCGAATTTGATAAAAACAGCTCAAAATGACAAAAAACATTGCTTAATTCCCAAGGGAAATCGAATTTGACAAAAACAACTCAAAATGACCAAACACAATGCTTAATTCCCAAGGAAATTCGGAATTAACAAAAACAGCTCAAAGTGACCAAAAACAATGCTTAATTCCCAATGGAATTCGAATTTGATAAAAACAGCTCAAAATGACCAAAAACAATGCTTAATTCTCAAGGGAATTCGAATTTGACAAAAACAATTCAAAATGACCAAATACATTGCTTAATTCCAAAGGGAAATCGGAATTAACAAAAACAGCTCAAAATGACCAAAAACAATGCTTAAGTCCTAAGGGAATTCGAATTTGACAACAACAGCTCAAAATGACCAAAAACAATGCTTAAATCCCAAGGGAATTCGAATTTGATAAAAACAGCTCAAAATGACCAAAAACAATGCTTAAATCCGAAGGGAATTTGAATTTGAAAAAAACAACTCGAAATGACCAAAAAAAAAAAGCTTAATTCCAAAGGGAATTTGTAATTAACAAAAACAGTTCAAAAAGACCAAAAACAATGCTTAATTGCCAAGGAAATTCGAATTTGATAAAAACAGCTCAAAATGACCAAAAACAATGTTTAATTCCCAAGGGAATTCGAATTTGACAAAAACAACTTAAAATGACCAAATACAATGCTTAATTCCCAAGAGAATTCGAATTTGACAAAAACAGCTCAAAATGACCAAAAACAATGCTTAATTCCAAAGGGAATTCGGAATTAACAAAAACAGCTCAAAATGACCGAAAACAATGCTGAATTCCTAAGGGAATTCGAATTTGACAAAAACAGCTCATAATGACCAAAAACAATGCTGAATTCCCAAGGGAATTCGAATTTAACAAAAACAGCTCAAAATAACCAAAAACAATACTTAATTCCCAAGGGAAATTGAATTTGACAAAAACAGCTCAAAATGACCAAAAACAATGCTCAATTCTCAAGGGAATTCGAATTTAAGAAAAACAGCTCAAAATGACCAAAAACAATGCTTAATTCCCAATGGAATTCGAATTTGACAAAAACAGCTCAAAATGACCAAAAACAATGCTTAATTCCCAAGGGAATTCGAATTTGACAAACACAGCTCAAAATGACCAAAAACAATGCTTAATTCCAAAGGGAATTCACAATTAACAAAAACAGCTCAAAATGACCAAAAACAATGCTTAATTCTCAAGGGAATTCGAATTTGACAAAAACAATTCAAAATGACCAAATACATTGCTTAATTCCCAAGGGAATTCGAATTTGATAAAAACAGCTCATAATGACCAAAAACAATGCTGAATTCCCAAGGGAATTCGAATTTGACAAAAACAATTCAAAATGACCAAAAACAATGCTTAAATCCCAAGAGACTTCGAATTTGACAAAAACAGCTCATAATGACCAAAAACAATGCTCAATTCCCAAGGGAATTCGAATTTAACAAAAACAACTCAAAATGACCAAAAACAATGCTTAATTCCCAAGGGAATTCGAATTTGACAAAAACAGCACAAAATGACCAAAACAATGCTTAATTCCAAAGGGAATTCGGAATTGACAAATACAGCTCAAAAAGACCAAAAATAATGCTTAATTCCCAAGGAAATTTGAATTTGATAAAAACAGCTCAAAATGACCAAAAACAATGCTGAATTCCCAAGGGAATTCGAATTTGACAAAAACAGCTCATAATGACCAAAAACAATGCTCAATTCCCAAGGGATTTCGAATTTAACAAAAACAGCTCAAAATGACCAAAAACAATGCTTAATTCCCAAGGGAATTTGAATTTGATAAAAACGGCTTAAAATGACCAAAAACATTGCTTAATTCCCAAAAGAATTCGAATTTGACAAAAACAGCTCAAAATGACCAAAAACAATGCTTAATTCCAAAGGGAATTCGGAATTAACAAAAACAGCTCAAAATGACCAAAAACAATGCTGAATTCCCAAGGGAATTCGAATTTGACAAAAACAGCTCATAATGACCAAAAACAATGCTCAATTACCAAGGGAATTCTAATTTAACAAAAACAGTTCAAAATGACCAAAAACAATGCTTAATTCCCAAGGGAATTCGAATTTGACAAAAACAGCTCAAAATGACCAAATACAATGCTTAATTCACAAGGGAATTCGAATGTGATAAAAACAGCTCAAAATGACAAAAAACATTGCTTAATTCCCAAGGGAAATCGAAATTGACAAAAACAACTCAAAATGACCAAATACAATGCTTAATTCCCAAGGGAATTCGGAATTAACAAAACTGCTCAAAATGACCAAAAACAATGCTTAATTCCAAAGGAAATTCGAATTTGATAAAAACAGCTCAAAATAACCAAAAACAATGCTTAATTCCCAAGGGAATTCGAATTTGACAAACACAGCTCAAAATGACCAAAAACAATGCTTAATTCCAAAGAGAATTCGGAATTAACAAAAACAGCTCAAAATGACCAAAAACAATGCTTAATTCCCAATGGAATTCGAATTTGATAAAAACAGCTCAAAATGACCAAAAACAATGCTTAATTCTCAAGGGAATTCGAATTTGACAAAAACAATTCAAAATGACCAAATACATTGCTTAATTCCAAAGGGAAATCGGAATTAACAAAAACAGCTCAAAATGACCAAAAACATTGCTTAAGTCCTAAGGGAATTCGAATTTGACAACAACAGCTCAAAATGACCAAAAACAATGCTTAAATCCCAAGGGGATTCGAATTTGATAAAAACAGCTCAAAATGACCAAAAACAATGCTTAAATCCGAAGGGAATTCGAATTTGATGAAAACAACTCGAAATGACCAAAAAAAATGCTTAATTCCAAAGGGAATTTGGAATTAACAAAAACAGTTCAAAAAGACCAAAAACAATGCTTAATTGCCAAGGAAATTCGAATTTGATAAAAACAGCTCAAAATGACCAAAAACAATGTTTGATTCCCAAGAAAATTCGAATTTGACAAAAACAACTCAAAATTTCCAAATACAATGCTTAATTCCCAAGAGAATTCGAATTTGACAAAAAAAGGTCTCAAAATGACCAAAAACAATGCTTAATTCCAAAGGGAATTCGGAATTAACAAAAACAGCTCAAAATGACCAAAAACAATGCTGAATTCCTAAGGGAATTCGAATTTGACAAAAACAGCTCATAATGACCAAAAACAATGCTTAATTCCCAAGGGAATTCGAATTTGAAAAAAACAGCTCAAAATGACCAAATACAATGCTTAATTCACAAGGGAATTCGAATTTGATAAAAACAGCTCAAAATGACAAAAAACATTGCTTAATTCCCAAGGGAAATCGAATTTGACAAAAACAACTCAAAATGACCAAACACAATGCTTAATTCCCAAGGAAATTCGGAATTAACAAAAACAGCTCAAAGTGACCAAAAACAATGCTTAATTCCCAAAGGAATTCGAATTTGATAAAAACAGCTCAAAATAACCAAAAACAATGCTTAAATCCCAAGAGAATTCGAATTTGACAAAAACAGCTCAAAATGACCAAAACAATGCTTAATTCCAAAGGGAATTCGGAATTAACAAAAACAACTCAAAAAGACCAAAGCAATGCTTAATTCCCAATGGAATTCGAATTTGATAAAAACAGCTCAAAATGACCAAAAACAATGCTTAATTCTCAAGGGAATTCGAATTTGACAAAAACAATTCAAAATGACCAAATACATTGCTTAATTCCAAAGGGAAATCGGAATTAACAAAAACAGCTCAAAATGACCAAAAACAATGCTTAAGTCCTAAGGGAATTCGAATTTGACAACAACAGCTCAAAATGACCAAAAACAATGCTTAAATCCCAAGGGAATTCGAATTTGATAAAAACAGCTCAAAATGACCAAAAACAATGCTTAAATCCGAAGGGAATTCGAATTTGATAAAAACAACTCGAAATGACCAAAAACAATGCTCAATTCTCAAGGGAATTCGAATTTAAGAAAAACAGCTCAAAATGACCAAAAACAATGCTTAATTCCCAAGGGAATTCGAATTTGATAAAAACAGCTCATAATGACCAAAAACAATGCTGAATTCCCAAGGGAATTCGAATTTGACAAAAACAATTCAAAATGACCAAAAACAATGCTTAAATCCCAAGAGACTTCGAATTTGACAAAAACAGCTCATAATGACCAAAAACAATGCTCAATTCCCAAGGGAATTCGAATTTAACAAAAACAACTCAAAATGACCAAAAACAATGCTTAATTCCCAAGGGAATTCGAATTTGACAAAAACAGCTCAAAATGACCAAAACAATGCTTAATTCCAAAGGGAATTCGGAATTAACAAATACAGCTCAAAAAGACCAAAAATAATGCTTAATTCCCAAGGAAATTCGAATTTGATAAAAACAGCTCAAAATGACCAAAAACAATGCTGAATTCCCAAGGGAATTCGAATTTGACAAAAACAGCTCATAATGACCAAAAACAATGCTCAATTCCCAAGGGAATTCGAATTTAACAAAAACAGCTCAAAATGACCAAAAACAATGCTTAATTCCCAAGGGAATTTGAATTTGATAAAAACGGCTTAAAATGACCAAAAACATTGCTTAATTCCCAAAAGAATTCGAATTTGACAAAAACAGCTCAAAATGACCAAAAACAATGCTTAATTCCAAAGGGAATTCGGAATTAACAAAAACAGCTCAAAATGACCAAAAACAATGCTGAATTCCCAAGGGAATTCGAATTTGACAAAAACAGCTCATAATGACCAAAAACAATGCTCAATTCCCAAGGGAATTCTAATTTAACAAAAACAGTTCAAAATGACCAAAAACAATGCTTAATTCCCAAGGGAATTCGAATTTGACAAAAACAGCTCAAAATGACCAAATACAATGCTTAATTCACAAGGGAATTCGAATGTGATAAAAACAGCTCAAAATGACAAAAAACATTGCTTAATTCCCAAGGGAAATCGAAATTGACAAAAACAACTCAAAATGACCAAATACAATGCTTAATTCCCAAGGGAATTCGGAATTAACAAAACTGCTCAAAATGACCAAAAACAATGCTTAATTCCAAAGGGAATTCGAATTTGATAAAAACAGCTCAAAATAACCAAAAACAATGCTTAATTCCCAAGGGAATTCGAATTTGACAAACACAGCTCAAAATGACCAAAAACAATGCTTAATTCCAAAGAGAATTCGGAATTAACAAAAACAGCTCAAAATGACCAAAAACAATGCTTAATTCCCAATGGAATTCGAATTTGATAAAAACAGCTCAAAATGACCAAAAACAATGCTTAATTCTCAAGGGAATTCGAATTTGACAAAAACAATTCAAAATGACCAAATACATTGCTTAATTCCAAAGGGAAATCGGAATTAACAAAAACAGCTCAAAATGACCAAAAACATTGCTTAAGTCCTAAGGGAATTCGAATTTGACAACAACAGCTCAAAATGACCAAAAACAATGCTTAAATCCCAAGGGGATTCGAATTTGATAAAAACAGCTCAAAATGACCAAAAACAATGCTTAAATCCGAAGGGAATTCGAATTTGATGAAAACAACTCGAAATGACCAAAAAAAATGCTTAATTCCAAAGGGAATTTGGAATTAACAAAAACAGTTCAAAAAGACCAAAAACAATGCTTAATTGCCAAGGAAATTCGAATTTGATAAAAACAGCTCAAAATGACCAAAAACAATGTTTGATTCCCAAGAAAATTCGAATTTGACAAAAACAACTCAAAATGTCCAAATACAATGCTTAATTCCCAAGAGAATTCGAATTTGACAAAAAAAGGTCTCAAAATGACCAAAAACAATGCTTAATTCCAAAGGGAATTCGGAATTAACAAAAACAGCTCAAAATGACCAAAAACAATGCTGAATTCCTAAGGGAATTCGAATTTGACAAAAACAGCTCATAATGACCAAAAACAATGCTGAATTCCCAAGGGAATTCGAATTTAACAAAAACAGCTCAAAATGACCAAAAACAATGCTTAATTCCCAAGGGAAATTGAATTTGACAAAAACAGCTCAAAATGACCAAAAACAATGCTCAATTCTCAAGGGAATTCGAATTTAAGAAAAACAGCTCAAAATGACCAAAAACAATGCTTAATTCCCAAGGGAATTCGAATTTGACAAAAACAGCTCAAAATGACCAAAAACAATGCTTAATTCTCAAGGGAATTCGAATTTGACAAAAACAATTCAAAATGACCAAATACATTGCTTAATTCCAAAGGGAAATCGGAATTAACAAAAACAGCTCAAAATAACCAAAAACAATGCTTAAGTCCTAAGGGAATTCGAATTTGACAACAACAGCTCAAAATGACCAAAAACAATGCTTAAATCCCAAGGGAATTCGAATTTGATAAAAACAGCTCAAAATGACCAAAAACAATGCTTAATTCCCAAGGGAATTCGAATTTGACAAAAACAGCTCAAAATGACCAAAAACAATGCTTAATTCCCAAGGGAATTCGAATTTGACAAACACAGCTCAAAATGACCAAAAACAATGCTTAATTCCAAAGGGAATTCGCAATTAACAAAAACAGCTCAAAATGACCAAAAACAATGCTTAATTCTCAAGGGAATTCGAATTTGACAAAAACAATTCAAAATGACCAAATACATTGCTTAATTCCCAAGGGAATTCGAATTTGATAAAAACAGCTCAAAATGACCAAAAACAATGCTTAAATCCCAAGAGACTTCGAATTTGACAAAAACAGCTCATAATGACCAAAAACAATGCTCAATTCCCAAGGTAATTCGAATTTAACAAAAACAACTCAAAATGACCAAAAACAATGCTTAATTCCCAAGGGAATTCGAATTTGACAAAAACAGCTCAAAATGACCAAAACAATGCTTAATTCCAAAGGGAATTCGGAATTAACAAATACAGCTCAAAAAGACCAAAAATAATGCTTAATTCCCAAGGAAATTCGAATTTGATAAAAACAGCTCAAAATGACCAAAAACAATGCTGAATTCCCAAGGGAATTCGAATTTGACAAAAACAGCTCATAATGACCAAAAACAATGCTCAATTCCCAAGGGAATTCGAATTTAACAAAAACAGCTCAAAATGACCAAAAACAATGCTTAATTCCCAAGGGAATTTGAATTTGATAAAAACAGCTTAAAATGACCAAAAACATTGCTTAATTCCCAAAAGAATTCGAATTTGACAAAAACAGCTCAAAATGACCAAAAACAATGCTTAATTCCAAAGGGAATTCGGAATTAACAAAAACAGCTCAAAATGACCAAAAACAATGCTGAATTGCCAAGGGAATTCGAATTTGACAAAAACAGCTCATAATGACCAAAAACAATGCTCAATTCCCAAGGGAATTCTAATTTAACAAAAACAGTTCAAAATGACCAAAAACAATGCTTAATTCCCAAGGGAATTCGAATTTGACAAAAACAGCTCAAAATGACCAAATACAATGCTTAATTCACAAGGGAATTCGAATGTGATAAAAACAGCTCAAAATGACAAAAAACATTGCTTAATTCCCAAGGGAAATCGAAATTGACAAAAACAACTCAAAATGACCAAATACAATGCTTAATTCCCAAGGGAATTCGGAATTAACAAAACTGCTCAAAATGACCAAAAACAATGCTTAATTCCAAAGGAAATTCGAATTTGATAAAAACAGCTCAAAATAACCAAAAACAATGCTTAATTCCCAAGGGAATTCGAATTTGACAAACACAGCTCAAAATGACCAAAAACAATGCTTAATTCCAAAGGGAATTCGGAATTAACAAAAACAGCTCAAAATGACCAAAAACAATGCTTAATTCCCAATGGAATTCGAATTTGATAAAAACAGCTCAAAATGACCAAAAACAATGCTTAATTCTCAAGGGAATTCGAATTTGACAAAAACAATTCAAAATGACCAAATACATTGCTTAATTCCAAAGGGAAATCGGAATTAACAAAAACAGCTCAAAATGACCAAAAACATTGCTTAAGTCCTAAGGGAGTTCGAATTTGACAACAACAGCTCAAAATGACCAAAAACAATGCTTAAATCCCAAGGGGATTCGAATTTGATAAAAACAGCTCAAAATGACCAAAAACAATGCTTAAATCCGAAGGGAATTCGAATTTGATGAAAACAACTCGAAATGCCAAAAAAAAATGCTTAATTCCAAAGGGAATTTGGAATTAACAAAAACAGTTCAAAAAGACCAAAAACAATGCTTAATTGCCAAGGAAATTCGAATTTGATAAAAACAGCTCAAAATGACCAAAAACAATGTTTGATTCCCAAGGGAATTCGAATTTGACAAAAACAACTCAAAATGTCCAAATACAATGCTTAATTCCCAAGAGAATTCGAATTTGACAAAAAAAGGTCTCAAAATGACCAAAAACAATGCTTAATTCCAAAGGGAATTCGGAATTAACAAAAACAGCTCAAAATGACCAAAAACAATGCTGAATTCCTAAGGGAATTCGAATTTGACAAAAACAGCTCATAATGACCAAAAACAATGCTGAATTCCCAAGGGAATTTCAATTTAACAAAAACAGCTCAAAATGACCAAAAACAATGCTTAATTCCCAAGGGAAATTGAATTTGACAAAAACAGCTCAAAATGACCAAAAACAATGCTCAATTCTCAAGGGAATTCGAATTTAAGAAAAACAGCTCAAAATGACCAAAAACAATGCTTAATTCCCAAGGGAATTCGAATTTGACAAAAACAGCTCAAAATGACCAAAAACAATGCTTAATTCTCAAGGGAATTCGAATTTGACAAAAACAATTCAAAATGACCAAATACATTGCTTAATTCCAAAGGGAAATCGGAATTAACAAAAACAGCTCAAAATGACCAAAAACAATGCTTAAGTCCTAAGGGAATTCGAATTAGACAACAACAGCTCAAAATGACCAAAAACAATGCTTAATTCCCAAGAGAATTCGAATTTGACAAAAAAAGGTCTCAAAATGACCAAAAACAATGCTTAATTCCAAAGGGAATTCGGAATTAACAAAAACAGCTCAAAATGACCAAAAACAATGCTGAATTCCTAAGGGAATTCGAATTTGACAAAAACAGCTCATAATGACCAAAAACAATGCTGAATTCCCAAGGGAATTCGAATTTAACAAAAACAGCTCAAAATGACCAAAAACAATGCTTAATTCCCAAGGGAAATTGAATTTGACAAAAACAGCTCAAAATGACCAAAAACAATGCTCAATTCTCAAGGGAATTCGAATTTAAGAAAAACAGCTCAAAATGACCAAAAACAATGCTTAATTCCCAAGGGAATTCGAATTTGACAAAAACAGCTCAAAATGACCAAAAACAATGCTTAATTCTCAAGGGAATTCGAATTTGACAAAAACAATTCAAAATGACCAAATACATTGCTTAATTCCAAAGGGAAATCGGAATTAACAAAAACAGCTCAAAATAACCAAAAACAATGCTTAAGTCCTAAGGGAATTCGAATTTGACAACAACAGCTCAAAATGACCAAAAACAATGCTTAAATCCCAAGGGAATTCGAATTTGATAAAAACAGCTCAAAATGACCAAAAACAATGCTTAATTCCCAAGGGAATTCGAATTTGACAAAAACAGCTCAAAATGACCAAAAACAATGCTTAATTCCCAAGGGAATTCGAATTTGACAAACACAGCTCAAAATGACCAAAAACAATGCTTAATTCCAAAGGGAATTCGCAATTAACAAAAACAGCTCAAAATGACCAAAAACAATGCTTAATTCTCAAGGGAATTCGAATTTGACAAAAACAATTCAAAATGACCAAATACATTGCTTAATTCCCAAGGGAATTCGAATTTGATAAAAACAGCTCAAAATGACCAAAAACAATGCTTAAATCCCAAGAGACTTCGAATTTGACAAAAACAGCTCATAATGACCAAAAACAATGCTCAATTCCCAAGGTAATTCGAATTTAACAAAAACAACTCAAAATGACCAAAAACAATGCTTAATTCCCAAGGGAATTCGAATTTGACAAAAACAGCTCAAAATGACCAAAACAATGCTTAATTCCAAAGGGAATTCGGAATTAACAAATACAGCTCAAAAAGACCAAAAATAATGCTTAATTCCCAAGGAAATTCGAATTTGATAAAAACAGCTCAAAATGACCAAAAACAACGCTGAATTCTCAAGGGAATTCGAATTTGACAAAAACAGCTCATAATGACCAAAAACAATGCTCAATTCCCAAGGGAATTCGAATTTACCAAAAACAGCTCAAAATGACCAAAAACAATGCTTAATTCCCAAGGGAATTTGAATTTGATAAAAACAGCTTAAAATGACCAAAAACATTGCTTAATTCCCAAAAGAATTCGAATTTGACAAAAACAGCTCAAAATGACCAAAAACAATGCTTAATTCCAAAGGGAATTCGGAATTAACAAAAACAGCTCAAAATGACCAAAAACAATGCTGAATTGCCAAGGGAATTCGAATTTGACAAAAACAGCTCATAATGACCAAAAACAATGCTCAATTCCCAAGGGAATTCTAATTTAACAAAAACAGTTCAAAATGACCAAAAACAATGCTTAATTCCCAAGGGAATTCGAATTTGACAAAAACAGCTCAAAATGACCAAATACAATGCTTAATTCACAAGGGAATTCGAATGTGATAAAAACAGCTCAAAATGACAAAAAACATTGCTTAATTCCCAAGGGAAATGGAAATTGACAAAAACAACTCAAAATGACCAAATACAATGCTTAATTCCCAAGGGAATTCGGAATTAACAAAACTGCTCAAAATGACCAAAAACAATGCTTAATTCCAAAGGAAATTCGAATTTGATAAAAACAGCTCAAAATAACCAAAAACAATGCTTAATTCCCAAGGGAATTCGAATTTGACAAACACAGCTCAAAATGACCAAAAACAATGCTTAATTCCAAAGGGAATTCGGAATTAACAAAAACAGCTCAAAATGACCAAAAACAATGCTTAATTCCCAATGGAATTCGAATTTGATAAAAACAGCTCAAAATGACCAAAAACAATGCTTAATTCTCAAGGGAATTCGAATTTGACAAAAACAATTCAAAATGACCAAATACATTGCTTAATTCCAAAGGGAAATCGGAATTAACAAAAACAGCTCAAAATGACCAAAAACATTGCTTAAGTCCTAAGGGAGTTCGAATTTGACAACAACAGCTCAAAATGACCAAAAACAATGCTTAAATCCCAAGGGGATTCGAATTTGATAAAAACAGCTCAAAATGACCAAAAACAATGCTTAAATCCGAAGGGAATTCGAATTTGATGAAAACAACTCGAAATGACCAAAAAAAATGCTTAATTCCAAAGGGAATTTGGAATTAACAAAAACAGTTCAAAAAGACCAAAAACAATGCTTAATTGCCAAGGAAATTCGAATTTGATAAAAACAGCTCAAAATGACCAAAAACAATGTTTGATTCCCAAGGGAATTCGAATTTGACAAAAACAACTCAAAATGTCCAAATACAATGCTTAATTCCCAAGAGAATTTGAATTTGACAAAAAAAGGTCTCAAAATGACCAAAAACAATGCTTAATTCCAAAGGGAATTCGGAATTAACAAAAACAGCTCAAAATGACCAAAAACAATGCTGAATTCCTAAGGGAATTCGAATTTGACAAAAACAGCTCATAATGACCAAAAACAATGCTGAATTCCCAAGGGAATTTGAATTTAACAAAAACAGCTCAAAATGACCAAAAACAATGCTTAATTCCCAAGGGAAATTGAATTTGACAAAAACAGCTCAAAATGACCAAAAACAATGCTCAATTCTCAAGGGAATTCGAATTTAAGAAAAACAGCTCAAAATGACCAAAAACAATGCTTAATTCCCAAGGGAATTCGAATTTGACAAAAACAGCTCAAAATGACCAAAAACAATGCTTAATTCTCAAGGGAATTCGAATTTGACAAAAACAATTCAAAATGACCAAATACATTGCTTAATTCCAAAGGGAAATCGGAATTAACAAAAACAGCTCAAAATGACCAAAAACAATGCTTAAGTCCTAAGGGAATTCGAATTTGACAACAACAGCTCAAAATGACCAAAAACAATGCTTAAATCCCAAGGGAATTCGAATTTGATAAAAACAGCTCAAAATGACCAAAAACAATGCTTAATTCCCAAGGGAATTCGAATTTGACAAAAACAGCTCAAAATGACCAAAAACAATGCTTAATTCCAAAGGGAATTCGCAATTAACAAAAACAGCTCAAAATGACCAAAAACAATGCTTAATTCCAAAGGGAATTCGCAATTAACAAAAACAGCTCAAAATGACCAAAAACAATGCTTAATTCTCAAGGGAATTCGAATTTGACAAAAACAATTCAAAATGACCGAATACATTGCTTAATTCCCAAGGGAATTCGAATTTGATAAAAACAGCTCAAAATGACCAAAAACAATGCTTAAATCCCAAAAGACTTCGAATTTGACAAAAACAGCTCATAATGACCAAAAACAATGCTCAATTCCCAAGGGAATTCGAATTTGAAAAAAACAGCTCAAAATGACCAAATACAATGCTTAATTCACAAGGGAATTCGAATTTGATAAAAACAGCTCAAAATGACAAAAAACATTGCTTAATTCCCAAGGGAAATCGAATTTGACAAAAACAACTCAAAATGACCAAACACAATGCTTAATTCCCAAGGAAATTCGGAATTAACAAAAACAGCTCAAAGTGACCAAAAACAATGTTTGATTCCCAAGGGAATTCGAATTTGACAAAAACAACTCAAAATGTCCAAATACAATGCTTAATTCCCAAGAGAATTCGAATTTGACAAAAAAAGGTCTCAAAATGACCAAAAACAATGCTTAATTCCAAAGGGAATTCGGAATTAACAAAAACAGCTCAAAATTACCAAAAACAATGCTGAATTCCTAAGGGAATTCGAATTTGACAAAAACAGCTCATAATGACCAAAAACAATGCTGAATTCCCAAGGGAATTCGAATTTAACAAAAACAGCTCAAAATGACCAAAAACAATGCTTAAATCCGAAGGGAATTCGAATTTGATGAAAACAACTCGAAATGACCAAAAAAAATGCTTAATTCCAAAGGGAATTTGGAATTAACAAAAACAGTTCAAAAAGACCAAAAACAATGCTTAATTGCCAAGGAAATTCGAATTTGATAAAAACAGCTCAAAATGACCAAAAACAATGTTTGATTCCCAAGGGAATTCGAATTTGACAAAAACAACTCAAAATGTCCAAATACAATGCTTAATTCCCAAGAGAATTCGAATTTGACAAAAAAAAGTCTCAAAATGACCAAAAACAATGCTTAATTCCAAAGGGAATTCAGAATTAACAAAAACAGCTCAAAATGACCAAAAACAATGCTGAATTCCTAAGGGAATTCGAATTTGACAAAAACAGCTCATAATGACCAAAAACAATGCTGAATTCCCAAGGGAATTCGAATTTAACAAAAACAGCTCAAAATGACCAAAAACAATGCTTAATTCCCAAGGGAAATTGAATTTGACAAAAACAGCTCAAAATGACCAAAAACAATGCTCAATTCTCAAGGGAATTCGAATTTAAGAAAAACAGCTCAAAATGACCAAAAACAATGCTTAATTCCCAAGGGAATTCGAATTTGACAAAAACAGCTCAAAATGACCAAAAACAATGCTTAATTCTCAAGGGAATTCGAATTTGACAAAAACAATTCAAAATGACCAAATACATTGCTTAATTCCAAAGGGAAATCGGAATTGACAAAAACAGCTCAAAATGACCAAAAACAATGCTTAAGTCCTAAGGGAATTCGAATTTGACAACAACAGCTCAAAATGACCAAAAACAATGCTTAAATCCCAAGGGAATTCGAATTTGATAAAAACAGCTCAAAATGACCAAAAACAATGCTTAATTCCCAAGGGAATTCGAATTTGACAAAAACAGCTCAAAATGACCAAAAACAATGCTTAATTCCAAAGGGAATTCGCAATTAACAAAAACAGCTCAAAATGACCAAAAACAATGCTTAATTCCAAAGGGAATTCGCAATTAACAAAAACAGCTCAAAATGACCAAAAACAATGCTTAATTCTCAAGGGAATTCGAATTTGACAAAAACAATTCAAAATGACCGAATACATTGCTTAATTCCCAAGGGAATTCGAATTTGATAAAAACAGCTCAAAATGACCAAAAACAATGCTTAAATCCCAAAAGACTTCGAATTTGACAAAAACAGCTCATAATGACCAAAAACAATGCTCAATTCCCAAGGGAATTCGAATTTGAAAAAAACAGCTCAAAATGACCAAATACAATGCTTAATTCACAAGGGAATTCGAATTTGATAAAAACAGATCAAAATGACAAAAAACATTGCTTAATTCCCAAGGGAAATCGAATTTGACAAAAACAACTCAAAATGACCAAACACAATGCTTAATTCCCAAGGAAATTCGGAATTAACAAAAACAGCTCAAAGTGACCAAAAACAATGTTTGATTCCCAAGGGAATTCGAATTTGACAAAAACAACTCAAAATGTCCAAATACAATGCTTAATTCCCAAGAGAATTCGAATTTGACAAAAAAAGGTCTCAAAATGACCAAAAACAATGCTTAATTCCAAAGGGAATTCGGAATTAACAAAAACAGCTCAAAATGACCAAAAACAATGCTGAATTCCTAAGGGAATTCGAATTTGACAAAAACAGCTCATAATGACCAAAAACAATGCTGAATTCCCAAGGGAATTCGAATTTAGCAAAAACAGCTCAAAATGACCAAAAACAATGCTTAAATCCGAAGGGAATTCGAATTTGATGAAAACAACTCGAAATGACCAAAAAAAATGCTTAATTCCAAAGGGAATTTGGAATTAACAAAAACAGTTCAAAAAGACCAAAAACAATGCTTAATTGCCAAGGAAATTCGAATTTGATAAAAACAGCTCAAAATGACCAAAAACAATGTTTGATTCCCAAGGGAATTCGAATTTGACAAAAACAACTCAAAATGTCCAAATACAATGCTTAATTCCCAAGAGAATTCGAATTTGACAAAAAAAAGTCTCAAAATGACCAAAAACAATGCTTAATTCCAAAGGGAATTCGGAATTAACAAAAACAGCTCAAAATGACCAAAAACAATGCTGAATTCCTAAGGGAATTCGAATTTGACAAAAACAGCTCATAATGACCAAAAACAATGCTGAATTCCCAAGGGAATTCGAATTTAACAAAAACAGCTCAAAATGACCAAAAACAATGCTTAATTCCCAAGGGAAATTGAATTTGACAAAAACAGCTCAAAATGACCAAAAACAATGCTCAATTCTCAAGGGAATTCGAATTTAAGAAAAACAGCTCAAAATGACCAAAAACAATGCTTAATTCCCAAGGGAATTCGAATTTGACAAAAACAGCTCAAAATGACCAAAAACAATGCTTAATTCTCAAGGGAATTCGAATTTGACAAAAACAATTCAAAATGACCAAATACATTTCTTAATTCCAAAGGGAAATCGGAATTGACAAAAACAGCTCAAAATGACCAAAAACAATGCTTAAGTCCTAAGGGAATTCGAATTTGACAACAACAGCTCAAAATGACCAAAAACAATGCTTAAATCACAAGGGAATTCGAATTTGATAAAAACAGCTCAAAATGACCAAAAACAATGCTTAATTCCCAAGGGAATTCGAATTTGACAAAAACAGCTCAAAATGACCAAAAACAATGCTTAATTCCAAAGGGAATTCGCAATTAACAAAAACAGCTCAAAATGACCAAAAACAATGCTTAATTCCCAAGGGAATTCGAATTTGACAAAAACAGCTCAAAATGACCAAAAACAATGCTTAATTCTCAAGGGAATTCGAATTTGACAAAAACAATTCAAAATGACCAAATACATTTCTTAATTCCAAAGGGAAATCGGAATTGACAAAAACAGCTCAAAATGACCAAAAACAATGCTTAAGTCCTAAGGGAATTCGAATTTGACAACAACAGCTCAAAATGACCAAAAACAATGCTTAAATCACAAGGGAATTCGAATTTGATAAAAACAGCTCAAAATGACCAAAAACAATGCTTAATTCCCAAGGGAATTCGAATTTGACAAAAACAGCTCAAAATGACCAAAAACAATGCTTAATTCCAAAGGGAATTCGCAATTAACAAAAACAGCTCAAAATGACCAAAAACAATGCTTAATTCCAAAGGGAATTCGCAATTAACAAAAACAGCTCAAAATGACCAAAAACAATGCTTAATTCTCAAGGGAATTCGAATTTGACAAAAACAATTCAAAATGACCGAATACATTGCTTAATTCCCAAGGGAATTCGAATTTGATAAAAACAGCTCAAAATGACCAAAAACAATGCTTAAATCCCAAAAGACTTCGAATTTGACAAAAACAGCTCATAATGATCAAAAACAATGCTCAATTCCCAAGGGAATTCGAATTTGAAAAAAACAGCTCAAAATGACCAAATACAATGCTTAATTCACAAGGGAATTCGAATTTGATAAAAACAGCTCAAAATGACAAAAAACATTGCTTAATTCCCAAGGGAAATCGAATTTGACAAAAACAACTCAAAATGACCAAACACAATGCTTAATTCCCAAGGAAATTCGGAATTAACAAAAACAGCTCAAAGTGACCAAAAACAATGTTTGATTCCCAAGGGAATTCGAATTTGACAAAAACAACTCAAAATGTCCAAATACAATGCTTAATTCCCAAGAGAATTCGAATTTGACAAAAAAAGGTCTCAAAATGACCAAAAACAATGCTTAATTCCAAAGGGAATTCGGAATTAACAAAAACAGCTCAAAATGACCAAAAACAATGCTGAATTCCTAAGGGAATTCGAATTTGACAAAAACAGCTCATAATGACCAAAAACAATGCTGAATTCCCAAGGGAATTCGAATTTAACAAAAACAGCTCAAAATGACCAAAAACAATGCTTAATTCCCAAGGGAAATTGAATTTGACAAAAACAGCTCAAAATGACCAAAAACAATGCTCAATTCTCAAGGGAATTCGAATTTAAGAAAAACAGCTCAAAATGACCAAAAACAATGCTTAATTCCCAAGGGAATTCGAATTTGACAAAAACAGCTCAAAATGACCAAAAACAATGCTTAATTCTCAAGGGAATTCGAATTTGACAAAAACAATTCAAAATGACCAAATACATTGCTTAATTCCAAAGGGAAATCGGAATTAACAAAAACAGCTCAAAATGACCAAAAACAATGCTTAATTCCCAAGGGAATTCGAATTTGACAAAAACAGCTCAAAATGACCAAAAACAATGTTTAATTCCAAAGGGAATTCGCAATTAACAAAAACAGCTCAAAATGACCAAAAACAATGCTTAATTCCAAAGGGAATTCGAATTTGACAAAAACAGCTCAAAATGACCAAAAACAATGCTTAAGTCCTAAGGGAATTCGAATTTGACAACAACAGCTCAAAATGACCAAAAACAATGCTTAAATCCCAAGGGAATTCGAATTTGATAAAAACAGCTCAAAATGACCAAAAACAATGCTTAATTCCCAAGGGAATTCGAATTTGACAAAAACAGCTCAAAATGACCAAAAACAATGTTTAATTCCAAAGGGAATTCGCAATTAACAAAAACAGCTCAAAATGACCAAAAACAATGCTTAATTCCAAAGGGAATTCGCAATTAACAAAAACAGCTCAAAATGACCAAAAACAATGCTTAATTCTCAAGGGAATTCGAATTTGACAAAAACAATTCAAAATGACCGAATACATTGCTTAATTCCCAAGGGAATTCGAATTTGATAAAAACAGCTCAAAATGACCAAAAACAATGCTTAAATCCCAAAAGACTTCGAATTTGACAAAAACAGCTCATAATGACCAAAAACAATGCTCAATTCCCAAGGGAATTCGAATTTGAAAAAAACAGCTCAAAATGACCAAATACAATGCTTAATTCACAAGGGAATTCGAATTTGATAAAAACAGCTCAAAATGACAAAAAACATTGCTTAATTCCCAAGGGAAATCGAATTTGACAAAAACAACTCAAAATGACCAAACACAATGCTTAAATCACAAGGAAATTCGGAATTAACAAAAACAGCTCAAAGTGACCAAAAACAATGCTTAATTCCCAATGGAATTCGAATTTGATAAAAACAGCTCAAAATGACCAAAAACAATGCTTAATTCTCAAGGGAATTCGAATTTGACAAAAACAATTCAAAATGACCAAATACATTGCTTAATTCCAAAGGGAAATCGGAATTAACAAAAACAGCTCAAAATGACCAAAAACAATGCTTAAGTCCTAAGGGAATTCGAATTTGACAACAACAGCTCAAAATGACCAAAAACAATGCTTAAATCCCAAGGGAATTCGAATTTGATAAAAACAGCTCAAAATGACCAAAAACAATGCTTAATTCCCAAGGGAATTCGAATTTGACAAAAACAACTCAAAATGACCAAAAACAATGCTTAATTCCAAAGGGAATTTGTAATTAACAAAAACAGTTCAAAAAGACCAAAAACAATGCTTAATTCCCAAGGAAATTCGAATTTGATAAAAACAGCTCAAAATGACCAAAAACAATGCTGAATTCCCAAGGAAATTCGAATTTGACAAAAACAGCTCATAATGACCAAAAATAATGCTCAATTCCCAAGGGAATTCGAATTTAACAAAAACAGCTCAAAATGACCAAAAACAATGCTTAATTCCCAAGGGAATTTGAATTTGATAAAAACAGCTTAAAATGACCAAAAACATTGCTTAATTCCCAAAAGAATTTGAATTTGACAAAAACAGCTCAAAATGACCAAAAACAATGCTTAATTCCAAAGGGAATTCGGAATTAACAAAAACAGCTCAAAATGACCAAAAACAATGCTGAATTCCCAAGGGAATTCGAATTTGACAAAAACAGCTCATAATGACCAAAAACAATGCTCAATTCCCAAGGGAATTCTAATTTAACAAAAACAGTTCAAAATGACCAAAAACAATGCTTAATTCCCAAGGGAATTCGAATTTGACAAAAACAGCTCAAAATGACCAAATACAATGCTTAATTCACAAGGGAATTCGAATGTGATAAAAACAGCTCAAAATGACAAAAAACATTGCTTAATTCCCAAGGGAAATCGAAATTGACTAAAACAACTCAAAATGACCAAATACAATGTTTAATTCCCAAGGGAATTCGGAATTAACAAAACAGCTCAAAATGACCAAAAACAATGCTTAATTCCAAAGGAAATTCGAATTTGATAAAAACAGCTCAAAATAACCAAAAACAATGCTTAATTCCCAAGGGAATTCGAATTTGACAAACACAGCTCAAAATGACCAAAAACAATGCTTAATTCCAAAGGGAATTCGGAATTAACAAAAACAGCTCAAAATGACCAAAAACAATGCTTAATTCTCAAGGGAATTCGAATTTAACAAAAACAATTCAAAATGACCGAATACATTGCTTAATTCCCAAGGGAATTCGAATTTGATAAAAACAGCTCAAAATGACCAAAAACAATGCTTAAATCCCAAAAGACTTCGAATTTGACAAAAACAGCTCATAATGATCAAAAACAATGCTCAATTCCCAAGGGAATTCGAATTTGAAAAAAACAGCTCAAAATGACCAAATACAATGCTTAATTCACAAGGGAATTCGAATTTGATAAAAACAGCTCAAAATGACAAAAAACATTGCTTAATTCCCAAGGGAAATCGAATTTGACAAAAACAACTCAAAATGACCAAACACAATGCTTAATTCCCAAGGAAATTCGGAATTAACAAAAACAGCTCAAAGTGACCAAAAACAATGTTTGATTCCCAAGGGAATTCGAATTTGACAAAAACAACTCAAAATGTCCAAATACAATGCTTAATTCCCAAGAGAATTCGAATTTGACAAAAAAAGGTCTCAAAATGACCAAAAACAATGCTTAATTCCAAAGGGAATTCGGAATTAACAAAAACAGCTCAAAATGACCAAAAACAATGCTGAATTCCTAAGGGAATTCGAATTTGACAAAAACAGCTCATAATGACCAAAAACAATGCTGAATTCCCAAGGGAATTCGAATTTAACAAAAACAGCTCAAAATGACCAAAAACAATGCTTAATTCCCAAGGGAAATTGAATTTGACAAAAACAGCTCAAAATGACCAAAAACAATGCTCAATTCTCAAGGGAATTCGAATTTAAGAAAAACAGCTCAAAATGACCAAAAACAATGCTTAATTCCCAAGGGAATTCGAATTTGACAAAAACAGCTCAAAATGACCAAAAACAATGCTTAATTCTCAAGGGAATTCGAATTTGACAAAAACAATTCAAAATGACCAAATACATTGCTTAATTCCAAAGGGAAATCGGAATTAACAAAAACAGCTCAAAATGACCAAAAACAATGCTTAAGTCCTAAGGGAATTCGAATTTGACAACAACAGCTCAAAATGACCAAAAACAATGCTTAAATCCCAAGGGAATTCGAATTTGATAAAAACAGCTCAAAATGACCAAAAACAATGCTTAATTCCCAAGGGAATTCGAATTTGACAAAAACAGCTCAAAATGACCAAAAACAATGTTTAATTCCAAAGGGAATTCGCAATTAACAAAAACAGCTCAAAATGACCAAAAACAATGCTTAATTCCAAAGGGAATTCGCAATTAACAAAAACAGCTCAAAATGACCAAAAACAATGCTTAATTCTCAAGGGAATTCGAATTTGACAAAAACAATTCAAAATGACCGAATACATTGCTTAATTCCCAAGGGAATTCGAATTTGATAAAAACAGCTCAAAATGACCAAAAACAATGCTTGAATCCCAAAAGACTTCGAATTTGACAAAAACAGCTCATAATGACCAAAAACAATGCTCAATTCCCAAGGGAATTCGAATTTGAAAAAAACAGCTCAAAATGACCAAATACAATGCTTAATTCACAAGGGAATTCGAATTTGATAAAAACAGCTCAAAATGACAAAAAACATTGCTTAATTCCCAAGGGAAATCGAATTTGACAAAAACAACTCAAAATGACCAAACACAATGCTTAAATCACAAGGAAATTCGGAATTAACAAAAACAGCTCAAAGTGACCAAAAACAATGCTAAATTCCCAATGGAATTCGAATTTGATAAAAACAGCTCAAAATGACCAAAAACAATGCTTAATTCTCAAGGGAATTCGAATTTGACAAAAACAATTCAAAATGACCAAATACATTGCTTAATTCCAAAGGGAAATCGGAATTAACAAAAACAGCTCAAAATGACCAAAAACAATGCTTAAGTCCTAAGGGAATTCGAATTTGACAACAACAGCTCAAAATGACCAAAAACAATGCTTAAATCCCAAGGGAATTCGAATTTGATAAAAACAGCTCAAAATGACCAAAAACAATGCTTAAATCCGAAGGGAATTTGAATTTGAAAAAAACAACTCGAAATGACCAAAAAAAAAAGCTTAATTCCAAAGGGAATTTGTAATTAACAAAAACAGTTCAAAAAGACCAAAAACAATGCTTAATTGCCAAGGAAATTCGAATTTGATAAAAACAGCTCAAAATGACCAAAAACAATGTTTAATTCCCAAGGGAATTCGAATTTGACAAAAACAACTTAAAATGACCAAATACAATGCTTAATTCCCAAGAGAATTCGAATTTGACAAAAACAGCTCAAAATGACCAAAAACAATGCTTAATTCCAAAGGGAATTCGGAATTAACAAAATCAGCTCAAAAAGACCAAAAATAATGCTTAATTCCCAAGGAAATTCGAATTTGATAAAAACAGCTCAAAATGACCAAAAACAATGCTGAATTCCCAAGGAAATTCGAATTTGACAAAAACAGCTCATAATGACCAAAAACAATGCTCAATTCCCAAGGGAATTCGAATTTAACAAAAACAGCTCAAAATGACCAAAAACAATGCTTAATTCCCAAGGGAATTTGAATTTGATAAAAACAGCTTAAAATGACCAAAAACATTGCTTAATTCCCAAAAGAATTTGAATTTGACAAAAACAGCTCAAAATGACCAAAAACAATGCTTAATTCCAAAGGGAATTCGGAATTAACAAAAACAGCTCAAAATGACCAAAAACAATGCTGAATTCCCAAGGGAATTCGAATTTGACAAAAACAGCTCATAATGACCAAAAACAATGCTCAATTCCCAAGGGAATTCTAATTTAACAAAAACAGTTCAAAATGACCAAAAACAATGCTTAATTCCCAAGGGAATTCGAATTTGACAAAAACAGCTCAAAATGACCAAATACAATGCTTAATTCACAAGGGAATTCGAATGTGATAAAAACAGCTCAAAATGACAAAAAACATTGCTTAATTCCCAAGGGAAATCGAAATTGACTAAAACAACTCAAAATGACCAAATACAATGTTTAATTCCCAAGGGAATTCGGAATTAACAAAACTGCTCAAAATGACCAAAAACAATGCTTAATTCCAAAGGAAATTCGAATTTGATAAAAACAGCTCAAAATAACCAAAAACAATGCTTAATTCCCAAGGGAATTCGAATTTGACAAACACAGCTCAAAATGACCAAAAACAATGCTTAATTCCAAAGGGAATTCGGAATTAACAAAAACAGCTCAAAATGACCAAAAACAATGCTTAATTCCCAATGGAATTCGAATTTGATTAAAACAGCTCAAAATGACCAAAAACAATGCTTAATTCTCAAGGGAATTCGAATTTGACAAAAACAATTCAAAATGACCAAATACATTGCTTAATTCCAAAGGGAAATCGGAATTAACAAAAACAGCTCAAAATGACCAAAAACATTGCTTAAGTCCTAAGGGAATTCGAATTTGACAACAACAGCTCAAAATGACCAAAAACAATGCTTAAATCTCAAGGGGATTCGAATTTGATAAAAACAGCTCAAAATGACCAAAAACAATGCTTAAATCCGAAGGGAATTCGAATTTGATGAAAACAACTCGAAATGACCAAAAAAAATGCTTAATTCCAAAGGGAATTTGGAATTAACAAAAACAGTTCAAAAAGACCAAAAACAATGCTTAATTGCCAAGGAAATTCGAATTTGATAAAAACAGCTCAAAATGACCAAAAACAATGTTTGATTCCCAAAAGAATTTGAATTTGACAAAAACAGCTCAAAATGACCAAAAACAATGCTTAATTCCAAAGGGAATTCGGAATTAACAAAAACAGCTCAAAATGACCAAAAACAATGCTGAATTCCCAAGGGAATTCGAATTTGACAAAAACAGCTCATAATGACCAAAAACAATGCTCAATTCCCAAGGGAATTCTAATTTAACAAAAACAGTTCAAAATGACCAAAAACAATGCTTAATTCCCAAGGGAATTCGAATTTGACAAAAACAGCTCAAAATGACCAAATACAATGCTTAATTCACAAGGGAATTCGAATGTGATAAAAACAGCTCAAAATGACAAAAAACATTGCTTAATTCCCAAGGGAAATCGAAATTGACTAAAACAACTCAAAATGACCAAATACAATGTTTAATTTCCAAGGGAATTCGGAATTAACAAAACTGCTCAAAATGACCAAAAACAATGCTTAATTCCAAAGGAAATTCGAATTTGATAAAAACAGCTCAAAATAACCAAAAACAATGCTTAATTCCCAAGGGAATTCGAATTTGACAAACACAGCTCAAAATGACCAAAAACAATGCTTAATTCCAAAGGGAATTCAGAATTAACAAAAACAGCTCAAAATGACCAAAAACAATGCTTAATTCTCAAGGGAATTCGAATTTGACAAAAACAATTCAAAATGACCGAATACATTGCTTAATTCCCAAGGGAATTCGAATTTGATAAAAACAGCTCAAAATGACCAAAAACAATGCTTAAATCCCAAAAGACTTCGAATTTGACAAAAACAGCTCATAATGATCAAAAACAATGCTCAATTCCCAAGGGAATTCGAATTTGAAAAAAACAGCTCAAAATGACCAAACACAATGCTTAATTCACAAGGGAATTCGAATTTGATAAAAACAGCTCAAAATGACAAAAAACATTGCTTAATTCCCAAGGGAAATCGAATTTGACAAAAACAACTCAAAATGACCAAACACAATGCTTAATTCCCAAGGAAATTCGGAATTAACAAAAACAGCTCAAAGTGACCAAAAACAATGTTTGATTTCCAAGGGAATTCGAATTTGACAAAAACAACTCAAAATGTCCAAATACAATGCTTAATTCCCAAGAGAATTCGAATTTGACAAAAAAAGGTCTCAAAATGACCAAAAACAATGCTTAATTCCAAAGGGAATTCGGAATTAACAAAAACAGCTCAAAATGACCAAAAACAATGCTGAATTCCTAAGGGAATTCGAATTTGACAAAAACAGCTCATAATGACCAAAAACAATGCTGAATTCCCAAGGGAATTCGAATTTAACAAAAACAGCTCAAAATGACCAAAAACAATGCTTAATTCCCAAGGGAAATTGAATTTGACAAAAACAGCTCAAAATGACCAAAAACAATGCTCAATTCTCAAGGGAATTCGAATTTAAGAAAAACAGCTCAAAATGACCAAAAACAATGCTTAATTCCCAAGGGAATTCGAATTTGACAAAAACAGCTCAAAATGACCAAAAACAATGCTTAATTCTCAAGGGAATTCGAATTTGACAAAAACAATTCAAAATGACCAAATACATTGCTTAATTCCAAAGGGAAATCGGAATTAACAAAAACAGCTCAAAATGACCAAAAACAATGCTTAAGTCCTAAGGGAATTCGAATTTGACAACAACAGCTCAAAATGACCAAAAACAATGCTTAAATCTCAAGGGAATTCGAATTTTATAAAAACAGCTCAAAATGACCAAAAACAATGCTTAATTCCCAAGGGAATTCGAATTTGACAAAAACAGCTCAAAATGACCAAAAACAATGCTTAAATCCCAAAAGACTTCGAATTTGACAAAAACAGCTCATAATGACCAAAAACAATGCTCAATTCCCAAGGGAATTCGAATTTGAAAAAAACAGCTCAAAATGACCAAATACAATGCTTAATTCACAAGGGAATTCGAATTTGATAAAAACAGCTCAAAATGACAAAAAACATTGCTTAATTCCCAAGGGAAATCGAATTTGACAAAAACAACTCAAAATGACCAAACACAATGCTTAAATCACAAGGAAATTCGGAATTAACAAAAACAGCTCAAAGTGACCAAAAACAATGCTTAATTCCCAATGGAATTCGAATTTGATAAAAACAGCTCAAAATGACCAAAAACAATGCTTAATTCTCAAGGGAATTCGAATTTGACAAAAACAATTCAAAATGACCAAATACATTGCTTAATTCCAAAGGGAAATCGGAATTAACAAAAACAGCTCAAAATGACCAAAAACAATGCTTAAGTCCTAAGGGAATTCGAATTTGACAACAACAGCTCAAAATGACCAAAAACAATGCTTAAATCCCAAGGGAATTCGAATTTGATAAAAACAGCTCAAAATGACCAAAAACAATGCTTAAATCCGAAGGGAATTTGAATTTGAAAAAAACAACTCGAAATGACCAAAAAAAAAAAGCTTAATTCCAAAGGGAATTTGTAATTAACAAAAACAGTTCAAAAAGACCAAAACCAATGCTTAATTGCCAAGGAAATTCGAATTTGATAAAAACAGCTCAAAATGACCAAAAACAATGTTTAATTCCCAAGGGAATTCGAATTTGACAAAAACAACTTAAAATGACCAAATACAATGCTTAATTCCCAAGAGAATTCGAATTTGACAAAAACAGCTCAAAATGACCAAAAACAATGCTTAATTCCAAAGGGAATTCGGAATTAACAAAATCAGCTCAAAAAGACCAAAAATAATGCTTAATTCCCAAGGAAATTCGAATTTGATAAAAACAGCTCAAAATGACCAAAAACAATGCTGAATTCCCAAGGAAATTCGAATTTGACAAAAACAGCTCATAATGACCAAAAACAATGCTCAATTCCCAAGGGAATTCGAATTTAACAAAAACAGCTCAAAATGACCAAAAACAATGCTTAATTCCCAAGGGAATTTGAATTTGATAAAAACAGCTTAAAATGACCAAAAACATTGCTTAATTCCCAAAAGAATTTGAATTTGACAAAAACAGCTCAAAATGACCAAAAAACAATGCTTAATTCCAAAGGGAATTCGGAATTAACAAAAACAGCTCAAAATGACCAAAAACAATGCTGAATTCCCAAGGGAATTCGAATTTGACAAAAACAGCTCATAATGACCAAAAACAATGCTCAATTCCCAAGGGAATTCTAATTTAACAAAAACAGTTCAAAATGACCAAAAACAATGCTTAATTCCCAAGGGAATTCGAATTTGATAAAAACAGCTCAAAATGACCAAATACAATGCTTAATTCACAAGGGAATTCGAATGTGATAAAAACAGCTCAAAATGACAAAAAACATTGCTTAATTCCCAAGGGAAATCGAAATTGACTAAAACAACTCAAAATGACCAAATACAATGTTTAATTCCCAAGGGAATTCGGAATTAACAAAACTGCTCAAAATGACCAAAAACAATGCTTAATTCCAAAGGAAATTCGAATTTGATAAAAACAGCTCAAAATAACCAAAAACAATGCTTAATTCCCAAGGGAATTCGAATTTGACAAACACAGCTCAAAATGACCAAAAACAATGCTTAATTCCAAAGGGAATTCGGAATTAACAAAAACAGCTCAAAATGACCAAAAACAATGCTTAATTCCCAATGGAATTCGAATTTGATTAAAACAGCTCAAAATGACCAAAAACAATGCTTAATTCTCAAGGGAATTCGAATTTGACAAAAACAATTCAAAATGACCAAATACATTGCTTAATTCCAAAGGGAAATCGGAATTAACAAAAACAGCTCAAAATGACCAAAAACATTGCTTAAGTCCTAAGGGAATTCGAATTTGACAACAACAGCTCAAAATGACCAAAAACAATGCTTAAATCCCAAGGGGATTCGAATTTGATAAAAACAGCTCAAAATGACCAAAAACAATGCTTAAATCCGAAGGGAATTCGAATTTGATGAAAACAACTCGAAATGACCAAAAAAAATGCTTAATTCCAAAGGGAATTTGGAATTAACAAAAACAGTTCAAAAAGACCAAAAACAATGCTTAATTGCCAAGGAAATTCGAATTTGATAAAAACAGCTCAAACAAGGTTTGATTCCCAAGGGAATTCGAATTTGACAAAAACAACTCAAAATGTCCAAAAACAATGCTTAAATCCCAAAAGACTTCGAATTTGACAAAAACAGCTCATAATGACCAAAAACAATGCTCAATTCCCAAGGGAATTCGAATTTGAAAAAAACAGCTCAAAATGACCAAATACAATGCTTAATTCACAAGGGAATTCGAATTTGATAAAAACAGCTCAAAATGACAAAAAACATTGCTTAATTCCCAAGGGAAATCGAATTTGACAAAAACAACTCAAAATGACCAAACACAATGCTTAATTCCCAAGAAAATTCGGAATTAACAAAAACAGCTCAAAGTGACCAAAAACAATGTTTGATTCCCAAGGGAATTCGAATTTGACAAAAACAACTCAAAATGTCCAAATACAATGCTTAATTCCCAAGAGAATTCGAATTTGACAAAAAAAGGTCTCAAAATGACCAAAAACAATGCTTAATTCCAAAGGGAATTCGGAATTAACAAAAACAGCTCAAAATGACCAAAAACAATGCTGAATTCCTAAGGGAATTCGAATTTGACAAAAACAGCTCATAATGACCAAAAACAATGCTGAATTCCCAAGGGAATTCGAATTTAACAAAAACAGCTCAAAATGACCAAAAACAATGCTTAATTCCCAAGGGAAATTGAATTTGACAAAAACAGCTCAAAATGACCAAAAACAATGCTCAATTCCCAAGGGAATTCGAATTTGAAAAAAACAGCTCAAAATGACCAAATACAATGCTTAATTCACAAGGGAATTCGAATTTGATAAAAACAGCTCAAAATGACAAAAAACATTGCTTAATTCCCAAGGGAAATCGAATTTGACAAAAACAACTCAAAATGACCAAACACAATGCTTAAATCACAAGGAAATTCGGAATTAACAAAAACAGCTCAAAGTGACCAAAAACAATGCTTAATTCCCAATGGAATTCGAATTTGATAAAAACAGCTCAAAATGACCAAAAACAATGCTTAATTCTCAAGGGAATTCGAATTTGACAAAAACAATTCAAAATGACCAAATACATTGCTTAATTCCAAAGGGAAATCGGAATTAACAAAAACAGCTCAAAATGACCAAAAACAATGCTTAAGTCCTAAGGGAATTCGAATTTGACAACAACAGCTCAAAATGACCAAAAACAATGCTTAAATCCCAAGGGAATTCGAATTTGATAAAAACAGCTCAAAATGACCAAAAACAATGCTTAAATCCGAAGGGAATTTGAATTTGAAAAAAACAACTCGAAATGACCAAAAAAAAAAAGCTTAATTCCAAAGGGAATTTGTAATTAACAAAAACAGTTCAAAAAGACCAAAAACAATGCTTAATTGCCAAGGAAATTCGAATTTGATAAAAACAGCTCAAAATGACCAAAAACAATGTTTAATTCCCAAGGGAATTCGAATTTGACAAAAACAACTTAAAATGACCAAATACAATGCTTAATTCCCAAGAGAATTCGAATTTGACAAAAACAGCTCAAAATGACCAAAAACAATGCTTAATTCCAAAGGGAATTCGGAATTAACAAAATCAGCTCAAAAAGACCAAAAATAATGCTTAATTCCCAAGGAAATTCGAATTTGATAAAAACAGCTCAAAATGACCAAAAACAATGCTGAATTCCCAAGGAAATTCGAATTTGACAAAAACAGCTCATAATGACCAAAAATAATGCTCAATTCCCAAGGGAATTCGAATTTAACAAAAACAGCTCAAAATGACCAAAAACAATGCTTAATTCCCAAGGGAATTTGAATTTGATAAAAACAGCTTAAAATGACCAAAAACATTGCTTAATTCCCAAAAGAATTTGAATTTGACAAAAACAGCTCAAAATGACCAAAAACAATGCTTAATTCCAAAGGGAATTCGGAATTAACAAAAACAGCTCAAAATGACCAAAAACAATGCTGAATTCCCAAGGGAATTCGAATTTGACAAAAACAGCTCATAATGACCAAAAACAATGCTCAATTCCCAAGGGAATTCTAATTTAACAAAAACAGTTCAAAATGACCAAAAACAATGCTTAATTCCCAAGGGAATTCGAATTTGACAAAAACAGCTCAAAATGACCAAATACAATGCTTAATTCACAAGGGAATTCGAATGTGATAAAAACAGCTCAAAATGACAAAAAACATTGCTTAATTCCCAAGGGAAATCGAAATTGACTAAAACAACTCAAAATGACCAAATACAATGTTTAATTCCCAAGGGAATTCGGAATTAACAAAACTGCTCAAAATGACCAAAAACAATGCTTAATTCCAAAGGAAATTCGAATTTGATAAAAACAGCTCAAAATAACCAAAAACAATGCTTAATTCCCAAGGGAATTCGAATTTGACAAACACAGCTCAAAATGACCAAAAACAATGCTTAATTCCAAAGGGAATTCGGAATTAACAAAAACAGCTCAAAATGACCAAAAACAATGCTTAATTCTCAAGGGAATTCGAATTTAACAAAAACAATTCAAAATGACCGAATACATTGCTTAATTCCCAAGGGAATTCGAATTTGATAAAAACAGCTCAAAATGACCAAAAACAATGCTTAAATCCCAAAAGACTTCGAATTTGACAAAAACAGCTCATAATGATCAAAAACAATGCTCAATTCCCAAGGGAATTCGAATTTGAAAAAAACAGCTCAAAATGACCAAATACAATGCTTAATTCACAAGGGAATTCGAATTTGATAAAAACAGCTCAAAATGACAAAAAACATTGCTTAATTCCCAAGGGAAATCGAATTTGACAAAAACAACTCAAAATGACCAAACACAATGCTTAATTCCCAAGGAAATTCGGAATTAACAAAAACAGCTCAAAGTGACCAAAAACAATGTTTGATTCCCAAGGGAATTCGAATTTGACAAAAACAACTCAAAATGTCCAAATACAATGCTTAATTCCCAAGAGAATTCGAATTTGACAAAAAAAGGTCTCAAAATGACCAAAAACAATGCTTAATTCCAAAGGGAATTCGGAATTAACAAAAACAGCTCAAAATGACCAAAAACAATGCTGAATTCCTAAGGGAATTCGAATTTGACAAAAACAGCTCATAATGACCAAAAACAATGCTGAATTCCCAAGGGAATTCGAATTTAACAAAAACAGCTCAAAATGACCAAAAACAATGCTTAATTCCCAAGGGAAATTGAATTTGACAAAAACAGCTCAAAATGACCAAAAACAATGCTCAATTCTCAAGGGAATTCGAATTTAAGAAAAACAGCTCAAAATGACCAAAAAAAATGCTTAATTCCCAAGGGAATTCGAATTTGACAAAAACAGCTCAAAATGACCAAAAACAATGCTTAATTCTCAAGGGAATTCGAATTTGACAAAAACAATTCAAAATGACCAAATACATTGCTTAATTCCAAAGGGAAATCGGAATTAACAAAAACAGCTCAAAATGACCAAAAACAATGCTTAAGTCCTAAGGGAATTCGAATTTGACAACAACAGCTCAAAATGACCAAAAACAATGCTTAAATCCCAAGGGAATTCGAATTTGATAAAAACAGCTCAAAATGACCAAAAACAATGCTTAATTCCCAAGGGAATTCGAATTTGACAAAAACAGCTCAAAATGACCAAAAACAATGTTTAATTCCAAAGGGAATTCGCAATTAACAAAAACAGCTCAAAATGACCAAAAACAATGCTTAATTCCAAAGGGAATTCGCAATTAACAAAAACAGCTCAAAATGACCAAAAACAATGCTTAATTCTCAAGGGAATTCGAATTTGACAAAAACAATTCAAAATGACCGAATACATTGCTTAATTCCCAAGGGAATTCGAATTTGATAAAAACAGCTCAAAATGACCAAAAACAATGCTTAAATCCCAAAAGACTTCGAATTTGACAAAAACAGCTCATAATGACCAAAAACAATGCTCAATTCCCAAGGGAATTCGAATTTGAAAAAAACAGCTCAAAATGACCAAATACAATGCTTAATTCACAAGGGAATTCGAATTTGATAAAAACAGCTCAAAATGACAAAAAACATTGCTTAATTCCCAAGGGAAATCGAATTTGACAAAAACAACTCAAAATGACCAAACACAATGCTTAAATCACAAGGAAATTCGGAATTAACAAAAACAGCTCAAAGTGACCAAAAACAATGCTAAATTCCCAATGGAATTCGAATTTGATAAAAACAGCTCAAAATGACCAAAAACAATGCTTAATTCTCAAGGGAATTCGAATTTGACAAAAACAATTCAAAATGACCAAATACATTGCTTAATTCCAAAGGGAAATCGGAATTAACAAAAACAGCTCAAAATGACCAAAAACAATGCTTAAGTCCTAAGGGAATTCGAATTTGACAACAACAGCTCAAAATGACCAAAAACAATGCTTAAATCCCAAGGGAATTCGAATTTGATAAAAACAGCTCAAAATGACCAAAAACAATGCTTAAATCCGAAGGGAATTTGAATTTGAAAAAAACAACTCGAAATGACCAAAAAAAAAAAGCTTAATTCCAAAGGGAATTTGTAATTAACAAAAACAGTTCAAAAAGACCAAAAACAATGCTTAATTGCCAAGGAAATTTGAATTTGATAAAAACAGCTCAAAATGACCAAAAACAATGTTTAATTCCCAAGGGAATTCGAATTTGACAAAAACAACTTAAAATGACCAAATACAATGCTTAATTCCCAAGAGAATTCGAATTTGACAAAAACAGCTCAAAATGACCAAAAACAATGCTTAATTCCAAAGGGAATTCGGAATTAACAAAATCAGCTCAAAAAGACCAAAAATAATGCTTAATTCCCAAGGAAATTCGAATTTGATAAAAACAGCTCAAAATGACCAAAAACAATGCTGAATTCCCAAGGAAATTCGAATTTGACAAAAACAGCTCATAATGACCAAAAATAATGCTCAATTCCCAAGGGAATTCGAATTTAACAAAAACAGCTCAAAATGACCAAAAACAATGCTTAATTCCCAAGGGAATTTGAATTTGATAAAAACAGCTTAAAATGACCAAAAACATTGCTTAATTCCCAAAAGAATTTGAATTTGACAAAAACAGCTCAAAATGACCAAAAACAATGCTTAATTCCAAAGGGAATTCGGAATTAACAAAAACAGCTCAAAATGACCAAAAACAATGCTGAATTCCCAAGGGAATTCGAATTTGACAAAAACAGCTCATAATGACCAAAAACAATGCTCAATTCCCAAGGGAATTCTAATTTAACAAAAACAGTTCAAAATGACCAAAAACAATGCTTAATTCCCAAGGGAATTCGAATTTGACAAAAACAGCTCAAAATGACCAAATACAATGCTTAATTCACAAGGGAATTCGAATGTGATAAAAACAGCTCAAAATGACAAAAAACATTGCTTAATTCCCAAGGGAAATCGAAATTGACTAAAACAACTCAAAATGACCAAATACAATGTTTAATTCCCAAGGGAATTCGGAATTAACAAAACTGCTCAAAATGACCAAAAACAATGCTTAATTCCAAAGGAAATTCGAATTTGATAAAAACAGCTCAAAATAACCAAAAACAATGCTTAATTCCCAAGGGAATTCGAATTTGACAAACACAGCTCAAAATGACCAAAAACAATGCTTAATTCCAAAGGGAATTCGGAATTAACAAAAACAGCTCAAAATGACCAAAAACAATGCTTAATTCTCAAGGGAATTCGAATTTAACAAAAACAATTCAAAATGACCGAATACATTGCTTAATTCCCAAGGGAATTCGAATTTGATAAAAACAGCTCAAAATGACCAAAAACAATGCTTAAATCCCAAAAGACTTCGAATTTGACAAAAACAGCTCATAATGATCAAAAACAATGCTCAATTCCCAAGGGAATTCGAATTTGAAAAAAACAGCTCAAAATGACCAAATACAATGCTTAATTCACAAGGGAATTCGAATTTGATAAAAACAGCTCAAAATGACAAAAAACATTGCTTAATTCCCAAGGGAAATCGAATTTGACAAAAACAACTCAAAATGACCAAACACAATGCTTAATTCCCAAGGAAATTCGGAATTAACAAAAACAGCTCAAAGTGACCAAAAACAATGTTTGATTCCCAAGGGAATTCGAATTTGACAAAAACAACTCAAAATGTCCAAATACAATGCTTAATTCCCAAGAGAATTCGAATTTGACAAAAAAAGGTCTCAAAATGACCAAAAACAATGCTTAATTCCAAAGGGAATTCGGAATTAACAAAAACAGCTCAAAATGACCAAAAACAATGCTGAATTCCTAAGGGAATTCGAATTTGACAAAAACAGCTCATAATGACCAAAAACAATGCTGAATTCCCAAGGGAATTCGAATTTAACAAAAACAGCTCAAAATGACCAAAAACAATGCTTAATTCCCAAGGGAAATTGAATTTGACAAAAACAGCTCAAAATGACCAAAAACAATGCTCAATTCTCAAGGGAATTCGAATTTAAGAAAAACAGCTCAAAATGACCAAAAAAAATGCTTAATTCCCAAGGGAATTCGAATTTGACAAAAACAGCTCAAAATGACCAAAAACAATGCTTAATTCTCAAGGGAATTCGAATTTGACAAAAACAATTCAAAATGACCAAATACATTGCTTAATTCCAAAGGGAAATCGGAATTAACAAAAACAGCTCAAAATGACCAAAAACAATGCTTAAGTCCTAAGGGAATTCGAATTTGACAACAACAGCTCAAAATGACCAAAAACAATGCTTAAATCCCAAGGGAATTCGAATTTGATAAAAACAGCTCAAAATGACCAAAAACAATGCTTAATTCCCAAGGGAATTCGAATTTGACAAAAACAGCTCAAAATGACCAAAAACAATGTTTAATTCCAAAGGGAATTCGCAATTAACAAAAACAGCTCAAAATGACCAAAAACAATGCTTAATTCCAAAGGGAATTCGCAATTAACAAAAACAGCTCAAAATGACCAAAAACAATGCTTAATTCTCAAGGGAATTCGAATTTGACAAAAACAATTCAAAATGACCGAATACATTGCTTAATTCCCAAGGGAATTCGAATTTGATAAAAACAGCTCAAAATGACCAAAAACAATGCTTAAATCCCAAAAGACTTCGAATTTGACAAAAACAGCTCATAATGACCAAAAACAATGCTCAATTCCCAAGGGAATTCGAATTTGAAAAAAACAGCTCAAAATGACCAAATACAATGCTTAATTCACAAGGGAATTCGAATTTGATAAAAACAGCTCAAAATGACAAAAAACATTGCTTAATTCCCAAGGGAAATCGAATTTGACAAAAACAACTCAAAATGACCAAACACAATGCTTAAATCACAAGGAAATTCGGAATTAACAAAAACAGCTCAAAGTGACCAAAAACAATGCTAAATTCCCAATGGAATTCGAATTTGATAAAAACAGCTCAAAATGACCAAAAACAATGCTTAATTCTCAAGGGAATTCGAATTTGACAAAAACAATTCAAAATGACCAAATACATTGCTTAATTCCAAAGGGAAATCGGAATTAACAAAAACAGCTCAAAATGACCAAAAACAATGCTTAAGTCCTAAGGGAATTCGAATTTGACAACAACAGCTCAAAATGACCAAAAACAATGCTTAAATCCCAAGGGAATTCGAATTTGATAAAAACAGCTCAAAATGACCAAAAACAATGCTTAAATCCGAAGGGAATTTGAATTTGAAAAAAACAACTCGAAATGACCAAAAAAAAAAAGCTTAATTCCAAAGGGAATTTGTAATTAACAAAAACAGTTCAAAAAGACCAAAAACAATGCTTAATTGCCAAGGAAATTTGAATTTGATAAAAACAGCTCAAAATGACCAAAAACAATGTTTAATTCCCAAGGGAATTCGAATTTGACAAAAACAACTTAAAATGACCAAATACAATGCTTAATTCCCAAGAGAATTCGAATTTGACAAAAACAGCTCAAAATGACCAAAAACAATGCTTAATTCCAAAGGGAATTCGGAATTAACAAAATCAGCTCAAAAAGACCAAAAATAATGCTTAATTCCCAAGGAAATTCGAATTTGATAAAAACAGCTCAAAATGACCAAAAACAATGCTGAATTCCCAAGGAAATTCGAATTTGACAAAAACAGCTCATAATGACCAAAAACAATGCTCAATTCCCAAGGGAATTCGAATTTAACAAAAACAGCTCAAAATGACCAAAAACAATGCTTAATTCCCAAGGGAATTTGAATTTGATAAAAACAGCTTAAAATGACCAAAAACATTGCTTAATTCCCAAAAGAATTTGAATTTGACAAAAACAGCTCAAAATGACCAAAAACAATGCTTAATTCCAAAGGGAATTCGGAATTAACAAAAACAGCTCAAAATGACCAAAAACAATGCTGAATTCCCAAGGGAATTCGAATTTGACAAAAACAGCTCATAATGACCAAAAACAATGCTCAATTCCCAAGGGAATTCTAATTTAACAAAAACAGTTCAAAATGACCAAAAACAATGCTTAATTCCCAAGGGAATTCGAATTTGACAAAAACAGCTCAAAATGACCAAATACAATGCTTAATTCACAAGGGAATTCGAATGTGATAAAAACAGCTCAAAATGACAAAAAACATTGCTTAATTCCCAAGGGAAATCGAAATTGACTAAAACAACTCAAAATGACCAAATACAATGTTTAATTCCCAAGGGAATTCGGAATTAACAAAACTGCTCAAAATGACCAAAAACAATGCTTAATTCCAAAGGAAATTCGAATTTGATAAAAACAGCTCAAAATAACCAAAAACAATGCTTAATTCCCAAGGGAATTCGAATTTGACAAACACAGCTCAAAATGACCAAAAACAATGCTTAATTCCAAAGGGAATTCGGAATTAACAAAAACAGCTCAAAATGACCAAAAACAATGCTTAATTCCCAATGGAATTCGAATTTGATTAAAACAGCTCAAAATGACCAAAAACAATGCTTAATTCTCAAGGGAATTCGAATTTGACAAAAACAATTCAAAATGACCAAATACATTGCTTAATTCCAAAGGGAAATCGGAATTAACAAAAACAGCTCAAAATGACCAAAAACATTGCTTAAGTCCTAAGGGAATTCGAATTTGACAACAACAGCTCAAAATGACCAAAAACAATGCTTAAATCTCAAGGGGATTCGAATTTGATAAAAACAGCTCAAAATGACCAAAAACAATGCTTAAATCCGAAGGGAATTCGAATTTGATGAAAACAACTCGAAATGACCAAAAAAAATGCTTAATTCCAAAGGGAATTTGGAATTAACAAAAACAGTTCAAAAAGACCAAAAACAATGCTTAATTGCCAAGGAAATTCGAATTTGATAAAAACAGCTCAAAATGACCAAAAACAATGTTTGATTCCCAAAAGAATTTGAATTTGACAAAAACAGCTCAAAATGACCAAAAACAATGCTTAATTCCAAAGGGAATTCGGAATTAACAAAAACAGCTCAAAATGACCAAAAACAATGCTGAATTCCCAAGGGAATTCGAATTTGACAAAAACAGCTCATAATGACCAAAAACAATGCTCAATTCCCAAGGGAATTCTAATTTAACAAAAACAGTTCAAAATGACCAAAAACAATGCTTAATTCCCAAGGGAATTCGAATTTGACAAAAACAGCTCAAAATGACCAAATACAATGCTTAATTCACAAGGGAATTCGAATGTGATAAAAACAGCTCAAAATGACAAAAAACATTGCTTAATTCCCAAGGGAAATCGAAATTGACTAAAACAACTCAAAATGACCAAATACAATGTTTAATTTCCAAGGGAATTCGGAATTAACAAAACTGCTCAAAATGACCAAAAACAATGCTTAATTCCAAAGGAAATTCGAATTTGATAAAAACAGCTCAAAATAACCAAAAACAATGCTTAATTCCCAAGGGAATTCGAATTTGACAAACACAGCTCAAAATGACCAAAAACAATGCTTAATTCCAAAGGGAATTCGGAATTAACAAAAACAGCTCAAAATGACCAAAAACAATGCTTAATTCTCAAGGGAATTCGAATTTGACAAAAACAATTCAAAATGACCGAATACATTGCTTAATTCCCAAGGGAATTCGAATTTGATAAAAACAGCTCAAAATGACCAAAAACAATGCTTAAATCCCAAAAGACTTCGAATTTGACAAAAACAGCTCATAATGATCAAAAACAATGCTCAATTCCCAAGGGAATTCGAATTTGAAAAAAACAGCTCAAAATGACCAAACACAATGCTTAATTCACAAGGGAATTCGAATTTGATAAAAACAGCTCAAAATGACAAAAAACATTGCTTAATTCCCAAGGGAAATCGAATTTGACAAAAACAACTCAAAATGACCAAACACAATGCTTAATTCCCAAGGAAATTCGGAATTAACAAAAACAGCTCAAAGTGACCAAAAACAATGTTTGATTCCCAAGGGAATTCGAATTTGACAAAAACAACTCAAAATGTCCAAATACAATGCTTAATTCCCAAGAGAATTCGAATTTGACAAAAAAAGGTCTCAAAATGACCAAAAACAATGCTTAATTCCAAAGGGAATTCGGAATTAACAAAAACAGCTCAAAATGACCAAAAACAATGCTGAATTCCTAAGGGAATTCGAATTTGACAAAAACAGCTCATAATGACCAAAAACAATGCTGAATTCCCAAGGGAATTCGAATTTAACAAAAACAGCTCAAAATGACCAAAAACAATGCTTAATTCCCAAGGGAAATTGAATTTGACAAAAACAGCTCAAAATGACCAAAAACAATGCTCAATTCTCAAGGGAATTCGAATTTAAGAAAAACAGCTCAAAATGACCAAAAACAATGCTTAATTCCCAAGGGAATTCGAATTTGACAAAAACAGCTCAAAATGACCAAAAACAATGCTTAATTCTCAAGGGAATTCGAATTTGACAAAAACAATTCAAAATGACCAAATACATTGCTTAATTCCAAAGGGAAATCGGAATTAACAAAAACAGCTCAAAATGACCAAAAACAATGCTTAAGTCCTAAGGGAATTCGAATTTGACAACAACAGCTCAAAATGACCAAAAACAATGCTTAAATCCCAAGGGAATTCGAATTTGATAAAAACAGCTCAAAATGACCAAAAACAATGTTTGATTCCCAAAAGAATTTGAATTTGACAAAAACAGCTCAAAATGACCAAAAACAATGCTTAATTCCAAAGGGAATTCGGAATTAACAAAAACAGCTCAAAATGACCAAAAACAATGCTGAATTCCCAAGGGAATTCGAATTTGACAAAAACAGCTCATAATGACCAAAAACAATGCTCAATTCCCAAGGGAATTCTAATTTAACAAAAACAGTTCAAAATGACCAAAAACAATGCTTAATTCCCAAGGGAATTCGAATTTGACAAAAACAGCTCAAAATGACCAAATACAATGCTTAATTCACAAGGGAATTCGAATGTGATAAAAACAGCTCAAAATGACAAAAAACATTGCTTAATTCCCAAGGGAAATCGAAATTGACTAAAACAACTCAAAATGACCAAATACAATGTTTAATTTCCAAGGGAATTCGGAATTAACAAAACTGCTCAAAATGACCAAAAACAATGCTTAATTCCAAAGGAAATTCGAATTTGATAAAAACAGCTCAAAATAACCAAAAACAATGCTTAATTCCCAAGGGAATTCGAATTTGACAAACACAGCTCAAAATGACCAAAAACAATGCTTAATTCCAAAGGGAATTCGGAATTAACAAAAACAGCTCAAAATGACCAAAAACAATGCTTAATTCTCAAGGGAATTCGAATTTGACAAAAACAATTCAAAATGACCGAATACATTGCTTAATTCCCAAGGGAATTCGAATTTGATAAAAACAGCTCAAAATGACCAAAAACAATGCTTAAATCCCAAAAGACTTCGAATTTGACAAAAACAGCTCATAATGATCAAAAACAATGCTCAATTCCCAAGGGAATTCGAATTTGAAAAAAACAGCTCAAAATGACCAAACACAATGCTTAATTCACAAGGGAATTCGAATTTGATAAAAACAGCTCAAAATGACCAAACACAATGCTTAATTCCCAAGGAAATTCGGAATTAACAAAAACAGCTCAAAGTGACCAAAAACAATGTTTGATTCCCAAGGGAATTCGAATTTGACAAAAACAACTCAAAATGTCCAAATACAATGCTTAATTCCCAAGAGAATTCGAATTTGACAAAAAAAGGTCTCAAAATGACCAAAAACAATGCTTAATTCCAAAGGGAATTCGGAATTAACAAAAACAGCTCAAAATGACCAAAAACAATGCTGAATTCCTAAGGGAATTCGAATTTGACAAAAACAGCTCATAATGACCAAAAACAATGCTGAATTCCCAAGGGAATTCGAATTTAACAAAAACAGCTCAAAATGACCAAAAACAATGCTTAATTCCAAAGGGAAATTGAATTTGACAAAAACAGCTCAAAATGACCAAAAACAATGCTCAATTCTCAAGGGAATTCGAATTTAAGAAAAACAGCTCAAAATGACCAAAAACAATGCTTAATTCCCAAGGGAATTCGAATTTGACAAAAACAGCTCAAAATGACCAAAAACAATGCTTAATTCTCAAGGGAATTCGAATTTGACAAAAACAATTCAAAATGACCAAATACATTGCTTAATTCCAAAGGGAAATCGGAATTAACAAAAACAGCTCAAAATGACCAAAAACAATGCTTAAGTCCTAAGGGAATTCGAATTTGACAACAACAGCTCAAAATGACCAAAAACAATGCTTAAATCCCAAGGGAATTCGAATTTGATAAAAACAGCTCAAAATGACCAAAAACAATGCTTAATTCCCAAGGGAATTCGAATTTGACAAAAACAGCTCAAAATGACCAAAAACAATGTTTAATTCCAAAGGGAATTCGCAATTAACAAAAACAGCTTAAAATGACCAAAAACAATGCTTAATTCCAAAGGGAATTCGCAATTAACAAAAACAGCTCAAAATGACCAAAAACAATGCTTAATTCTCAAGGGAATTCGAATTTGACAAAAACAATTCAAAATGACCGAATACATTGCTTAATTCCCAAGGGAATTCGAATTTGATAAAAACAGCTCAAAATGACCAAAAACAATGCTTAAATCCCAAAAGACTTCGAATTTGACAAAAACAGCTCATAATGACCAAAAACAATGCTCAATTCCCAAGGGAATTCGAATTTGAAAAAAACAGCTCAAAATGACCAAATACAATGCTTAATTCACAAGGGAATTCGAATTTGATAAAAACAGCTCAAAATGACAAAAAACATTGCTTAATTCCCAAGGGAAATCGAATTTGACAAAAACAACTCAAAATGACCAAACACAATGCTTAAATCACAAGGAAATTCGGAATTAACAAAAACAGCTCAAAGTGACCAAAAACAATGCTTAATTCCCAATGGAATTCGAATTTGATAAAAACAGCTCAAAATGACCAAAAACAATGCTTAATTCTCAAGGGAATTCGAATTTGACAAAAACAATTCAAAATGACCAAATACATTGCTTAATTCCAAAGGGAAATCGGAATTAACAAAAACAGCTCAAAATGACCAAAAACAATGCTTAAGTCCTAAGGGAATTCGAATTTGACAACAACAGCTCAAAATGACCAAAAACAATGCTTAAATCCCAAGGGAATTCGAATTTGATAAAAACAGCTCAAAATGACCAAAAACAATGCTTAAATCCGAAGGGAATTTGAATTTGAAAAAAACAACTCGAAATGACCAAAAAAAAAAAGCTTAATTCCAAAGGGAATTTGTAATTAACAAAAACAGTTCAAAAAGACCAAAACCAATGCTTAATTGCCAAGGAAATTCGAATTTGATAAAAACAGCTCAAAATGACCAAAAACAATGTTTAATTCCCAAGGGAATTCGAATTTGACAAAAACAACTTAAAATGACCAAATACAATGCTTAATTCCCAAGAGAATTCGAATTTGATAAAAACAGCTCAAAATGACCAAAAACAATGCTGAATTCCCAAGGAAATTCGAATTTGACAAAAACAGCTCATAATGACCAAAAACAATGCTCAATTCCCAAGGGAATTCGAATTTAACAAAAACAGCTCAAAATGACCAAAAACAATGCTTAATTCCCAAGGGAATTTGAATTTGATAAAAACAGCTTAAAATGACCAAAAACAATGCTTAATTCCCAAAAGAATTTGAATTTGACAAAAACAGCTCAAAATGACCAAAAACAATGCTTAATTCCAAAGGGAATTCGGAATTAACAAAAACAGCTCAAAATGACCAAAAACAATGCTGAATTCCCAAGGGAATTCGAATTTGACAAAAACAGCTCATAATGACCAAAAACAATGCTCAATTCCCAAGGGAATTCTAATTTAACAAAAACAGTTCAAAATGACCAAAAACAATGCTTAATTCCCAAGGGAATTCGAATTTGACAAAAACAGCTCAAAATGACCAAATACAATGCTTAATTCACAAGGGAATTCGAATGTGATAAAAACAGCTCAAAATGACAAAAAACATTGCTTAATTCCCAAGGGAAATCGAAATTGACTAAAACAACTCAAAATGACCAAATACAATGTTTAATTCCCAAGGGAGTTCGGAATTAACAAAACTGCTCAAAATGACCAAAAACAATGCTTAATTCCAAAGGAAATTCGAATTTGATAAAAACAGCTCAAAATAACCAAAAACAATGCTTAATTCCCAAGGGAATTCGAATTTGACAAACACAGCTCAAAATGACCAAAAACAATGCTTAATTCCAAAGGGAATTCGGAATTAACAAAAACAGCTCAAAATGACCAAAAACAATGCTTAATTCGCAATGGAATTCGAATTTGATTAAAACAGCTCAAAATGACCAAAAACAATGCTTAATTCTCAAGGGAATTCGAATTTGACAAAAACAATTCAAAATGACCAAATACATTGCTTAATTCCAAAGGGAAATCGGAATTAACAAAAACAGCTCAAAATGACCAAAAACAATGCTTAAGTCCTAAGGGAATTCGAATTTGACAACAACAGCTCAAAATGACCAAAAACAATGCTTAAATCCCAAGGGAATTCGAATTTGATAAAAACAGCTCAAAATGACCAAAAACAATGCTTAAATCCGAAGGGAATTTGAATTTGAAAAAAACAACTCGAAATGACCAAAAAAAAAAAGCTTAATTCCAAAGGGAATTTGTAATTAACAAAAACAGTTCAAAAAGACCAAAACCAATGCTTAATTGCCAAGGAAATTCGAATTTGACAAAAACACCTCAAAATGACCAAAAACAATGTTTAATTCCCAAGGGAATTCGAATTTGACAAAAACAACTTAAAATGACCAAATACAATGCTTAATTCCCAAGAGAATTCGAATTTGATAAAAACAGCTCAAAATGACCAAAAACAATGCTGAATTCCCAAGGAAATTCGAATTTGACAAAAACAGCTCATAATGACCAAAAACAATGCTCAATTCCCAAGGGAATTCGAATTTAACAAAAACAGCTCAAAATGACCAAAAACAATGCTTAATTCCCAAGGGAATTTGAATTTGATAAAAACAGCTTAAAATGACCAAAAACATTCCTTAATTCCCAAAAGAATTTGAATTTGACAAAAACAGCTCAAAATGACCAAAAACAATGCTTAATTCCAAAGGGAATTCGGAATTAACAAAAACAGCTCAAAATGACCAAAAACAATGCTGAATTCCCAAGGGAATTCGAATTTGACAAAAACAGCTCATAATGACCAAAAACAATGCTCAATTCCCAAGGGAATTCTAATTTAACAAAAACAGTTCAAAATGACCAAAAACAATGCTTAATTCCCAAGGGAATTCGAATTTGACAAAAACAGCTCAAAATGACCAAATACAATGCTTAATTCACAAGGGAATTCGAATGTGATAAAAACAGCTCAAAATGACAAAAAACATTGCTTAATTCCCAAGGGAAATCGAAATTGACTAAAACAACTCAAAATGACCAAATACAATGTTTAATTCCAAAGGGAATTCGGAATTAACAAAAACAGCTCAAAATGACCAAAAACAATGCTGAATTCCCAAGGGAATTCGAATTTGACAAAAACAGCTCATAATGACCAAAAACAATGCTCAATTCCCAAGGGAATTCTAATTTAACAAAAACAGTTCAAAATGACCAAAAACAATGCTTAATTCCCAAGGGAATTCGAATTTGACAAAAACAGCTCAAAATGACCAAATACAATGCTTAATTCACAAGGGAATTCGAATGTGATAAAAACAGCTCAAAATGACAAAAAACATTGCTTAATTCCCAAGGGAAATCGAAATTGACTAAAACAACTCAAAATGACCAAATACAATGTTTAATTTCCAAGGGAATTCGGAATTAACAAAACTGCTCAAAATGACCAAAAACAATGCTTAATTCCAAAGGAAATTCGAATTTGATAAAAACAGCTCAAAATAACCAAAAACAATGCTTAATTCCCAAGGGAATTCGAATTTGACAAACACAGCTCAAAATGACCAAAAACAATGCTTAATTCCAAAGGGAATTCGGAATTAACAAAAACAGCTCAAAATGACCAAAAACAATGCTTAATTCTCAAGGGAATTCGAATTTGACAAAAACAATTCAAAATGACCGAATACATTGCTTAATTCCCAAGGGAATTCGAATTTGATAAAAACAGCTCAAAATGACCAAAAACAATGCTTAAATCCCAAAAGACTTCGAATTTGACAAAAACAGCTCATAATGATCAAAAACAATGCTCAATTCCCAAGGGAATTCGAATTTGAAAAAAACAGCTCAAAATGACCAAACACAATGCTTAATTCACAAGGGAATTCGAATTTGATAAAAACAGCTCAAAATGACAAAAAACATTGCTTAATTCCCAAGGGAAATCGAATTTGACAAAAACAACTCAAAATGACCAAACACAATGCTTAATTCCCAAGGAAATTCGGAATTAACAAAAACAGCTCAAAGTGACCAAAAACAATGTTTGATTCCCAAGGGAATTCGAATTTGACAAAAACAACTCAAAATGTCCAAATACAATGCTTAATTCCCAAGAGAATTCGAATTTGACAAAAAAAGGTCTCAAAATGACCAAAAACAATGCTTAATTCCAAAGGGAATTCGGAATTAACAAAAACAGCTCAAAATGACCAAAAACAATGCTGAATTCCTAAGGGAATTCGAATTTGACAAAAACAGCTCATAATGACCAAAAACAATGCTGAATTCCCAAGGGAATTCGAATTTAACAAAAACAGCTCAAAATGACCAAAAACAATGCTTAATTCCAAAGGGAAATTGAATTTGACAAAAACAGCTCAAAATGACCAAAAACAATGCTCAATTCTCAAGGGAATTCGAATTTAAGAAAAACAGCTCAAAATGACCAAAAACAATGCTTAATTCCCAAGGGAATTCGAATTTGACAAAAACAGCTCAAAATGACCAAAAACAATGCTTAATTCTCAAGGGAATTCGAATTTGACAAAAACAATTCAAAATGACCAAATACATTGCTTAATTCCAAAGGGAAATCGGAATTAACAAAAACAGCTCAAAATGACCAAAAACAATGCTTAAGTCCTAAGGGAATTCGAATTTTACAACAACAGCTCAAAATGACCAAAAACAATGCTTAAATCCCAAGGGAATTCGAATTTGATAAAAACAGCTCAAAATGACCAAAAACAATGCTTAATTCCCAAGGGAATTCGAATTTGACAAAAACAGCTCAAAATGACCAAAAACAATGTTTAATTCCAAAGGGAATTCGCAATTAACAAAAACAGCTCAAAATGACCAAAAACAATGCTTAATTCCAAAGGGAATTCGCAATTAACAAAAACAGCTCAAAATGACCAAAAACAATGCTTAATTCTCAAGGGAATTCGAATTTGACAAAAACAATTCAAAATGACCGAATACATTGCTTAATTCCCAAGGGAATTCGAATTTGATAAAAACAGCTCAAAATGACCAAAAACAATGCTTAAATCCCAAAAGACTTCGAATTTGACAAAAACAGCTCATAATGACCAAAAACAATGCTCAATTCCCAAGGGAATTCGAATTTGAAAAAAACAGCTCAAAATGACCAAATACAATGCTTAATTCACAAGGGAATTCGAATTTGATAAAAACAGCTCAAAATGACAAAAAACATTGCTTAATTCCCAAGGGAAATCGAATTTGACAAAAACAACTCAAAATGACCAAACACAATGCTTAAATCACAAGGAAATTCGGAATTAACAAAAACAGCTCAAAGTGACCAAAAACAATGCTTAATTCCCAATGGAATTCGAATTTGATAAAAACAGCTCAAAATGACCAAAAACAATGCTTAATTCTCAAGGGAATTCGAATTTGACAAAAACAATTCAAAATGACCAAATACATTGCTTAATTCCAAAGGGAAATCGGAATTAACAAAAACAGCTCAAAATGACCAAAAACAATGCTTAAGTCCTAAGGGAATTCGAATTTGACAACAACAGCTCAAAATGACCAAAAACAATGCTTAAATCCCAAGGGAATTCGAATTTGATAAAAACAGCTCAAAATGACCAAAAACAATGCTTAAATCCGAAGGGAATTTGAATTTGAAAAAAACAACTCGAAATGACCAAAAAAAAAAAAGCTTAATTCCAAAGGGAATTTGTAATTAACAAAAACAGTTCAAAAAGACCAAAACCAATGCTTAATTGCCAAGGAAATTCGAATTTGATAAAAACAGCTCAAAATGACCAAAAACAATGTTTAATTCCCAAGGGAATTCGAATTTGACAAAAACAACTTAAAATGACCAAATACAATGCTTAATTCCCAAGAGAATTCGAATTTGATAAAAACAGCTCAAAATGACCAAAAACAATGCTTAAATCCCAAGGAAATTCGAATTTGACAAAAACAGCTCATAATGACCAAAAACAATGCTCAATTCCCAAGGGAATTCGAATTTAACAAAAACAGCTCAAAATGACCAAAAACAATGCTTAATTCCCAAGGGAATTTGAATTTGATAAAAACAGCTTAAAATGACCAAAAACATTGCTTAATTCCCAAAAGAATTTGAATTTGACAAAAACAGCTCAAAATGACCAAAAACAATGCTTAATTCCAAAGGGAATTCGGAATTAACAAAAACAGCTCAAAATGACCAAAAACAATGCTGAATTCCCAAGGGAATTCGAATTTGACAAAAACAGCTCATAATGACCAAAAACAATGCTCAATTCCCAAGGGAATTCTAATTTAACAAAAACAGTTCAAAATGACCAAAAACAATGCTTAATTCCCAAGGGAATTCGAATTTGACAAAAACAGCTCAAAATGACCAAATACAATGCTTAATTCACAAGGGAATTCGAATGTGATAAAAACAGCTCAAAATGACAAAAAACATTGCTTAATTCCCAAGGGAAATCGAAATTGACTAAAACAACTCAAAATGACCAAATACAATGTTTAATTCCCAAGGGAATTCGGAATTAACAAAACTGCTCAAAATGACCAAAAACAATGCTTAATTCCAAAGGAAATTCGAATTTGATAAAAACAGCTCAAAATAACCAAAAACAATGCTTAATTCCCAAGGGAATTCGAATTTGACAAACACAGCTCAAAATGACCAAAAACAATGCTTAATTCCAAAGGGAATTCGGAATTAACAAAAACAGCTCAAAATGACCAAAAACAATGCTTAATTCCCAATGGAATTCGAATTTGATTAAAACAGCTCAAAATGACCAAAAACAATGCTTAATTCTCAAGGGAATTCGAATTTGACAAAAACAATTCAAAATGACCAAATACATTGCTTAATTCCAAAGGGAAATCGGAATTAACAAAAACAGCTCAAAATGACCAAAAACAATGCTTAAGTCCTAAGGGAATTCGAATTTGACAACAACAGCTCAAAATGACCAAAAACAATGCTTAAATCCCAAGGGAATTCGAATTTGATAAAAACAGCTCAAAATGACCAAAAACAATGCTTAAATCCGAAGGGAATTTGAATTTGAAAAAAACAACTCGAAATGACCAAAAAAAAAAAGCTTAATTCCAAAGGGAATTTGTAATTAACAAAAACAGTTCAAAAAGACCAAAACCAATGCTTAATTGCCAAGGAAATTCGAATTTGATAAAAACAGCTCAAAATGACCAAAAACAATGTTTAATTCCCAAGGGAATTCGAATTTGACAAAAACAACTTAAAATGACCAAATACAATGCTTAATTCCCAAGAGAATTCGAATTTGATAAAAACAGCTCAAAATGACCAAAAACAATGCTGAATTCCCAAGGAAATTCGAATTTGACAAAAACAGCTCATAATGACCAAAAACAATGCTCAATTCCCAAGGGAATTCGAATTTAACAAAAACAGCTCAAAATGACCAAAAACAATGCTTAATTCCCAAGGGAATTTGAATTTGATAAAAACAGCTTAAAATGACCAAAAACATTGCTTAATTCCCAAAAGAATTTGAATTTGACAAAAACAGCTCAAAATGACCAAAAACAATGCTTAATTCCAAAGGGAATTCGGAATTAACAAAAACAGCTCAAAATGACCAAAAACAATGCTGAATTCCCAAGGGAATTCGAATTTGACAAAAACAGCTCATAATGACCAAAAACAATGCTCAATTCCCAAGGGAATTCTAATTTAACAAAAACAGTTCAAAATGACCAAAAACAATGCTTAATTCCCAAGGGAATTCGAATTTGACAAAAACAGCTCAAAATGACCAAATACAATGCTTAATTCACAAGGGAATTCGAATGTGATAAAAACAGCTCAAAATGACAAAAAACATTGCTTAATTCCCAAGGGAAATCGAAATTGACTAAAACAACTCAAAATGACCAAATACAATGTTTAATTCCCAAGGGAATTCGGAATTAACAAAACTGCTCAAAATGACCAAAAACAATGCTTAATTCCAAAGGAAATTCGAATTTGATAAAAACAGCTCAAAATAACCAAAAACAATGCTTAATTCCCAAGGGAATTCGAATTTGACAAACACAGCTCAAAATGACCAAAAACAATGCTTAATTCCAAAGGGAATTCGGAATTAACAAAAACAGCTCAAAATGACCAAAAACAATGCTTAATTCCCAATGGAATTCGAATTTGATTAAAACAGCTCAAAATGACCAAAAACAATGCTTAATTCTCAAGGGAATTCGAATTTGACAAAAACAATTCAAAATGACCAAATACATTGCTTAATTCCAAAGGGAAATCGGAATTAACAAAAACAGCTCAAAATGACCAAAAACATTGCTTAAGTCCTAAGGGAATTCGAATTTGACAACAACAGCTCAAAATGACCAAAAACAATGCTTAAATCCCAAGGGGATTCGAATTTGATAAAAACAGCTCAAAATGACCAAAAACAATGCTTAAATCCGAAGGGAATTCGAATTTGATGAAAACAACTCGAAATGACCAAAAAAAATGCTTAATTCCAAAGGGAATTTGGAATTAACAAAAACAGTTCAAAAAGACCAAAAACAATGCTTAATTGCCAAGGAAATTCGAATTTGATAAAAACAGCTCAAAATGACCAAAAACAATGTTTGATTCCCAAGGGAATTCGAATTTGACAAAAACAACTCAAAATGTCCAAAAACAATGCTTAAATCCCAAAAGACTTCGAATTTGACAAAAACAGCTCATAATGACCAAAAACAATGCTCAATTCCCAAGGGAATTCGAATTTGAAAAAAACAGCTCAAAATGACCAAATACAATGCTTAATTCACAAGGGAATTCGAATTTGATAAAAACAGCTCAAAATGACAAAAAACATTGCTTAATTCCCAAGGGAAATCGAATTTGACAAAAACAACTCAAAATGACCAAACACAATGCTTAATTCCCAAGAAAATTCGGAATTAACAAAAACAGCTCAAAGTGACCAAAAACAATGTTTGATTCCCAAGGGAATTCGAATTTGACAAAAACAACTCAAAATGTCCAAATACAATGCTTAATTCCCAAGAGAATTCGAATTTGACAAAAAAAGGTCTCAAAATGACCAAAAACAATGCTTAATTCCAAAGGGAATTCGGAATTAACAAAAACAGCTCAAAATGACCAAAAACAATGCTGAATTCCTAAGGGAATTCGAATTTGACAAAAACAGCTCATAATGACCAAAAACAATGCTGAATTCCCAAGGGAATTCGAATTTAACAAAAACAGCTCAAAATGACCAAAAACAATGCTTAATTCCCAAGGGAAATTCGAATTTGATAAAAACAGCTCAAAATAACCAAAAACAATGCTTAATTCCCAAGGGAATTCGAATTTGACAAACACAGCTCAAAATGACCAAAAACAATGCTTAATTCCAAAGGGAATTCGGAATTAACAAAAACAGCTCAAAATGACCAAAAACAATGCTTAATTCTCAAGGGAATTCGAATTTGACAAAAACAATTCAAAATGACCGAATACATTGCTTAATTCCCAAGGGAATTCGAATTTGATAAAAACAGCTCAAAATGACCAAAAACAATGCATAAATCCCAAAAGACTTCGAATTTGACAAAAACAGCTCATAATGATCAAAAACAATGCTCAATTCCCAAGGGAATTCGAATTTGAAAAAAACAGCTCAAAATGACCAAACACAATGCTTAATTCACAAGGGAATTCGAATTTGATAAAAACAGCTCAAAATGACAAAAAACATTGCTTAATTCCCAAGGGAAATCGAATTTGACAAAAACAACTCAAAATGACCAAACACAATGCTTAATTCCCAAGGAAATTCGGAATTAACAAAAACAGCTCAAAGTGACCAAAAACAATGTTTGATTCCCAAGGGAATTCGAATTTGACAAAAACAACTCAAAATGTCCAAATACAATGCTTAATTCCCAAGAGAATTCGAATTTGACAAAAAAAGGTCTCAAAATGACCAAAAACAATGCTTAATTCCAAAGGGAATTCGGAATTAACAAAAACAGCTCAAAATGACCAAAAACAATGCTGAATTCCTAAGGGAATTCGAATTTGACAAAAACAGCTCATAATGACCAAAAACAATGCTGAATTCCCAAGGGAATTCGAATTTAACAAAAACAGCTCAAAATGACCAAAAACAATGCTTAATTCCCAAGGGAAATTGAATTTGACAAAAACAGCTCAAAATGACCAAAAACAATGCTCAATTCTCAAGGGAATTCGAATTTAAGAAAAACAGCTCAAAATGACCAAAAACAATGCTTAATTCCCAAGGGAATTCGAATTTGACAAAAACAGCTCAAAATGACCAAAAACAATGCTTAATTCTCAAGGGAATTCGAATTTGACAAAAACAATTCAAAATGACCAAATACATTGCTTAATTCCAAAGGGAAATCGGAATTAACAAAAACAGCTCAAAATGACCAAAAACAATGCTTAAGTCCTAAGGGAATTCGAATTTGACAACAACAGCTCAAAATGACCGAAAACAATGCTTAAATCCCAAGGGAATTCGAATTTGATAAAAACAGCTCAAAATGACCAAAAACAATGCTTAATTCCCAAGGGAATTCGAATTTGACAAAAACAGCTCAAAATGACCAAAAACAATGTTTAATTCCAAAGGGAATTCGCAATTAACAAAAACAGCTCAAAATGACCAAAAACAATGCTTAATTCCAAAGGGAATTCGCAATTAACAAAAACAGCTCAAAATGACCAAAAACAATGCTTAATTCTCAAGGGAATTCGAATTTGACAAAAACAATTCAAAATGACCGAATACATTGCTTAATTCCCAAGGGAATTCGAATTTGATAAAAACAGCTCAAAATGACCAAAAACAATGCTTAAATCCCAAAAGACTTCGAATTTGACAAAAACAGCTCATAATGACCAAAAACAATGCTCAATTCCCAAGGGAATTCGAATTTGAAAAAAACAGCTCAAAATGACCAAATACAATGCTTAATTCACAAGGGAATTCGAATTTGATAAAAACAGCTCAAAATGACAAAAAACATTGCTTAATTCCCAAGGGAAATCGAATTTGACAAAAACAACTCAAAATGACCAAACACAATGCTTAAATCACAAGGAAATTCGGAATTAACAAAAACAGCTCAAAGTGACCAAAAACAATGCTTAATTCCCAATGGAATTCGAATTTGATAAAAACAGCTCAAAATGACCAAAAACAATGCTTAATTCTCAAGGGAATTCGAATTTGACAAAAACAATTCAAAATGACCAAATACATTGCTTAATTCCAAAGGGAAATCGGAATTAACAAAAACAGCTCAAAATGACCAAAAACAATGCTTAAGTCCTAAGGGAATTCGAATTTGACAACAACAGCTCAAAATGACCAAAAACAATGCTTAAATCCCAAGGGAATTCGAATTTGATAAAAACAGCTCAAAATGACCAAAAACAATGCTTAAATCCGAAGGGAATTTGAATTTGAAAAAAACAACTCGAAATGACCAAAAAAAAAAAGCTTAATTCCAAAGGGAATTTGTAATTAACAAAAACAGTTCAAAAAGACCAAAACCAATGCTTAATTGCCAAGGAAATTCGAATTTGATAAAAACAGCTCAAAATGACCAAAAACAATGTTTAATTCCCAAGGGAATTCGAATTTGACAAAAACAACTTAAAATGACCAAATACAATGCTTAATTCCCAAGAGAATTCGAATTTGACAAAAACAGCTCAAAATGACCAAAAACAATGCTTAATTCCAAAGGGAATTCGGAATTAACAAAATCAGCTCAAAAAGACCAAAAATAATGCTTAATTCCCAAGGAAATTCGAATTTGATAAAAACAGCTCAAAATGACCAAAAACAATGCTGAATTCCCAAGGAAATTCGAATTTGACAAAAACAGCTCATAATGACCAAAAACAATGCTCAATTCCCAAGGGAATTCGAATTTAACAAAAACAGCTCAAAATGACCAAAAACAATGCTTAATTCCCAAGGGAATTTGAATTTGATAAAAACAGCTTAAAATGACCAAAAACATTGCTTAATTCCCAAAAGAATTTGAATTTGACAAAAACAGCTCAAAATGACCAAAAACAATGCTTAATTCCAAAGGGAATTCGGAATTAACAAAATCAGCTCAAAAAGACCAAAAATAATGCTTAATTCCCAAGGAAATTCGAATTTGATAAAAACAGCTCAAAATGACCAAAAACAATGCTGAATTCCCAAGGAAATTCGAATTTGACAAAAACAGCTCATAATGACCAAAAACAATGCTCAATTCCCAAGGGAATTCGAATTTAACAAAAACAGCTCAAAATGACCAAAAACAATGCTTAATTCCCAAGGGAATTTGAATTTGATAAAAACAGCTTAAAATGACCAAAAACATTGCTTAATTCCCAAAAGAATTTGAATTTGACAAAAACAGCTCAAAATGACCAAAAACAATGCTTAATTCCAAAGGGAATTCGGAATTAACAAAAACAGCTCAAAATGACCAAAAACAATGCTGAATTCCCAAGGGAATTCGAATTTGACAAAAACAGCTCATAATGACCAAAAACAATGCTCAATTCCCAAGGGAATTCTAATTTAACAAAAACAGTTCAAAATGACCAAAAACAATGCTTAATTCCCAAGGGAATTCGAATTTGACAAAAACAGCTCAAAATGACCAAATACAATGCTTAATTCACAAGGGAATTCGAATGTGATAAAAACAGCTCAAAATGACAAAAAACATTGCTTAATTCCCAAGGGAAATCGAAATTGACTAAAACAACTCAAAATGACCAAATACAATGTTTAATTCCCAAGGGAATTCGGAATTAACAAAACTGCTCAAAATGACCAAAAACAATGCTTAATTCCAAAGGAAATTCGAATTTGATAAAAACAGCTCAAAATAACCAAAAACAATGCTTAATTCCCAAGGGAATTCGAATTTGACAAACACAGCTCAAAATGACCAAAAACAATGCTTAATTCCAAAGGGAATTCGGAATTAACAAAAACAGCTCAAAATGACCAAAAACAATGCTTAATTCCCAATGGAATTCGAATTTGATTAAAACAGCTCAAAATGACCAAAAACAATGCTTAATTCTCAAGGGAATTCGAATTTGACAAAAACAATTCAAAATGACCAAATACATTGCTTAATTCCAAAGGGAAATCGGAATCAACAAAAACAGCTCAAAATGACCAAAAACATTGCTTAAGTCCTAAGGGAATTCGAATTTGACAACAACAGCTCAAAATGACCAAAAACAATGCTTAAATCCCAAGGGGATTCGAATTTGATAAAAACAGCTCAAAATGACCAAAAACAATGCTTAAATCCGAAGGGAATTCGAATTTGATGAAAACAACTCGAAATGACCAAAAAAAATGCTTAATTCCAAAGGGAATTTGGAATTAACAAAAACAGTTCAAAAAGACCAAAAACAATGCTTAATTGCCAAGGAAATTCGAATTTGATAAAAACAGCTCAAAATGACCAAAAACAATGTTTGATTCCCAAGGGAATTCGAATTTGACAAAAACAACTCAAAATGTCCAAAAACAATGCTTAAATCCCAAAAGACTTCGAATTTGACAAAAACAGCTCATAATGACCAAAAACAATGCTCAATTCCCAAGGGAATTCGAATTTGAAAAAAACAGCTCAAAATGACCAAATACAATGCTTAATTCACAAGGGAATTCGAATTTGATAAAAACAGCTCAAAATGACAAAAAACATTGCTTAATTCCCAAGGGAAATCGAATTTGACAAAAACAACTCAAAATGACCAAACACAATGCTTAATTCCCAAGAAAATTAGGAATTAACAAAAACAGCTCAAAGTGACCAAAAACAATGTTTGATTCCCAAGGGAATTCGAATTTGACAAAAACAACTCAAAATGTCCAAATACAATGCTTAATTCCCAAGAGAATTCGAATTTGACAAAAAAAGGTCTCAAAATGACCAAAAACAATGCTTAATTCCAAAGGGAATTCGGAATTAACAAAAACAGCTCAAAATGACCAAAAACAATGCTGAATTCCTAAGGGAATTCGAATTTGACAAAAACAGCTCATAATGACCAAAAACAATGCTGAATTCCCAAGGGAATTCGAATTTAACAAAAACAGCTCAAAATGACCAAAAACAATGCTTAATTCCCAAGGGAAATTGAATTTGACAAAAACAGCTCAAAATGACCAAAAACAATGCTCAATTCTCAAGGGAATTCGAATTTAAGAAAAACAGCTCAAAATGACCAAAAACAATGCTTAATTCCCAAGGGAATTCGAATTTGACAAAAACAGCTCAAAATGACCAAAAACAATGCTTAATTCTCAAGGGAATTCGAATTTGACAAAAACAATTCAAAATGACCAAATACATTGCTTAATTCCAAAGGGAAATCGGAATTAACAAAAACAGCTCAAAATGACCAAAAACAATGCTTAAGTCCTAAGGGAATTCGAATTTGACAACAACAGCTCAAAATGACCAAAAACAATGCTTAAATCCCAAGGGAATTCGAATTTGATAAAAACAGCTCAAAATGACCAAAAACAATGCTTAATTCCCAAGGGAATTCGAATTTGACAAAAACAGCTCAAAATGACCAAAAACAATGTTTAATTCCAAAGGGAATTCGCAATTAACAAAAACAGCTCAAAATGACCAAAAACAATGCTTAATTCCAAAGGGAATTCGCAATTAACAAAAACAGCTCAAAATGACCAAAAACAATGCTTAATTCTCAAGGGAATTCGAATTTGACAAAAACAATTCAAAATGACCGAATACATTGCTTAATTCCCAAGGGAATTCGAATTTGATAAAAACAGCTCAAAATGACCAAAAACAATGCTTAAATCCCAAAAGACTTCGAATTTGACAAAAACAGCTCATAATGACCAAAAACAATGCTCAATTCCCAAGGGAATTCGAATTTGAAAAAAACAGCTCAAAATGACCAAATACAATGCTTAATTCACAAGGGAATTCGAATTTGATAAAAACAGCTCAAAATGACAAAAAACATTGCTTAATTCCCAAGGGAAATCGAAATTGACTAAAACAACTCAAAATGACCAAATACAATGTTTAATTCCCAAGGGAATTCGGAATTAACAAAACTGCTCAAAATGACCAAAAACAATGCTTAATTCCAAAGGAAATTCGAATTTGATAAAAACAGCTCAAAATAACCAAAAACAATGCTTAATTCCCAAGGGAATTCGAATTTGACAAACACAGCTCAAAATGACCAAAAACAATGCTTAATTCCAAAGGGAATTCGGAATTAACAAAAACAGCTCAAAATGACCAAAAACAATGCTTAATTCCCAATGGAATTCGAATTTGATTAAAACAGCTCAAAATGACCAAAAACAATGCTTAATTCTCAAGGGAATTCGAATTTGACAAAAACAATTCAAAATGACCAAATACATTGCTTAATTCCAAAGGGAAATCGGAATTAACAAAAACAGCTCAAAATGACCAAAAACATTGCTTAAGTCCTAAGGGAATTCGAATTTGACAACAACAGCTCAAAATGACCAAAAACAATGCTTAAATCCCAAGGGGATTCGAATTTGATAAAAACAGCTCAAAATGACCAAAAACAATGCTTAAATCCGAAGGGAATTCGAATTTGATGAAAACAACTCGAAATGACCAAAAAAAATGCTTAATTCCAAAGGGAATTTGGAATTAACAAAAACAGTTCAAAAAGACCAAAAACAATGCTTAATTGCCAAGGAAATTCGAATTTGATAAAAACAGCTCAAAATGACCAAAAACAATGTTTGATTCCCAAGGGAATTCGAATTTGACAAAAACAACTCAAAATGTCCAAAAACAATGCTTAAATCCCAAAAGACTTCGAATTTGACAAAAACAGCTCATAATGACCAAAAACAATGCTCAATTCCCAAGGGAATTCGAATTTGAAAAAAACAGCTCAAAATGACCAAATACAATGCTTAATTCACAAGGGAATTCGAATTTGATAAAAACAGCTCAAAATGACAAAAAACATTGCTTAATTCCCAAGGGAAATCGAATTTGACAAAAACAACTCAAAATGACCAAACACAATGCTTAATTCCCAAGAAAATTCGGAATTAACAAAAACAGCTCAAAGTGACCAAAAACAATGTTTGATTCCCAAGGGAATTCGAATTTGACAAAAACAACTCAAAATGTCCAAATACAATGCTTAATTCCCAAGAGAATTCGAATTTGACAAAAAAAGGGCTCAAAATGACCAAAAACAATGCTTAATTCCAAAGGGAATTCGGAATTAACAAAAACAGCTCAAAATGACCAAAAACAATGCTGAATTCCTAAGGGAATTCGAATTTGACAAAAACAGCTCATAATGACCAAAAACAATGCTGAATTCCCAAGGGAATTCGAATTTAACAAAAACAGCTCAAAATGACCAAAAACAATGCTTAATTCCCAAGGGAAATTGAATTTGACAAAAACAGCTCAAAATGACCAAAAACAATGCTCAATTCTCAAGGGAATTCGAATTTAAGAAAAACAGCTCAAAATGACCAAAAACAATGCTTAATTCCCAAGGGAATTCGAATTTGACAAAAACAGCTCAAAATGACCAAAAACAATGCTTAATTCTCAAGGGAATTCGAATTTGACAAAAACAATTCAAAATGACCAAATACATTGCTTAATTCCAAAGGGAAATCGGAATTAACAAAAACAGCTCAAAATGACCAAAAACAATGCTTAAGTCCTAAGGGAATTCGAATTTGACAACAACAGCTCAAAATGACCAAAAACAATGCTTAAATCCCAAGGGAATTCGAATTTGATAAAAACAGCTCAAAATGACCAAAAACAATGCTTAATTCCCAAGGGAATTCGAATTTGACAAAAACAGCTCAAAATGACCAAAAACAATGTTTAATTCCAAAGGGAATTCGCAATTAACAAAAACAGCTCAAAATGACCAAAAACAATGCTTAATTCCAAAGGGAATTCGCAATTAACAAAAACAGCTCAAAATGACCAAAAACAATGCTTAATTCTCAAGGGAATTCGAATTTGACAAAAACAATTCAAAATGACCGAATACATTGCTTAATTCCAAAGGGAATTCGGAATTAACAAAATCAGCTCAAAAAGACCAAAAATAATGCTTAATTCCCAAGGAAATTCGAATTTGATAAAAACAGCTCAAAATGACCAAAAACAATGCTGAATTCCCAAGGAAATTCGAATTTGACAAAAACAGCTCATAATGACCAAAAACAATGCTCAATTCCCAAGGGAATTCGAATTTAACAAAAACAGCTCAAAATGACCAAAAACAATGCTTAATTCCCAAGGGAATTTGAATTTGATAAAAACAGCTTAAAATGACCAAAAACATTGCTTAATTCCCAAAAGAATTCGAATTTGACAAAAACAGCTCAAAATGACCAAAAACAATGCTTAATTCCAAAGGGAATTCGGAATTAACAAAAACAGCTCAAAATGACCAAAAACAATGCTGAATTCCCAAGGGAATTCGAATTTGACAAAAACAGCTCATAATGACCAAAAACAATGCTCAATTCCCAAGGGAATTCTAATTTAACAAAAACAGTTCAAAATGACCAAAAACAATGCTTAATTCCTAAGGGAATTCGAATTTGACAAAAACAGCTCATAATGACCAAAAACAATGCTGAATTCCCAAGGGAATTCGAATTTAACAAAAACAGCTCAAAATGACCAAAAACAATGCTTAATTCCCAAGGGAAATTGAATTTGACAAAAACAGCTCAAAATGACCAAAAACAATGCTCAATTCTCAAGGGAATTCGAATTTAAGAAAAACAGCTCAAAATGACCAAAAACAATGCTTAATTCCCAAGGGAATTCGAATTTGACAAAAACAGCTCAAAATGACCAAAAACAATGCTTAATTCTCAAGGGAATTCGAATTTGACAAAAACAATTCAAAATGACCAAATACATTGCTTAATTCCAAAGGGAAATCGGAATTAACAAAAACAGCTCAAAATGACCAAAAACAATGCTTAAGTCCTAAGGGAATTCGAATTTGACAACAACAGCTCAAAATGACCAAAAACAATGCTTAAATCCCAAGGGAATTCGAATTTGATAAAAACAGCTCAAAATGACCAAAAACAATGCTTAATTCCCAAGGGAATTCGAATTTGACAAAAACAGCTCAAAATGACCAAAAACAATGTTTAATTCCAAAGGGAATTCGCAATTAACAAAAACAGCTCAAAATGACCAAAAACAATGCTTAATTCCAAAGGGAATTCGCAATTAACAAAAACAGCTCAAAATGACCAAAAACAATGCTTAATTCTCAAGGGAATTCGAATTTGACAAAAACAATTCAAAATGACCGAATACATTGCTTAATTCCCAAGGGAATTCGAATTTGATAAAAACAGCTCAAAATGACCAAAAACAATGCTTAAATCCCAAAAGACTTCGAATTTGACAAAAACAGCTCATAATGACCAAAAACAATGCTCAATTCCCAAGGGAATTCGAATTTGAAAAAAACAGCTCAAAATGACCAAATACAATGCTTAATTCACAAGGGAATTCGAATTTGATAAAAACAGCTCAAAATGACAAAAAACATTGCTTAATTCCCAAGGGAAATCGAAATTGACTAAAACAACTCAAAATGACCAAATACAATGTTTAATTCCCAAGGGAATTCGGAATTAACAAAACTGCTCAAAATGACCAAAAACAATGCTTAATTCCAAAGGAAATTCGAATTTGATAAAAACAGCTCAAAATAACCAAAAACAATGCTTAATTCCCAAGGGAATTCGAATTTGACAAACACAGCTCAAAATGACCAAAAACAATGCTTAATTCCAAAGGGAATTCGGAATTAACAAAAACAGCTCAAAATGACCAAAAACAATGCTTAATTCCCAATGGAATTCGAATTTGATTAAAACAGCTCAAAATGACCAAAAACAATGCTTAATTCTCAAGGGAATTCGAATTTGACAAAAACAATTCAAAATGACCAAATACATTGCTTAATTCCAAAGGGAAATCGGAATTAACAAAAACAGCTCAAAATGACCAAAAACATTGCTTAAGTCCTAAGGGAATTCGAATTTGACAACAACAGCTCAAAATGACCAAAAACAATGCTTAAATCCCAAGGGGATTCGAATTTGATAAAAACAGCTCAAAATGACCAAAAACAATGCTTAAATCCGAAGGGAATTCGAATTTGATGAAAACAACTCGAAATGACCAAAAAAAATGCTTAATTCCAAAGGGAATTTGGAATTAACAAAAACAGTTCAAAAAGACCAAAAACAATGCTTAATTGCCAAGGAAATTCGAATTTGATAAAAACAGCTCAAAATGACCAAAAACAATGTTTGATTCCCAAGGGAATTCGAATTTGACAAAAACAACTCAAAATGACCAAAAACAATGCTTAAATCCCAAAAGACTTCGAATTTGACAAAAACAGCTCATAATGACCAAAAACAATGCTCAATTCCCAAGGGAATTCGAATTTGAAAAAAACAGCTCAAAATGACCAAATACAATGCTTAATTCACAAGGGAATTCGAATTTGATAAAAACAGCTCAAAATGACAAAAAACATTGCTTAATTCCCAAGGGAAATCGAATTTGACAAAAACAACTCAAAATGACCAAACACAATGCTTAATTCCCAAGAAAATTCGGAATTAACAAAAACAGCTCAAAGTGACCAAAAACAATGTTTGATTCCCAAGGGAATTCGAATTTGACAAAAACAACTCAAAATGTCCAAATACAATGCTTAATTCCCAAGAGAATTCGAATTTGACAAAAAAAGGTCTCAAAATGACCAAAAACAATGCTTAATTCCAAAGGGAATTCGGAATTAACAAAAACAGCTCAAAATGACCAAAAACAATGCTGAATTCCTAAGGGAATTCGAATTTGACAAAAACAGCTCATAATGACCAAAAACAATGCTGAATTCCCAAGGGAATTCGAATTTAACAAAAACAGCTCAAAATGACCAAAAACAATGCTTAATTCCCAAGGGAAATTGAATTTGACAAAAACAGCTCAAAATGACCAAAAACAATGCTCAATTCTCAAGGGAATTCGAATTTAAGAAAAACAGCTCAAAATGACCAAAAACAATGCTTAATTCCCAAGGGAATTCGAATTTGACAAAAACAGCTCAAAATGACCAAAAACAATGCTTAATTCTCAAGGGAATTCGAATTTGACAAAAACAATTCAAAATGACCAAATACATTGCTTAATTCCAAAGGGAAATCGGAATTAACAAAAACAGCTCAAAATGACCAAAAACAATGCTTAAGTCCTAAGGGAATTCGAATTTGACAACAACAGCTCAAAATGACCAAAAACAATGCTTAAATCCCAAGGGAATTCGAATTTGATAAAAACAGCTCAAAATGACCAAAAACAATGCTTAATTCCCAAGGGAATTCGAATTTGACAAAAACAGCTCAAAATGACCAAAAACAATGTTTAATTCCAAAGGGAATTCGCAATTAACAAAAACAGCTCAAAATGACCAAAAACAATGCTTAATTCCAAAGGGAATTCGCAATTAACAAAAACAGCTCAAAATGACCAAAAACAATGCTTAATTCTCAAGGGAATTCGAATTTGACAAAAACAATTCAAAATGACCGAATACATTGCTTAATTCCCAAGGGAATTCGAATTTGATAAAAACAGCTCAAAATGACCAAAAACAATGCTTAAATCCCAAAAGACTTCGAATTTGACAAAAACAGCTCATAATGACCAAAAACAATGCTCAATTCCCAAGGGAATTCGAATTTGAAAAAAACAGCTCAAAATGACCAAATACAATGCTTAATTCACAAGGGAATTCGAATTTGATAAAAACAGCTCAAAATGACAAAAAACATTGCTTAATTCCCAAGGGAAATCGAATTTGACAAAAACAACTCAAAATGACCAAACACAATGCTTAATTCCCAAGGAAATTCGGAATTAACAAAAACAGCTCAAAGTGACCAAAAACAATGCTTAATTCCCAATGGAATTCGAATTTGATAAAAACAGCTCAAAATGACCAAAAACAATGCTTAATTCTCAAGGGAATTCGAATTTGACAAAAACAATTCAAAATGACCAAATACATTGCTTAATTCCAAAGGGAAATCGGAATTAACAAAAACAGCTCAAAGTGACCAAAAACAATGCTTAATTCCCAATGGAATTCGAATTTGATAAAAACAGCTCAAAATGACCAAAAACAATGCTTAAATCCCAAGGGAATTCGAATTTGATAAAAACAGCTCAAAATGACCAAAAACAATGCTTAATTCCCAAGGGAATTCGAATTTGACAAAAACAGCTCAAAATGACCAAAAACAATGTTTAATTCCAAAGGGAATTCGCAATTAACAAAAACAGCTCAAAATGACCAAAAACAATGCTTAATTCCAAAGGGAATTCGCAATTAACAAAAACAGCTCAAAATGACCAAAAACAATGCTTAATTCTCAAGGGAATTCGAATTTGACAAAAACAATTCAAAATGACCGAATACATTGCTTAATTCCCAAGGGAATTCGAATTTGATAAAAACAGCTCAAAATGACCAAAAACAATGCTTAATTCCCAAGAGAATTCGAATTTGACAAAAACAGCTCAAAATGACCAAAAACAATGCTTAATTCCAAAGGGAATTCGGAATTAACAAAATCAGCTCAAAAAGACCAAAAATAATGCTTAATTCCCAAGGAAATTCGAATTTGATAAAAACAGCTCAAAATGACCAAAAACAATGCTGAATTCCCAAGGAAATTCGAATTTGACAAAAACAGCTCATAATGACCAAAAACAATGCTCAATTCCCAAGGGAATTCGAATTTAACAAAAACAGCTCAAAATGACCAAAAACAATGCTTAATTCCCAAGGGAATTTGAATTTGATAAAAACAGCTTAAAATGACCAAAAACATTGCTTAATTCCCAAAAGAATTCGAATTTGACAAAAACAGCTCAAAATGACCAAAAACAATGCTTAATTCCAAAGGGAATTCGGAATTAACAAAAACAGCTCAAAATGACCAAAAACAATGCTGAATTCCCAAGGGAATTCGAATTTGACAAAAACAGCTCATAATGACCAAAAACAATGCTCAATTCCCAAGGGAATTCTAATTTAACAAAAACAGTTCAAAATGACCAAAAACAATGCTTAATTCCTAAGGGAATTCGAATTTGACAAAAACAGCTCATAATGACCAAAAACAATGCTGAATTCCCAAGGGAATTCGAATTTAACAAAAACAGCTCAAAATGACCAAAAACAATGCTTAATTCCCAAGGGAAATTGAATTTGACAAAAACAGCTCAAAATGACCAAAAACAATGCTCAATTCTCAAGGGAATTCGAATTTAAGAAAAACAGCTCAAAATGACCAAAAACAATGCTTAATTCCCAAGGGAATTCGAATTTGACAAAAACAGCTCAAAATGACCAAAAACAATGCTTAATTCTCAAGGGAATTCGAATTTGACAAAAACAATTCAAAATGACCAAATACATTGCTTAATTCCAAAGGGAAATCGGAATTAACAAAAACAGCTCAAAATGACCAAAAACAATGCTTAAGTCCTAAGGGAATTCGAATTTGACAACAACAGCTCAAAATGACCAAAAACAATGCTTAAATCCCAAGGGAATTCGAATTTGATAAAAACAGCTCAAAATGACCAAAAACAATGCTTAATTCCCAAGGGAATTCGAATTTGACAAAAACAGCTCAAAATGACCAAAAACAATGTTTAATTCCAAAGGGAATTCGCAATTAACAAAAACAGCTCAAAATGACCAAAAACAATGCTTAATTCCAAAGGGAATTCGCAATTAACAAAAACAGCTCAAAATGACCAAAAACAATGCTTAATTCTCAAGGGAATTCGAATTTGACAAAAACAATTCAAAATGACCGAATACATTGCTTAATTCCCAAGGGAATTCGAATTTGATAAAAACAGCTCAAAATGACCAAAAACAATGCTTAAATCCCAAAAGACTTCGAATTTGACAAAAACAGCTCATAATGACCAAAAACAATGCTCAATTCCCAAGGGAATTCGAATTTGAAAAAAACAGCTCAAAATGACCAAATACAATGCTTAATTCACAAGGGAATTCGAATTTGATAAAAACAGCTCAAAATGACAAAAAACATTGCTTAATTCCCAAGGGAAATCGAAATTGACTAAAACAACTCAAAATGACCAAATACAATGTTTAATTCCCAAGGGAATTCGGAATTAACAAAACTGCTCAAAATGACCAAAAACAATGCTTAATTCCAAAGGAAATTCGAATTTGATAAAAACAGCTCAAAATAACCAAAAACAATGCTTAATTCCCAAGGGAATTCGAATTTGACAAACACAGCTCAAAATGACCAAAAACAATGCTTAATTCCAAAGGGAATTCGGAATTAACAAAAACAGCTCAAAATGACCAAAAACAATGCTTAATTCCCAATGGAATTCGAATTTGATTAAAACAGCTCAAAATGACCAAAAACAATGCTTAATTCTCAAGGGAATTCGAATTTGACAAAAACAATTCAAAATGACCAAATACATTGCTTAATTCCAAAGGGAAATCGGAATTAACAAAAACAGCTCAAAATGACCAAAAACATTGCTTAAGTCCTAAGGGAATTCGAATTTGACAACAACAGCTCAAAATGACCAAAAACAATGCTTAAATCCCAAGGGGATTCGAATTTGATAAAAACAGCTCAAAATGACCAAAAACAATGCTTAAATCCGAAGGGAATTCGAATTTGATGAAAACAACTCGAAATGACCAAAAAAAATGCTTAATTCCAAAGGGAATTTGGAATTAACAAAAACAGTTCAAAAAGACCAAAAACAATGCTTAATTGCCAAGGAAATTCGAATTTGATAAAAACAGCTCAAAATGACCAAAAACAATGTTTGATTCCCAAGGGAATTCGAATTTGACAAAAACAATTCAAAATGACCAAAAACAATGCTTAAATCCCAAAAGACTTCGAATTTGACAAAAACAGCTCATAATGACCAAAAACAATGCTCAATTCCCAAGGGAATTCGAATTTGAAAAAAACAGCTCAAAATGACCAAATACAATGCTTAATTCACAAGGGAATTCGAATTTGATAAAAACAGCTCAAAATGACAAAAAACATTGCTTAATTCCCAAGGGAAATCGAATTTGACAAAAACAACTCAAAATGACCAAACACAATGCTTAATTCCCAAGAAAATTCGGAATTAACAAAAACAGCTCAAAGTGACCAAAAACAATGTTTGATTCCCAAGGGAATTCGAATTTGACAAAAACAACTCAAAATGTCCAAATACAATGCTTAATTCCCAAGAGAATTCGAATTTGACAAAAAAAGGTCTCAAAATGACCAAAAACAATGCTTAATTCCAAAGGGAATTCGGAATTAACAAAAACAGCTCAAAATGACCAAAAACAATGCTGAATTCCTAAGGGAATTCGAATTTGACAAAAACAGCTCATAATGACCAAAAACAATGCTGAATTCCCAAGGGAATTCGAATTTAACAAAAACAGCTCAAAATGACCAAAAACAATGCTTAATTCCCAAGGGAAATTGAATTTGACAAAAACAGCTCAAAATGACCAAAAACAATGCTCAATTCTCAAGGGAATTCGAATTTAAGAAAAACAGCTCAAAATGACCAAAAACAATGCTTAATTCCCAAGGGAATTCGAATTTGACAAAAACAGCTCAAAATGACCAAAAACAATGCTTAATTCTCAAGGGAATTCGAATTTGACAAAAACAATTCAAAATGACCAAATACATTGCTTAATTCCAAAGGGAAATCGGAATTAACAAAAACAGCTCAAAATGACCAAAAACAATGCTTAAGTCCTAAGGGAATTCGAATTTGACAACAACAGCTCAAAATGACCAAAAACAATGCTTAAATCCCAAGGGAATTCGAATTTGATAAAAACAGCTCAAAATGACCAAAAACAATGCTTAATTCCCAAGGGAATTCGAATTTGACAAAAACAGCTCAAAATGACCAAAAACAATGTTTAATTCCAAAGGGAATTCGCAATTAACAAAAACAGCTCAAAATGACCAAAAACAATGCTTAATTCCAAAGGGAATTCGCAATTAACAAAAACAGCTCAAAATGACCAAAAACAATGCTTAATTCTCAAGGGAATTCGAATTTGACAAAAACAATTCAAAATGACCGAATACATTGCTTAATTCCCAAGGGAATTCGAATTTGATAAAAACAGCTCAAAATGACCAAAAACAATGCTTAAATCCCAAAAGACTTCGAATTTGACAAAAACAGCTCATAATGACCAAAAACAATGCTCAATTCCCAAGGGAATTCGAATTTGAAAAAAACAGCTCAAAATGACCAAATACAATGCTTAATTCACAAGGGAATTCGAATTTGATAAAAACAGCTCAAAATGACAAAAAACATTGCTTAATTCCCAAGGGAAATCGAATTTGACAAAAACAACTCAAAATGACCAAACACAATGCTTAATTCCCAAGGAAATTCGGAATTAACAAAAACAGCTCAAAGTGACCAAAAACAATGCTTAATTCCCAATGGAATTCGAATTTGATAAAAACAGCTCAAAATGACCAAAAACAATGCTTAATTCTCAAGGGAATTCGAATTTGACAAAAACAATTCAAAATGACCAAATACATTGCTTAATTCCAAAGGGAAATCGGAATTAACAAAAACAGCTCAAAATGACCAAAAACAATGCTTAAGTCCTAAGGGAATTCGAATTTGACAACAACAGCTCAAAATGACCAAAAACAATGCTTAAATCCTAAGGGAATTCGAATTTGATAAAAACAGCTCAAAATGACCAAAAACAATGCTTAAATCCGAAGGGAATTAGAATTTGAAAAAAACAACTCGAAATGACCAAAAAAAAAAAGCTTAATTCCAAAGGGAATTTGTAATTAACAAAAACAGTTCAAAAAGACCAAAAACAATGCTTAATTGCCAAGGAAATTCGAATTTGATAAAAACAGCTCAAAATGACCAAAAACAATGTTTAATTCCCAAGGGAATTCGAATTTGACAAAAACAACTTAAAATGACCAAATACAATGCTTAATTCCCAAGAGAATTCGAATTTGACAAAAACAGCTCAAAATGACCAAAAACAATGCTTAATTCCAAAGGGAATTCGGAATTAACAAAATCAGCTCAAAAAGACCAAAAATAATGCTTAATTCCCAAGGAAATTCGAATTTGATAAAAACAGCTCAAAATGACCAAAAACAATGCTGAATTCCCAAGGAAATTCGAATTTGACAAAAACAGCTCATAATGACCAAAAACAATGCTCAATTCCCAAGGGAATTCGAATTTAACAAAAACAGCTCAAAATGACCAAAAACAATGCTTAATTCCCAAGGGAATTTGAATTTGATAAAAACAGCTTAAAATGACCAAAAACATTGCTTAATTCCCAAAAGAATTCGAATTTGACAAAAACAGCTCAAAATGACCAAAAACAATGCTTAATTCCAAAGGGAATTCGGAATTAACAAAAACAGCTCAAAATGACCAAAAACAATGCTGAATTCCCAAGGGAATTCGAATTTGACAAAAACAGCTCATAATGACCAAAAACAATGCTCAATTCCCAAGGGAATTCTAATTTAACAAAAACAGTTCAAAATGACCAAAAACAATGCTTAATTCCCAAGGGAATTCGAATTTGACAAAAACAGCTCAAAATGACCAAATACAATGCTTAATTCACAAGGGAATTCGAATGTGATAAAAACAGCTCAAAATGACAAAAAACATTGCTTAATTCCCAAGGGAAATCGAAATTGACAAAAACAACTCAAAATGACCAAATACAATGTTTAATTCCCAAGGGAATTCGGAATTAACAAAACTGCTCAAAATGACCAAAAACAATGCTTAATTCCAAAGGAAATTCGAATTTGATAAAAACAGCTCAAAATGACCAAAAACAATGTTTGATTCCCAAGGGAATTCGAATTTGACAAAAACAACTCAAAATGTCCAAATACAATGCTTAATTCCCAAGAGAATTCGAATTTGACAAAAAAAAGTCTCAAAATGACCAAAAACAATGCTTAATTCCAAAGGGAATTCGGAATTAACAAATCAGCTCAAAATGACCAAAAACAATGCTGAATTCCTAAGGGAATTCGAATTTGACAAAAACAGCTCATAATGACCAAAAACAATGCTGAATTCCCAAGGGAATTCGAATTTAACAAAAACAGCTCAAAATGACCAAAAACAATGCTTAATTCCCAAGGGAAATTGAATTTGACAAAAACAGCTCAAAATGACCAAAAACAATGCTCAATTCTCAAGGGAATTCGAATTTAAGAAAAACAGCTCAAAATGACCAAAAACAATGCTTAATTCCCAAGGGAATTCGAATTTGACAAAAACAGCTCAAAATGACCAAAAACAATGCTTAATTCTCAAGGGAATTCGAATTTGACAAAAACAATTCAAAATGACCAAATACATTGCTTAATTCCAAAGGGAAATCGGAATTAACAAAAACAGCTCAAAATGACCAAAAACAATGCTTAAGTCCTAAGGGAATTCGAATTTGACAACAACAGCTCAAAATGACCAAAAACAATGCTTAAATCACAAGGGAATTCGAATTTGATAAAAACAGCTCAAAATGACCAAAAACAATGCTTAATTCCCAAGGAAATTCGAATTTGACAAAAACAGCTCAAAATGACCAAAAACAATGCTTAATTCCAAAGGGAATTCGCAATTAACAAAAACAGCTCAAAATGACCAAAAACAATGCTTAATTCCAAAGGGAATTCGCAATTAACAAAAACAGCTCAAAATGAGCAAAAACAATGCTTAATTCTCAAGAGAATTCGAATTTGACAAAAACAATTCAAAATGACCGAATACATTGCTTAATTCCCAAGGGAATTCGAATTTGATAAAAACAGCTCAAAATGACCAAAAACAATGCTTAAATCCCAAAAGACTTCGAATTTGACAAAAACAGCTCATAATGATCAAAAACAATGCTCAATTCCCAAGGGAATTCGAATTTGAAAAAAACAGCTCAAAATGACCAAATACAATGCTTAATTCACAAGGGAATTCGAATTTGATAAAAACAGCTCAAAATGACAAAAAACATTGCTTAATTCCCAAGGGAAATCGAATTTGACAAAAACAACTCAAAATGACCAAACACAATGCTTAATTCCCAAGGAAATTCGGAATTAACAAAAACAGCTCAAAGTGACCAAAAACAATGTTTGATTCCCAAGGGAATTCGAATTTGACAAAAACAACTCAAAATGTCCAAATACAATGCTTAATTCCCAAGAGAATTCGAATTTGACAAAAAAAGGTCTCAAAATGACCAAAAACAATGCTTAATTCCAAAGGGAATTCGGAATTAACAAAAACAGCTCAAAATGACCAAAAACAATGCTGAATTCCTAAGGGAATTCGAATTTGACAAAAACAGCTCATAATGACCAAAAACAATGCTGAATTCCTAAGGGAATTCGAATTTGACAAAAACAGCTCATAATGACCAAAAACAATGCTGAATTCCCAAGGGAATTCGAATTTAACAAAAACAGCTCAAAATGACCAAAAACAATGCTTAATTCCCAAGGGAAATTGAATTTGACAAAAACAGCTCAAAATGACCAAAAACAATGCTCAATTCTCAAGGGAATTCGAATTTAAGAAAAACAGCTCAAAATGACCAAAAACAATGCTTAATTCCCAAGGGAATTCGAATTTGACAAAAACAGCTCAAAATGACCAAAAACAATGCTTAATTCTCAAGGGAATTCGAATTTGACAAAAACAATTCAAAATGACCAAATACATTGCTTAATTCCAAAGGGAAATCGGAATTAACAAAAACAGCTCAAAATGACCAAAAACAATGCTTAAGTCCTAAGGGAATTCGAATTTGACAACAACAGCTCAAAATGACCAAAAACAATGCTTAAATCCCAAGGGAATTCGAATTTGATAAAAACAGCTCAAAATGACCAAAAACAATGCTTAATTCCCAAGGGAATTCGAATTTGACAAAAACAGCTCAAAATGACCAAAAACAATGTTTAATTCCAAAGGGAATTCGCAATTAACAAAAACAGCTCAAAATGACCAAAAACAATGCTTAATTCCAAAGGGAATTCGCAATTAACAAAAACAGCTCAAAATGACCAAAAACAATGCTTAATTCTCAAGGGAATTCGAATTTGACAAAAACAATTCAAAATGACCGAATACATTGCTTAATTCCCAAGGGAATTCGAATTTGATAAAAACAGCTCAAAATGACCAAAAACAATGCTTAAATCCCAAAAGACTTCGAATTTGACAAAAACAGCTCATAATGACCAAAAACAATGCTCAATTCCCAAGGGAATTCGAATTTGAAAAAAACAGCTCAAAATGACCAAATACAATGCTTAATTCACAAGGGAATTCGAATTTGATAAAAACAGCTCAAAATGACAAAAAACATTGCTTAATTCCCAAGGGAAATCGAATTTGACAAAAACAACTCAAAATGACCAAACACAATGCTTAAATCACAAGGAAATTCGGAATTAACAAAAACAGCTCAAAGTGACCAAAAACAATGCTTAATTCCCAATGGAATTCGAATTTGATAAAAACAGCTCAAAATGACCAAAAACAATGCTTAATTCTCAAGGGAATTCGAATTTGACAAAAACAATTCAAAATGACCAAATACATTGCTTAATTCCAAAGGGAAATCGGAATTAACAAAAACAGCTCAAAATGACCAAAAACAATGCTTAAGTCCTAAGGGAATTCGAATTTGACAACAACAGCTCAAAATGACCAAAAACAATGCTTAAATCCCAAGGGAATTCGAATTTGATAAAAACAGCTCAAAATGACCAAAAACAATGCTTAAATCCGAAGGGAATTTGAATTTGAAAAAAACAACTCGAAATGACCAAAAAAAAAAGCTTAATTCCAAAGGGAATTTGTAATTAACAAAAACAGTTCAAAAAGACCAAAAACAATGCTTAATTGCCAAGGAAATTCGAATTTGATAAAAACAGCTCAAAATGACCAAAAACAATGTTTAATTCCCAAGGGAATTCGAATTTGACAAAAACAACTTAAAATGACCAAATACAATGCTTAATTCCCAAGGGAATTTGAATTTGATAAAAACAGCTTAAAATGACCAAAAACATTGCTTAATTCCCAAAAGAATTCGAATTTGACAAAAACAGCTCAAAATGACCAAAAACAATGCTTAATTCCAAAGGGAATTCGGAATTAACAAAAACAGCTCAAAATGACCAAAAACAATGCTGAATTCCCAAGGGAATTCGAATTTGACAAAAACAGCTCATAATGACCAAAAACAATGCTCAATTCCCAAGGGAATTCTAATTTAACAAAAACAGTTCAAAATGACCAAAAACAATGCTTAATTCCCAAGGGAATTCGAATTTGACAAAAACAGCTCAAAATGACCAAATACAATGCTTAATTCACAAGGGAATTCGAATGTGATAAAAACAGCTCAAAATGACAAAAAACATTGCTTAATTCCCAAGGGAAATCGAAATTGACAAAAACAACTCAAAATGACCAAATACAATGTTTAATTCCCAAGGGAATTCGGAATTAACAAAACTGCTCAAAATGACCAAAAACAATGCTTAATTCCAAAGGAAATTCGAATTTGATAAAAACAGCTCAAAATAACCAAAAACAATGCTTAATTCCCAAGGGAATTCGAATTTGACAAACACAGCTCAAAATGACCAAAAACAATGCTTAATTCCAAAGGGAATTCGGAATTAACAAAAACAGCTCAAAATGACCAAAAACAATGCTTAATTCCCAATGGAATTCGAATTTGATAAAAACAGCTCAAAATGACCAAAAACAATGCTTAATTCTCAAGGGAATTTGAATTTGACAAAAACAATTCAAAATGACCAAATACATTGCTTAATTCCAAAGGGAAATCGGAATTAACAAAAACAGCTCAAAATGACCAAAAACATTGCTTAAGTCCTAAGGGAATTCGAATTTGACAACAACAGCTCAAAATGACAAAAAACAATGCTTAAATCCCAAGGGGATTCGAATTTGATAAAAACAGCTCAAAATGACCAAAAACAATGCTTAAATCCGAAGGGAATTCGAATTTGATGAAAACAACTCGAAATGACCAAAAAAAATGCTTAATTCCAAAGGGAATTTGGAATTAACAAAAACAGTTCAAAAAGACCAAAAACAATGCTTAATTGCCAAGGAAATTCGAATTTGATAAAAACAGCTCAAAATGACCAAAAACAATGTTTGATTCCCAAGGGAATTCGAATTTGACAAAAACAACTCAAAATGTCCAAAAACAATGCTTAAATCCCAATAGACTTCGAATTTGACAAAAACAGCTCATAATGACCAAAAACAATGCTCAATTCCCAAGGGAATTCGAATTTGAAAAAAACAGCTCAAAATGACCAAATACAATGCTTAATTCACAAGGGAATTCGAATTTGATAAAAACAGCTCAAAATGACAAAAAACATTGCTTAATTCCCAAGGGAAATCGAATTTGACAAAAACAACTCAAAATGACCAAACACAATGCTTAATTCCCAAGGAAATTCGGAATTAACAAAAACAGCTCAAAGTGACCAAAAACAATGTTTGATTCCCAAGGGAATTCGAATTTGACAAAAACAACTCAAAATGTCCAAATACAATGCTTAATTCCCAAGAGAATTCGAATTTGACAAAAAAAGGTCTCAAAATGACCAAAAACAATGCTTAATTCCAAAGGGAATTCGGAATTAACAAAAACAGCTCAAAATGACCAAAAACAATGCTGAATTCCTAAGGGAATTCGAATTTGACAAAAACAGCTCATAATGACCAAAAACAATGCTGAATTCCCAAGGGAATTCGAATTTAACAAAAACAGCTCAAAATGACCAAAAACAATGCTTAATTCCCAAGGGAAATTGAATTTGACAAAAACAGCTCAAAATGACCAAAAACAATGCTCAATTCTCAAGGGAATTCGAATTTAAGAAAAACAGCTCAAAATGACCAAAAACAATACTTAATTCCCAAGGGAATTCGAATTTGACAAAAACAGCTCAAAATGACCAAAAACAATGCTTAATTCTCAAGGGAATTCGAATTTGACAAAAACAATTCAAAATGACCAAATACATTGCTTAATTCCAAAGGGAAATCGGAATTAACAAAAACAGCTCAAAATGACCAAAAACAATGCTTAAGTCCTAAGGGAATTCGAATTTGACAACAACAGCTCAAAATGACCAAAAACAATGCTTAAATCCCAAGGGAATTCGAATTTGATAAAAACAGCTCAAAATGACCAAAAACAATGCTTAATTCCCAAGGGAATTCGAATTTGACAAAAACAGCTCAAAATGACCAAAAACAATGTTTAATTCCAAAGGGAATTCGCAATTAACAAAAACAGCTCAAAATGACCAAAAACAATGCTTAATTCCAAAGGGAATTCGAATTTGATAAAAACAATTCAAAATGACCGAATACATTGCTTAATTCCCAAGGGAATTCGAATTTGATAAAAACAGCTCAAAATGACCAAAAACAATGCTTAAATCCCAAAAGACTTCGAATTTGACAAAAACAGCTCATAATGACCAAAAACAATGCTCAATTCCCAAGGGAATTCGAATTTGAAAAAAACAGCTCAAAATGACCAAATACAATGCTTAATTCACAAGGGAATTCGAATTTGATAAAAACAGCTCAAAATGACAAAAAACATTGCTTAATTCCCAAGGGAAATCGAATTTGATAAAAACAGCTCAAAATGACCAAAAACAATGCTTAATTCCCAAGGGAATTCGAATTTGACAAAAACAGCTCAAAATGACCAAAAACAATGTTTAATTCCAAAGGGAATTCGCAATTAACAAAAACAGCTCAAAATGACCAAAAACAATGCTTAATTCCAAAGGGAATTCGAATTTGATAAAAACAATTCAAAATGACCGAATACATTGCTTAATTCCCAAGGGAATTCGAATTTGATAAAAACAGCTCAAAATGACCAAAAACAATGCTTAAATCCCAAAAGACTTCGAATTTGACAAAAACAGCTCATAATGACCAAAAACAATGCTCAATTCCCAAGGGAATTCGAATTTGAAAAAAACAGCTCAAAATGACCAAATACAATGCTTAATTCACAAGGGAATTCGAATTTGATAAAAACAGCTCAAAATGACAAAAAACATTGCTTAATTCCCAAGGGAAATCGAATTTGACAAAAACAACTCAAAATGACCAAACACAATGCTTAATTCCCAAGGAAATTCGGAATTAACAAAAACAGCTCAAAGTGACCAAAAACAATGCTTAATTTCCAATGGAATTCGAATTTGATAAAAACAGCTCAAAATGACCAAAAACAATGCTTAATTCTCAAGAGAATTCGAATTTGACAAAAACAATTCAAAATGACCAAAAACAATGCTTAAGTCCTAAGGGAATTCGAATTTGACAACAACAGCTCAAAATGACCAAAAACAATGCTTAAATCCCAAGGGAATTCGAATTTGATAAAAACAGCTCAAAATGACCAAAAACAATACTTAATTCCCAAGGGAATTCGAATTTGACAAAAACAGCTCAAAATGACCAAAAACAATGTTTAATTCCAAAGGGAATTCGCAATTAACAAAAACAGCTCAAAATGACCAAAAACAATGCTTAATTCCAAAGGGAATTCGAATTTGATAAAAACAATTCAAAATGACCGAATACATTGCTTAATTCCCAAGGGAATTCGAATTTGATAAAAACAGCTCAAAATGACCAAAAACAATGCTTAAATCCCAAAAGACTTCGAATTTGACAAAAACAGCTCATAATGACCAAAAACAATGCTCAATTCCCAAGGGAATTCGAATTTGAAAAAAACAGCTCAAAATGACCAAATACAATGCTTAATTCACAAGGGAATTCGAATTTGATAAAAACAGCTCAAAATGACAAAAAACATTGCTTAATTCCCAAGGGAAATCGAATTTGACAAAAACAACTCAAAATGACCAAACACAATGCTTAATTCCCAAGGAAATTCGGAATTAACACAAACAGCTCAAAGTGACCAAAAACAATGCTTAATTCCCAATGGAATTCGAATTTGATAAAAACAGCTCAAAATGACCAAAAACAATGCTTAATTCTCAAGAGAATTCGAATTTGACAAAAACAATTCAAAATGACCAAATACATTGCTTAATTCCAAAGGGAAATCGGAATTAACAAAAACAGCTCAAAATGACCAAAAACAATGCTTAAGTCCTAAGGGAATTCGAATTTGACAACAACAGCTCAAAATGACCAAAAACAATGCTTAAATCCCAAGGGAATTCGAATTTGATAAAAACAGCTCAAAATGACCAAAAACAATGCTTAAATCCGAAGGGAATTTGAATTTGAAAAAAACAACTCGAAATGACCAAAAAAAAAAAGCTTAATTCCAAAGGGAATTTTTAATTAACAAAAACAGTTCAAAAAGACCAAAAACAATGCTTAATTGCCAAGGAAATTCGAATTTGATAAAAACAGCTCAAAATGACCAAAAACAATGTTTAATTCCCAAGGGAATTCGAATTTGACAAAAACAACTTAAAATGACCAAATACAATGCTTAATTCCCAAGAGAATTCGAATTTGACAAAAACAGCTCAAAATGATCAAAAACAATGCTTAATTCCAAAGGGAATTCGGAATTAACAAAATCAGCTCAAAAAGACCAAAAATAATGCTTAATTCCCAAGGAAATTCGAATTTGATAAAAACAGCTCAAAATGACCAAAAACAATGCTGAATTCCCAAGGAAATTCGAATTTGACAAAAACAGCTCATAATGACCAAAAACAATGCTCAATTCCCAAGGGAATTCGAATTTAACAAAAACAGCTCAAAATGACCAAAAACAATGCTTAATTCCCAAGGGAATTTGAATTTGATAAAAACAGCTTAAAATGACCAAAAACATTGCTTAATTCCCAAAAGAATTCGAATTTGACAAAAACAGCTCAAAATGACCAAAAACAATGCTTAATTCCAAAGGGAATTCGGAATTAACAAAAACAGCTCAAAATGACCAAAAACAATGCTGAATTCCCAAGGGAATTCGAATTTGACAAAAACAGCTCATAATGACCAAAAACAATGCTCAATTCCCAAGGGAATTCTAATTTAACAAAAACAGTTCAAAATGACCAAAAACAATGCTTAATTCCCAAGGGAATTCGAATTTGACAAAAACAGCTCAAAATGACCAAATACAATGCTTAATTCACAAGGGAATTCGAATGTGATAAAAACAGCTCAAAATGACAAAAAACATTGCTTAATTCCCAAGGGAAATCGAAATTGACAAAAACAACTCAAAATGACCAAATACAATGTTTAATTCCCAAGGGAATTCGGAATTAACAAAACTGCTCAAAATGACCAAAAACAATGCTTAATTCCAAAGGAAATTCGAATTTGATAAAAACAGCTCAAAATAACCAAAAACAATGCTTAATTCCCAAGGGAATTCGAATTTGACAAACACAGCTCAAAATGACCAAAAACAATGCTTAATTCCAAAGGGAATTCGGAATTAACAAAAACAGCTCAAAATGACCAAAAACAATGCTTAATTCCCAATGGAATTCGAATTTGATAAAAACAGCTCAAAATGACCAAAAACAATGCTTAATTCTCAAGGGAATTCGAATTTGACAAAAACAATTCAAAATGACCAAATACATTGCTTAATTCCAAAGGGAAATCGGAATTAACAAAAACAGCTCAAAATGACCAAAAACATTGCTTAAGTCCTAAGGGAATTCGAATTTGACAACAACAGCTCAAAATGACCAAAAACAATGCTTAAATCCCAAGGAGATTCGAATTTGATAAAAACAGCTCAAAATGACCAAAAACAATGCTTAAATCCGAAGGGACTCCGAATTTGATGAAAACAACTCGAAATGACCAAAAAAAATGCTTAATTCCAAAGGGAATTTGGAATTAACAAAAACAGTTCAAAAAGACCAAAAACAATGCTTAATTGCCAAGGAAATTCGAATTTGATAAAAACAGCTCAAAATGACCAAAAACAATGTTTGATTCCCAAGGGAATTCGAATTTGACAAAAACAACTCAAAATGTCCAAATACAATGCTTAATTCCCAAGAGAATTCGAATTTGACAAAAAAAGGTCTCAAAATGACCAAAAACAATGCTTAATTCCAAAGGGAATTCGGAATTAACAAAAACAGCTCAAAATGACCAAAAACAATGCTGAATTCCTAAGGGGATTCGAATTTGACAAAAACAGCTCATAATGACCAAAAACAATGCTGAATTCCCAAGGGAATTCGAATTTAACAAAAACAGCTCAAAATGACCAAAAACAATGCTTAATTCCCAAGGGAAATTGAATTTGACAAAAACAGCTCAAAATGACCAAAAACAATGCTCAATTCTCAAGGGAATTCGAATTTAAGAAAAACAGCTCAAAATGACCAAAAACAATGCTTAATTCTCAAGGGAATTCGAATTTGACAAAAACAATTCAAAATGACCAAATACATTGCTTAATTCCAAAGGGAAATCGGAATTAACAAAAACAGCTCAAAATGACCAAAAACAATGCTTAAGTCCTAAGGGAATTCGAATTTGACAACAACAGCTCAAAATGACCAAAAACAATGCTTAAATCCCAAGGGAATTCGAATTTGATAAAAACAGCTCAAAATGACCAAAAACAATGCTTAATTCCCAAGGGAATTCGAATTTGACAAAAACAGCTCAAAATGACCAAAAACAATGCTTAATTCCAAAGGGAATTCGCAATTAACAAAAACAGCTCAAAATGACCAAAAACATTGCTTAATTCCAAAGGGAATTCGCAATTAACAAAAACAGCTCAAAATGACCAAAAACAATGCTTAATTCTCAAGGGAATTCGAATTTGACAAAAACAATTCAAAATGACCGAATACATTGCTTAATTCCCAAGGGAATTCGAATTTGATAAAAACAGCTCAAAATGACCAAAAACAATGCTTAAATCCCAAAAGACTTTGAATTTGACAAAAACAGCTCATAATGACCAAAAACAATGCTCAATTCCCAAAGGAATTCGAATTTGAAAAAAACAGCTCAAAATGACCAAATACAATGCTTAATTCACAAGGGAATTCGAATTTGATAAAAACAGCTCAAAATGACAAAAAACATTGCTTAATTCCCAAGGGAAATCGAATTTGACAAAAACAACTCAAAATGACCAAACACAATGCTTAATTCCCAAGGAAATTCGGAATTAACAAAAACAGCTCAAAGTGACCAAAAACAATGTTTGATTCCCAAGGGAATTCGAATTTGACAAAAACAACTCAAAATGTCCAAATACAATGCTTAATTCCCAAGAGAATTCGAATTTGACAAAAAAAGGTCTCAAAATGACCAAAAACAATGCTTAATTCCAAAGGGAATTCGGAATTAACAAAAACAGCTCAAAATGACCAAAAACAATGCTGAATTCCTAAGGGAATTCGAATTTGACAAAAACAGCTCATAATGACCAAAAACAATGCTGAATTCCCAAGGGAATTCGAATTTAACAAAAACAGCTCAAAATGACCAAAAACAATGCTTAATTCCCAAGGGAAATTGAATTTGACAAAAACAGCTCAAAATGACCAAAAACAATGCTCAATTCTCAAGGGAATTCGAATTTAAGAAAAACAGCTCAAAATGACCAAAAACAATGCTTAATTCCCAAGGGAATTCGAATTTGACAAAAACAGCTCAAAATGACCAAAAACAATGCTTAAATCCCAAGGGAATTCGAATTTGATAAAAACAGCTCAAAATGACCAAAAACAATGCTTAATTCCCAAGGGAATTCGAATTTGACAAAAACAGCTCAAAATGACCAAAAACAATGTTTAATTCCAAAGGGAATTCGCAATTAACAAAAACAGCTCAAAATGACCAAAAACAATGCTTAATTCCAAAGGGAATTCGCAATTAACAAAAACAGCTCAAAATGACCAAAAACAATGCTTAATTCTCAAGGGAATTCGAATTTGACAAAAACAATTCAAAATGACCGAATACATTGCTTAATTCCCAAGGGAATTCGAATTTGATAAAAACAGCTCAAAATGACCAAAAACAATGCTTAAATCCCAAAAGACTTCGAATTTGACAAAAACAGCTCATAATGACCAAAAACAATGCTCAATTCCCAAGGGAATTCGAATTTGAAAAAAACAGCTCAAAATGACCAAATACAATGCTTAATTCACAAGGGAATTCGAATTTGATAAAAACAGCTCAAAATGACAAAAAACATTGCTTAATTCCCAATGGAATTCGAATTTGATAAAAACAGCTCAAAATGACCAAAAACAATGCTTAATTCTCAAGGGAATTCGAATTTGACAAAAACAATTCAAAATGACCAAATACATTGCTTAATTCCAAAGGGAAATCGGAATTAACAAAAACAGCTCAAAATGACCAAAAACAATGCTTAAGTCCTAAGGGAATTCGAATTTGACAACAACAGCTCAAAATGACCAAAAACAATGCTTAAATCCCAAGGGAATTCGAATTTGATAAAAACAGCTCAAAATGACCAAAAACAATGCTTAAATCCGAAGGGAATTTGAATTTGAAAAAAACAACTCGAAATGACCAAAAAAAAAAGCTTAATTCCAAAGGGAATTTGTAATTAACAAAAACAGTTCAAAAAGACCAAAAACAATGCTCAATTCTCAAGGGAATTCGAATTTAAGAAAAACAGCTCAAAATGACCAAAAACAATGCTTAATTCCCAAGGGAATTCGAATTTGACAAAAACAGCTCAAAATGACCAAAAACAATGCTTAATTCCCAAGGGAATTCGAATTTGACAAACACAGCTCAAAATGACCAAAAACAATGCTTAATTCCAAAGGGAATTCGCAATTAACAAAAACAGCTCAAAATGACCAAAAACAATGCTTAATTCTCAAGGGAATTCGAATTTGACAAAAACAATTCAAAATGACCAAATACATTGCTTAATTCCCAAGGGAATTCGAGTTTGATAAAAACAGCTCAAAATGACCAAAAACAATGCTTAAATCCCAAGAGACTTCGAATTTGAAAAAAAACAGCTCATAATGACCAAAAACAATGCTTAATTCCAAAGGAAATTCGAATTTGATAAAAACAGCTCAAAATAACCAAAAACAATGCTTAATTCCCAAGGGAATTCGAATTTGACAAACACAGCTCAAAATGACCAAAAACAATGCTTAATTCCAAAGGGAATTCGGAATTAACCAAAACAGCTCAAAATGACCAAAAACAATGCTTAATTCCCAATGGAATTCGACTTTGATAAAAACAGCTCAAAATGACCAAAACAATGCTTAATTCTCAAGGGAATTCGAATTTGACAAAAACAATTCTAAATGACCAAATACATTGGTTAATTCCAAAGGGAAATCGGAATTAACAAAAACAGCTCAAAATGACCAAAAACATTGCTTAAGTTCTAAGGGAATTCGAATTTGACAACAACAGCTCAAAATGACCAAAAACAATGCTTAAATCCCAAGGGGATTCGAATTTGATAAAAACAGCTCAAAATGACCAAAAACGATGCTTAAATCCGAAGGGAATTCGAATTTGATGAAAACAACTCGAAATGACCATAAAAAATGCTTAATTCCAAAGGGAATTTGGAATTAACAAAAACAGTTCAAAAAGACCAAAAACAATGCTTAATTGCCAAGGAAATTCGAATATGATAAAAACAGCTCAAAATGACCAAAAACAATGTTTGATTCCCAAGGGAATTCGAATTTGACAAAAACAACTCAAAATGTCCAAATACAGTGCTCCATTTCCAAGAGAATTCGAATTTGACAAAAAAAGGTCTCAAAATGACCAAAAACAATGCTTAATTCCAAAGGGAATTCGGAATTAACAAAAACAGCTCAAAATGACCAAAAACAATGCTTAATTCCAAAGGGAATTCGAATTTGATAAAAACAATTCAAAATGACCGAATACATTGCTTAATTCCCAAGGGAATTCGAATTTGATAAAAACAGCTCAAAATGACCAAAAACAATGCTTAAATCCCAAAAGACTTCGAATTTGACAAAAACAGCTCATAATGACCAAAAACAATGCTCAATTCCCAAGGGAATTCGAATTTGAAAAAAACAGCTCAAAATGACCAAATACAATGCTTAATTCACAAGGGAATTCGAATTTGATAAAAACAGCTCAAAATGACAAAAAACATTGCTTAATTCCCAAGGGAAATCGAATTTGACAAAAACAACTCAAAATGACCAAACACAATGCTTAATTCCCAAGGAAATTCGGAATTAACAAAAACAGCTCAAAGTGACCAAAAACAATGCTTAATTCCCAATGGAATTCGAATTTGATAAAAACAGCTCAAAATGACCAAAAACAATGCTTAATTCTCAAGAGAATTCGAATTTGACAAAAACAATTCAAAATGACCAAATACATTGCTTAATTCCAAAGGGAAATCGGAATTAACAAAAACAGCTCAAAATGACCAAAAACAATGCTTAAGTCCTAAGGGAATTCGAATTTGACAACAACAGCTCAAAATGACCAAAAACAATGCTTAAATCCCAAGGGAATTCGAATTTGATAAAAACAGCTCAAAATGACCAAAAACAATGCTTAAATCCGAAGGGAATTTGAATTTGAAAAAAACAACTCGAAATGACCAAAAAAAAAAAGCTTAATTCCAAAGGGAATTTGTAATTAACAAAAACAGTTCAAAAAGACCAAAAACAATGCTTAATTGCCAAGGAAATTCGAATTTGATAAAAACAGCTCAAAATGACCAAAAACATTGTTTAATTCCCAAGGGAATTCGAATTTGACAAAAACAACTTAAAATGACCAAATACAATGCTTAATTCCCAAGAGAATTCGAATTTGACAAAAACAGCTCAAAATGACCAAAAACAATGCTTAATTCCAAAGGGAATTCGGAATTAACAAAATCAGCTCAAAAAGACCAAAAATAATGCTTAATTCCCAAGGAAATTCGAATTTGATAAAAACAGCTCAAAATGACCAAAAACAATGCTGAATTCCCAAGGAAATTCGAATTTGACAAAAACAGCTCATAATGACCAAAAACAATGCTCAATTCCCAAGGGAATTCGAATTTAACAAAAACAGCTCAAAATGACCAAAAACAATGCTTAATTCCCAAGGGAATTTGAATTTGATAAAAACAGCTTAAAATGACCAAAAACATTGCTTAATTCCCAAAAGAATTCGAATTTGACAAAAACAGCTCAAAATGACCAAAAACAATGCTTAATTCCAAAGGGAATTCGGAATTAACAAAAACAGCTCAAAATGACCAAAAACAATGCTGAATTCCCAAGGGAATTCGAATTTGACAAAAACAGCTCATAATGACCAAAAACAATGCTCAATTCCCAAGGGAATTCTAATTTAACAAAAACAGTTCAAAATGACCAAAAACAATGCTTAATTCCCAAGGGAATTCGAATTTGACAAAAACAGCTCAAAATGACCAAATACAATGCTTAATTCACAAGGGAATTCGAATGTGATAAAAACAGCTCAAAATGACAAAAAACATTGCTTAATTCCCAAGGGAAATCGAAATTGACAAAAACAACTCAAAATGACCAAATACAATGTTTAATTCCCAAGGGAATTCGGAATTAACAAAACTGCTCAAAATGACCAAAAACAATGCTTAATTCCAAAGGAAATTCGAATTTGATAAAAACAGCTCAAAATAACCAAAAACAATGCTTAATTCCCAAGGGAATTCGAATTTGACAAACACAGCTCAAAATGACCAAAAACAATGCTTAATTCCAAAGGGAATTCGGAATTAACAAAAACAGCTCAAAATGACCAAAAACAATGCTTAATTCCCAATGGAATTCGAATTTGATAAAAACAGCTCAAAATGACCAAAAACAATGCTTAATTCTCAAGGGAATTCGAATTTGACAAAAACAATTCAAAATGACCAAATACATTGCTTAATTCCAAAGGGAAATCGGAATTAACAAAAACAGCTCAAAATGACCAAAAACATTGCTTAAGTCCTAAGGGAATTCGAATTTGACAACAACAGCTCAAAATGACCAAAAACAATGCTTAAATCCCAAGGAGATTCGAATTTGATAAAAACAGCTCAAAATGACCAAAAACAATGCTTAAATCCGAAGGGAATCCGAATTTGATGAAAACAACTCGAAATGACCAAAAAAAATGCTTAATTCCAAAGGGAATTTGGAATTAACAAAAACAGTTCAAAAAGACCAAAAACAATGCTTAATTGCCAAGGAAATTCGAATTTGATAAAAACAGCTCAAAATGACCAAAAACAATGTTTGATTCCCAAGGGAATTCGAATTTGACAAAAACAACTCAAAATGTCCAAATACAATGCTTAATTCCCAAGAGAATTCGAATTTGACAAAAAAAGGTCTCAAAATGACCAAAAACAATGCTTAATTCCAAAGGGAATTCGGAATTAACAAAAACAGCTCAAAATGACCAAAAACAATGCTGAATTCCTAAGGGGATTCGAATTTGACAAAAACAGCTCATAATGACCAAAAACAATGCTGAATTCCCAAGGGAATTCGAATTTAACAAAAACAGCTCAAAATGACCAAAAACAATGCTTAATTCCCAAGGGAAATTGAATTTGACAAAAACAGCTCAAAATGACCAAAAACAATGCTCAATTCTCAAGGGAATTCGAATTTAAGAAAAACAGCTCAAAATGACCAAAAACAATGCTTAATTCTCAAGGGAATTCGAATTTGACAAAAACAATTCAAAATGACCAAATACATTGCTTAATTCCAAAGGGAAATCGGAATTAACAAAAACAGCTCAAAATGACCAAAAACAATGCTTAAGTCCTAAGGGAATTCGAATTTGACAACAACAGCTCAAAATGACCAAAAACAATGCTTAAATCCCAAGGGAATTCGAATTTGATAAAAACAGCTCAAAATGACCAAAAACAATGCTTAATTCCCAAGGGAATTCGAATTTGACAAAAACAGCTCAAAATGACCAAAAACAATGCTTAATTCCAAAGGGAATTCGCAATTAACAAAAACAGCTCAAAATGACCAAAAACAATGCTTAATTCCAAAGGGACTTCGCAATTAACAAAAACAGCTCAAAATGACCAAAAACAATGCTTCATTCTCAAGGGAATTCGAATTTGACAAAAACAATTCAAAATGACCGAATACATTGCTTAATTCCCAAGGGAATTCGAATTTGATAAAAACAGCTCAAAATGACCAAAAACAATGCTTAAATCCCAAAAGACTTCGAATTTGACAAAAACAGCTCATAATGACCAAAAACAATGCTCAATTCCCAAGGGAATTCGAATTTGAAAAAAACAGCTCAAAATGACCAAATACAATGCTTAATTCACAAGGGAATTCGAATTTGATAAAAACAGCTCAAAATGACAAAAAACATTGCTTAATTCCCAAGGGAAATCGAATTTGACAAAAACAACTCAAAATGACCAAACACAATGCTTAATTCCCAAGGAAATTCGGAATTAACAAAAACAGCTCAAAGTGACCAAAAACAATGTTTGATTCCCAAGGGAATTCGAATTTGACAAAAACAACTCAAAATGTCCAAATACAATGCTTAATTCCCAAGAGAATTCGAATTTGACAAAAAAAGGTCTCAAAATGACCAAAAACAATGCTTAATTCCAAAGGGAATTCGGAATTAACAAAAACAGCTCAAAATGACCAAAAACAATGCTGAATTCCTAAGGGAATTCGAATTTGACAAAAACAGCTCATAATGACCAAAAACAATGCTGAATTCCCAAGGGAATTCGAATTTAACAAAAACAGCTCAAAATGACCAAAAACAATGCTTAATTCCCAAGGGAAATTGAATTTGACAAAAACAGCTCAAAATGACAAAAAACATTGCTTAATTCCCAAGGGAAATCGAATTTGACAAAAACAACTCAAAATGACCAAACACAATGCTTAATTCCCAAGGAAATTCGGAATTAACAAAAACAGCTCAAAGTGACCAAAAACAATGTTTGATTCCCAAGGGAATTCGAATTTGACAAAAACAACTCAAAATGTCCAAATACAATGCTTAATTCCCAAGAGAATTCGAATTTGACAAAAAAAGGTCTCAAAATGACCAAAAACAATGCTTAATTCCAAAGGGAATTCGGAATTAACAAAAACAGCTCAAAATGACCAAAAACAATGCTGAATTCCTAAGGGAATTCGAATTTGACAAAAACAGCTCATAATGACCAAAAACAATGCTGAATTCCCAAGGGAATTCGAATTTAACAAAAACAGCTCAAAATGACCAAAAACAATGCTTAATTCCCAAGGGAAATTGAATTTGACAAAAACAGCTCAAAATGACCAAAAACAATGCTCAATTCTCAAGGGAATTCGAATTTAAGAAAAACAGCTCAAAATGACCAAAAACAATGCTTAATTCCCAAGGGAATTCGAATTTGACAAAAACAGCTCAAAATGACCAAAAACAATGCTTAATTCTCAAGGGAATTCGAATTTGACAAAAACAATTCAAAATGACCAAATACATTGCTTAATTCCAAAGGGAAATCGGAATTAACAAAAACAGCTCAAAATGACCAAAAACAATGCTTAAGTCCTAAGGGAATTCGAATTTGACAACAACAGCTCAAAATGACCAAAAACAATGCTTAAATCCCAAGGGAATTCGAATTTGATAAAAACAGCTCAAAATGACCAAAAACAATGCTTAATTCCCAAGGGAATTCGAATTTGACAAAAACAGCTCAAAATGACCAAAAACAATGTTTAATTCCAAAGGGAATTCGCAATTAACAAAAACAGCTCAAAATGACCAAAAACAATGCTTAATTCCAAAGGGAATTCGCAATTAACAAAAACAGCTCAAAATGACCAAAAACAATGCTTAATTCTCAAGGGAATTCGAATTTGACAAAAACAATTCAAAATGACCGAATACATTGCTTAATTCCCAAGGGAATTCGAATTTGATAAAAACAGCTCAAAATGACCAAAAACAATGCTTAAATCCCAAAAGACTTCGAATTTGACAAAAACAGCTCATAATGACCAAAAACAATGCTCAATTCCCAAGGGAATTCGAATTTGAAAAAAACAGCTCAAAATGACCAAATACAATGCTTAATTCACAAGGGAATTCGAATTTGATAAAAACAGCTCAAAATGACAAAAAACATTGCTTAATTCCCAAGGGAAATCGAATTTGACAAAAACAACTCAAAATGACCAAACACAATGCTTAATTCCCAAGGAAATTCGGAATTAACAAAAACAGCTCAAAGTGACCAAAAACAATGCTTAATTCCCAATGGAATTCGAATTTGATAAAAACAGCTCAAAATGACCAAAAACAATGCTTAATTCTCAAGGGAATTCGAATTTGACAAAAACAATTCAAAATGACCAAATACATTGCTTAATTCCAAAGGGAAATCGGAATTAACAAAAACAGCTCAAAATGACCAAAAACAATGCTTAAGTCCTAAGGGAATTCGAATTTGACAACAACAGCTCAAAATGACCAAAAACAATGCTTAAATCCCAAGGGAATTCGAATTTGATAAAAACAGCTCAAAATGACCAAAAACAATGCTCAATTCCCAAGGGAATTCGAATTTGAAAAAAACAGCTCAAAATGACCAAATACAATGCTTAATTCACAAGGGAATTCGAATTTGATAAAAACAGCTCAAAATGACAAAAAAACATTGCTTAATTCCCAAGGGAAATCGAATTTGACAAAAACAACTCAAAATGACCAAACACAATGCTTAATTCCCAAGGAAATTCGGAATTAACAAAAACAGCTCAAAGTGACCAAAAACAATGTTTGATTCCCAAGGGAATTCGAATTTGACAAAAACAACTCAAAATGTCCAAATACAATGCTTAATTCCCAAGAGAATTCGAATTTGACAAAAAAAGGTCTCAAAATGACCAAAAACAATGCTTAATTCCAAAGGGAATTCGGAATTAACAAAAACAGCTCAAAATGACCAAAAACAATGCTGAATTCCTAAGGGAATTCGAATTTGACAAAAACAGCTCATAATGACCAAAAACAATGCTGAATTCCCAAGGGAATTCGAATTTAACAAAAACAGCTCAAAATGACCAAAAACAATGCTTAATTCCCAAGGGAAATTGAATTTGACAAAAACAGCTCAAAATGACCAAAAACAATGCTCAATTCTCAAGGGAATTCGAATTTAAGAAAAACAGCTCAAAATGACCAAAAACAATGCTTAATTCCCAAGGGAATTCGAATTTGACAAAAACAGCTCAAAATGACCAAAAACAATGCTTAAATCCCAAGGGAATTCGAATTTGATAAAAACAGCTCAAAATGACCAAAAACAATGCTTAATTCCCAAGGGAATTCGAATTTGACAAAAACAGCTCAAAATGACCAAAAACAATGTTTAATTCCAAAGGGAATTCGCAATTAACAAAAACAGCTCAAAATGACCAAAAACAATGCTTAATTCCAAAGGGAATTCGCAATTAACAAAAACAGCTCAAAATGACCAAAAACAATGCTTAATTCTCAAGGGAATTCGAATTTGACAAAAACAATTCAAAATGACCGAATACATTGCTTAATTCCCAAGGGAATTCGAATTTGATAAAAACAGCTCAAAATGACCAAAAACAATGCTTAAATCCCAAAAGACTTCGAATTTGACAAAAACAGCTCATAATGACCAAAAACAATGCTCAATTCCCAAGGGAATTCGAATTTGAAAAAAACAGCTCAAAATGACCAAATACATTGCTTAATTCCCAAGGGAATTCGAATTTGATAAAAACAGCTCAAAATGACCAAAAACAATGCTTAAATCCCAAAAGACTTCGAATTTGACAAAAACAGCTCATAATGACCAAAAACAATGCTCAATTCCCAAGGGAATTCGAATTTGAAAAAAACAGCTCAAAATGACCAAATACAATGCTTAATTCACAAGGGAATTCGAATTTGATAAAAACAGCTCAAAATGACAAAAAACATTGCTTAATTCCCAATGGAATTCGAATTTGATAAAAACAGCTCAAAATGACCAAAAACAATGCTTAATTCTCAAGGGAATTCGAATTTGACAAAAACAATTCAAAATGACCAAATACATTGCTTAATTCCAAAGGGAAATCGGAATTAACAAAAACAGCTCAAAATGACCAAAAACAATGCTTAAGTCCTAAGGGAATTCGAATTTGACAACAACAGCTCAAAATGACCAAAAACAATGCTTAAATCCCAAGGGAATTCGAATTTGATAAAAACAGCTCAAAATGACCAAAAACAATGCTTAAATCCGAAGGGAATTTGAATTTGAAAAAAACAACTCGAAATGACCAAAAAAAAAAAGCTTAATTCCAAAGGGAATTTGTAATTAACAAAAACAGTTCAAAAAGACCAAAAACAATGCTCAATTCCCAAGGGAATTCGAATTTAAGAAAAACAGCTCAAAATGACCAAAAACAATGCTTAATTCCCAAGGGAATTCGAATTTGACAAAAACAGCTCAAAATGACCAAAAACAATGCTTAATTCCCAAGGGAATTCGAATTTGACAAACACAGCTCAAAATGACCAAAAACAATGCTTAATTCCAAAGGGAATTCGCAATTAACAAAAACAGCTCAAAATGACCAAAAACAATGCTTAATTCTCAAGGGAATTCGAATTTGACAAAAACAATTCAAAATGACCAAATACATTGCTTAATTCCCAAGGGAATTCGAGTTTGATAAAAACAGCTCAAAATGACCAAAAACAATGCTTAAATCCCAAGAGACTTCGAATTTGAAAAAAAACAGCTCATAATGACCAAAAACAATGCTTAATTCCAAATGAAATTCGAATTTGATAAAAACAGCTCAAAATAACCAAAAACAATGCTTAATTCCCAAGGGAATTCGAATTTGACAAACACAGCTCAAAATGACCAAAAACAATGCTTAATTCCAAAGGGAATTCGGAATTAACAAAAACAGCTCAAAATGACCAAAAACAATGCTTAATTCCCAATGGAATTCGACTTTGATAAAAACAGCTCAAAATGACCAAAACAATGCTTAATTCTCAAGGGAATTCGAATTTGACAAAAACAATTCTAAATGACCAAATACATTGGTTAATTCCAAAGGGAAATCGGAATTAACAAAAACAGCTCAAAATGACCAAAAACATTGCTTAAGTCCTAAGGGAATTCGAATTTGACAACAACAGCTCAAAATGACCAAAAACAATGCTTAAATCCCAAGGGGATTCGAATTTGATAAAAACAGCTCAAAATGACTAAAAACGATGCTTAAATCCGAAGGGAATTCGAATTTGATGAAAACAACTCGAAATGACCATAAAAAATGCTTAATTCCAAAGGGAATTTGGAATTAACAAAAACAGTTCAAAAAGACCAAAAACAATGCTTAATTGCCAAGGAAATTCGAATATGATAAAAACAGCTCAAAATGACCAAAAACAATGTTTGATTCCCAAAGGAATTCGAATTTGACAAAAACAACTCAAAATGTCCAAATACAATGCTCCATTCCCAAGAGAATTCGAATTTGACAAAAAAAGGTCTCAAAATGACCAAAAACAATGCTTAATTCCAAAGGGAATTCGGAATTAACAAAAACAGCTCAAAATGACCAAAAACAATGCTTAATTCCAAAGGGAATTCGAATTTGATAAAAACAATTCAAAATGACCGAATACATTGCTTAATTCCCAAGGGAATTCGAATTTGATAAAAACAGCTCAAAATGACCAAAAACAATGCTTAAATCCCAAAAGACTTCGAATTTGACAAAAAAAACTCATAATGACCAAAAACAATGCTCAATTCCCAAGGGAATTCGAATTTGAAAAAAACAGCTCAAAATGACCAAATACAATGCTTAATTCACAAGGGAATTCGAATTTGATAAAAACAGCTCAAAATGACAAAAAACATTGCTTAATTCCCAAGGGAAATCGAATTTGACAAAAACAACTCAAAATGACCAAACACAATGCTTAATTCCCAAGGAAATTCGGAATTAACAAAAACAGCTCAAAGTGACCAAAAACAATGCTTAATTCCCAATGGAATTCGAATTTGATAAAAACAGCTCAAAATGACCAAAAACAATGCTTAATTCTCAAGAGAATTCGAATTTGACAAAAACAATTCAAAATGACCAAATACATTGCTTAATTCCAAAGGGAAATCGGAATTAACAAAAACAGCTCAAAATGACCAAAAACAATGCTTAAGTCCTAAGGGAATTCGAATTTGACAACAACAGCTCAAAATGACCAAAAACAATGCTTAAATCCCAAGGGAATTCGAATTTGATAAAAACAGCTCAAAATGACCAAAAACAATGCTTAAATCCGAAGGGAATTTGAATTTGAAAAAAACAACTCGAAATGACCAAAAAAAAAAAGCTTAATTCCAAAGGGAATTTGTAATTAACAAAAACAGTTCAAAAAGACCAACAACAATGCTTAATTGCCAAGGAAATTCGAATTTGATAAAAACAGCTCAAAATGACCAAAAACAATGTTTAATTCCCAAGGGAATTCGAATTTGACAAAAACAACTTAAAATGACCAAATACAATGCTTAATTCCCAAGAGAATTCGAATTTGACAAAAACAGCTCAAAATGACCAAAAACAATGCTTAATTCCAAAGGGAATTCGGAATTAACAAAATCAGCTCAAAAAGACCAAAAATAATGCTTAATTCCCAAGGAAATTCGAATTTGATAAAAACAGCTCAAAATGACCAAAAACAATGCTGAATTCCCAAGGAAATTCGAATTTGACAAAAACAGCTCATAATGACCAAAAACAATGCTCAATTCCCAAGGGAATTCGAATTTAACAAAAACAGCTCAGAATGACCAAAAACAATGCTTAATTCCCAAGGGAATTTGAATTTGATAAAAACAGCTTAAAATGACCAAAAACATTGCTTAATTCCCAAAAGAATTCGAATTTGACAAAAACAGCTCAAAATGACCAAAAACAATGCTTAATTCCAAAGGGAATTCGGAATTAACAAAAACAGCTCAAAATGACCAAAAACAATGCTGAATTCCCAAGGGAATTCGAATTTGACAAAAACAGCTCATAATGACCAAAAACAATGCTCAATTCCCAAGGGAATTCTAATTTAACAAAAACAGTTCAAAATGACCAAAAACAATGCTTAATTCCCAAGGGAATTCGAATTTGACAAAAACAGCTCAAAATGACCAAATACAATGCTTAATTCACAAGGGAATTCGAATGTGATAAAAACAGCTCAAAATGACAAAAAACATTGCTTAATTCCCAAGGGAAATCGAAATTGACAAAAACAACTCAAAATGACCAAATACAATGTTTAATTCCCAAGGGAATTCGGAATTAACAAAACTGCTCAAAATGACCAAAAACAATGCTTAATTCCAAAGGAAATTCGAATTTGATAAAAACAGCTCAAAATAACCAAAAACAATGCTTAATTCCCAAGGGAATTCGAATTTGACAAACACAGCTCAAAATGACCAAAAACAATGCTTAATTCCAAAGGGAATTCGGAATTAACAAAAACAGCTCAAAATGACCAAAAACAATGCTTAATTCCCAATGGAATTCGAATTTGATAAAAACAGCTCAAAATGACCAAAAACAATGCTTAATTCTCAAGGGAATTCGAATTTGACAAAAACAATTCAAAATGACCAAATACATTGCTTAATTCCAAAGGGAAATCGGAATTAACAAAAACAGCTCAAAATGACCAAAAACATTGCTTAAGTCCTAAGGGAATTCGAATTTGACAACAACAGCTCAAAATGACCAAAAACAATGCTTAAATCCCAAGGAGATTCGAATTTGATAAAAACAGCTCAAAATGACCAAAAACAATGCTTAAATCCGAAGGGAATCCGAATTTGATGAAAACAACTCGAAATGACCAAAAAAAATGCTTAATTCCAAAGGGAATTTGGAATTAACAAAAACAGTTCAAAAAGACCAAAAACAATGCTTAATTGCCAAGGAAATTCGAATTTGATAAAAACAGCTCAAAATGACCATAAACAATGTTTGATTCCCAAGGGAATTCGAATTTGACAAAAACAACTCAAAATGTCCAAATACAATGCTTAATTCCCAAGAGAATTCGAATTTGACAAAAAAAGGTCTCAAAATGACCAAAAACAATGCTTAATTCCAAAGGGAATTCGGAATTAACAAAAACAGCTCAAAATGACCAAAAACAATGCTGAATTCCTAAGGGGATTCGAATTTGACAAAAACAGCTCATAATGACCAAAAACAATGCTGAATTCCCAAGGGAATTCGAATTTAACAAAAACAGCTCAAAATGACCAAAAACAATGCTTAATTCCCAAGGGAAATTGAATTTGACAAAAACAGCTCAAAATGACCAAAAACAATGCTCAATTCTCAAGGGAATTCGAATTTAAGAAAAACAGCTCAAAATGACCAAAAACAATGCTTAATTCTCAAGGGAATTCGAATTTGACAAAAACAATTCAAAATGACCAAATACATTGCTTAATTCCAAAGGGAAATCGGAATTAACAAAAACAGCTCAAAATGACCAAAAACAATGCTTAAGTCCTAAGGGAATTCGAATTTGACAACAACAGCTCAAAATGACCAAAAACAATGCTTAAATCCCAAGGGAATTCGAATTTGATAAAAACAGCTCAAAATGACCAAAAACAATGCTTAATTCCCAAGGGAATTCGAATTTGACAAAAACAGCTCAAAATGACCAAAAACAATGCTTAATTCCAAAGGGAATTCGCAATTAACAAAAACAGCTCAAAATGACCAAAAACAATGCTTAATTCCAAAGGGAATTCGCAATTAACAAAAACAGCTCAAAATGACCAAAAACAATGCTTAATTCTCAAGGGAATTCGAATTTGACAAAAACAATTCAAAATGACCGAATACATTGCTTAATTCCCAAGGGAATTCGAATTTGATAAAAACAGCTCAAAATGACCAAAAACAATGCTTAAATCCCAAAAGACTTCGAATTTGACAAAAACAGCTCATAATGACCAAAAACAATGCTCAATTCCCAAGGGAATTCGAATTTGAAAAAAACAGCTCAAAATGACCAAATACAATGCTTAATTCACAAGGGAATTCGAATTTGATAAAAACAGCTCAAAATGACAAAAAACATTGCTTAATTCCCAAGGGAAATCGAATTTGACAAAAACAACTCAAAATGACCAAACACAATGCTTAATTCCCAAGGAAATTCGGAATTAACAAAAACAGCTCAAAGTGACCAAAAACAATGTTTGATTCCCAAGGGAATTCGAATTTGACAAAAACAACTCAAAATGTCCAAATACAATGCTTAATTCCCAAGAGAATTCGAATTTGACAAAAAAAGGTCTCAAAATGACCAAAAACAATGCTTAATTCCAAAGGGAATTCGGAATTAACAAAAACAGCTCAAAATGACCAAAAACAATGCTGAATTCCTAAGGGAATTCGAATTTGACAAAAACAGCTCATAATGACCAAAAACAATGCTGAATTCCCAAGGGAATTCGAATTTAACAAAAACAGCTCAAAATGACCAAAAACAATGCTTAATTCCCAAGGGAAATTGAATTTGACAAAAACAGCTCAAAATGACCAAAAACAATGCTCAATTCTCAAGGGAATTCGAATTTAAGAAAAACAGCTCAAAATGACCAAAAACAATGCTTAATTCCCAAGGGAATTCGAATTTGACAAAAACAGCTCAAAATGACCAAAAACAATGCTTAATTCTCAAGGGAATTCGAATTTGACAAAAACAATTCAAAATGACCAAATACATTGCTTAATTCCAAAGGGAAATCGGAATTAACAAAAACAGCTCAAAATGACCAAAAACAATGCTTAAGTCCTAAGGGAATTCGAATTTGACAACAACAGCTCAAAATGACCAAAAACAATGCTTAAATCCCAAGGGAATTCGAATTTGATAAAAACAGCTCAAAATGACCAAAAACAATGCTTAATTCCCAAGGGAATTCGAATTTGACAAAAACAGCTCAAAATGACCAAAAACAATGTTTAATTCCAAAGGGAATTCGCAATTAACAAAAACAGCTCAAAATGACCAAAAACAATGCTTAATTCCCAAGGGAAATTGAATTTGACAAAAACAGCTCAAAATGACCAAAAACAATGCTCAATTCTCAAGGGAATTCGAATTTAAGAAAAACAGCTCAAAATGACCAAAAACAATGCTTAATTCTCAAGGGAATTCGAATTTGACAAAAACAATTCAAAATGACCAAATACATTGCTTAATTCCAAAGGGAATTCGGAATTAACAAAAACAGCTCAAAATGACCAAAAACAATGCTTAAGTCCTAAGGGAATTCGAATTTGACAACAACAGCTCAAAATGACCAAAAACAATGCTTAAATCCCAAGGGAATTCGAATTTGATAAAAACAGCTCAAAATGACCAAAAACAATGCTTAATTCCCAAGGGAATTCGAATTTGACAAAAACAGCTCAAAATGACCAAAAACAATGCTTAATTCCAAAGGGAATTCGCAATTAACAAAAACAGCTCAAAATGACCAAAAACAATGCTTAATTCCAAAGGGAATTCGCAATTAACAAAAACAGCTCAAAATGACCAAAAACAATGCTTAATTCTCAAGGGAATTCGAATTTGACAAAAACAATTCAAAATGACCGAATACATTGCTTAATTCCCAAGGGAATTCGAATTTGATAAAAACAGCTCAAAATGACCAAAAACAATGCTTAAATCCCAAAAGACTTCGAATTTGACAAAAACAGCTCATAATGACCAAAAACAATGCTCAATTCCCAAGGGAATTCGAATTTGAAAAAAACAGCTCAAAATGACCAAATACAATGCTTAATTCACAAGGGAATTCGAATTTGATAAAAACAGCTCAAAATGACAAAAAACATTGCTTAATTCCCAAGGGAAATCGAATTTGACAAAAACAACTCAAAATGACCAAACACAATGCTTAATTCCCAAGGAAATTCGGAATTAACAAAAACAGCTCAAAGTGACCAAAAACAATGTTTGATTCCCAAGGGAATTCGAATTTGACAAAAACAACTCAAAATGTCCAAATACAATGCTTAATTCCCAAGAGAATTCGAATTTGACAAAAAAAGGTCTCAAAATGACCAAAAACAATGCTTAATTCCAAAGGGAATTCGGAATTAACAAAAACAGCTCAAAATGACCAAAAACAATGCTGAATTCCTAAGGGAATTCGAATTTGACAAAAACAGCTCATAATGACCAAAAACAATGCTGAATTCCCAAGGGAATTCGAATTTAACAAAAACAGCTCAAAATGACCAAAAACAATGCTTAATTCCCAAGGGAAATTGAATTTGACAAAAACAGCTCAAAATGACCAAAAACAATGCTCAATTCTCAAGGGAATTCGAATTTAAGAAAAACAGCTCAAAATGACCAAAAACAATGCTTAATTCCCAAGGGAATTCGAATTTGACAAAAACAGCTCAAAATGACCAAAAACAATGCTTAATTCTCAAGGGAATTCGAATTTGACAAAAACAATTCAAAATGACCAAATACATTGCTTAATTCCAAAGGGAAATCGGAATTAACAAAAACAGCTCAAAATGACCAAAAACAATGCTTAAGTCCTAAGGGAATTCGAATTTGACAACAACAGCTCAAAATGACCAAAAACAATGCTTAAATCCCAAGGGAATTCGAATTTGATAAAAACAGCTCAAAATGACCAAAAACAATGCTTAATTCCCAAGGGAATTCGAATTTGACAAAAACAGCTCAAAATGACCAAAAACAATGTTTAATTCCAAAGGGAATTCGCAATTAACAAAAACAGCTCAAAATGACCAAAAACAATGCTTAATTCCAAAGGGAATTCGCAATTAACAAAAACAGCTCAAAATGACCAAAAACAATGCTTAATTCTCAAGGGAATTCGAATTTGACAAAAACAATTCAAAATGACCGAATACATTGCTTAATTCCCAAGGGAATTCGAATTTGATAAAAACAGCTCAAAATGACCAAAAACAATGCTTAAATCCCAAAAGACTTCGAATTTGACAAAAACAGCTCATAATGACCAAAAACAATGCTCAATTCCCAAGGGAATTCGAATTTGAAAAAAACAGCTCAAAATGACCAAATACAATGCTTAATTCACAAGGGAATTCGAATTTGATAAAAACAGCTCAAAATGACAAAAAACATTGCTTAATTCCCAAGGGAAATCGAATTTGACAAAAACAACTCAAAATGACCAAACACAATGCTTAATTCCCAAGGAAATTCGGAATTAACAAAAACAGCTCAAAGTGACCAAAAACAATGCTTAATTCCCAATGGAATTCGAATTTGATAAAAACAGCTCAAAATGACCAAAAACAATGCTTAATTCTCAAGGGAATTCGAATTTGACAAAAACAATTCAAAATGACCAAATACATTGCTTAATTCCAAAGGGAAATCGGAATTAACAAAAACAGCTCAAAATGACCAAAAACAATGCTTAAGTCCTAAGGGAATTCGAATTTGACAACAACAGCTCAAAATGACCAAAAACAATGCTTAAATCCCAAGGGAATTCGAATTTGATAAAAACAGCTCAAAATGACCAAAAACAATGCTTAAATCCGAAGGGAATTTGAATTTGAAAAAAACAACTCTAAATGACCAAAAAAAAAAAGCTTAATTCCAAAGGGAATTTGTAATTAACAAAAACAGTTCAAAAAGACCAAAAACAATGCTTAATTCCCAAGGGAATTCGGAATTAACAAAAACAGCTCAAAATGACCAAAAACAATGCTTAATTCCCAAGGGAATTCGAATTTGACAAAAACAGCTCAAAATGACCAAAAACAATGCTTAATTCCCAAGGGAATTCGAATTTGACAAACACAGCTCAAAATGACCAAAAACAATGCTTAATTCCAAAGGGAATTCGCAATTAACAAAAACAGCTCAAAATGACCAAAAACAATGCTTAATTCTCAAGGGAATTCGAATTTGACAAAAACAATTCAAAATGACCAAATACATTGCTTAATTCCCAAGGGAATTCGAGTTTGATAAAAACAGCTCAAAATGACCAAAAACAATGCTTAAATCCCAAGAGACTTCGAATTTGAAAAAAAACAGCTCATAATGACCAAAAAGAATGCTTAATTCCAAAGGAAATTCGAATTTGATAAAAACAGCTCAAAATAACCAAAAACAATGCTTAATTCCCAAGGGAATTCGAATTTGACAAACACAGCTCAAAATGACCAAAAACAATGCTTAATTCCAAAGGGAATTCGGAATTAACAAAAACAGCTCAAAATGACCAAAAACAATGCTTAATTCCCAATGGAATTCGACTTTGATAAAAACAGCTCAAAATGACCAAAACAATGCTTAATTCTCAAGGGAATTCGAATTTGACAAAAACAATTCTAAATGACCAAATACATTGCTTAATTCCAAAGGGAAATCGGAATTAACAAAAACAGCTCAAAATGACCAAAAACATTGCTTAAGTCCTAAGGGAATTCGAATTTGACAACAACAGCTCAAAATGACCAAAAACAATGCTTAAATCCCAAGGGGATTCGAATTTGATAAAAACAGCTCAAAATGACCAAAAACGATGCTTAAATCCGAAGGGAATTCGAATTTGATGAAAACAACTCGAAATGACCATAAAAAATGCTTAATTCCAAAGGGAATTTGGAATTAACAAAAACAGTTCAAAAAGACCAAAAACAATGCTTAATTGCCAAGGAAATTCGAATTTGATAAAAACAGCTCAAAATGACCAAAAACAATGTTTGATTCCCAAGGGAATTCGAATTTGACAAAAACAACTCATAATGACCAAAAACAATGCTTAAATCCCAAGAGACTTCGAATTTGACAAAAACAGCTCATAATGACCAAAAACAATGCTCAATTCCCAAGGGAATTCGAATTTAACAAAAACAACTCAAAATGACCAAAAACAATGCTTAATTCCCAAGGGAATTCGAATTTGACAAAAACAGCTCAAAATGACCAAAACAATGCTTAATTCCAAAGGGAATTCGGAATTAACAAATACAGCTCAAAAAGACCAAAAATAATGCTTAATTCCCAAGGAAATTCGAATTTGATAAAAACAGCTCAAAATGACCAAAAACAATGCTGAATTCCCAAGGGAATTCGAATTTGACAAAAACAGCTCATAATGACCAAAAACAATGCTCAATTCCCAAGGGAAATCGAATTTAACAAAAACAGTTCAAAATGACCAAAAACAATGCTTAATTCCCAAGGGAATTCGAATTTGACAAAAACAGCTCAAAATGACCAAATACAATGCTTAATTCACAAGGGAATTCGAGTGTGATAAAAACAGCTCAAAATGACAAAAAACATTGCTTAATTCCCAAGGGAAATCGAAATTGACAAAAACAACTCAAAATGACCAAATACAATGCTTAATTCCCAAGGGAATTCGGAATTAACAAAACTGCTCAAAATGACCAAAAACAATGCTTAATTCCAAAGGAAATTCGAATTTGATAAAAACAGCTCAAAATAACCAAAAACAATGCTTAATTCCCAAGGGAATTCGAATTTGACAAACACAGCTCAAAATGACCAAAAACAATGCTTAATTCCAAAGGGAATTCGGAATTAACAAAAACAGCTCAAAATGACCAAAAACAATGCTTAATTCCCAATGGAATTCGAATTTGATAAAAACAGCTCAAAATGACCAAAAACAATGCTTAATTCTCAAGGGAATTCGAATTTGACAAAAACAATTCAAAATGACCAAATACATTGCTTAATTCCCAAGGGAATTCGAGTTTGATAAAAACAGCTCAAAATGACCAAAAACAATGCTTAAATCCCAAGAGACTTCGAATTTGAAAAAAAACAGCTCATAATGACCAAAAACAATGCTTAATTCCAAAGGAAATTCGAATTTGATAAAAACAGCTCAAAATAACCAAAAACAATGCTTAATTCCCAAGGGAATTCGAATTTGACAAACACAGCTCAAAATGACCAAAAACAATGCTTAATTCCAAAGGGAATTCGGAATTAACAAAAACAGCTCAAAATGACCAAAAACAATGCTTAATTCCCAATTGAATTCGACTTTGATAAAAACAGCTCAAAATGACCAAAACAATGCTTAATTCTCAAGGGAATTCGAATTTGACAAAAACAATTCTAAATGACCAAATACATTGCTTAATTCCAAAGGGAAATCGGAATTAACAAAAACAGCTCAAAATGACCAAAAACATTGCTTAAGTCCTAAGGGAATTCGAATTTGACAACAACAGCTCAAAATGACCAAAAACAATGCTTAAATCCCAAGGGGATTCGAATTTGATAAAAACAGCTCAAAATGACCAAAAACGATGCTTAAATCCGAAGGGAATTCGAATTTGATGAAAACAACTCGAAATGACCATAAAAAATGCTTAATTCCAAAGGGAATTTGGAATTAACAAAAACAGTTCAAAAAGACCAAAAACAATGCTTAATTGCCAAGGAAATTCGAATTTGATAAAAACAGCTCAAAATGACCAAAAACAATGTTTGATTCCCAAGGGAATTCGAATTTGACAAAAACAACTCAAAATGTCCAAATACAATGCTCAATTCCCAAGAGAATTCGAATTTGACAAAAAAAGGTCTCAAAATGACCAAAAACAATGCTTAATTCCAAAGGGAATTCGGAATTAACAAAAACAGCTCAAAATGACCAAAAACAATGCTTAAATCCCAAGAGACTTCGAATTTGACAAAAACAGCTCATAATGACCAAAAACAATGCTCAATTCCCAAGGGAATTCGAATTTAACAAAAACAACTCAAAATGACCAAAAACAATGCTTAATTCCCAAGGGAATTCGAATTTGACAAAAACAGCTCAAAATGACCAAAACAATGCTTAATTCCAAAGGGAATTCGGAATTAACAAATACAGCTCAAAAAGACCAAAAATAATGCTTAATTCCCAAGGAAATTCGAATTTGATAAAAACAGCTCAAAATTACCAAAAACAATGCTGAATTCCCAAGGGAATTCGAATTTGACAAAAACAGCTCATATTGACCAAAAACAATGCTCAATTCCCAAGGGAAATCGAATTTAACAAAAACAGTTCAAAATGACCAAAAACAATGCTTAATTCCCAAGGGAATTCGAATTTGACAAAAACAGCTCAAAATGACCAAATACAATGCTTAATTCACAAGGGAATTCGAATGTGATAAAAACAGCTCAAAATGACAAAAAACATTGCTTAATTCCCAAGGGAAATCGAAATTGACAAAAACAACTCAAAATGACCAAATACAATGCTTAATTCCCAAGGGAATTCGGAATTAACAAAACTGCTCAAAATGACCAAAAACAATGCTTAATTCCAAAGGAAATTCGAATTTGATAAAAACAGCTCAAAATAACCAAAAACAATGCTTAATTCCCAAGGGAATTCGAATTTGACAAACACAGCTCAAAATGACCAAAAACAATGCTTAATTCCAAAGGGAATTCGGAATTAACAAAAACAGCTCAAAATGACCAAAAACAATGCTTAATTCCCAATGGAATTCGAATTTGATAAAAACAGCTCAAAATGACCAAAAACAATGCTTAATTCTCAAGGGAATTCGAATTTGACAAAAACAATTCAAAATGACCAAATACATTGCTTAATTCCAAAGGGAAATCGGAATTAACAAAAACAGCTCAAAATGACCAAAAACATTGCTTAAGTCCTAAGGGAATTCGAATTTGACAACAACAGCTCAAAATGACCAAAAACAATGCTTAAATCCCAAGGGGATTCGAATTTGATAAAAACAGCTCAAAATGACCAAAAACAATGCTTAAATCCGAAGGGAATTCGAATTTGATGAAAACAACTCGAAATGACCAAAAAAAATGCTTAATTCCAAAGGGAATTTGGAATTAACAAAAACAGTTCAAAAAGACCAAAAACAATGCTTAATTGCCAAGGAAATTCGAATTTGATAAAAACAGCTCAAAATGACCAAAAACAATGTTTGATTCCCAAGGGAATTCGAATTTGACAAAAACAACTCAAAATGTCCAAATACAATGCTTAATTCCCAAGAGAATTCGAATTTGACAAAAAAGGTCTCAAAATGACCAAAAACAATGCTTAATTCCAAAGGGAATTCGGAATTAACAAAAACAGCTCAAAATGACCAAAAACAATGCTGAATTCCTAAGGGAATTCGAATTTGACAAAAACAGCTCATAATGACCAAAAACAATGCTGAATTCCCAAGGGAATTCGAATTTAACAAAAACAGCTCAAAATGACCAAAAACAATGCTTAATTCCCAAGGGAAATTGAATGTGACAAAAACAGCTCAAAATGACCAAAAACAATGCTCAATTCTCAAGGGAATTCGAATTTAAGAAAAACAGCTCAAAATGACCAAAAACAATGCTTAATTCCCAAGGGAATTCGAATTTGACAAAAACAGCTCAAAATGACCAAAAACAATGCTTAATTCTCAAGGGAATTCGAATTTGACAAAAACAATTCAAAATGACCAAATACATTGCTTAATTCCAAAGGGAATTCGAATTTGACAATAACAGCTCAAAATGACAAAAAACAATGCTTAATTCCCAAGGGAATTTGAATTTGATAAAAACAGCTTAAAATGACCAAAAACATTGCTTAATTCCCAAAAGAATTCGAATTTGACAAAAACAGCTCAAAATGACCAAAAACAATGCTTAATTCCAAAGGGAATTCGAATTTGACAAACACAGCTCAAAATGACCAAAAACAATGCTTAATTCCAAAGGGAATTCGGAATTAACAAAAACAGCTCAAAATGACCAAAAACAATGCTTAATTCCCAATGGAATTCGAATTTGATAAAAACAGCTCAAAATGACCAAAAACAATGCTTAATTCTCAAGGGAATTCGAATTTGACAAAAACAATTCAAAATGACCAAATACATTGCTTAATTCCAAAGGGAAATCGGAATTAACAAAAACAGCTCAAAATGACCAAAAACATTGCTTAAGTCCTAAGGGAATTCGAATTTGACAACAACAGCTCAAAATGACCAAAAACAATGCTTAAATCCCAAAGGGATTCGAATTTGATAAAAACAGCTCAAAATGACCAAAAACAATGCTTAAATCCGAAGGGAATTCGAATTTGATGAAAACAACTCGAAATGACCAAAAAAAATGCTTAATTCCAAATGGAATTTGGAATTAACAAAAACAGTTCAAAAAGACCAAAAACAATGCTTAATTGCCAAGGAAATTCGAATTTGATAAAAACAGCTCAAAATGACCAAAAACAATGTATGATTCCCAAGGGAATTCGAATTTGACAAAAACAACTCAAAATGTCCAAATACAATGCTTAATTCCCAAGAGAATTCGAATTTGACAAAAACAATTCAAAATGACCAAATACATTGCTTAATTCCAAAGGGAAATCGGAATTAACAAAAACAGCTCAAAATGACCAAAAACAATGCTTAAGTCCTAAGGGAATTAGAATTTGACAACAACAGCTCAAAATGACCAAATACAATGCTTAAATCCCAAGGGAATTCGAATTTGATAAAAACAGCTCAAAATGACCAAAAACAATGCTTAATTCCCAAGGGAATTCGAATTTGACAAAAACAGCTCAAAATGACCAAAAACAATGCTTAATTCCAAAGGGAATTCGCAATTAACAAAAACAGCTCAAAATGACCAAAAACAATGCTTAATTCCAAAGGGAATTCGAATTTGATAAAAACAGCTCAAAATGACCAAAAACAATGCTTAAATCCGAAGGGAATTTGAATTTGAAAAAAACAACTCGAAATGACCAAAAAAAAAAAGCTTAATTCCAAAGGGAATTTGTAATTAACAAAAACAGTTCAAAAAGACCAAAAACAATGCTTAATTGCCAAGGAAATTCGAATTTGATAAAAACAGCTCAAAATGACCAAAAACAATGCTTAATTCCAAAGGGAATTCGGAATTAACAAAAACAGCTCAAAATGACCAAAAACAATGCTGAATTCCTAAGGGAATTCGAATTTGACAAAAACAGCTCATAATGACCAAAAACAATGCTGAATTCCCAAGGGAATTCGAATTTAACAAAAACAGCTCAAAATGACCAAAAACAATGCTTAATTCCCAAGGGAAATTGAATTTGACAAAAACAGCTCAAAATGACCAAAAACAATGCTCAATTCTCAAGGGAATTCGAATTTAAGAAAAACAGCTCAAAATGACCAAAAACAATGCTTCATTCCCAAGGGAATTCGAATTTGACAAAAACAGCTCAAAATGACCAAAAACAATGCTTAATTCTCAAGGGAATTCGAGTTTGACAAAAACAATTCAAAATGACCAAATACATTGCTTAATTCCAAAGGGAAATCGGAATTAACAAAAACAGCTCAAAATGACCAAAAACAATGCTTAAGTCCTAAGGGAATTAGAATTTGACAACAACAGCTCAAAATGACCAAATACAATGCTTAAATCCCAAGGGAATTCGAATTTGATAAAAACAGCTCAAAATGACCAAAAACAATGCTTAATTCCCAAGGGAATTCGAATTTGACAAAAACAGCTCAAAATGACCAAAAACAATGCTTAATTCCAAAGGGAATTCGCAATTAACAAAAACAGCTCAAAATGACCAAAAACAATGCTTAATTCCAAAGGGAATTCGAATTTGATAAAAACAGCTCAAAATGACCAAAAACAATGCTTAAATCCGAAGGGAATTTGAATTTGAAAAAAACAACTCGAAATGACCAAAAAAAAAAAGCTTAATTCCAAAGGGAATTTGTAATTAACAAAAACAGTTCAAAAAGACCAAAAACAATGCTTAATTGCCAAGGAAATTCGAATTTGATAAAAACAGCTCAAAATGACCAAAAACAATGTTTAATTCCCAAGGGAATTCGAATTTGACAAAAACAACTTTAAATGACCAAATACAATGCTTAATTCCCAAGAGAATTCGAATTTGACAAAAACAGCTCAAAATTACCAAAAACAGTGCTTAATTCCAAAGGGAATTCGGAATTAACAAAAACAGCTCAAAATGACCGAAAACAATGCTGAATTCCTAAGGGAATTCGAATTTGACAAAAACAGCTCATAATGACCAAAAACAATGCTCAATTCCCAAGGGAAATCGAATTTAACAAAAACAGTTCAAAATGACCAAAAACAATGCTTAATTCCCAAGGGAATTCGAATTTGACAAAAACAGCTCAAAATGACCAAATACAATGCTTAATTCACAAGGGAATTCGAGTGTGATAAAAACAGCTCAAAATGACAAAAAACATTGCTTAATTCCCAAGGGAAATCGAAATTGACAAAAACAACTCAAAATGACCAAATACAATGCTTAATTCCCAAGGGAATTCGGAATTAACAAAACTGCTCAAAATGACCAAAAACAATGCTTAATTCCAAAGGAAATTCGAATTTGATAAAAACAGCTCAAAATAACCAAAAACAATGCTTAATTCCCAAGGGAATTCGAATTTGACAAACACAGCTCAAAATGACCAAAAACAATGCTTAATTCCAAAGGGAATTCGGAATTAACAAAAACAGCTCAAAATGACCAAAAACAATGCTTAATTCCCAATGGAATTCGAATTTGATAAAAACAGCTCAAAATGACCAAAAACAATGCTTAATTCTCAAGGGAATTCGAATTTGACAAAAACAATTCAAAATGACCAAATACATTGCTTAATTCCCAAGGGAATTCGAGTTTGATAAAAACAGCTCAAAATGACCAAAAACAATGCTTAAATCCCAAGAGACTTCGAATTTGAAAAAAAACAGCTCATAATGACCAAAAACAATGCTTAATTCCAAAGGAAATTCGAATTTGATAAAAACAGCTCAAAATAACCAAAAACAATGCTTAATTCCCAAGGGAATTCGAATTTGACAAACACAGCTCAAAATGACCAAAAACAATGCTTAATTCCAAAGGGAATTCGGAATTAACAAAAACAGCTCAAAATGACCAAAAACAATGCTTAATTCCCAATTGAATTCGACTTTGATAAAAACAGCTCAAAATGACCAAAACAATGCTTAATTCTCAAGGGAATTCGAATTTGACAAAAACAATTCTAAATGACCAAATACATTGCTTAATTCCAAAGGGAAATCGGAATTAACAAAAACAGCTCAAAATGACCAAAAACATTGCTTAAGTCCTAAGGGAATTCGAATTTGACAACAACAGCTCAAAATGACCAAAAACAATGCTTAAATCCCAAGGGGATTCGAATTTGATAAAAACAGCTCAAAATGACCAAAAACGATGCTTAAATCCGAAGGGAATTCGAATTTGATGAAAACAACTCGAAATGACCATAAAAAATGCTTAATTCCAAAGGGAATTTGGAATTAACAAAAACAGTTCAAAAAGACCAAAAACAATGCTTAATTGCCAAGGAAATTCGAATTTGATAAAAACAGCTCAAAATGACCAAAAACAATGTTTGATTCCCAAGGGAATTCGAATTTGACAAAAACAACTCAAAATGTCCAAATACAATGCTCAATTCCCAAGAGAATTCGAATTTGACAAAAAAAGGTCTCAAAATGACCAAAAACAATGCTTAATTCCAAAGGGAATTCGGAATTAACAAAAACAGCTCAAAATGACCAAAAACAATGCTTAAATCCCAAGAGACTTCGAATTTGACAAAAACAGCTCATAATGACCAAAAACAATGCTCAATTCCCAAGGGAATTCGAATTTAACAAAAACAACTCAAAATGACCAAAAACAATGCTTAATTCCCAAGGGAATTCGAATTTGACAAAAACAGCTCAAAATGACCAAAACAATGCTTAATTCCAAAGGGAATTCGGAATTAACAAATACAGCTCAAAAAGACCAAAAATAATGCTTAATTCCCAAGGAAATTCGAATTTGATAAAAACAGCTCAAAATGACCAAAAACAATGCTGAATTCCCAAGGGAATTCGAATTTGACAAAAACAGCTCATATTGACCAAAAACAATGCTCAATTCCCAAGGGAAATCGAATTTAACAAAAACAGTTCAAAATGACCAAAAACAATGCTTAATTCCCAAGGGAATTCGAATTTGACAAAAACAGCTCAAAATGACCAAATACAATGCTTAATTCACAAGGGAATTCGAATGTGATAAAAACAGCTCAAAATGACAAAAAACATTGCTTAATTCCCAAGGGAAATCGAAATTGACAAAAACAACTCAAAATGACCAAATACAATGCTTAATTCCCAAGGGAATTCGGAATTAACAAAACTGCTCAAAATGACCAAAAACAATGCTTAATTCCAAAGGAAATTCGAATTTGATAAAAACAGCTCAAAATGACCAAAAACAATGCTTAATTCCCAAGGGAATTCGAATTTGACAAACACAGCTCAAAATGACCAAAAACAATGCTTAATTCCAAAGGGAATTCGCAATTAACAAAAACAGCTCAAAATGACCAAAAACAATGCTTAATTCTCAAGGAAATTCGAATTTGACAAAAACAATTCAAAATGACCAAATACATTGCTTAATTCCCAAGGGAATTCGAATTTGATAAAAACAGCTCAAAATGACCAAAAACAATGCTTTAATCCAAAGAGACTTCGAATTTGACAAAAACAGCTCATAATGACCAAAAACAATGCTCAATTCCCAAGGGAATTCGAATTTAACAAAAACAACTCAAAATGACCAAAAACAATGCTTAATTCCCAAGGGAATTCGAATTTGACAAAAACAGCTCAAAATGACCAAAACAATGCTTAATTCCAAAGGGAATTCGGAATTAACAAATACAGCTCAAAAAGACCAAAAATAATGCTTAATTCCCAAGGAAATTCGAATTTGATAAAAACAGCTCAAAATGACCAAAAACAATGCTGAATTCCCAAGGGAATTCGAATTTGACAAAAACAGCTCATAATGACCAAAAACAATGCTCAATTCCCAAGGGAATTCGAATTTAACAATAACAGCTCAAAATGACCAAAAACAATGCTTAATTCCCAAGGGAATTTGAATTTGATAAAAACAGCTTAAAATGACCAAAAACATTGCTTAATTCCCAAAAGAATTCGAATTTGACAAAAACAGCTCAAAATGACCAAAAACAATGCTTAATTCCAAAGGGAATTCGAATTTGACAAAAACAGCTCATAATGACCAAAAACAATGCTGAATTCCCAAGGGAATTCGAATTTAACAAAAACAGCTCAAAATGACCAAAAACAATGCTTAATTCCCAAGGGAAATTGAATTTGACAAAAACAGCTCAAAATGACCAAAAACAATGCTCAATTCTCAAGGGAATTCGAATTTAAGAAAAACAGCTCAAAATGACCAAAAACAATGCTTAATTCCCAAGGGAATTCGAATTTGACAAAAACAGCTCAAAATGACCAAAAACAATGCTTAATTCTCAAGGGAATTCGAATTTGACAAAAACAATTCAAAATGACCAAATACATTGCTTAATTCCAAAGGGAAATCGGAATTAACAAAAACAGCTCAAAATGACCAAAAACAATGCTTAATTCCCAAGGGAAATTGAATTTGACAAAAACAACTCAAAATGACCAAAAACAATGCTCAATTCTCAAGGGAATTCGAATTTAAGAAAAACAGCTCAAAATGACCAAAAACAATGCTTAATTCCCAAGGGAATTCGAATTTGACAAAAACAGCTCAAAATGACCAAAAACAATGCTTAATTCTCAAGGGAATTCGAATTTGACAAAAACAATTCAAAATGACCAAATACATTGCTTAATTCCAAAGGGAAATCGGAATTAACAAAAACAGCTCAAAATGACCAAAAACAATGCTTAAGTCCTAAGGGAATTCGAATTTGACAACAACAGCTCAAAATGACCAAAAACAATGCTTAAATCCCAAGGGAATTCGAATTTGATAAAAACAGCTCAAAATGACCAAAAACAATGCTTAATTCCCAAGGGAATTCGAATTTGACAAAAACAGCTCAAAATGACCAAAAACAATGTTTAATTCCAAAGGGAATTCGCAATTAACAAAAACAGCTCAAAATGACCAAAAACAATGCTTAATTCCAAAGGGAATTCGCAATTAACAAAAACAGCTCAAAATGACCAAAAACAATGCTTAATTCTCAAGGCAATTCGAATTTGACAAAAACAATTCAAAATGACCGAATACATTGCTTAATTCCCAAGGGAAATCGAATTTGATAAAAACAGCTCAAAATGACCAAAAACAATGCTTAAATCCCAAAAGACTTCGAATTTGACAAAAACAGCTCATAATGACCAAAAACAATGCTCAATTCCCAAGGGAATTCGAATTTGAAAAAAACAGCTCAAAATGACCAAATACAATGCTTAATTCACAAGGGAATTCGAATTTGATAAAAACAGCTCAAAATGACAAAAAACATTGCTTAATTCCCAAGGGAAATCGAATTTGACAAAAACAACTCAAAATGACCAAACACAATGCTTAATTCCCAAGGAAATTCGGAATTAACAAAAACAGCTCAAAGTGACCAAAAACAATGCTTAATTCCCAATGGAATTCGAATTTGATAAAAACAGCTCAAAATGACCAAAAACAATGCTTAATTCTCAAGGGAATTCGAATTTGACAAAAACAATTCAAAATGACCAAATACATTGCTTAATTCCAAAGGGAAATCGGAATTAACAAAAACAGCTCAAAATGACCAAAAACAATGCTTAAGTCCTAAGGGAATTCGAATTTGACAACAACAGCTCAAAATGACCAAAAACAATGCTTAAATCCCAAGGGAATTCGAATTTGATAAAAACAGCTCAAAATGACCAAAAACAATGCTTAAATCCGAAGGGAATTTGAATTTGAAAAAAACAACTCGAAATGTACAAAAAAAAAAAGCTTAATTCCAAAGGGAATTTGTAATTAACAAAAACAGTTCAAAAAGACCAAAAACAATGCTTAATTGCCAAGGAAATTCGAATTTGATAAAAACAGCTCAAAATGACCAAAAACAATGTTTAATTCCCAAGGGAATTCGAATTTGACAAAAACAACTTAAAATGACCAAATACAATGCTTAATTCCCAAGAGAATTCGAATTTGACAAAAACAGCTCAAAATGACCAAAAACAATGCTTAATTCCAAAGGGAATTCGGAATTAACAAAATCAGCTCAAAATGACCGAAAACAATGCTGAATTCCTAAGGGAATTCGAATTTGACAAAAACAGCTCATAATGACCAAAAACAATGCTGAATTCCCAAGGGAATTCGAATTTAACAAAAACAGCTCAAAATGACCAAAAACAATGCTTAATTCCCAAGGGAAATTTAATTTGACAAAAACAGCTCAAAATGACCAAAAACAATGCTCAATTCTCAAGGGAATTCGAATTTAAGAAAAACAGCTCAAAATGACCAAAAACAATGCTTAATTCCCAAGGGAATTCGAATTTGACAAAAACAGCTCAAAATGACCAAAAACAATGCTTAATTCCCAAGGGAATTCGAATTTGACAAACACAGCTCAAAATGACCAAAAACAATGCTTAATTCCAAAGGGAATTCGCAATTAACAAAAACAGCTCAAAATGACCAAAAACAATGCTTAATTCTCAAGGGAATTCGAATTTGACAAAAACAATTCAAAATGACCAAATACATTGCTTAATTCCCAAGGGAATTCGAATTTGATAAAAACAGCTCAAAATGACCAAAAACAATGCTTAAATCCCAAGAGACTTTGAATTTGACAAAAACAGCTCATAATGACCAAAAACAATGCTTAATTCCAAAGGAAATTCGAATTTGATAAAAACAGCTCAAAATAACCAAAAACAATGCTTAATTCCCAAGGGAATTCGAATTTGACAAACACAGCTCAAAATGACCAAAAACAATGCTTAATTCCAAAGGGAATTCGGAATTAACAAAAACAGCTCAAAATGACCAAAAACAATGCTTAATTCCCAATGGAATTCGACTTTGATAAAAACAGCTCAAAATGACCAAAAACAATGCTTAATTCTCAAGGGAATTCGAATTTGACAAAAACAATTCTAAATGACCAAATACATTGCTTAATTCCAAAGGGAAATCGGAATTAACAAAAACAGCTCAAAATGACCAAAAACAATGCTCAATTCTCAAGGGAATTCGAATTTAACAAAAACAGCTCAAAATGACCAAAAACAATGCTTAATTCCCAAGGGAATTCGAATTTGACAAAAACAGCTCAAAATGACCAAAAACAATGCTTAATTCTCAAGGGAATTCGAATTTAAGAAAAACAGCTCAAAATGACCAAAAACAATGCTTAATTCCAAAGGGAATTCGAATTTGACAAACACAGCTCAAAATGACCAAAAACAATGCTTAATTCCAAAGGGAATTCGGAATTAACAAAAACAGCTCAAAATGACCAAAAACAATGCTTAATTCCCAAGGGAAATTGAATTTGACAAAAACAGCTCAAAATGACCAAAAACAATGCTCAATTCTCAAAGGAATTCGAATTTAAGAAAAACAGCTCAAAATGACCAAATACAATGCTTAATTCACAAGGGAATTCGAATTTGATAAAAACAGCTCAAAATGACAAAAAACATTGCTTAATTCCCAAGGGAAATCGAATTTGACAAAAACAACTCAAAATGACCAAAAACAATGCTCAATTCTCAAGGGAATTCGAATTTAAGAAAAACAGCTCAAAATGACCAAAAACAATGCTTCATTCCCAAGGGAATTCGAATTTGACAAAAACAGCTCAAAATGACCAAAAACAATGCTTAATTCTCAAGGGAATTCGAGTTTGACAAAAACAATTCAAAATGACCAAATACATTGCTTAATTCCAAAGGGAAATCGGAATTAACAAAAACAGCTCAAAATGACCAAAAACAATGCTTAAGTCCTAAGGGAATTAGAATTTGACAACAACAGCTCAAAATGACCAAATACAATGCTTAAATCCCAAGGGAATTCGAATTTGATAAAAACAGCTCAAAATGACCAAAAACAATGCTTAATTCCCAAGGGAATTCGAATTTGACAAAAACAGCTCAAAATGACCAAAAACAATGCTTAATTCCAAAGGGAATTCGCAATTAACAAAAACAGCTCAAAATGACCAAAAACAATGCTTAATTCCAAAGGGAATTCGAATTTGATAAAAACAGCTCAAAATGACCAAAAACAATGCTTAAATCCGAAGGGAATTTGAATTTGAAAAAAACAACTCGAAATGACCAAAAAAAAAAAGCTTAATTCCAAAGGGAATTTGTAATTAACAAAAACAGTTCAAAAAGACCAAAAACAATGCTTAATTGCCAAGGAAATTCGAATTTGATAAAAACAGCTCAAAATGACCAAAAACAATGTTTAATTCCCAAGGGAATTCGAATTTGACAAAAACAACTTTAAATGACCAAATACAATGCTTAATTCCCAAGAGAATTCGAATTTGACAAAAACAGCTCAAAATTACCAAAAACAGTGCTTAATTCCAAAGGGAATTCGGAATTAACAAAAACAGCTCAAAATGACCGAAAACAATGCTGAATTCCTAAGGGACTTCGAATTTGACAAAAACAGCTCATAATGACCAAAAACAATGCTCAATTCCCAAGGGAATTCGAATTTAACAAAAACAGCTCAAAATGACCAAAAACAATGCTTAATTCCCAAGGGAATTTGAATTTGATAAAAACAGCTTAAAATGACCAAAAACATTGCTTAATTCCCAAAAGAATTCGAATTTGACAAAAACAGCTCAAAATGACCAAAAACAATGCTTAATTCCCAAGGGAATTCGAATTTGACAAAAACAGCACAAAATGACCAAAAACAATGCTTAATTCCCAAGGGAATTCGAATTTGACAAACACAGCTCAAAATGACCAAAAACAATGCTTAATTCCAAAGGGAATTCGCAATTAACAAAAACAGCTCAAAATGACCAAAAACAATGCTTAATTCTCAAGGGAATTCGAATTTGACAAAAACAATTCATAATGACCAAATACATTGCTTAATTCCCAAGGGAATTCGAATTTGATAAAAACAGCTCAAAATGACCAAAAACAATGCTTTAATCCTAAGAGACTTCGAATTTGACAAAAACAGCTCATAATGACCAAAAACAATGCTCAATTCCCAAGGGAATTCGAATTTAACAAAAACAACTCAAAATGACCAAAAACAATGCTTAATTCCCAAGGGAATTCGAATTTGACAAAAACAGCTCAAAATGACCAAAACAATGCTTAATTCCAAAGGGAATTCGGAATTAACAAATACAGCTCAAAAAGACCAAAAATAATGCTTAATTCCCAAGGAAATTCGAATTTGATAAAAACAGCTCAAAATGACCAAAAACAATGCTGAATTCCCAAGGGAATTTGAATTTGACAAAAACAGCTCATAATGACCAAAAACAATGCTCAATTCCCAAGGGAATTCGAATTTAACAATAACAGCTCAAAATGACCAAAAACAATGCTTAATTCCCAAGGGAATTTGAATTTGATAAAAACAGCTTAAAATGACCAAAAACATTGCTTAATTCCCAAAAGAATTCGAATTTGACAAAAACAGCTCAAAATGACCAAAAACAATGCTTAATTCCAAAGGGAATTCGAATTTGACAAACACAGCTCAAAATGACCAAAAACAATGCTTAATTCCAAAGGGAATTCGGAATTAACAAAAACAGCTCAAAATGACCAAAAACAATGCTTAATTCCCAAGGGAAATTGAATTTGACAAAAACAGCTCAAAATGACCAAAAACAATGCTCAATTCTCAAGGGAATTCGAATTTAACAAAAACAGCTCAAAATGACCAAATACAATGCTTAATTCCCAAGGGAATTCGAATTTGATAAAAACAGCTCAAAATGACAAAAAACATTGCTTAATTCCCAAGGGAAATCGAATTTGACAAAAACAACTCAAAATGACCAAACACAATGCTTAATTCCCAAGGAAATTCGGAATTAACAAAAACAGCTCAAAGTGACCAAAAACAATGTTTGATTCCCAAGGGAATTCGAATTTGACAAAAACAACTCAAAATGTCCAAATACAATGCTTAATTCCCAAGAGAATTCGAATTTGACAAAAAAAGGTCTCAAAATGACCAAAAACAATGCTTAATTCCAAAGGGAATTCGGAATTAACAAAAACAGCTCAAAATGACCAAAAACAATGCTGAATTCCTAAGGGAATTCGAATTTGACAAAAACAGCTCATAATGACCAAAAACAATGCTGAATTCCCAAGGGAATTCGAATTTAACAAAAACAGCTCAAAATGACCAAAAACAATGCTTAATTCCCAAGGGAAATTGAATTTGACAAAAACAGCTCAAAATGACCAAAAACAATGCTCAATTCTCAAGGGAATTCGAATTTAAGAAAAACAGCTCAAAATGACCAAAAACAATGCTTAATTCCCAAGGGAATTCGAATTTGACAAAAACAGCTCAAAATGACCAAAAACAATGCTTAATTCTCAAGGGAATTCGAATTTGACAAAAACAATTCAAAATGACCAAATACATTGCTTAATTCCAAAGGGAAATCGGAATTAACAAAAACAGCTCAAAATGACCAAAAACAATGCTTAATTCCCAAGGGAAATTGAATTTGACAAAAACAGCTCAAAATGACCAAAAACAATGCTCAATTCTCAAGGGAATTCGAATTTAAGAAAAACAGCTCAAAATGACCAAAAACAATGCTTAATTCCCAAGGGAATTCGAATTTGACAAAAACAGCTCAAAATGACCAAAAACAATGCTTAATTCTCAAGGGAATTCGAATTTGACAAAAACAATTCAAAATGACCAAATACATTGCTTAATTCCAAAGGGAAATCGGAATTAACAAAAACAGCTCAAAATGACCAAAAACAATGCTTAAGTCCTAAGGGAATTCGAATTTGACAACAACAGCTCAAAATGACCAAAAACAATGCTTAAATCCCAAGGGAATTCGAATTTGATAAAAACAGCTCAAAATGACCAAAAACAATGCTTAATTCCCAAGGGAATTCGAATTTGACAAAAACAGCTCAAAATGACCAAAAACAATGTTTAATTCCAAAGGGAATTCGCAATTAACAAAAACAGCTCAAAATGACCAAAAACAATGCTTAATTCCAAAGGGAATTCGCAATTAACAAAAACAGCTCAAAATGACCAAAAACAATGCTTAATTCTCAAGGGAATTCGAATTTGACAAAAACAATTCAAAATGACCGAATACATTGCTTAATTCCCAAGGGAAATCGAATTTGATAAAAACAGCTCAAAATGACCAAAAACAATGCTTAAATCCCAAAAGACTTCGAATTTGACAAAAACAGCTCATAATGACCAAAAACAATGCTCAATTCCCAAGGGAATTCGAATTTGAAAAAAACAGCTCAAAATGACCAAATACAATGCTTAATTCACAAGGGAATTCGAATTTGATAAAAACAGCTCAAAATGACAAAAAACATTGCTTAATTCCCAAGGGAAATCGAATTTGACAAAAACAACTCAAAATGACCAAACACAATGCTTAATTCCCAAGGAAATTCGGAATTAACAAAAACAGCTCAAAGTGACCAAAAACAATGCTTAATTCCCAATGGAATTCGAATTTGATAAAAACAGCTCAAAATGACCAAAAACAATGCTTAATTCTCAAGGGAATTCGAATTTGACAAAAACAATTCAAAATGACCAAATACATTGCTTAATTCCAAAGGGAAATCGGAATTAACAAAAACGGCTCAAAATGACCAAAAACAATGCTTAAGTCCTAAGGGAATTCGAATTTGACAACAACAGCTCAAAATGACCAAAAACAATGCTTAAATCCCAAGGGAATTCGAATTTGATAAAAACAGCTCAAAATGACCAAAAACAATGCTTAAATCCGAAGGGAATTTTAATTTGAAAAAAACAACTCGAAATGTACAAAAAAAAAAAGCTTAATTCCAAAGGGAATTTGTAATTAACAAAAAGAGTTCAAAAAGACCAAAAACAATGCTTAATTGCCAAGGAAATTCGAATTTGATAAAAACAGCTCAAAATGACCAAAAACAATGTTTAATTCCCAAGGGAATTCGAATTTGACAAAAACAACTTAAAATGACCAAATACAATGCTTAATTCCCAAGAGAATTCGAATTTGACAAAAACAGCTCAAAATGACCAAAAACAATGCTTAATTCCAAAGGGAATTCGGAATTAACAAAATCAGCTCAAAATGACCGAAAACAATGCTGAATTCCTAATGGAATTCGAATTTGATAAAAACAGCTCAAAATGACCAAAAACAATGCTGAATTCCCAAGGGAATTCGAATTTAACAAAAACAGCTCAAAATGACCAAAAACAATGCTTAATTCCCAAGGGAAATTGAATTTGACAAAAACAGCTCAAAATGACCAAAAACAATGCTCAATTCTCAAGGGAATTCGAATTTAAGAAAAACAGCTCAAAATGACCAAAAACAATGCTTAATTCCCAAGGGAATTCGAATTTGACAAAAACAGCTCAAAATGACCAAAAACAATGCTTAATTCTCAAGGGAATTCGAATTTGACAAAAACAATTCAAAATGACCAAATACATTGCTTAATTCCAAAGGGAAATCGGAATTAACAAAAACAGCTCAAAATGACCAAAAACAATGCTTAAGTCCTAAGGGAATTCGAATTTGACAACAACAGCTCAAAATGACCAAAAACAATGCTTAAATCCCAAGGGAATTCGAATTTGATAAAAACAGCTCAAAATGACCAAAAACAATGCTTAATTCCCAAGGGAATTCGAATTTGACAAAAACAGCTCAAAATGACCAAAAACAATGTTTAATTCCAAAGGGAATTCGCAATTAACAAAAACAGCTCAAAATGACCAAAAACAATGCTTAATTCCAAAGGGAATTCGCAATTAACAAAAACAGCTCAAAATGACCAAAAACAATGCTTAATTCTCAAGAGAATTCGAATTTGACAAAAACAATTCAAAATGACCGAATACATTGCTTAATTCCCAAGGGAAATCGAATTTGATAAAAACAGCTCAAAATGACCAAAAACAAAGCTTAAATCCCAAAAGACTTCGAATTTGACAAAAACAGCTCATAATGACCAAAAACAATGCTCAATTCCCAAGGGAATTCGAATTTGAAAAAAACAGCTCAAAATGACCAAATACAATGCTTAATTCACAAGGGAATTCGAATTTGATAAAAACAGCTCAAAATGACAAAAAACATTGCTTAATTCCCAAGGGAAATCGAATTTGACAAAAACAACTCAAAATGACCAAACACAATGCTTAATTCCCAAGGAAATTCGGAATTAACAAAAACAGCTCAAAGTGACCAAAAACAATGCTTAATTCCCAATGGAATTCGAATTTGATAAAAACAGCTCAAAATGACCAAAAACAATGCTTAATTCTCAAGGGAATTCGAATTTGACAAAAACAATTCAAAATGACCAAATACATTGCTTAATTCCAAAGGGAAATCGGAATTAACAAAAACAGCTCAAAATGACCAAAAACAATGCTTAAGTCCTAAGGGAATTCGAATTTGACAACAACAGCTCAAAATGACCAAAAACAATGCTTAAATCCCAAGGGAATTCGAATTTGATAAAAACAGCTCAAAATGACCAAAAACAATGCTTAAATCCGAAGGGAATTTGAATTTGAAAAAAACAACTCGAAATGTACAAAAAAAAAAAGCTTAATTCCAAAGGGAATTTGTAATTAACAAAAACAGTTCAAAAAGACCAAAAACAATGCTTAATTGCCAAGGAAATTCGAATTTGATAAAAACAGCTCAAAATGACCAAAAACAATGTTTAATTCCCAAGGGAATTCGAATTTGACAAAAACAACTTAAAATGACCAAATACAATGCTTAATTCCCAAGAGAATTCGAATGTGACAAAAACAGCTCAAAATGACCAAAAACAATGCTTAATTCCAAAGGGAATTCGGAATTAACAAAATCAGCTCAAAATGACCGAAAACAATGCTGAATTCCTAAGGGAATTCGAATTTGACAAAAACAGCTCATAATGACCAAAAACAATGCTGAATTCCCAAGGGAATTCGAATTTAACAAAAACAGCTCAAAATGACCAAAAACAATGCTTAATTCCCAAGGGAAATTTAATTTGACAAAAACAGCTCAAAATGACCAAAAACAATGCTCAATTCTCAAGGGAATTCGAATTTAAGAAAAACAGCTCAAAATGACCAAAAACAATGCTTAATTCCCAAGGGAATTCGAATTTGACAAAAACAGCTCAAAATGACCAAAAACAATGCTTAATTCCCAAGGGAATTAGAATTTGACAAAAAAAGGTCTCAAAATGACCAAAAACAATGCTTAATTCCAAAGGGAATTCGCAATTAACAAAAACAGCTCAAAATGACCAAAAACAATGCTTCATTCCCAAGGGAATTCGAATTTGACAAAAACAGCTCAAAATGACCAAAAACAATGCTTAATTCTCAAGGGAATTCGAGTTTGACAAAAACAATTCAAAATGACCAAATACATTGCTTAATTCCAAAGGGAAATCGGAATTAACAAAAACAGCTCAAAATGACCAAAAACAATGCTTAAGTCCTAAGGGAATTAGAATTTGACAACAACAGCTCAAAATGACCAAATACAATGCTTAAATCCCAAGGGAATTCGAATTTGATAAAAACAGCTCAAAATGACCAAAAACAATGCTTAATTCCCAAGGGAATTCGAATTTGACAAAAACAGCTCAAAATGACCAAAAACAATGCTTAATTCCAAAGGGAATTCGCAATTAACAAAAACAGCTCAAAATGACCAAAAACAATGCTTAATTCCAAAGGGAATTCGAATTTGATAAAAACAGCTCAAAATGACCAAAAACAATGCTTAAATCCGAAGGGAATTTGAATTTGAAAAAAACAACTCGAAATGACCAAAAAAAAAAAGCTTAATTCCAAAGGGAATTTGTAATTAACAAAAACAGTTCAAAAAGACCAAAAACAATGCTTAATTGCCAAGGAAATTCGAATTTGATAAAAACAGCTCAAAATGACCAAAAACAATGTTTAATTCCCAAGGGAATTCGAATTTGACAAAAACAACTTTAAATGACCAAATACAATGCTTAATTCCCAAGAGAATTCGAATTTGACAAAAACAGCTCAAAATTACCAAAAACAGTGCTTAATTCCAAAGGGAATTCGGAATTAACAAAAACAGCTCAAAATGACCGAAAACAATGCTGAATTCCTAAGGGAATTCGAATTTGACAAAAACAGCTCATAATGACCAAAAACAATGCTCAATTCCCAAGGGAATTCGAATTTAACAAAAACAGCTCAAAATGACCAAAAACAATGCTTAATTCCCAAGGGAATTTGAATTTGATAAAAACAGCTTAAAATGACCAAAAACATTGCTTAATTCCCAAAAGAATTCGAATTTGACAAAAACAGCTCAAAATGACCAAAAACAATGCTTAATTCCCAAGGGAATTCGAATTTGACAAAAACAGCACAAAATGACCAAAAACAATGCTTAATTCCCAAGGGAATTCGAATTTGACAAACACAGCTCAAAATGACCAAAAACAATGCTTAATTCCAAAGGGAATTCGCAATTAACAAAAACAGCTCAAAATGACCAAAAACAATGCTTAATTCTCAAGGGAATTCGAATTTGACAAAAACAATTCAAAATGACCAAATACATTGCTTAATTCCCAAGGGAATTCGAATTTGATAAAAACAGCTCAAAATGACCAAAAACAATGCTTTAATCCTAAGAGACTTCGAATTTGACAAAAACAGCTCATAATGACCAAAAACAATGCTCAATTCCCAAGGGAATTCGAATTTAACAAAAACAACTCAAAATGACCAAAAACAATGCTTAATTCCCAAGGGAATTCGAATTTGACAAAAACAGCTCAAAATGACCAAAACAATGCTTAATTCCAAAGGGAATTCGGAATTAACAAATACAGCTCAAAAAGACCAAAAATAATGCTTAATTCCCAAGGAAATTCGAATTTGATAAAAACAGCTCAAAATGACCAAAAACAATGCTGAATTCCCAAGGGAATTTGAATTTGACAAAAACAGCTCATAATGACCAAAAACAATGCTCAATTCCCAAGGGAATTCGAATTTAACAATAACAGCTCAAAATGACCAAAAACAATGCTTAATTCCCAAGGGAATTTGAATTTGATAAAAACAGCTTAAAATGACCAAAAACATTGCTTAATTCCCAAAAGAATTCGAATTTGACAAAAACAGCTCAAAATGACCAAAAACAATGCTTAATTCCAAAGGGAATTCGAATTTGACAAACACAGCTCAAAATGACCAAAAACAATGCTTAATTCCAAAGGGAATTCGGAATTAACAAAAACAGCTCAAAATGACCAAAAACAATGCTTAATTCCCAAGGGAAATTGAATTTGACAAAAACAGCTCAAAATGACCAAAAACAATGCTCAATTCTCAAGGGAATTCGAATTTAAGAAAAACAGCTCAAAATGACCAAATACAATGCTTAATTCACAAGGGAATTCGAATTTGATAAAAACAGCTCAAAATGACAAAAAACATTGCTTAATTCCCAAGGGAAATCGAATTTGACAAAAACAACTCAAAATGACCAAACACAATGCTTAATTCCCAAGGAAATTCGGAATTAACAAAAACAGCTCAAAGTGACCAAAAACAATGTTTGATTCCCAAGGGAATTCGAATTTGACAAAAACAACTCAAAATGTCCAAATACAATGCTTAATTCCCAAGAGAATTCGAATTTGACAAAAAAAAGGTCTCAAAATGACCAAAAACAATGCTTAATTCCAAAGGGAATTCGGAATTAACAAAAACAGCTCAAAATGACCAAAAACAATGCTGAATTCCTAAGGGAATTCGAATTTGACAAAAACAGCTCATAATGACCAAAAACAATGCTGAATTCCCAAGGGAATTCGAATTTAACAAAAACAGCTCAAAATGACCAAAAACAATGCTTAATTCCCAAGGGAAATTGAATTTGACAAAAACAGCTCAAAATGACCAAAAACAATGCTCAATTCTCAAGGGAATTCGAATTTAAGAAAAACAGCTCAAAATGACCAAAAACAATGCTTAATTCCCAAGGGAATTCGAATTTGACAAAAACAGCTCAAAATGACCAAAAACAATGCTTAATTCTCAAGGGAATTCGAATTTGACAAAAACAATTCAAAATGACCAAATACATTGCTTAATTCCAAAGGGAAATCGGAATTAACAAAAACAGCTCAAAATGACCAAAAACAATGCTTAATTCCCAAGGGAAATTGAATTTGACAAAAACAGCTCAAAATGACCAAAAACAATGCTCAATTCTCAAGGGAATTCGAATTTAAGAAAAACAGCTCAAAATGACCAAAAACAATGCTTAATTCCCAAGGGAATTCGAATTTGACAAAAACAGCTCAAAATGACCAAAAACAATGCTTAATTCTCAAGGGAATTCGAATTTGACAAAAACAATTCAAAATGACCAAATACATTGCTTAATTCCAAAGGGAAATCGGAATTAACAAAAACATCTCAAAATAACCAAAAACAATGCTTAAGTCCTAAGGGAATTCGAATTTGACAACAACAGCTCAAAATGACCAAAAACAATGCTTAAATCCCAAGGGAATTCGAATTTGATAAAAACAGCTCAAAATGACCAAAAACAATGCTTAATTCCCAAGGGAATTCGAATTTGACAAAAACAGCTCAAAATGACCAAAAACAATGTTTAATTCCAAAGGGAATTCGCAATTAACAAAAACAGCTCAAAATGACCAAAAACAATGCTTAATTCCAAAGGGAATTCGCAATTAACAAAAACAGCTCAAAATGACCAAAAACAATGCTTAATTCTCAAGGGAATTCGAATTTGACAAAAACAATTCAAAATGACCGAATACATTGCTTAATTCCCAAGGGAAATCGAATTTGATAAAAACAGCTCAAAATGACCAAAAACAATGCTTAAATCCCAAAAGACTTCGAATTTGACAAAAACAGCTCATAATGACCAAAAACAATGCTCAATTCCCAAGGGAATTCGAATTTGAAAAAAACAGCTCAAAATGACCAAATACAATGCTTAATTCACAAGGGAATTCGAATTTGATAAAAACAGCTCAAAATGACAAAAAACATTGCTTAATTCCCAAGGGAAATCGAATTTGACAAAAACAACTCAAAATGACCAAACACAATGCTTAATTCCCAAGGAAATTCGGAATTAACAAAAACAGCTCAAAGTGACCAAAAACAATGCTTAATTCCCAATGGAATTCGAATTTGATAAAAACAGCTCAAAATGACCAAAAACAATGCTTAATTCTCAAGGGAATTCGAATTTGACAAAAACAATTCAAAATGACCAATTACATTGCTTAATTCCAAAGGGAAATCGGAATTAACAAAAACAGCTCAAAATGACCAAAAACAATGCTTAAGTCCTAAGGGAATTCGAATTTGACAACAACAGCTCAAAATGACCAAAAACAATGCTTAAATCCCAAGGGAATTCGAATTTGATAAAAACAGCTCAAAATGACCAAAAACAATGCTTAAATCCGAAGGGAATTTGAATTTGAAAAAAACAACTCGAAATGTACAAAAAAAAAAAGCTTAATTCCAAAGGGAATTTGTAATTAACAAAAAGAGTTCAAAAAGACCAAAAACAATGCTTAATTGCCAAGGAAATTCGAATTTGATAAAAACAGCTCAAAATGACCAAAAACAATGTTTAATTCCCAAGGGAATTCGAATTTGACAAAAACAACTTAAAATGACCAAATACAATGCTTAATTCCCAAGAGAATTCGAATTTGACAAAAACAGCTCAAAATGACCAAAAACAATGCTTAATTCCAAAGGGAATTCGGAATTAACAAAATCAGCTCAAAATGACCGAAAACAATGCTGAATTCCTAAGGGAATTCGAATTTGACAAAAACAGCTCATAATGACCAAAAACAATGCTGAATTCCCAAGGGAATTCGAATTTAACAAAAACAGCTCAAAATGACCAAAAACAATGCTTAATTCCCAAGGGAAATTTAATTTGACAAAAACAGCTCAAAATGACCAAAAACAATGCTCAATTCTCAAGGGAATTCGAATTTAAGAAAAACAGCTCAAAATGACCAAAAACAATGCTTAATTCCCAAGGGAATTCGAATTTGACAAAAACAGCTCAAAATGACCAAAAACAATGCTTAATTCCCAAGGGAATTCGAATTTGACAAACACAGCTCAAAATGACCAAAAACAATGCTTAATTCCAAAGGGAATTCGCAATTAACAAAAACAGCTCAAAATGACCAAAAACAATGCTTAATTCTCAAGGGAATTCGAATTTGACAAAAACAATTCAAAATGACCAAATACATTGCTTAATTCCCAAGGGAATTCGAATTTGATAAAAACAGCTCAAAATGACCAAAAACAATGCTTAATTCCCAAGGGAATTCGAATTTGACAAAAACAGCTCAAAATGACCAAAAACAATGCTTAATTCTCAAGGGAATTCGAATTTGACAAAAACAATTCAAAATGACCAAATACATTGCTTAATTCCAAAGGGAAATCGGAATTAACAAAAACAGCTCAAAATGACCAAAAACAATGCTTAATTCCCAAGGGAAATTGAATTTGACAAAAACAGCTCAAAATGACCAAAAACAATGCTTAATTCTCAAGGGAATTCGAATTTAAGAAAAACAGCTCAAAATGACCAAAAACAATGCTTAATTCCCAAGGGAATTCGAATTTGACAAAAACAGCTCAAAATGACCAAAAACAATGCTTAATTCTCAAGGGAATTCGAATTTGACAAAAACAATTCAAAATGACCAAATACATTGCTTAATTCCAAAGGGAATTCGGAATTAACAAAAACAGCTCAAAATGACCAAAAACAATGCTGAATTCCTAAGGGAATTCGAATTTGACAAAAACAGCTCATAATGACCAAAAACAATGCTGAATTCCCAAGGGAATTCGAATTTAACAAAAACAGCTCAAAATGACCAAAAACAATGCTTAATTCCCAAGGGAAATTGAATTTGACAAAAACAGCTCAAAATGACCAAAAACAATGCTCAATTCTCAAGGGAATTCGAATTTAAGAAAAACAGCTCAAAATGACCAAAAACAATGCTTAATTCCCAAGGGAATTCGAATTTGACAAAAACAGCTCAAAATGACCAAAAACAATGCTTAATTCTCAAGGGAATTCGAATTTGACAAAAACAATTCAAAATGACCAAATACATTGCTTAATTCCAAAGGGAAATCGGAATTAACAAAAACAGCTCAAAATGACCAAAAACAATGCTTAATTCCCAAGGGAAATTGAATTTGACAAAAACAGCTCAAAATGACCAAAAACAATGCTCAATTCTCAAGGGAATTCGAATTTAAGAAAAACAGCTCAAAATGACCAAAAACAATGCTTAATTCCCAAGGGAATTCGAATTTGACAAAAACAGCTCAAAATGACCAAAAACAATGCTTAATTCTCAAGGGAATTCGAATTTGACAAAAACAATTCAAAATGACCAAATACATTGCTTAATTCCAAAGGGAAATCGGAATTAACAAAAACAGCTCAAAATGACCAAAAACAATGCTTAAGTCCTAAGGGAATTCGAATTTGACAACAACAGCTCAAAATGACCAAAAACAATGCTTAAATCCCAAGGGAATTCGAATTTGATAAAAACAGCTCAAAATGACCAAAAACAATGCTTAATTCCCAAGGGAATTCGAATTTGACAAAAACAGCTCAAAATGACCAAAAACAATGTTTAATTCCAAAGGGAATTCGCAATTAACAAAAACAGCTCAAAATGACCAAAAACAATGCTTAATTCCAAAGGGAATTCTCAATTAACAAAAACAGCTCAAAATGACCAAAAACAATGCTTAATTCTCAAGGGAATTCGAATTTGACAAAAACAATTCAAAATGACCGAATACATTGCTTAATTCCCAAGGGAAATCGAATTTGATAAAAACAGCTCAAAATGACCAAAAACAATGCTTAAATCCCAAAAGACTTCGAATTTGACAAAAACAGCTCATAATGACCAAAAACAATGCTCAATTCCCAAGGGAATTCGAATTTGAAAAAAACAGCTCAAAATGACCAAATACAATGCTTAATTCACAAGGGAATTCGAATTTGATAAAAACAGCTCAAAATGACAAAAAACATTGCTTAATTCCCAAGGGAAATCGAATTTGACAAAAACAACTCAAAATGACCAAACACAATGCTTAATTCCCAAGGAAATTCGGAATTAACAAAAACAGCTCAAAGTGACCAAAAACAATGCTTAATTCCCAATGGAATTCGAATTTGATAAAAACAGCTCAAAATGACCAAAAACAATGCTTAATTCTCAAGGGAATTCGAATTTGACAAAAACAATTCAAAATGACCAAATACATTGCTTAATTCCAAAGGGAAATCGGAATTAACAAAAACAGCTCAAAATGACCAAAAACAATGCTTAAGTCCTAAGGGAATTCGAATTTGACAACAACAGCTCAAAATGACCAAAAACAATGCTTAAATCCCAAGGGAATTCGAATTTGATAAAAACAGCTCAAAATGACCAAAAACAATGCTTAAATCCGAAGGGAATTTGAATTTGAAAAAAACAACTCGAAATGTACAAAAAAAAAAAGCTTAATTCCAAAGGGAATTTGTAATTAACAAAAAGAGTTCAAAAAGACCAAAAACAATGCTTAATTGCCAAGGAAATTCGAATTTGATAAAAACAGCTCAAAATGACCAAAAACAATGTTTAATTCCCAAGGGAATTCGAATTTGACAAAAACAACTTAAAATGACCAAATACAATGCTTAATTCCCAAGAGAATTCGAATTTGACAAAAACAGCTCAAAATGACCAAAAACAATGCTTAATTCCAAAGGGAATTCGGAATTAACAAAATCAGCTCAAAATGACCGAAAACAATGCTGAATTCCTAAGGGAATTCGAATTTGACAAAAACAGCTCATAATGACCAAAAACAATGCTGAATTCCCAAGGGAATTCGAATTTAACAAAAACAGCTCAAAATGACCAAAAACAATGCTTAATTCCCAAGGGAAATTTAATTTGACAAAAACAGCTCAAAATGACCAAAAACAATGCTCAATTCTCAAGGGAATTCGAATTTAAGAAAAACAGCTCAAAATGACCAAAAACAATGCTTAATTCCCAAGGGAATTCGAATTTGACAAAAACAGCTCAAAATGACCAAAAACAATGCTTAATTCCCAAGGGAATTCGAATTTGACAAACACAGCTCAAAATGACCAAAAACAATGCTTAATTCCAAAGGGAATTCGCAATTAACAAAAACAGCTCAAAATGACCAAAAACAATGCTTAATTCTCAAGGGAATTCGAATTTGACAAAAACAATTCAAAATGACCAAATACATTGCTTAATTCCCAAGGGAATTCGAATTTGACAAAAACAGCTCAAAATGACCAAAAACAATGCTTAATTCCCAAGGGAATTCGAATTTGACAAAAACAGCTCAAAATGACCAAAAACAATGCTTAATTCTCAAGGGAATTCGAATTTGACAAAAACAATTCAAAATGACCAAATACATTGCTTAATTCCAAAGGGAAATCGGAATTAACAAAAACAGCTCAAAATGACCAAAAACAATGCTTAATTCCCAAGGGAAATTGAATTTGACAAAAACAGCTCAAAATGACCAAAAACAATGCTCAATTCTCAAGGGAATTCGAATTTAAGAAAAACAGCTCAAAATGACCAAAAACAATGCTTAATTCCCAAGGGAATTCGAATTTGACAAAAACAGCTCAAAATGACCAAAAACAATGCTTAATTCTCAAGGGAATTCGAATTTGACAAAAACAATTCAAAATGACCAAATACATTGCTTAATTCCAAAGGGAAATCGGAATTAACAAAAACAGCTCAAAATGACCAAAAACAATGCTTAAGTCCTAAGGGAATTCGAATTTGACAACAACAGCTCAAAATGACCAAAAACAATGCTTAAATCCCAAGGGAATTCGAATTTGATAAAAACAGCTCAAAATGACCAAAAACAATGCTTAATTCCCAAGGGAATTCGAATTTGACAAAAACAGCTCAAAATGACCAAAAACAATGTTTAATTCCAAAGGGAATTCGCAATTAACAAAAACAGCTCAAAATGACCAAAAACAATGCTTAATTCCAAAGGGAATTCGCAATTAACAAAAACAGCTCAAAATGACCAAAAACAATGCTTAATTCTCAAGAGAATTCGAATTTGACAAAAACAATTCAAAATGACCGAATACATTGCTTAATTCCCAAGGGAAATCGAATTTGATAAAAACAGCTCAAAATGACCAAAAACAATGCTTAAATCCCAAAAGACTTCGAATTTGACAAAAACAGCTCATAATGACCAAAAACAATGCTCAATTCCCAAGGGAATTCGAATTTGAAAAAAACAGCTCAAAATGACCAAATACAATGCTTAATTCACAAGGGAATTCGAATTTGATAAAAACAGCTCAAAATGACAAAAAACATTGCTTAATTCCCAAGGGAAATCGAATTTGACAAAAACAACTCAAAATGACCAAACACAATGCTTAATTCCCAAGGAAATTCGGAATTAACAAAAACAGCTCAAAGTGACCAAAAACAATGCTTAATTCCCAATGGAATTCGAATTTGATAAAAACAGCTCAAAATGACCAAAAACAATGCTTAATTCTCAAGGGAATTCGAATTTGACAAAAACAATTCAAAATGACCAAATACATTGCTTAATTCCAAAGGGAAATCGGAATTAACAAAAACAGCTCAAAATGACCAAAAACAATGCTTAAGTCCTAAGGGAATTCGAATTTGACAACAACAGCTCAAAATGACCAAAAACAATGCTTAAATCCCAAGGGAATTCGAATTTGATAAAAACAGCTCAAAATGACCAAAAACAATGCTTAAATCCGAAGGGAATTTGAATTTGAAAAAAACAACTCGAAATGTACAAAAAAAAAAAGCTTAATTCCAAAGGGAATTTGTAATTAACAAAAACAGTTCAAAAAGACCAAAAACAATGCTTAATTGCCAAGGAAATTCGAATTTGATAAAAACAGCTCAAAATGACCAAAAACAATGTTTAATTCCCAAGGGAATTCGAATTTGACAAAAACAACTTAAAATGACCAAATACAATGCTTAATTCCCAAGAGAATTCGAATTTGACAAAAACAGCTCAAAATGACCAAAAACAATGCTTAATTCCAAAGGGATTTCGGAATTAACAAAATCAGCTCAAAATGACCGAAAACAATGCTGAATTCCTAAGGGAATTCGAATTTGACAAAAACAGCTCATAATGACCAAAAACAATGCTGAATTCCCAAGGGAATTCGAATTTAACAAAAACAGCTCAAAATGACCAAAAACAATGCTTAATTCCCAAGGGAAATTTAATTTGACAAAAACAGCTCAAAATGACCAAAAACAATGCTCAATTCTCAAGGGAATTCGAATTTAAGAAAAACAGCTCAAAATGACCAAAAACAATGCTTAATTCCCAAGGGAATTCGAATTTGACAAAAACAGCTCAAAATGACCAAAAACAATGCTTAATTCCCAAGGGAATTCGAATTTGACAAACACAGCTCAAAATGACCAAAAACAATGCTTAATTCCAAAGGGAATTCGCAATTAACAAAAACAGCTCAAAATGACCAAAAACAATGCTTAATTCTCAAGGGAATTCGAATTTGACAAAAACAATTCAAAATGACCAAATACATTGCTTAATTCCCAAGGGAATTCGAATTTGATAAAAACAGCTCAAAATGACCAAAAACAATGCTTAATTCCCAAGGGAATTCGAATTTGACAAAAACAGCTCAAAATGACCAAAAACAATGCTTAATTCTCAAGGGAATTCGAATTTGACAAAAACAATTCAAAATGACCAAATACATTGCTTAATTCCAAAGGGAAATCGGAATTAACAAAAACAGCTCAAAATGACCAAAAACAATGCTTAATTCTCAAGGGAATTCGAATTTGACAAAAACAATTCAAAATGACCAAATACATTGCTTAATTCCAAAGGGAAATCGGAATTAACAAAAACAGCTCAAAATGACCAAAAACAATGCTTAATTCCCAAGGGAAATTGAATTTGACAAAAACAGCTCAAAATGACCAAAAACAATGCTCAATTCTCAAGGGAATTCGAATTTAAGAAAAACAGCTCAAAATGACCAAAAACAATGCTTAATTCCCAAGGGAATTCGAATTTGACAAAAACAGCTCAAAATGACCAAAAACAATGCTTAATTCTCAAGGGAATTCGAATTTGACAAAAACAATTCAAAATGACCAAATACATTGCTTAATTCCAAAGGGAAATCGGAATTAACAAAAACAGCTCAAAATGACCAAAAACAATGCTTAAGTCCTAAGGGAATTCGAATTTGACAACAACAGCTCAAAATGACCAAAAACAATGCTTAAATCCCAAGGGAATTCGAATTTGATAAAAACAGCTCAAAATGACCAAAAACAATGCTTAATTCCCAAGGGAATTCGAATTTGACAAAAACAGCTCAAAATGACCAAAAACAATGTTTAATTCCAAAGGGAATTCGCAATTAACAAAAACAGCTCAAAATGACCAAAAACAATGCTTAATTCCAAAGGGAATTCGCAATTAACAAAAACAGCTCAAAATGACCAAAAACAATGCTTAATTCTCAAGAGAATTCGAATTTGACAAAAACAATTCAAAATGACCGAATACATTGCTTAATTCCCAAGGGAAATCGAATTTGATAAAAACAGCTCAAAATGACCAAAAACAATGCTTAAATCCCAAAAGACTTCGAATTTGACAAAAACAGCTCATAATGACCAAAAACAATGCTCAATTCCCAAGGGAATTCGAATTTGAAAAAAACAGCTCAAAATGACCAAATACAATGCTTAATTCACAAGGGAATTCGAATTTGATAAAAACAGCTCAAAATGACCAAAAACAATGCTTAAATCCGAAGGGAATTTGAATTTGAAAAAAACAACTCGAAATGTACAAAAAAAAAAAGCTTAATTCCAAAGGGAATTTGTAATTAACAAAAAGAGTTCAAAAAGACCAAAAACAATGCTTAATTGCCAAGGAAATTCGAATTTGATAAAAACAGCTCAAAATGACCAAAAACAATGTTTAATTCCCAAGGGAATTCGAATTTGACAAAAACAACTTAAAATGACCAAATACAATGCTTAATTCCCAAGAGAATTCGAATTTGACAAAAACAGCTCAAAATGACCAAAAACAATGCTTAATTCCAAAGGGAATTCGGAATTAACAAAATCAGCTCAAAATGACCGAAAACAATGCTGAATTCCTAAGGGAATTCGAATTTGACAAAAACAGCTCATAATGACCAAAAACAATGCTGAATTCCCAAGGGAATTCGAATTTAACAAAAACAGCTCAAAATGACCAAAAACAATGCTTAATTCCCAAGGGAAATTTAATTTGACAAAAACAGCTCAAAATGACCAAAAACAATGCTCAATTCTCAAGGGAATTCGAATTTAAGAAAAACAGCTCAAAATGACCAAAAACAATGCTTAATTCCCAAGGGAATTCGAATTTGACAAAAACAGCTCAAAATGACCAAAAACAATGCTTAATTCCCAAGGGAATTCGAATTTGACAAACACAGCTCAAAATGACCAAAAACAATGCTTAATTCCAAAGGGAATTCGCAATTAACAAAAACAGCTCAAAATGACCAAAAACAATGCTTAATTCTCAAGGGAATTCGAATTTGACAAAAACAATTCAAAATGACCAAATACATTGCTTAATTCCCAAGGGAATTCGAATTTGATAAAAACAGCTCAAAATGACCAAAAACAATGCTTAATTCCCAAGGGAATTCGAATTTGACAAAAACAGCTCAAAATGACCAAAAACAATGCTTAATTCTCAAGGGAATTCGAATTTGACAAAAACAATTCAAAATGACCAAATACATTGCTTAATTCCAAAGGGAAATCGGAATTAACAAAAACAGCTCAAAATGACCAACAACAATGCTTAATTCCCAAGGGAAATTGAATTTGACAAAAACAGCTCAAAATGACCAAAAACAATGCTCAATTCTCAAGGGAATTCGAATTTAAGAAAAACAGCTCAAAATGACCAAAAACAATGCTTAATTCCCAAGGGAATTCGAATTTGACAAAAACAGCTCAAAATGACCAAAAACAATGCTTAATTCTCAAGGGAATTCGAATTTGACAAAAACAATTCAAAATGACCAAATACATTGCTTAATTCCAAAGGGAAATCGGAATTAACAAAAACAGCTCAAAATGACCAAAAACAATGCTTAAGTCCTAAGGGAATTCGAATTTGACAACAACAGCTCAAAATGACCAAAAACAATGCTTAAATCCCAAGGGAATTCGAATTTGATAAAAACAGCTCAAAATGACCAAAAACAATGCTTAATTCCCAAGGGAATTCGAATTTGACAAAAACAGCTCAAAATGACCAAAAACAATGTTTAATTCCAAAGGGAATTCGCAATTAACAAAAACAGCTCAAAATGACCAAAAACAATGCTTAATTCCAAAGGGAATTCGCAATTAACAAAAACAGCTCAAAATGACCAAAAACAATGCTTAATTCTCAAGAGAATTCGAATTTGACAAAAACAATTCAAAATGACCGAATACATTGCTTAATTCCCAAGGGAAATCGAATTTGATAAAAACAGCTCAAAATGACCAAAAACAATGCTTAAATCCCAAAAGACTTCGAATTTGACAAAAACAGCTCATAATGACCAAAAACAATGCTCAATTCCCAAGGGAATTCGAATTTGAAAAAAACAGCTCAAAATGACCAAATACAATGCTTAATTCACAAGGGAATTCGAATTTGATAAAAACAGCTCAAAATGACAAAAAACATTGCTTAATTCCCAAGGGAAATCGAATTTGACAAAAACAACTCAAAATGACCAAACACAATGCTTAATTCCCAAGGAAATTCGGAATTAACAAAAACAGCTCAAAGTGACCAAAAACAATGCTTAATTCCCAATGGAATTCGAATTTGATAAAAACAGCTCAAAATGACCAAAAACAATGCTTAATTCTCAAGGGAATTCGAATTTGACAAAAACAATTCAAAATGACCAAATACATTGCTTAATTCCAAAGGGAAATCGGAATTAACAAAAACAGCTCAAAATGACCAAAAACAATGCTTAAGTCCTAAGGGAATTCGAATTTGACAACAACAGCTCAAAATGACCAAAAACAATGCTTAAATCCCAAGGGAATTCGAATTTGATAAAAACAGCTCAAAATGACCAAAAACAATGCTTAAATCCGAAGGGAATTTGAATTTGAAAAAAACAACTCGAAATGTACAAAAAAAAAAAGCTTAATTCCAAAGGGAATTTGTAATTAACAAAAACAGTTCAAAAAGACCAAAAACAATGCTTAATTGCCAAGGAAATTCGAATTTGATAAAAACAGCTCAAAATGACCAAAAACAATGTTTAATTCCCAAGGGAATTCGAATTTGACAAAAACAACTTAAAATGACCAAATACAATGCTTAATTCCCAAGAGAATTCGAATTTGACAAAAACAGCTCAAAATGACCAAAAACAATGCTTAATTCCAAAGGGATTTCGGAATTAACAAAATCAGCTCAAAATGACCGAAAACAATGCTGAATTCCTAAGGGAATTCGAATTTGACAAAAACAGCTCATAATGACCAAAAACAATGCTGAATTCCCAAGGGAATTCGAATTTAACAAAAACAGCTCAAAATGACCAAAAACAATGCTTAATTCCCAAGGGAAATTTAATTTGACAAAAACAGCTCAAAATGACCAAAAACAATGCTCAATTCTCAAGGGAATTCGAATTTAAGAAAAACAGCTCAAAATGACCAAAAACAATGCTTAATTCCCAAGGGAATTCGAATTTGACAAAAACAGCTCAAAATGACCAAAAACAATGCTTAATTCCCAAGGGAATTCGAATTTGACAAACACAGCTCAAAATGACCAAAAACAATGCTTAATTCCAAAGGGAATTCGCAATTAACAAAAACAGCTCAAAATGACCAAAAACAATGCTTAATTCTCAAGGGAATTCGAATTTGACAAAAACAATTCAAAATGACCAAATACATTGCTTAATTCCCAAGGGAATTCGAATTTGATAAAAACAGCTCAAAATGACCAAAAACAATGCTTAATTCCCAAGGGAATTCGAATTTGAAAAAAACAGCTCAAAATGACCAAAAACAATGCTTAATTCTCAAGGGAATTCGAATTTGACAAAAACAATTCAAAATGACCAAATACATTGCTTAATTCCAAAGGGAAATCGGAATTAACAAAAACAGCTCAAAATGACCAAAAACAATGCTTAATTCTCAAGGGAATTCGAATTTGACAAAAACAATTCAAAATGACCAAATACATTGCTTAATTCCAAAGGGAAATCGGAATTAACAAAAACAGCTCAAAATGACCAAAAACAATGCTTAATTCCCAAGGGAAATTGAATTTGACAAAAACAGCTCAAAATGACCAAAAACAATGCTCAATTCTCAAGGGAATTCGAATTTAAGAAAAACAGCTCAAAATGACCAAAAACAATGCTTAATTCCCAAGGGAATTCGAATTTGACAAAAACAGCTCAAAATGACCAAAAACAATGCTTAATTCTCAAGGGAATTCGAATTTGACAAAAACAATTCAAAATGACCAAATACATTGCTTAATTCCAAAGGGAAATCGGAATTAACAAAAACAGCTCAAAATGACCAAAAACAATGCTTAAGTCCTAAGGGAATTCGAATTTGACAACAACAGCTCAAAATGACCAAAAACAATGCTTAAATCCCAAGGGAATTCGAATTTGATAAAAACAGCTCAAAATGACCAAAAACAATGCTTAATTCCCAAGGGAATTCGAATTTGACAAAAACAGCTCAAAATGACCAAAAACAATGTTTAATTCCAAAGGGAATTCGCAATTAACAAAAACAGCTCAAAATGACCAAAAACAATGCTTAATTCCAAAGGGAATTCGCAATTAACAAAAACAGCTCAAAATGACCAAAAACAATGCTTAATTCTCAAGAGAATTCGAATTTGACAAAAACAATTCAAAATGACCGAATACATTGCTTAATTCCCAAGGGAAATCGAATTTGATAAAAACAGCTCAAAATGACCAAAAACAATGCTTAAATCCCAAAAGACTTCGAATTTGACAAAAACAGCTCATAATGACCAAAAACAATGCTCAATTCCCAAGGGAATTCGAATTTGAAAAAAACAGCTCAAAATGACCAAATACAATGCTTAATTCACAAGGGAATTCGAATTTGATAAAAACAGCTCAAAATGACAAAAAACATTGCTTAATTCCCAAGGGAAATCGAATTTGACAAAAACAACTCAAAATGACCAAACACAATGCTTAATTCCCAAGGAAATTCGGAATTAACAAAAACAGCTCAAAGTGACCAAAAACAATGCTTAATTCCCAATGGAATTCGAATTTGATAAAAACAGCTCAAAATGACCAAAAACAATGCTTAATTCTCAAGGGAATTCGAATTTGACAAAAACAATTCAAAATGACCAAATACATTGCTTAATTCCAAAGGGAAATCGGAATTAACAAAAACAGCTCAAAATGACCAAAAACAATGCTTAAGTCCTAAGGGAATTCGAATTTGACAACAACAGCTCAAAATGACCAAAAACAATGCTTAAATCCCAAGGGAATTCGAATTTGATAAAAACAGCTCAAAATGACCAAAAACAATGCTTAAATCCGAAGGGAATTTGAATTTGAAAAAAACAACTCGAAATGTACAAAAAAAAAAAGCTTAATTCCAAAGGGAATTTGTAATTAACAAAAACAGTTCAAAAAGACCAAAAACAATGCTTAATTGCCAAGGAAATTCGAATTTGATAAAAACAGCTCAAAATGACCAAAAACAATGTTTAATTCCCAAGGGAATTCGAATTTGACAAAAACAACTTAAAATGACCAAATACAATGCTTAATTCCCAAGAGAATTCGAATTTGACAAAAACAGCTCAAAATGACCAAAAACAATGCTTAATTCCAAAGGGAATTCGGAATTAACAAAATCAGCTCAAAATGACCGAAAACAATGCTGAATTCCTAAGGGAATTCGAATTTGACAAAAACAGCTCATAATGACCAAAAACAATGCTGAATTCCCAAGGGAATTCGAATTTAACAAAAACAGCTCAAAATGACCAAAAACAATGCTTAATTCCCAAGGGAAATTTAATTTGACAAAAACAGCTCAAAATGACCAAAAACAATGCTCAATTCTCAAGGGAATTCGAATTTAAGAAAAACAGCTCAAAATGACCAAAAACAATGCTTAATTCCCAAGGGAATTCGAATTTGACAAAAACAGCTCAAAATGACCAAAAACAATGCTTAATTCCCAAGGGAATTCGAATTTGACAAACACAGCTCAAAATGACCAAAAACAATGCTTAATTCCAAAGGGAATTCGCAATTAACAAAAACAGCTCAAAATGACCAAAAACAATGCTTAATTCTCAAGGGAATTCGAATTTGACAAAAACAATTCAAAATGACCAAATACATTGCTTAATTCCCAAGGGAATTCGAATTTGATAAAAACAGTACAAAATGACCAAAAACAATGCTTAATTCCCAAGGGAATTCGAATTTGACAAAAACAGCTCAAAATGACCAAAAACAATGCTTAATTCTCAAGGGAATTCGAATTTGACAAAAACAATTCAAAATGACCAAATACATTGCTTAATTCCAAAGGGAAATCGGAATTAACAAAAACAGCTCAAAATGACCAAAAACAATGCTTAATTCCCAAGGGAAATTGAATTTGACAAAAACAGCTCAAAATGACCAAAAACAATGCTCAATTCTCAAGGGAATTCGAATTTAAGAAAAACAGCTCAAAATGACCAAAAACAATGCTTAATTCCCAAGGGAATTCGAATTTGACAAAAACAGCTCAAAATGACCAAAAACAATGCTTAATTCTCAAGGGAATTCGAATTTGACAAAAACAATTCAAAATGACCAAATACATTGCTTAATTCCAAAGGGAAATCGGAATTAACAAAAACAGCTCAAAATGACCAAAAACAATGCTTAAGTCCTAAGGGAATTCGAATTTGACAACAACAGCTCAAAATGACCAAAAACAATGCTTAAATCCCAAGGGAATTCGAATTTGATAAAAACAGCTCAAAATGACCAAAAACAATGCTTAATTCCCAAGGGAATTCGAATTTGACAAAAACAGCTCAAAATGACCAAAAACAATGTTTAATTCCAAAGGGAATTCGCAATTAACAAAAACAGCTCAAAATGACCAAAAACAATGCTTAATTCCAAAGGGAATTCGCAATTAACAAAAACAGCTCAAAATGACCAAAAACAATGCTTAATTCTCAAGAGAATTCGAATTTGACAAAAACAATTCAAAATGACCGAATACATTGCTTAATTCCCAAGGGAAATCGAATTTGATAAAAACAGCTCAAAATGACCAAAAACAATGCTTAAATCCCAAAAGACTTCGAATTTGACAAAAACAGCTCATAATGACCAAAAACAATGCTCAATTCCCAAGGGAATTCGAATTTGAAAAAAACAGCTCAAAATGACCAAATACAATGCTTAATTCACAAGGGAATTCGAATTTGATAAAAACAGCTCAAAATGACAAAAAACATTGCTTAATTCCCAAGGGAAATCGAATTTGACAAAAACAACTCAAAATGACCAAACACAATGCTTAATTCCCAAGGAAATTCGGAATTAACAAAAACAGCTCAAAGTGACCAAAAACAATGCTTAATTCCCAATGGAATTCGAATTTGATAAAAACAGCTCAAAATGACCAAAAACAATGCTTAATTCTCAAGGGAATTCGAATTTGACAAAAACAATTCAAAATGACCAAATACATTGCTTAATTCCAAAGGGAAATCGGAATTAACAAAAACAGCTCAAAATGACCAAAAACAATGCTTAAGTCCTAAGGGAATTCGAATTTGACAACAACAGCTCAAAATGACCAAAAACAATGCTTAAATCCCAAGGGAATTCGAATTTGATAAAAACAGCTCAAAATGACCAAAAACAATGCTTAAATCCGAAGGGAATTTGAATTTGAAAAAAACAACTCGAAATGTACAAAAAAAAAAAGCTTAATTCCAAAGGGAATTTGTAATTAACAAAAACAGTTCAAAAAGACCAAAAACAATGCTTAATTGCCAAGGAAATTCGAATTTGATAAAAACAGCTCAAAATGACCAAAAACAATGTTTAATTCCCAAGGGAATTCGAATTTGACAAAAACAACTTAAAATGACCTAATACAATGCTTAATTCCCAAGAGAATTCGAATGTGACAAAAACAGCTCAAAATGACCAAAAACAATGCTTAATTCCAAAGGGAATTCGGAATTAACAAAATCAGCTCAAAATGACCGAAAACAATGCTGAATTCCTAAGGGAATTCGAATTTGACAAAAACAGCTCATAATGACCAAAAACAATGCTGAATTCCCAAGGGAATTCGAATTTAACAAAAACAGCTCAAAATGACCAAAAACAATGCTTAATTCCCAAGGGAAATTTAATTTGACAAAAACAGCTCAAAATGACCAAAAACAATGCTCAATTCTCAAGGGAATTCGAATTTAAGAAAAACAGCTCAAAATGACCAAAAACAATGCTTAATTCCCAAGGGAATTCGAATTTGACAAAAACAGCTCAAAATGACCAAAAACAATGCTTAATTCCCAAGGGAATTAGAATTTGACAAACACAGCTCAAAATGACCAAAAACAATGCTTAATTCCAAAGGGAATTCGCAATTAACAAAAACAGCTCAAAATGACCAAAAACAATGCTTAATTCTCAAGGGAATTCGAATTTGACAAAAACAATTCAAAATGACCAAATACATTGCTTAATTCCCAAGGGAATTCGAATTTGATAAAAACAGCTCAAAATGACCAAAAACAATGCTTAAATCCCAAGAGACTTCGAATTTGACAAAAACAGCTCATAATGACCAAAAACAATGCTTAATTCCAAAGGAAATTCGAATTTGATAAAAACAGCTCAAAATAACCAAAAACAATGCTTAATTCCCAAGGGAATTCGAATTTGACAAACACAGCTCAAAATGACCAAAAACAATGCTTAATTCCAAAGGGAATTCGGAATTAACAAAAACAGCTCAAAATGACCAAAAACAATGCTTAATTCCCAATGGAATTCGACTTTGATAAAAACAGCTCAAAATGACCAAAAACAATGCTTAATTCTCAAGGGAATTCGAATTTGACAAAAACAATTCTAAATGACCAAATACATTGCTTAATTCCAAAGGGAAATCGGAATTAACAAAAACAGCTCAAAATGACCAAAAACATTGCTTAAGTCCTAAGGGAATTCGAATTTGACAACAACAGCTCAAAATGACCAAAAACAATGCTTAAATCCCAAGGGGATTCGAATTTGATAAAAACAGCTCAAAATGACCAAAAACAATGCTTAAATCCGAAGGGAATTCGAATTTGATGAAAACAACTCGAAATGACCAAAAAAAATGCTTAATTCCAAAGGGAATTTGGAATTAACAAAAACAGTTCAAAAAGACCAAAAACAATGCTTAATTGCCAAGGAAATTCGAATTTGATAAAAACAGCTCAAAATGACCAAAAACAATGTTTGATTCCCAAGGGAATTCGAATTTGACAAAAACAACTCAAAATGTCCAAATACAATGCTTAATTCCCAAGAGAATTCGAATTTGACAAAAAAAGGTCTCAAAATGACCAAAAACAATGCTTAATTCCAAAGGGAATTCGGAATTAACAAAAACAGCTCAAAATGACCAAAAACAATGCTTAAATCCCAAGAGACTTCGAATTTGACAAAAACAGCTCATAATGACCAAAAACAATGCTCAATTCCAAAGGGAATTCGAATTTAACAAAAACAACTCAAAATGACCAAAAACAATGCTTAATTCCCAAGGGAATTCGAATTTGACAAAAACAGCTCAAAATGACCAAAACAATGCTTAATTCCAAAGGGAATTCGCAATTAACAAAAACAGCTCAAAATGACCAAAAACAATGCTTAATTCTCAAGGGAATTCGAATTTGACAAAAACAATTCAAAATGACCGAATACATTGCTTAATTCCCAAGGGAATTCGAATTTGATAAAAACAGCTCAAAATGACCAAAAACAATGCTTAAATCCCAAAAGACTTCGAATTTGACAAAAACAGCTCATAATGACCAAAAACAATGCTCAATTCCCAAGGGAATTCGAATTTGAAAAAAACAGCTCAAAATGACCAAATACAATGCTTAATTCACAAGGGAATTCGAATTTGATAAAAACAGCTCAAAATGACAAAAAACATTGCTTAATTCCCAAGGGAAATCGAATTTGACAAAAACAACTCAAAATGACCAAACACAATGCTTAATTCCCAAGGAAATTCGGAATTAACAAAAACAGCTCAAAGTGACCAAAAACAATGCTTAATTCCCAATGGAATTCGAATTTGACAAAAACAACTCAAAATGTCCAAATACAATGCTTAATTCCCAAGAGAATTCGAATTTGACAAAAAAAGGTCTCAAAATGACCAAAAACAATGCTTAATTCCAAAGGGAATTCGGAATTAACAAAAACAGCTCAAAATGACCAAAAACAATGCTGAATTCCTAAGGGAATTCGAATTTGACAAAAACAGCTCATAATGACCAAAAACAATGCTGAATTCCCAAGGGAATTCGAATTTAACAAAAACAGCTCAAAATGACCAAAAACAATGCTTAATTCCCAAGGGAAATTGAATTTGACAAAAACAGCTCAAAATGACCAAAAACAATGCTCAATTCTCAAGGGAATTCGAATTTAAGAAAAACAGCTCAAAATGACCAAAAACAATGCTTCATTCCCAAGGGAATTCGAATTTGACAAAAACAGCTCAAAATGACCAAAAACAATGCTTAATTCTCAAGGGAATTCGAGTTTGACAAAAACAATTCAAAATGACCAAATACATTGCTTAATTCCAAAGGGAAATCGGAATTAACAAAAACAGCTCAAAATGACCAAAAACAATGCTTAAGTCCTAAGGGAATTAGAATTTGACAACAACAGCTCAAAATGACCAAATACAATGCTTAAATCCCAAGGGAATTCGAATTTGATAAAAACAGCTCAAAATGACCAAAAACAATGCTTAATTCCCAAGGGAATTCGAATTTGACAAAAACAGCTCAAAATGACCAAAAACAATGCTTAATTCCAAAGGGAATTCGCAATTAACAAAAACAGCTCAAAATGACCAAAAACAATGCTTAATTCCAAAGGGAATTCGAATTTGATAAAAACAGCTCAAAATGACCAAAAACAATGCTTAAATCCGAAGGGAATTTGAATTTGAAAAAAACAACTCGAAATGACCAAAAAAAAAAAGCTTAATTCCAAAGGGAATTTGTAATTAACAAAAACAGTTCAAAAAGACCAAAAACAATGCTTAATTGCCAAGGAAATTCGAATTTGATAAAAACAGCTCAAAATGACCAAAAACAATGTTTAATTCCCAAGGGAATTCGAATTTGACAAAAACAACTTTAAATGACCAAATACAATGCTTAATTCCCAAGAGAATTCGAATTTGACAAAAACAGCTCAAAATTACCAAAAACAGTGCTTAATTCCAAAGGGAATTCGGAATTAACAAAAACAGCTCAAAATGACCGAAAACAATGCTGAATTCCTAAGGGAATTCGAATTTGACAAAAACAGCTCATAATGACCAAAAACAATGCTCAATTCCCAAGGGAATTCGAATTTAACAAAAACAGCTCAAAATGACCAAAAACAATGCTTAATTCCCAAGGGAATTTGAATTTGATAAAAACAGCTTAAAATGACCAAAAACATTGCTTAATTCCCAAAAGAATTCGAATTTGACAAAAACAGCTCAAAATGACCAAAAACAATGCTTAATTCCCAAGGGAATTCGAATTTGACAAAAACAGCACAAAATGACCAAAAACAATGCTTAATTCCCAAGGGAATTCGAATTTGACAAAAACAGCTCAAAATGACCAAAAACAATGCTTAATTCCAAAGGGAATTCGCAATTAACAAAAACAGCTCAAAATGACCAAAAACAATGCTTAATTCTCAAGGGAATTCGAATTTGACAAAAACAATTCAAAATGACCAAATACATTGCTTAATTCCCAAGGGAATTCGAATTTGATAAAAACAGCTCAAAATGACCAAAAACAATGCTTTAATCCTAAGAGACTTCGAATTTGACAAAAACAGCTCATAATGACCAAAAACAATGCTCAATTCCCAAGGGAATTCGAATTTAACAAAAACAACTCAAAATGACCAAAAACAATGCTTAATTCCCAAGGGAATTCGAATTTGACAAAAACAGCTCAAAATGACCAAAACAATGCTTAATTCCAAAGGGAATTCGGAATTAACAAATACAGCTCAAAAAGACCAAAAATAATGCTTAATTCCCAAGGAAATTCGAATTTGATAAAAACAGCTCAAAATGACCAAAAACAATGCTGAATTCCCAAGGGAATTTGAATTTGACAAAAACAGCTCATAATGACCAAAAACAATGCTCAATTCCCAAGGGAATTCGAATTTAACAATAACAGCTCAAAATGACCAAAAACAATGCTTAATTCCCAAGGGAATTTGAATTTGATAAAAACAGCTTAAAATGACCAAAAACATTGCTTAATTCCCAAAAGAATTCGAATTTGACAAAAACAGCTCAAAATGACCAAAAACAATGCTTAATTCCAAAGGGAATTCGGAATTAACAAAAACAGCTCAAAATGACCAAAAACAATGCTGAATTCCTAAGGGAATTCGAATTTGACAAAAACAGCTCATAATGACCAAAAACAATGCTGAATTCCCAAGGGAATTCGAATTTAACAAAAACAGCTCAAAATGACCAAAAACAATGCTTAATTCCCAAGGGAAATTGAATTTGACAAAAACAGCTCAAAATGACCAAAAACAATGCTCAATTCTCAAGGGAATTCGAATTTAAGAAAAACAGCTCAAAATGACCAAAAACAATGCTTCATTCCCAAGGGAATTCGAATTTGACAAAAACAGCTCAAAATGACCAAAAACAATGCTTAATTCTCAAGGGAATTCGAGTTTGACAAAAACAATTCAAAATGACCAAATACATTGCTTAATTCCAAAGGGAAATCGGAATTAACAAAAACAGCTCAAAATGACCAAAAACAATGCTTAAGTCCTAAGGGAATTAGAATTTGACAACAACAGCTCAAAATGACCAAATACAATGCTTAAATCCCAAGGGAATTCGAATTTGATAAAAACAGCTCAAAATGACCAAAAACAATGCTTAATTCCCAAGGGAATTCGAATTTGACAAAAACAGCTCAAAATGACCAAAAACAATGCTTAATTCCAAAGGGAATTCGCAATTAACAAAAACAGCTCAAAATGACCAAAAACAATGCTTAATTCCAAAGGGAATTCGAATTTGATAAAAACAGCTCAAAATGACCAAAAACAATGCTTAAATCCGAAGGGAATTTGAATTTGAAAAAAACAACTCGAAATGACCAAAAAAAAAAAGCTTAATTCCAAAGGGAATTTGTAATTAACAAAAACAGTTCAAAAAGACCAAAAACAATGCTTAATTGCCAAGGAAATTCGAATTTGATAAAAACAGCTCAAAATGACCAAAAACAATGTTTAATTCCCAAGGGAATTCGAATTTGACAAAAACAACTTTAAATGACCAAATACAATGCTTAATTCCCAAGAGAATTCGAATTTGACAAAAACAGCTCAAAATTACCAAAAACAGTGCTTAATTCCAAAGGGAATTCGGAATTAACAAAAACAGCTCAAAATGACCGAAAACAATGCTGAATTCCTAAGGGAATTCGAATTTGACAAAAACAGCTCATAATGACCAAAAACAATGCTCAATTCCCAAGGGAATTCGAATTTAACAAAAACAGCTCAAAATGACCAAAAACAATGCTTAATTCCCAAGGGAATTTGAATTTGATAAAAACAGCTTAAAATGACCAAAAACATTGCTTAATTCCCAAAAGAATTCGAATTTGACAAAAACAGCTCAAAATGACCAAAAACAATGCTTAATTCCCAAGGGAATTCGAATTTGACAAAAACAGCACAAAATGACCAAAAACAATGCTTAATTCCCAAGGGAATTCGAATTTGACAAACACAGCTCAAAATGACCAAAAACAATGCTTAATTCCAAAGGGAATTCGCAATTAACAAAAACAGCTCAAAATGACCAAAAACAATGCTTAATTCTCAAGGGAATTCGAATTTGACAAAAACAATTCAAAATGACCAAATACATTGCTTAATTCCCAAGGGAATTCGAATTTGATAAAAACAGCTCAAAATGACCAAAAACAATGCTTTAATCCTAAGAGACTTCGAATTTGACAAAAACAGCTCATAATGACCAAAAACAATGCTCAATTCCCAAGGGAATTCGAATTTAACAAAAACAACTCAAAATGACCAAAAACAATGCTTAATTCCCAAGGGAATTCGAATTTGACAAAAACAGCTCAAAATGACCAAAACAATGCTTAATTCCAAAGGGAATTCGGAATTAACAAATACAGCTCAAAAAGACCAAAAATAATGCTTAATTCCCAAGGAAATTCGAATTTGATAAAAACAGCTCAAAATGACCAAAAACAATGCTGAATTCCCAAGGGAATTTGAATTTGACAAAAACAGCTCATAATGACCAAAAACAATGCTCAATTCCCAAGGGAATTCGAATTTGACAAAAACAGCACAAAATGACCAAAAACAATGCTTAATTCCCAAGGGAATTTGAATTTGATAAAAACAGCTTAAAATGACCAAAAACATTGCTTAATTCCCAAAAGAATTCGAATTTGACAAAAACAGCTCAAAATGACCAAAAACAATGCTTAATTCCAAAGGGAATTCGAATTTGACAAACACAGCTCAAAATGACCAAAAACAATGCTTAATTCCAAAGGGAATTCGGAATTAACAAAAACAGCTCAAAATGACCAAAAACAATGCTTAATTCCCAAGGGAAATTGAATTTGACAAAAACAGCTCAAAATGACCAAAAACAATGCTCAATTCTCAAGGGAATTCGAATTTAAGAAAAACAGCTCAAAATGACCAAATACAATGCTTAATTCACAAGGGAATTCGAATTTGATAAAAACAGCTCAAAATGACAAAAAACATTGCTTAATTCCCAAGGGAAATCGAATTTGACAAAAACAACTCAAAATGACCAAACACAATGCTTAATTCCCAAGGAAATTCGGAATTAACAAAAACAGCTCAAAGTGACCAAAAACAATGTTTGATTCCCAAGGGAATTCGAATTTGACAAAAACAGCTCAAAATGTCCAAATACAATGCTTAATTCCCAAGAGAATTCGAATTTGACAAAAAAAGGTCTCAAAATGACCAAAAACAATGCTTAATTCCAAAGGGAATTCGGAATTAACAAAAACAGCTCAAAATGACCAAAAACAATGCTGAATTCCTAAGGGAATTCGAATTTGACAAAAACAGCTCATAATGACCAAAAACAATGCTGAATTCCCAAGGGAATTCGAATTTAACAAAAACAGCTCAAAATGACCAAAAACAATGCTTAATTCCCAAGGGAATTCGAATTTGACAAAAACAGCTCAAAATGACCAAAAACAATGCTTAATTCTCAAGGGAATTCGAATTTGACAAAAACAATTCAAAATGACCAAATACATTGCTTAATTCCAAAGGGAAATCGGAATTAACAAAAACAGCTCAAAATGACCAAAAACAATGCTTAATTCCCAAGGGAAATTGAATTTGACAAAAACAGCTCAAAATGACCAAAAACAATGCTCAATTCTCAAGGGAATTCGAATTTAAGAAAAACAGCTCAAAATGACCAAAAACAATGCTTAATTCCCAAGGGAATTCGAATTTGACAAAAACAGCTCAAAATGACCAAAAACAATGCTTAATTCTCAAGGGAATTCGAATTTGACAAAAACAATTCAAAATGACCAAATACATTGCTTAATTCCAAAGGGAAATCGGAATTAACAAAAACAGCTCAAAATGACCAAAAACAATGCTTAAGTCCTAAGGGAATTCGAATTTGACAACAACAGCTCAAAATGACCAAAAACAATGCTTAAATCCCAAGGGAATTCGAATTTGATAAAAACAGCTCAAAATGACCAAAAACAATGCTTAATTCCCAAGGGAATTCGAATTTGACAAAAACAGCTCAAAATGACCAAAAACAATGTTTAATTCCAAAGGGAATTCGCAATTAACAAAAACAGCTCAAAATGACCAAAAAAAATGCTTAATTCCAAAGGGAATTCGCAATTAACAAAAACAGCTCAAAATGACCAAAAACAATGCTTAATTCTCAAGGGAATTCGAATTTGACAAAAACAATTCAAAATGACCGAATACATTGCTTAATTCCCAAGGGAAATCGAATTTGATAAAAACAGCTCAAAATGACCAAAAACAATGCTTAAATCCCAAAAGACTTAGAATTTGACAAAAACAGCTCATAATGACCAAAAACAATGCTCAATTCCCAAGGGAATTCGAATTTGAAAAAAACAGCTCAAAATGACCAAATACAATGCTTAATTCACAAGGGAATTCGAATTTGATAAAAACAGCTCAAAATGACAAAAAACATTGCTTAATTCCCAAGGGAAATCGAATTTGACAAAAACAACTCAAAATGACCAAACACAATGCTTAATTCCCAAGGAAATTCGGAATTAACAAAAACAGCTCAAAGTGACCAAAAACAATGCTTAATTCCCAATGGAATTCGAATTTGATAAAAACAGCTCAAAATGACCAAAAACAATGCTTAATTCTCAAGGGAATTCGAATTTGACAAAAACAATTCAAAATGACCAAATACATTGCTTAATTCCAAAGGGAAATCGGAATTAGCAAAAACAGCTCAAAATGACCAAAAACAATGCTTAAGTCCTAAGGGAATTCGAATTTGACAACAACAGCTCAAAATGACCAAAAACAATGCTTAAATCCCAAGGGAATTCGAATTTGATAAAAACAGCTCAAAATGACCAAAAACAATGCTTAAATCCGAAGGGAATTTGAATTTGAAAAAAACAACTCGAAATGTACAAAAAAAAAAAGCTTAATTCCAAAGGGAATTTGTAATTAACAAAAACAGTTCAAAAAGACCAAAAACAATGCTTAATTGCCAAGGAAATTCGAATTTGATAAAAACAGCTCAAAATGACCAAAAACAATGTTTAATTCCCAAGGGAATTCGAATTTGACAAAAACAACTTAAAATGACCAAAAACAATGCTTAATTCCCAAGGGAATTCGAATTTGACAAAAACAGCTCAAAATGACCAAAAACAATGCTTAATTCTCAAGGGAATTCGAATTTGACAAAAACAATTCAAAATGACCAAATACATTGCTTAATTCCAAAGGGAAATCGGAATTAACAAAAACAGCTCAAAATGACCAAAAACAATGCTTAAGTCCTAAGGGAATTCGAATTTGACAACAACAGCTCAAAATGACCAAAAACAATGCTTAAATCCCAAGGGAATTCGAATTTGATAAAAACAGCTCAAAATGACCAAAAACAATGCTTAATTCCCAAGGGAATTCGAATTTGACAAAAACAGCTCAAAATGACCAAAAACAATGTTTAATTCCAAAGGGAATTCGCAATTAACAAAAACAGCTCAAAATGACCAAAAACAATGCTTAATTCCAAAGGGAATTCGCAATTAACAAAAACAGCTCAAAATGACCAAAAACAATGCTTAATTCTCAAGGGAATTCGAATTTGACAAAAACAATTCAAAATGACCGAATACATTGCTTAATTCCCAAGGGAAATCGAATTTGATAAAAACAGCTCAAAATGACCAAAAACAATGCTTAAATCCCAAAAGACTTCGAATTTGACAAAAACAGCTCATAATGACCAAAAACAATGCTCAATTCCCAAGGGAATTCGAATTTGAAAAAAACAGCTCAAAATGACCAAATACAATGCTTAATTCACAAGGGAATTCGAATTTGATAAAAACAGCTCAAAATGACAAAAAACATTGCTTAATTCCCAAGGGAAATCGAATTTGACAAAAACAACTCAAAATGACCAAACACAATGCTTAATTCCCAAGGAAATTCGGAATTAACAAAAACAGCTCAAAGTGACCAAAAACAATGCTTAATTCCCAATGGAATTCGAATTTGATAAAAACAGCTCAAAATGACCAAAAACAATGCTTAATTCTCAAGGGAATTCGAATTTGACAAAAACAATTCAAAATGACCAAATACATTGCTTAATTCCAAAGGGAAATCGGAATTAACAAAAACAGCTCAAAATGACCAAAAACAATGCTTAAGTCCTAAGGGAATTCGAACTTGACAACAACAGCTCAAAATGACCAAAAACAATGCTTAAATCCCAAGGGAATTCGAATTTGAAAAAAACAGCTCAAAATGACCAAAAACAATGCTTAAATCCGAAGGGAATTTGAATTTGAAAAAAACAACTCGAAATGTACAAAAAAAAAAAGCTTAATTCCAAAGGGAATTTGTAATTAACAAAAACAGTTCAAAAAGACCAAAAACAATGCTTAATTGCCAAGGAAATTCGAATTTGATAAAAACAGCTCAAAATGACCAAAAACAATGTTTAATTCCCAAGGGAATTCGAATTTGACAAAAACAACTTAAAATGACCAAATACAATGCTTAATTCCCAAGAGAATTCGAATTTGACAAAAACAGCTCAAAATGACCAAAAACAATGCTTAATTCCAAAGGGAATTCGGAATTAACAAAATCAGCTCAAAATGACCGAAAACAATGCTGAATTCCTAAGGGAATTCGAATTTGACAAAAACAGCTCATAATGACCAAAAACAATGCTGAATTCCGAAGGGAATTCGAATTTAACAAAAACAGCTCAAAATGACCAAAAACAATGCTTAATTCCCAAGGGAAATTTAATTTGACAAAAACAGCTCAAAATGACCAAAAACAATGCTCAATTCTCAAGGGAATTCGAATTTAAGAAAAACAGCTCAAAATGACCAAAAACAATGCTTAATTCCCAAGGGAATTCGAATTTGACAAAAACAGCTCAAAATGACCAAAAACAATGCTTAATTCCCAAGGGAATTCGAATTTGACAAACACAGCTCAAAATGACCAAAAACAATGCTTAATTCCAAAGGGAATTCGCAATTAACAAAAACAGCTCAAAATGACCAAAAACAATGCTTAATTCTCAAGGGAATTCGAATTTGACAAAAACAATTCAAAATGACCAAATACATTGCTTAATTCCCAAGGGAATTCGAATTTGATAAAAACAGCTCAAAATGACCAAAAACAATGCTTAATTCCCAAGGGAATTCGAATTTGACAAAAACAGCTCAAAATGACCAAAAACAATGCTTAATTCTCAAGGGAATTCGAATTTGACAAAAACAATTCAAAATGACCAAATACATTGCTTAATTCCAAAGGGAAATCGGAATTAACAAAAACAGCTCGAAATGACCAAAAAAAATGCTTACTTCCAAAGGAAATTTGGAATTAACAAAAACAGCTCAAAATGACCAAAAACAATGCTCAATTCTCAAGGGAATTCGAATTTAAGAAAAACAGCTCAAAATGACCAAAAACAATGCTTAATTCCCAAGGGAATTCGAATTTGACAAAAACAGCTCAAAATGACCAAAAACAATGCTTAATTCTCAAGGGAATTCGAATTTGACAAAAACAATTCAAAATGACCAAATACATTGCTTAATTCCAAAGGGAAATCGGAATTAACAAAAACAGCTCAAAATGACCAAAAACAATGCTTAAGTCCTAAGGGAATTCGAATTTGACAACAACAGCTCAAAATGACCAAAAACAATGCTTAAATCCCAAGGGAATTCGAATTTGATAAAAACAGCTCAAAATGACCAAAAACAATGCTTAATTCCCAAGGGAATTCGAATTTGACAAAAACAGCTCAAAATGACCAAAAACAATGTTTAATTCCAAAGGGAATTCGCAATTAACAAAAACAGCTCAAAATGACCAAAAACAATGCTTAATTCCAAAGGGAATTCGCAATTAACAAAAACAGCTCAAAATGACCAAAAACAATGCTTAATTCTCAAGAGAATTCGAATTTGACAAAAACAATTCAAAATGACCGAATACATTGCTTAATTCCCAAGGGAAATCGAATTTGATAAAAACAGCTCAAAATGACCAAAAACAATGGTTAAATCCCAAAAGACTTCGAATTTGACAAAAACAGCTCATAATGACCAAAAACAATGCTCAATTCCCAAGGGAATTCGAATTTGAAAAAAACAGCTCAAAATGACCAAATACAATGCTTAATTCACAAGGGAATTCGAATTTGATAAAAACAGCTCAAAATGACAAAAAACATTGCTTAATTCCCAAGGGAAATCGAATTTGACAAAAACAACTCAAAATGACCAAACACAATGCTTAATTCCCAAGGAAATTCGGAATTAACAAAAACAGCTCAAAGTGACCAAAAACAATGCTTAATTCCCAATGGAATTCGAATTTGATAAAAACAGCTCAAAATGACCAAAAACAATGCTTAATTCTCAAGGGAATTCGAATTTGACAAAAACAATTCAAAATGACCAAATACATTGCTTAATTCCAAAGGGAAATCGGAATTAACAAAAACAGCTCAAAATGACCAAAAACAATGCTTAAGTCCTAAGGGAATTCGAATTTGACAACAACAGCTCAAAATGACCAAAAACAATGCTTAAATCCCAAGGGAATTCGAATTTGATAAAAACAGCTCAAAATGACCAAAAACAATGCTTAAATCCGAAGGGAATTTGAATTTGAAAAAAACAACTCGAAATGTACAAAAAAAAAAAGCTTAATTCCAAAGGGAATTTGTAATTAACAAAAACAGTTCAAAAAGACCAAAAACAATGCTTAATTGCCAAGGAAATTCGAATTTGATAAAAACAGCTCAAAATGACCAAAAACAATGTTTAATTCCCAAGGGAATTCGAATTTGACAAAAACAACTTAAAATGACCAAATACAATGCTTAATTCCCAAGAGAATTCGAATGTGACAAAAACAGCTCAAAATGACCAAAAACAATCCTTAATTCCAAAGGGAATTCGGAATTAACAAAATCAGCTCAAAATGACCGAAAACAATGCTGAATTCCTAAGGGAATTCGAATTTGACAAAAACAGCTCATAATGACCAAAAACAATGCTGAATTCCCAAGGGAATTCGAATTTAACAAAAACAGCTCAAAATGACCAAAAACAATGCTTAATTCCCAAGGGAAATTTAATTTGACAAAAACAGCTCAAAATGACCAAAAACAATGCTCAATTCTCAAGGGAATTCGAATTTAAGAAAAACAGCTCAAAATGACCAAAAACAATGCTTAATTCCCAAGGGAATTCGAATTTGACAAAAACAGCTCAAAATGACCAAAAACAATGCTTAATTCCCAAGGGAATTAGAATTTGACAAACACAGCTCAAAATGACCAAAAACAATGCTTAATTCCAAAGGGAATTCGCAATTAACAAAAACAGCTCAAAATGACCAAAAACAATGCTTAATTCTCAAGGGAATTCGAATTTGACAAAAACAATTCAAAATGACCAAATACATTGCTTAATTCCCAAGGGAATTCGAATTTGATAAAAACAGCTCAAAATGACCAAAAACAATGCTTAAATCCCAAGAGACTTCGAATTTGACAAAAACAGCTCATAATGACCAAAAACAATGCTTAATTCCAAAGGAAATTCGAATTTGATAAAAACAGCTCAAAATAACCAAAAACAATGCTTAATTCCCAAGGGAATTCGAATTTGACAAACACAGCTCAAAATGACCAAAAACAATGCTTAATTCCAAAGGGAATTCGGAATTAACAAAAACAGCTCAAAATGACCAAAAACAATGCTTAATTCCCAATGGAATTCGACTTTGATAAAAACAGCTCAAAATGACCAAAAACAATGCTTAATTCTCAAGGGAATTCGAATTTGACAAAAACAATTCTAAATGACCAAATACATTGCTTAATTCCAAAGGGAAATCGGAATTAACAAAAACAGCTCAAAATGACCAAAAACATTGCTTAAGTCCTAAGGGAATTCGAATTTGACAACAACAGCTCAAAATGACCAAAAACAATGCTTAAATCCCAAGGGGATTCGAATTTGATAAAAACAGCTCAAAATGACCAAAAACAATGCTTAAATCCGAAGGGAATTCGAATTTGATGAAAACAACTCGAAATGACCAAAAAAAATGCTTAATTCCAAAGGGAATTTGGAATTAACAAAAACAGTTCAAAAAGACCAAAAACAATGCTTAATTGCCAAGGAAATTCGAATTTGACAAAAAAAGGTCTCAAAATGACCAAAAACAATGCTTAATTCCAAAGGGAATTCGGAATTAACAAAAACAGCTCAAAATGACCAAAAACAATGCTTAAATCCCAAGAGACTTCGAATTTGACAAAAACAGCTCATAATGACCAAAAACAATGCTCAATTCCAAAGGGAATTCGAATTTAACAAAAACAACTCAAAATGACCAAAAACAATGCTTAATTCCCAAGGGAATTCGAATTTGACAAAAACAGCTCAAAATGACCAAAAACAATGCTTAATTCTCAAGGGAATTCGAATTTGACAAAAACAATTCAAAATGACCGAATACATTGCTTAATTCCCAAGGGAATTCGAATTTGATAAAAACAGCTCAAAATGACCAAAAACAATGCTTAAATCCCAAAAGACTTCGAATTTGACAAAAACAGCTCATAATGACCAAAAACAATGCTCAATTCCCAAGGGAATTCGAATTTGAAAAAAACAGCTCAAAATGACCAAATACAATGCTTAATTCACAAGGGAATTCGAATTTGATAAAAACAGCTCAAAATGACAAAAAACATTGCTTAATTCCCAAGGGAAATCGAATTTGACAAAAACAACTCAAAATGACCAAACACAATGCTTAATTCCCAAGGAAATTCGGAATTAACAAAAACAGCTCAAAATGACCAAAAACAATGCTTAATTCCCAATGGAATTCGAATTTGACAAAAACAACTCAAAATGTCCAAATACAATGCTTAATTCCCAAGAGAATTCGAATTTGACAAAAAAAGGTCTCAAAATGACCAAAAACAATGCTTAATTCCAAAGGGAATTCGGAATTAACAAAAACAGCTCAAAATGACCAAAAACAATGCTGAATTCCTAAGGGAATTCGAATTTGACAAAAACAGCTCATAATGACCAAAAACAATGCTGAATTCCCAAGGGAATTCGAATTTAACAAAAACAGCTCAAAATGACCAAAAACAATGCTTAATTCCCAAGGGAAATTGAATTTGACAAAAACAGCTCAAAATGACCAAAAACAATGCTCAATTCTCAAGGGAATTCGAATTTAAGAAAAACAGCTCAAAATGACCAAAAACAATGCTTCATTCCCAAGGGAATTCGAATTTGACAAAAACAGCTCAAAATGACCAAAAACAATGCTTAATTCTCAAGGGAATTCGAGTTTGACAAAAACAATTCAAAATGACCAAATACATTGCTTAATTCCAAAGGGAAATCGGAATTAACAAAAACAGCTCAAAATGACCAAAAACAATGCTTAAGTCCTAAGGGAATTAGAATTTGACAACAACAGCTCAAAATGACCAAATACAATGCTTAAATCCCAAGGGAATTCGAATTTGATAAAAACAGCTCAAAATGACCAAAAACAATGCTTAATTCCCAAGGGAATTCGAATTTGACAAAAACAGCTCAAAATGACCAAAAACAATGCTTAATTCCAAAGGGAATTCGCAATTAACAAAAACAGCTCAAAATGACCAAAAACAATGCTTAATTCCAAAGGGAATTCGAATTTGATAAAAACAGCTCAAAATGACCAAAAACAATGCTTAAATCCGAAGGGAATTTGAATTTGAAAAAAACAACTCGAAATGACCAAAAAAAAAAAGCTTAATTCCAAAGGGAATTTGTAATTAACAAAAACAGTTCAAAAAGACCAAAAACAATGCTTAATTGCCAAGGAAATTCGAATTTGATAAAAACAGCTCAAAATGACCAAAAACAATGTTTAATTCCCAAGGGAATTCGAATTTGACAAAAACAACTTTAAATGACCAAATACAATGCTTAATTCCCAAGAGAATTCGAATTTGACAAAAACAGCTCAAAATTACCAAAAACAGTGCTTAATTCCAAAGGGAATTCGGAATTAACAAAAACAGCTCAAAATGACCGAAAACAATGCTGAATTCCTAAGGGAATTCGAATTTGACAAAAACAGCTCATAATGACCAAAAACAATGCTCAATTCCCAAGGGAATTCGAATTTAACAAAAACAGCTCAAAATGACCAAAAACAATGCTTAATTCCCAAGGGAATTTGAATTTGATAAAAACAGCTTAAAATGACCAAAAACATTGCTTAATTCCCAAAAGAATTCGAATTTGACAAAAACAGCTCAAAATGACCAAAAACAATGCTTAATTCCCAAGGGAATTCGAATTTGACAAAAACAGCACAAAATGACCAAAAACAATGCTTAATTCCCAAGGGAATTCGAATTTGACAAACACAGCTCAAAATGACCAAAAACAATGCTTAATTCCAAAGGGAATTCGCAATTAACAAAAACAGCTCAAAATGACCAAAAACAATGCTTAATTCTCAAGGAAATTCGAATTTGACAAAAACAATTCAAAATGACCAAATACATTGCTTAATTCCCAAGGGAATTCGAATTTGATAAAAACAGCTCAAAATGACCAAAAACAATGCTTTAATCCCAAGAGACTTCGAATTTGACAAAAACAGCTCATAATGACCAAAAACAATGCTCAATTCCCAAGGGAATTCGAATTTAACAAAAACAACTCAAAATGACCAAAAACAATGCTTAATTCCCAAGGGAATTCGAATTTGACAAAAACAGCACAAAATGACCAAAAACAATGCTTAATTCCCAAGGGAATTCGAATTTGACAAACACAGCTCAAAATGACCAAAAACAATGCTTAATTCCAAAGGGAATTCGCAATTAACAAAAACAGCTCAAAATGACCAAAAACAATGCTTAATTCTCAAGGGAATTCGAATTTGACAAAAACAATTCAAAATGACCAAATACATTGCTTAATTCCCAAGGGAATTCGAATTTGATAAAAACAGCTCAAAATGACCAAAAACAATGCTTTAATCCTAAGAGACTTCGAATTTGACAAAAACAGCTCATAATGACCAAAAACAATGCTCAATTCCCAAGGGAATTCGAATTTAACAAAAACAACTCAAAATGACCAAAAACAATGCTTATTTCCCAAGGGAATTCGAATTTGACAAAAACAGCTCAAAATGACCAAAACAATGCTTAATTCCAAAGGGAATTCGGAATTAACAAATACAGCTCAAAAAGACCAAAAATAATGCTTAATTCCCAAGGAAATTCGAATTTGACAAAAACAGCTCAAAATGACCAAAACAATGCTTAATTCCAAAGGGAATTCGCAATTAACAAAAACAGCTCAAAATGACCAAAAACAATGCTTAATTCTCAAGGGAATTCGAATTTGACAAAAACAATTCAAAATGACCGAATACATTGCTTAATTCCCAAGGGAATTCGAATTTGATAAAAACAGCTCAAAATGACCAAAAACAATGCTTAAATCCCAAAAGACTTCGAATTTGACAAAAACAGCTCATAATGACCAAAAACAATGCTCAATTCCCAAGGGAATTCGAATTTGAAAAAAACAGCTCAAAATGACCAAATACAATGCTTAATTCACAAGGGAATTCGAATTTGATAAAAACAGCTCAAAATGACAAAAAACATTGCTTAATTCCCAAGGGAAATCGAATTTGACAAAAACAACTCAAAATGACCAAACACAATGCTTAATTCTCAAGGGAATTCGAGTTTGACAAAAACAATTCAAAATGACCAAATACATTGCTTAATTCCAAAGGGAAATCGGAATTAACAAAAACAGCTCAAAATGACCAAAAACAATGCTTAAGTCCTAAGGGAATTATAATTTGACAACAACAGCTCAAAATGACCAAATACAATGCTTAAATCCCAAGGGAATTCGAATTTGATAAAAACAGCTCAAAATGACCAAAAACAATGCTTAATTCCCAAGGGAATTCGAATTTGACAAAAACAGCTCAAAATGACCAAAAACAATGCTTAATTCCAAAGGGAATTCGCAATTAACAAAAACAGCTCAAAATGACCAAAAACAATGCTTAATTCCAAAGGGAATTCGAATTTGATAAAAACAGCTCAAAATGACCAAAAACAATGCTTAAATCCGAAGGGAATTTGAATTTGAAAAAAACAACTCGAAATGACCAAAAAAAAAAAGCTTAATTCCAAAGGGAATTTGTAATTAACAAAAACAGTTCAAAAAGACCAAAAACAATGCTTAATTGCCAAGGAAATTCGAATTTGATAAAAACAGCTCAAAATGACCAAAAACAATGTTTAATTCCCAAGGGAATTCGAATTTGACAAAAACAACTTTAAATGACCAAATACAATGCTTAATTCCCAAGAGAATTCGAATTTGACAAAAACAGCTCAAAATTACCAAAAACAGTGCTTAATTCCAAAGGCAATTCGGAATTAACAAAAACAGCTCAAAATGACCGAAAACAATGCTGAATTCCTAAGGGAATTCGAATTTGACAAAAACAGCTCATAATGACCAAAAACAATGCTCAATTCCCAAGGGAATTCGAATTTAACAAAAACAGCTCAAAATGACCAAAAACAATGCTTAATTCCCAAGGGAATTTGAATTTGATAAAAACAGCTTAAAATGACCAAAAACATTGCTTAATTCCCAAAAGAATTCGAATTTGACAAAAACAGCTCAAAATGACCAAAAACAATGCTTAATTCCCAAGGGAATTCGAATTTGACAAAAACAGCACAAAATGACCAAAAACAATGCTTAATTCCCAAGGGAATTCGAATTTGACAAACACAGCTCAAAATGACCAAAAACAATGCTTAATTCCAAAGGGAATTCGCAATTAACAAAAACAGCTCAAAATGACCAAAAACAATGCTTAATTCTCAAGGAAATTCGAATTTGACAAAAACAATTCAAAATGACCAAATACATTGCTTAATTCCCAAGGGAATTCGAATTTGATAAAAACAGCTCAAAATGACCAAAAACAATGCTTTAATCCCAAGAGACTTCGAATTTGACAAAAACAGCTCATAATGACCAAAAACAATGCTCAATTCCCAAGGGAATTCGAATTTAACAAAAACAACTCAAAATGACCAAAAACAATGCTTAATTCCCAAGGGAATTCGAATTTGACAAAAACAGCACAAAATGACCAAAAACAATGCTTAATTCCCAAGGGAATTCGAATTTGACAAACACAGCTCAAAATGACCAAAAACAATGCTTAATTCCAAAGGGAATTCGCAATTAACAAAAACAGCTCAAAATGACCAAAAACAATGCTTAATTCTCAAGGGAATTCGAATTTGACAAAAACAATTCAAAATGACCAAATACATTGCTTAATTCCCAAGGGAATTCGAATTTGATAAAAACAGCTCAAAATGACCAAAAACAATGCTTTAATCCTAAGAGACTTCGAATTTGACAAAAACAGCTCATAATGACCAAAAACAATGCTCAATTCCCAAGGGAATTCGAATTTAACAAAAACAACTCAAAATGACCAAAAACAATGCTTATTTCCCAAGGGAATTCGAATTTGACAAAAACAGCTCAAAATGACCAAAACAATGCTTAATTCCAAAGGGAATTCGGAATTAACAAATACAGCTCAAAAAGACCAAAAATAATGCTTAATTCCCAAGGAAATTCGAATTTGACAAAAACAGCTCAAAATGACCAAAACAATGCTTAATTCCAAAGGGAATTCGCAATTAACAAAAACAGCTCAAAATGACCAAAAACAATGCTTAATTCTCAAGGGAATTCGAATTTGACAAAAACAATTCAAAATGACCGAATACATTGCTTAATTCCCAAGGGAATTCGAATTTGATAAAAACAGCTCAAAATGACCAAAAACAATGCTTAAATCCCAAAAGACTTCGAATTTGACAAAAACAGCTCATAATGACCAAAAACAATGCTCAATTCCCAAGGGAATTCGAATTTGAAAAAAACAGCTCAAAATGACCAAATACAATGCTTAATTCACAAGGGAATTCGAATTTGATAAAAACAGCTCAAAATGACAAAAAACATTGCTTAATTCCCAAGGGAAATCGAATTTGACAAAAACAACTCAAAATGACCAAACACAATGCTTAATTCCCAAGGGAAATCGGAATTAACAAAAACAGCTCAAAGTGACCAAAAACAATGCTTAATTCCCAATGGAATTCGAATTTGACAAAAACAACTCAAAATGTCCAAATACAATGCTTAATTCCCAAGAGAATTCGAATTTGACAAAAAAAGGTCTCAAAATGACCAAAAACAATGCTTAATTCCAAAGGGAATTCGGAATTAACAAAAACAGCTCAAAATGACCAAAAACAATGCTGAATTCCTAAGGGAATTCGAATTTGACAAAAACAGCTCATAATGACCAAAAACAATGCTGAATTCCCAAGGGAATTCGAATTTAACAAAAACAGCTCAAAATGACCAAAAACAATGCTTAATTCCCAAGGGAAATTGAATTTGACAAAAACAGCTCAAAATGACCAAAAACAATGCTCAATTCTCAAGGGAATTCGAATTTAAGAAAAACAGCTCAAAATGACCAAAAACAATGCTTCATTCCCAAGGGAATTCGAATTTGACAAAAACAGCTCAAAATGACCAAAAACAATGCTTAATTCTCAAGGGAATTCGAGTTTGACAAAAACAATTCAAAATGACCAAATACATTGCTTAATTCCAAAGGGAAATCGGAATTAACAAAAACAGCTCAAAATGACCAAAAACAATGCTTAAGTCCTAAGGGAATTAGAATTTGACAACAACAGCTCAAAATGACCAAATACAATGCTTAAATCCCAAGGGAATTCGAATTTGATAAAAACAGCTCAAAATGACCAAAAACAATGCTTAATTCCCAAGGGAATTCGAATTTGACAAAAACAGCTCAAAATGACCAAAAACAATGCTTAATTCCAAAGGGAATTCGCAATTAACAAAAACAGCTCAAAATGACCAAAAACAATGCTTAATTCCAAAGGGAATTCGAATTTGATAAAAACAGCTCAAAATGACCAAAAACAATGCTTAAATCCGAAGGGAATTTGAATTTGAAAAAAACAACTCGAAATGACCAAAAAAAAAAAGCTTAATTCCAAAGGGAATTTGTAATTAACAAAAACAGTTCAAAAAGACCAAAAACAATGCTTAATTGCCAAGGAAATTCGAATTTGATAAAAACAGCTCAAAATGACCAAAAACAATGTTTAATTCCCAAGGGAATTCGAATTTGACAAAAACAACTTTAAATGACCAAATACAATGCTTAATTCCCAAGAGAATTCGAATTTGACAAAAACAGCTCAAAATTACCAAAAACAGTGCTTAATTCCAAAGGCAATTCGGAATTAACAAAAACAGCTCAAAATGACCGAAAACAATGCTGAATTCCTAAGGGAATTCGAATTTGACAAAAACAGCTCATAATGACCAAAAACAATGCTCAATTCCCAAGGGAATTCGAATTTAACAAAAACAGCTCAAAATGACCAAAAACAATGCTTAATTCCCAAGGGAATTTGAATTTGATAAAAACAGCTTAAAATGACCAAAAACATTGCTTAATTCCCAAAAGAATTCGAATTTGACAAAAACAGCTCAAAATGACCAAAAACAATGCTTAATTCCCAAGGGAATTCGAATTTGACAAAAACAGCACAAAATGACCAAAAACAATGCTTAATTCCCAAGGGAATTCGAATTTGACAAACACAGCTCAAAATGACCAAAAACAATGCTTAATTCCAAAGGGAATTCGCAATTAACAAAAACAGCTCAAAATGACCAAAAACAATGCTTAATTCTCAAGGAAATTCGAATTTGACAAAAACAATTCAAAATGACCAAATACATTGCTTAATTCCCAAGGGAATTCGAATTTGATAAAAACAGCTCAAAATGACCAAAAACAATGCTTTAATCCCAAGAGACTTCGAATTTGACAAAAACAGCTCATAATGACCAAAAACAATGCTCAATTCCCAAGGGAATTCGAATTTAACAAAAACAACTCAAAATGACCAAAAACAATGCTTAATTCCCAAGGGAATTCGAATTTGACAAAAACAGCACAAAATGACCAAAAACAATGCTTAATTCCCAAGGGAATTCGAATTTGACAAACACAGCTCAAAATGACCAAAAACAATGCTTAATTCCAAAGGGAATTCGCAATTAACAAAAACAGCTCAAAATGACCAAAAACAATGCTTAATTCTCAAGGGAATTCGAATTTGACAAAAACAATTCAAAATGACCAAATACATTGCTTAATTCCCAAGGGAATTCGAATTTGATAAAAACAGCTCAAAATGACCAAAAACAATGCTTTAATCCTAAGAGACTTCGAATTTGACAAAAACAGCTCATAATGACCAAAAACAATGCTCAATTCCCAAGGGAATTCGAATTTAACAAAAACAACTCAAAATGACCAAAAACAATGCTTATTTCCCAAGGGAATTCGAATTTGACAAAAACAGCTCAAAATGACCAAAACAATGCTTAATTCCAAAGGGAATTCGGAATTAACAAATACAGCTCAAAAAGACCAAAAATAATGCTTAATTCCCAAGGAAATTCGAATTTGATAAAAACAGCTCAAAATGACCAAAAACAATGCTGAATTCCCAAGGGAATTTGAATTTGACAAAAACAGCTCATATAGACCAAAAACAATGCTCAATTCCCAAGTGAATTCGAATTTAACAATAACAGCTCAAAATGACCAAAAACAATGCTTAATTCCCAAGGGAATTTGAATTTGATAAAAACAGCTTAAAATGACCAAAAACATTGCTTAATTCCCAAAAGAATTCGAATTTGACAAAAACAGCTCAAAATGACCAAAAACAATGCTTAATTCCAAAGGGAATTCGAATTTGACAAACACAGCTCAAAATGACCAAAAACAATGCTTAATTCCAAAGGGAATTCGGAATTAACAAAAACAGCTCAAAATGACCAAAAACAATGCTTAATTCCCAAGGGAAATTGAATTTGACAAAAACAGCTCAAAATGACCAAAAACAATGCTCAATTCTCAAGGGAATTCGAATTTAAGAAAAACAGCTCAAAATGACCAAATACAATGCTTAATTCACAAGGGAATTCGAATTTGATAAAAACAGCTCAAAATGACAAAAAACATTGCTTAATTCCCAAGGGAAATCGAATTTGACAAAAACAACTCAAAATGACCAAAAACAATGCTCAATTCTCAAGGGAATTCGAATTTAAGAAAAACAGCTCAAAATGACCAAAAACAATGCTTCATTCCCAAGGGAATTCGAATTTGACAAAAACAGCTCAAAATGACCAAAAACAATGCTTAATTCTCAAGGGAATTCGAGTTTGACAAAAACAATTCAAAATGACCAAATACATTGCTTAATTCCAAAGGGAAATCGGAATTAACAAAAACAGCTCAAAATGACCAAAAACAATGCTTAAGTCCTAAGGGAATTAGAATTTGACAACAACAGCTCAAAATGACCAAATACAATGCTTAAATCCCAAGGGAATTCGAATTTGATAAAAACAGCTCAAAATGACCAAAAACAATGCTTAATTCCCAAGGGAATTCGAATTTGACAAAAACAGCTCAAAATGACCAAAAACAATGCTTAATTCCAAAGGGAATTCGCAATTAACAAAAACAGCTCAAAATGACCAAAAACAATGCTTAATTCCAAAGGGAATTCGAATTTGATAAAAACAGCTCAAAATGACCAAAAACAATGCTTAAATCCGAAGGGAATTTGAATTTGAAAAAAACAACTCGAAATGACCAAAAAAAAAAAGCTTAATTCCAAAGGGAATTTGTAATTAACAAAAACAGTTCAAAAAGACCAAAAACAATGCTTAATTGCCAAGGAAATTCGAATTTGATAAAAACAGCTCAAAATGACCAAAAACAATGTTTAATTCCCAAGGGAATTCGAATTTGACAAAAACAACTTTAAATGACCAAATACAATGCTTAATTCCCAAGAGAATTCGAATTTGACAAAAACAGCTCAAAATTACCAAAAACAGTGCTTAATTCCAAAGGGAATTCGGAATTAACAAAAACAGCTCAAAATGACCGAAAACAATGCTGAATTCCTAAGGGAATTCGAATTTGACAAAAACAGCTCATAATGACCAAAAACAATGCTCAATTCCCAAGGGAATTCGAATTTAACAAAAACAGCTCAAAATGACCAAAAACAATGCTTAATTCTCAAGGGAATTCGAATTTGACAAAAACAATTCAAAATGACCAAATACATTGCTTAATTTCAAGGGAATTCGAATTTGATAAAAACAGCTCAAAATGACCAAAAACAATGCTTTAATCCTAAGAGACTTCGAATTTGACAAAAACAGCTCATAATGACCAAAAACAATGCTCAATTCCCAAGGGAATTCGAATTTAACAAAAACAACTCAAAATGACCAAAAACAATGCTTAATTCCCAAGGGAATTCGAATTTGACAAAAACAGCTCAAAATGACCAAAACAATGCTTAATTCCAAAGGGAATTCGGAATTAACAAATACAGCTCAAAAAGACCAAAAATAATGCTTAATTCCCAAGGAAATTCGAATTTGATAAAAACAGCTCAAAATGACCAAAAACAATGCTGAATTCCCAAGGGAATTTGAATTTGACAAAAACAGCTCATAATGACCAAAAACAATGCTCAATTCCCAAGGGAATTCGAATTTAACAATAACAGCTCAAAATGACCAAAAACAATGCTTAATTCCCAAGGGAATTTGAATTTGATAAAAACAGCTTAAAATGACCAAAAACATTGCTTAATTCCCAAAAGAATTCGAATTTGACAAAAACAGCTCAAAATGACCAAAAACAATGCTTAATTCCAAAGGGAATTCGAATTTGACAAACACAGCTCAAAATGACCAAAAACAATGCTTAATTCCAAAGGGAATTCGGAATTAACAAAAACAGCTCAAAATGACCAAAAACAATGCTTAATTCCCAAGGGAAATTGAATTTGACAAAAACAGCTCAAAATGACCAAAAACAATGCTCAATTCTCAAGGGAATTCGAATTTAAGAAAAACAGCTCAAAATGACCAAATACAATGCTTAATTCACAAGGGAATTCGAATTTGATAAAAACAGCTCAAAATGACAAAAAACATTGCTTAATTCCCAAGGGAAATCGAATTTGACAAAAACAACTCAAAATGACCAAACACAATGCTTAATTCCCAAGGAAATTCGGAATTAACAAAAACAGCTCAAAGTGACCAAAAACAATGTTTGATTCCCAATGGAATTCGAATTTGACAAAAACAACTCAAAATGTCCAAATACAATGCTTAATTCCCAAGAGAATTCGAATTTGACAAAAAAAGGTCTCAAAATGACCAAAAACAATGCTTAATTCCAAAGGGAATTCGGAATTAACAAAAACAGCTCAAAATGACCAAAAACAATGCTGAATTCCTAAGGGAATTCGAATTTGACAAAAACAGCTCATAATGACCAAAAACAATGCTGAATTCCCAAGGGAATTCGAATTTAACAAAAACAGCTCAAAATGACCAAAAACAATGCTTAATTCCCAAGGGAAATTGAATTTGACAAAAACAGCTCAAAATGACCAAAAACAATGCTCAATTCTCAAGGTAATTCGAATTTAAGAAAAACAGCTCAAAATGACCAAAAACAATGCTTAATTCCCAAGGGAATTCGAATTTGACAAAAACAGCTCAAAATGACCAAAAACAATGCTTAATTCTCAAGGGAATTCGAATTTGACAAAAACAATTCAAAATGACCAAATACATTGCTTAATTCCAAAGGGAAATCGGAATTAACAAAAACAGCTCAAAATGACCAAAAACAATGCTTAATTCCCAAGGGAAATTGAATTTGACAAAAACAGCTCAAAATGACCAAAAACAATGCTCAATTCTCAAGGGAATTCGAATTTAAGAAAAACAGCTCAAAATGACCAAAAACAATGCTTAATTCCCAAGGGAATTCGAATTTGACAAAAACAGCTCAAAATGACAAAAAACAATGCTTAATTCTCAAGGGAATTCGAATTTGACAAAAACAATTCAAAATGACCAAATACATTGCTTAATTCCAAAGGGAAATCGGAATTAACAAAAACAGCTCAAAATGACCAAAAACAATGCTTAAGTCCTAAGGGAATTCGAATTTGACAACAACAGCTCAAAATGACCAAAAACAATGCTTAAATCCCAAGGGAATTCGAATTTGATAAAAACAGCTCAAAATGACCAAAAACAATGCTTAATTCCCAAGGGAATTCGAATTTGACAAAAACAGCTCAAAATGACCAAAAACAATGTTTAATTCCAAAGGGAATTCGCAATTAACAAAAACAGCTCAAAATGACCAAAAACAATGCTTAATTCCAAAGGGAATTCGCAATTAACAAAAACAGCTCAAAATGACCAAAAACAATGCTTAATTCTCAAGGGAATTCGAATTTGACAAAAACAATTCAAAATGACCGAATACATTGCTTAATTCCCAAGGGAAATCGAATTTGATAAAAACAGCTCAAAATGACCAAAAACAATGCTTAAATCCCAAAAGACTTCGAATTTGACAAAAACAGCTCATAATGACCAAAAACAATGCTCAATTCCCAAGGGAATTCGAATTTGAAAAAAACAGCTCAAAATGACCAAATACAATGCTTAATTCACAAGGGAATTCGAATTTGATAAAAACAGCTCAAAATGACAAAAAACATTGCTTAATTCCCAAGGGAAATCGAATTTGACAAAAACAACTCAAAATGACCAAACACAATGCTTAATTCCCAAGGAAATTCGGAATTAACAAAAACAGCTCAAAGTGACCAAAAACAATGCTTAATTCCCAATGGAATTCGAATTTGATAAAAACAGCTCAAAATGACCAAAAACAATGCTTAATTCTCAAGGGAATTCGAATTTGACAAAAACAATTCAAAATGACCAAATACATTGCTTAATTCCAAAGGGAAATCGGAATTAACAAAAACAGCTCAAAATGACCAAAAACAATGCTTAAGTCCTAAGGGAATTCGAATTTGACAACAACAGCTCAAAATGACCAAAAACAATGCTTAAATCCCAAGGGAATTCGAATTTGATAAAAACAGCTCAAAATGACCAAAAACAATGCTTAAATCCGAAGGGAATTTGAATTTGAAAAAAACAACTCGAAATGTACAAAAAAAAAAAGCTTAATTCCAAAGGGAATTTGTAATTAACAAAAACAGTTCAAAAAGACCAAAAACAATGCTTAATTGCCAAGGAAATTCGAATTTGATAAAAACAGCTCAAAATGACCAAAAACAATGTTTAATTCCCAAGGGAATTCGAATTTGACAAAAACAACTTAAAATGACCAAATACAATGCTTAATTCCCAAGAGAATTCGAATTTGACAAAAACAGCTCAAAATGACCAAAAACAATGCTTAATTCCAAAGGGAATTCGGAATTAACAAAATCAGCTCAAAATGACCGAAAACAATGCTGAATTCCTAAGGGAATTCGAATTTGACAAAAACAGCTCATAATGACCAAAAACAATGCTGAATTCCCAAGGGAATTCGAATTTAACAAAAACAGCTCAAAATGACCAAAAACAATGCTTAATTCCCAAGGGAAATTTAATTTGACAAAAACAGCTCAAAATGACCAAAAACAATGCTCAATTCTCAAGGGAATTCGAATTTAAGAAAAACAGCTCAAAATGACCAAAAACAATGCTTAATTCCCAAGGGAATTCGAATTTGACAAAAACAGCTCAAAATGACCAAAAACAATGCTTAATTCCCAAGGGAATTCGAATTTGACAAACACAGCTCAAAATGACCAAAAACAATGCTTAATTCCAAAGGGAATTCGCAATTAACAAAAACAGCTCAAAATGACCAAAAACAATGCTTAATTCTCAAGGGAATTCGAATTTGACAAAAACAATTCAAAATGACCAAATACATTGCTTAATTCCCAAGGGAATTCGAATTTGACAAAAACAGCTCAAAATGACCAAAAACAATGCTTAATTCCCAAGGGAATTCGAATTTGACAAAAACAGCTCAAAATGACCAAAAACAATGCTTAATTCTCAAGGGAATTCGAATTTGACAAAAACAATTCAAAATGACCAAATACATTGCTTAATTCCAAAGGGAAATCGGAATTAACAAAAACAGCTCAAAATGACCAAAAACAATGCTTAATTCCCAAGGGAAATTGAATTTGACAAAAACAGCTCAAAATGACCAAAAACAATGCTCAATTCTCAAGGGAATTCGAATTTAAGAAAAACAGCTCAAAATGACCAAAAACAATGCTTAATTCCCAAGGGAATTCGAATTTGACAAAAACAGCTCAAAATGACCAAAAACAATGCTTAATTCTCAAGGGAATTCGAATTTGACAAAAACAATTCAAAATGACCAAATACATTGCTTAATTCCAAAGGGAAATCGGAATTAACAAAAACAGCTCAAAATGACCAAAAACAATGCTTAAGTCCTAAGGGAATTCGAATTTGACAACAACAGCTCAAAATGACCAAAAACAATGCTTAAATCCCAAGGGAATTCGAATTTGATAAAAACAGCTCAAAATGACCAAAAACAATGCTTAATTCCCAAGGGAATTCGAATTTGACAAAAACAGCTCAAAATGACAAAAAACAATGTTTAATTCCAAAGGGAATTCGCAATTAACAAAAACAGCTCAAAATGACCAAAAACAATGCTTAATTCCAAAGGGAATTCGCAATTAACAAAAACAGCTCAAAATGACCAAAAACAATGCTTAATTCTCAAGGGAATTCGAATTTGACAAAAACAATTCAAAATGACCGAATACATTGCTTAATTCCCAAGGGAAATCGAATTTGATAAAAACAGCTCAAAATGACCAAAAACAATGCTTAAATCCCAAAAGACTTCGAATTTGACAACAACAGCTCAAAATGACCAAAAACAATGCTTAAATCCCAAGGGAATTCGAATTTGACAAAAACAGCTCAAAATGACAAAAAACAATGTTTAATTCCAAAGGGAATTCGCAATTAACAAAAACAGCTCAAAATGACCAAAAACAATGCTTAATTCCAAAGGGAATTCGCAATTAACAAAAACAGCTCAAAATGACCAAAAACAATGCTTAATTCTCAAGGGAATTCGAATTTGACAAAAACAATTCAAAATGACCGAATACATTGCTTAATTCCCAAGGGAAATCGAATTTGATAAAAACAGCTCAAAATGACCAAAAACAATGCTTAAATCCCAAAAGACTTCGAATTTGACAAAAACAGCTCATAATGACCAAAAACAATGCTCAATTCCCAAGGGAATTCGAATTTGAAAAAAACAGCTCAAAATGACCAAAAACAATGCTTAATTCCAAAGGGAATTCGCAATTAACAAAAACAGCTCAAAATGACCAAAAACAATGCTTAATTCTCAAGGGAATTCGAATTTGACAAAAACAATTCAAAATGACCAAACACAATGCTTAATTCCCAAGGAAATTCGGAATTAACAAAAACAGCTCAAAGTGACCAAAAACAATGCTTAATTCCCAATAGAATTCGAATTTGATAAAAACAGCTCAAAATGACCAAAAACAATGCTTAATTCTCAAGGGAATTCGAATTTGACAAAAACAATTCAAAATGACCAAATACATTGCTTAATTCCAAAGGGAAATCGGAATTAACAAAAACAGCTCAAAATGACCAAAAACAATGCTTAAGTCCTAAGGGAATTCGAATTTGACAACAACAGCTCAAAATGACCAAAAACAATGCTTAAATCCCAAGGGAATTCGAATTTGATAAAAACAGCTCAAAATGACCAAAAACAATGCTTAAATCCGAAGGGAATTTGAATTTGAAAAAAACAACTCGAAATGTACAAAAAAAAAAAGCTTAATTCCAAAGGGAATTTGTAATTAACAAAAACAGTTCAAAAAGACCAAAAACAATGCTTAATTGCCAAGGAAATTCGAATTTGATAAAAACAGCTCAAAATGACCAAAAACAATGTTTAATTCCCAAGGGAATTCGAATTTGACAAAAACAACTTAAAATGACCAAATACAATGCTTAATTCCCAAGAGAATTCGAATGTGACAAAAACAGCTCAAAATGACCAAAAACAATGCTTAATTCCAAAGGGAATTCGGAATTAACAAAATCAGCTCAAAATGACCGAAAACAATGCTGAATTCCTAAGGGAATTCGAATTTGACAAAAACAGCTCATAATGACCAAAAACAATGCTGAATTCCCAAGGGAATTCGAATTTAACAAAAACAGCTCAAAATGACCAAAAACAATGCTTAATTCCCAAGGGAAATTTAATTTGACAAAAACAGCTCAAAATGACCAAAAACAATGCTCAATTCTCAAGGGAATTCGAATTTAAGAAAAACAGCTCAAAATGACCAAAAACAATGCTTAATTCCCAAGGGAATTCGAATTTGACAAAAACAGCTCAAAATGACCAAAAACAATGCTTAATTCCCAAGGGAATTAGAATTTGACAAACACAGCTCAAAATGACCAAAAACAATGCTTAATTCCAAAGGGAATTCGCAATTAACAAAAACAGCTCAAAATGACCAAAAACAATGCTTAATTCTCAAGGGAATTCGAATTTGACAAAAACAATTCAAAATGACCAAATACATTGCTTAATTCCCAAGGGAATTCGAATTTGATAAAAACAGCTCAAAATGACCAAAAACAATGCTTAAATCCCAAGAGACTTCGAATTTGACAAAAACAGCTCATAATGACCAAAAACAATGCTTAATTCCAAAGGAAATTCGAATTTGATAAAAACAGCTCAAAATAACCAAAAACAATGCTTAATTCCCAAGGGAATTCGAATTTGACAAACACAGCTCAAAATGACCAAAAACAATGCTTAATTCCAAAGGGAATTCGGAATTAACAAAAACAGCTCAAAATGACCAAAAACAATGCTTAATTCCCAATGGAATTCGACTTTGATAAAAACAGCTCAAAATGACCAAAAACAATGCTTAATTCTCAAGGGAATTCGAATTTGACAAAAACAATTCTAAATGACCAAATACATTGCTTAATTCCAAAGGGAAATCGGAATTAACAAAAACAGCTCAAAATGACCAAAAACATTGCTTAAGTCCTAAGGGAATTCGAATTTGACAACAACAGCTCAAAATGACCAAAAACAATGCTTAAATCCCAAGGGGGTTCCAATTTGATAAAAACAGCTCAAAATGACCAAAAACAATGCTTAAATCCGAAGGGAATTCGAATTTGATGAAAACAACTCGAAATGACCAAAAAAAATGCTTAATTCCAAAGGGAATTTGGAATTAACAAAAACAGTTCAAAAAGACCAAAAACAATGCTTAATTGCCAAGGAAATTCGAATTTGATAAAAACAGCTCAAAATGACCAAAAACAATGTTTGATTCCCAAGGGAATTCGAATTTGACAAAAACAACTCAAAATGTCCAAATACAATGCTTAATTCCCAAGAGAATTCGAATTTGACAAAAAAAGGTCTCAAAATGACCAAAAACAATGCTTAATTCCAAAGGGAATTCGGAATTAACAAAAACAGCTCAAAATGACCAAAAACAATGCTTAAATCCCAAGAGACTTCGAATTTGACAAAAACAGCTCATAATGACCAAAAACAATGCTCAATTCCAAAGGGAATTCGAATTTAACAAAAACAACTCAAAATGACCAAAAACAATGCTTAATTCCCAAGGGAATTCGAATTTGACAAAAACAGCTCAAAATGACCAAAACAATGCTTAATTCCAAAGGGAATTCGCAATTAACAAAAACAGCTCAAAATGACCAAAAACAATGCTTAAATCCCAAGGGAATTCGAATTTGATAAAAACAGCTCAAAATGACCAAAAACAATGCTTAATTCCCAAGGGAAATTGAATTTGACAAAAACAGCTCAAAATGACCAAAAACAATGCTCAATTCTCAAGGGAATTCGAATTTAAGAAAAACAGCTCAAAATGACCAAAAACAATGCTTAATTCCCAAGGGAATTCGAATTTGACAAAAACAGCTCAAAATGACCAAAAACAATGCTTAATTCTCAAGGGAATTCGAATTTGACAAAAACAATTCAAAATGACCAAATACATTGCTTAATTCCAAAGGGAAATCGGAATTAACAAAAACAGCTCAAAATGACCAAAAACAATGCTTAAGTCCTAAGGGAATTCGAATTTGACAACAACAGCTCAAAATGACCAAAAACAATGCTTAAATCCCAAGGGAATTCGAATTTGATAAAAACAGCTCAAAATGACCAAAAACAATGCTGAATTCCCAAGGGAATTCGAATTTGACAAAAACAGCTCAAAATGACCAAAAACAATGTTTAATTCCAAAGGGAATTCGCAATTAACAAAAACAGCTCAAAATGACCAAAAACAATGCTTAATTCCAAAGGGAATTCGCAATTAACAAAAACAGCTCAAAATGACCAAAAACAATGCTTAATTCTCAAGGGAATTCGAATTTGACAAAAACAATTCAAAATGACCGAATACATTGCTTAATTCCCAAGGGAAATCGAATTTGATAAAAACAGCTCAAAATGACCAAAAACAATGCTTAAATCCCAAAAGACTTCGAATTTGACAAAAACAGCTCATAATGACCAAAAACAATGCTCAATTCCCAAGGGAATTCGAATTTGAAAAAAACAGCTCAAAATGACCAAATACAATGCTTAATTCACAAGGGAATTCGAATTTGATAAAAACAGCTCAAAATGACAAAAAACATTGCTTAATTCCCAAGGGAAATCGAATTTGACAAAAACAACTCAAAATGACCAAACACAATGCTTAATTCCCAAGGAAATTCGGAATTAACAAAAACAGCTCAAAGTGACCAAAAACAATGCTTAATTCCCAATGGAATTCGAATTTGATAAAAACAGCTCAAAATGACCAAAAACAATGCTTAATTCTCAAGGGAATTCGAATTTGACAAAAACAATTCAAAATGACCAAATACATTGCTTAATTCCAAAGGGAAATCGGAATTAACAAAAACAGCTCAAAATGACCAAAAACAATGCTTAAGTCCTAAGGGAATTCGAATTTGACAAAAACAACTTAAAATGACCAAATACAATGCTTAATTCCCAAGAGAATTCGAATGTGACAAAAACAGCTCAAAATGACCAAAAACAATGCTTAATTCCAAAGGGAATTCGGAATTAACAAAATCAGCTCAAAATGACCGAAAACAATGCTGAATTCCTAAGGGAATTCGAATTTGACAAAAACAGCTCATAATGACCAAAAACAATGCTGAATTCCCAAGGGAATTCGAATTTAACAAAAACAGCTCAAAATGACCAAAAACAATGCTTAATTCCCAAGGGAAATTTAATTTGACAAAAACAGCTCAAAATGACCAAAAACAATGCTCAATTCTCAAGGGAATTCGAATTTAAGAAAAACAGCTCAAAATGACCAAAAACAATGCTTAATTCCCAAGGGAATTCGAATTTGACAAAAACAGCTCAAAATGACCAAAAACAATGCTTAATTCCCAAGGGAATTAGAATTTGACAAACACAGCTCAAAATGACCAAAAACAATGCTTAATTCCAAAGGGTATTCGCAATTAACAAAAACAGCTCAAAATGACCAAAAACAATGCTTAATTCTCAAGGGAATTCGAATTTGACAAAAACAATTCAAAATGACCAAATACATTGCTTAATTCCCAAGGGAATTCGAATTTGATAAAAACAGCTCAAAATGACCAAAAACAATGCTTAAATCCCAAGAGACTTCGAATTTGACAAAAACAGCTCATAATGACCAAAAACAATGCTTAATTCCAAAGGAAATTCGAATTTGATAAAAACAGCTCAAAATAACCAAAAACAATGCTTAATTCCCAAGGGAATTCGAATTTGACAAACACAGCTCAAAATGACCAAAAACAATGCTTAATTCCAAAGGGAATTCGGAATTAACAAAAACAGCTCAAAATGACCAAAAACAATGCTTAATTCCCAATGGAATTCGACTTTGATAAAAACAGCTCAAAATGACCAAAAACAATGCTTAATTCTCAAGGGAATTCGAATTTGACAAAAACAATTCTAAATGACCAAATACATTGCTTAATTCCAAAGGGAAATCGGAATTAACAAAAACAGCTCAAAATGACCAAAAACATTGCTTAAGTCCTAAGGGAATTCGAATTTGACAACAACAGCTCAAAATGACCAAAAACAATGCTTAAATCCCAAGGGGGTTCGAATTTGATAAAAACAGCTCAAAATGACCAAAAACAATGCTTAAATCCGAAGGGAATTCGAATTTGATGAAAACAACTCGAAATGACCAAAAAAAATGCTTAATTCCAAAGGGAATTTGGAATTAACAAAAACAGTTCAAAAAGACCAAAAACAATGCTTAATTGCCAAGGAAATTCGAATTTGATAAAAACAGCTCAAAATGACCAAAAACAATGTTTGATTCCCAAGGGAATTCGAATTTGACAAAAACAACTCAAAATGTCCAAATACAATGCTTAATTCCCAAGAGAATTCGAATTTGACAAAAAAAGGTCTCAAAATGACCAAAAACAATGCTTAATTCCAAAGGGAATTCGGAATTAACAAAAACAGCTCAAAATGACCAAAAACAATGCTTAAATCCCAAGAGACTTCGAATTTGACAAAAACAGCTCATAATGACCAAAAACAATGCTCAATTCCAAAGGGAATTCGAATTTAACAAAAACAACTCAAAATGACCAAAAACAATGCTTAATTCCCAAGGGAATTCGAATTTGACAAAAACAGCTCAAAATGACCAAAACAATGCTTAATTCCAAAGGGAATTCGCAATTAACAAAAACAGCTCAAAATGACCAAAAACAATGCTTAAATCCCAAGGGAATTCGAATTTGATAAAAACAGCTCAAAATGACCAAAAACAATGCTTAATTCCCAAGGGAAATTGAATTTGACAAAAACAGCTCAAAATGACCAAAAACAATGCTCAATTCTCAAGGGAATTCGAATTTAAGAAAAACAGCTCAAAATGACCAAAAACAATGCTTAATTCCCAAGGGAATTCGAATTTGACAAAAACAGCTCAAAATGACCAAAAACAATGCTTAATTCTCAAGGGAATTCGAATTTGACAAAAACAATTCAAAATGACCAAATACATTGCTTAATTCCAAAGGGAAATCGGAATTAACAAAAACAGCTCAAAATGACCAAAAACAATGCTTAAGTCCTAAGGGAATTCGAATTTGACAACAACAGCTCAAAATGACCAAAAACAATGCTTAAATCCCAAGGGAATTCGAATTTGATAAAAACAGCTCAAAATGACCAAAAACAATGCTTAATTCCCAAGGGAATTCGAATTTGACAAAAACAGCTCAAAATGACCAAAAACAATGTTTAATTCCAAAGGGAATTCGCAATTAACAAAAACAGCTCAAAATGACCAAAAACAATGCTTAATTCCAAAGGGAATTCGCAATTAACAAAAACAGCTCAAAATGACCAAAAACAATGCTTAATTCTCAAGGGAATTCGAATTTGACAAAAACAATTCAAAATGACCGAATACATTGCTTAATTCCCAAGGGAAATCGAATTTGATAAAAACAGCTCAAAATGACCAAAAACAATGCTTAAATCCCAAAAGACTTCGAATTTGACAAAAACAGCTCATAATGACCAAAAACAATGCTCAATTCCCAAGGGAATTCGAATTTGAAAAAAACAGCTCAAAATGACCAAATACAATGCTTAATTCACAAGGGAATTCGAATTTGATAAAAACAGCTCAAAATGACAAAAAACATTGCTTAATTCCCAAGGGAAATCGAATTTGACAAAAACAACTCAAAATGACCAAACACAATGCTTAATTCCCAAGGAAATTCGGAATTAACAAAAACAGCTCAAAGTGACCAAAAACAATGCTTAATTCCCAATGGAATTCGAATTTGATAAAAACAGCTCAAAATGACCAAAAACAATGCTTAATTCTCAAGGGAATTCGAATTTGACAAAAACAATTCAAAATGACCAAATACATTGCTTAATTCCAAAGGGAAATCGGAATTAACAAAAACAGCTCAAAATGACCAAAAACAATGCTTAAGTCCTAAGGGAATTCGAATTTGACAACAACAGCTCAAAATGACCAAAAACAATGCTTAAATCCCAAGGGGGTTCGAATTTGATAAAAACAGCTCAAAATGACCAAAAACAATGCTTAAATCCGAAGGGAATTCGAATTTGATGAAAACAACTCGAAATGACCAAAAAAAATGCTTAATTCCAAAGGGAATTTGGAATTAACAAAAACAGTTCAAAAAGACCAAAAACAATGCTTAATTGCCAAGGAAATTCGAATTTGATAAAAAATGCTCAAAATGACCAAAAACAATGTTTGATTCCCAAGGGAATTCGAATTTGACAAAAACAACTCAAAATGTCCAAATACAATGCTTAATTCCCAAGAGAATTCGAATTTGACAAAAAAAGGTCTCAAAATGACCAAAAACAATGCTTAATTCCAAAGGGAATTCGGAATTAACAAAAACAGCTCAAAATGACCAAAAACAATGCTTAAATCCCAAGAGACTTCGAATTTGACAAAAACAGCTCATAATGACCAAAAACAATGCTCAATTCCAAAGGGAATTCGAATTTAACAAAAACAACTCAAAATGACCAAAAACAATGCTTAATTCCCAAGGGAATTCGAATTTGACAAAAACAGCTCAAAATGACCAAAACAATGCTTAATTCCAAAGGGAATTCGCAATTAACAAAAACAGCTCAAAATGACCAAAAACAATGCTTAATTCTCAAGGGAATTCGAATTTGACAAAAACAATTCAAAATGACCGAATACATTGCTTAATTCCCAAGGGAATTCGAATTTGATAAAAACAGCTCAAAATGACCAAAAACAATGCTTAAATCCCAAAAGACTTCGAATTTGACAAAAACAGCTCATAATGACCAAAAACAATGCTCAATTCCCAAGGGAATTCGAATTTGAAAAAAACAGCTCAAAATGACCAAATACAATGCTTAATTCACAAGGGAATTCGAATTTGATAAAAACAGCTCAAAATGACAAAAAACATTGCTTAATTCCCAAGGGAAATCGAATTTGACAAAAACAACTCAAAATGACCAAACACAATGCTTAATTCCCAAGGAAATTCGGAATTAACAAAAACAGCTCAAAGTGACCAAAAACAATGCTTAATTCCCAATGGAATTCGAATTTGATAAAAACAGCTCAAAATGACAAAAAACAATGCTTAATTCTCAAGGGAATTCGAATTTGACAAAAACAATTCAAAATGACCAAATACATTGCTTAATTCCAAAGGGAAATCGGAATTAACAAAAACAGCTCAAAATGACCAAAAACAATGCTTAAGTCCTAAGGGAATTCGAATTTGACAACAACAGCTCAAAATGACCAAAAACAATGCTTAAATCCCAAGGGAATTCGAATTTGATAAAAACAGCTCAAAATGACCAAAAACAATGCTTAATTCCCAAGGGAATTCGAATTTGACAAAAACAGCTCAAAATGACCAAAACAATGCTTAATTCCAAAGGGAATTCGCAATTAACAAAAACAGCTCAAAATGACCAAAAACAATGCTTAATTCTCAAGGGAATTCGAATTTGACAAAAACAATTCAAAATGACCGAATACATTGCTTAATTCCCAAGGGAATTCGAATTTGATAAAAACAGCTCAAAATGACCAAAAACAATGCTTAAATCCCAAAAGACTTCGAATTTGACAAAAACAGCTCATAATGACCAAAAACAATGCTCAATTCCCAAGGGAATTCGAATTTGAAAAAAACAGCTCAAAATGACCAAATACAATGCTTAATTCACAAGGGAATTCGAATTTGATAAAAACAGCTCAAAATGACAAAAAACATTGCTTAATTCCCAAGGGAAATCGAATTTGACAAAAACAACTCAAAATGACCAAACACAATGCTTAATTCCCAAGGAAATTCGGAATTAACAAAAACAGCTCAAAGTGACCAAAAACAATGCTTAATTCCCAATGGAATTCGAATTTGATAAAAACAGCTCAAAATGACCAAAAACAATGCTTAATTCTCAAGGGAATTCGAATTTGACAAAAACAATTCAAAATGACCAAATACATTGCTTAATTCCAAAGGGAAATCGGAATTAACAAAAACAGCTCAAAATGACCAAAAACAATGCTTAAGTCCTAAGGGAATTCGAATTTGACAACAACAGCTCAAAATGACCAAAAACAATGCTTAAATCCCAAGGGAATTCGAATTTGATAAAAACAGCTCAAAATGACCAAAAACAATGCTTAATTCCCAAGGGAAATTGAATTTGACAAAAACAGCTCAAAATGACCAAAAACAATGCTCAATTCTCAAGGGAATTCGAATTTAAGAAAAACAGCTCAAAATGACCAAAAACAATGCTTAATTCCCAAGGGAATTCGAATTTGACAAAAACAGCTCAAAATGACCAAAAACAATGCTTAATTCTCAAGGGAATTCGAATTTGACAAAAACAATTCAAAATGACCAAATACATTGCTTAATTCCAAAGGGAAATCGGAATTAACAAAAACAGCTCAAAATGACCAAAAACAATGCTTAAGTCCTAAGGGAATTCGAATTTGACAACAACAGCTCAAAATGACCAAAAACAATGCTTAAATCCCAAGGGAATTCGAATTTGTTAAAAACAGCTCAAAATGACCAAAAACAATGCTTAATTCCCAAGGGAATTCGAATTTGACAAAAACAGCTCAAAATGACCAAAAACAATGTTTAATTCCAAAGGGAATTCGCAATTAACAAAAACAGCTCAAAATGACCAAAAACAATGCTTAATTCCAAAGGGAATTCGCAATTAACAAAAACAGCTCAAAATGACCAAAAACAATGCTTAATTCTCAAGGGAATTCGAATTTGACAAAAACAATTCAAAATGACCGAATACATTGCTTAATTCCCAAGGGAAATCGAATTTGATAAAAACAGCTCAAAATGACCAAAAACAATGCTTAAATCCCAAAAGACTTCGAATTTGACAAAAACAGCTCATAATGACCAAAAACAATGCTCAATTCTCAAGGGAATTCGAATTTGAAAAAAACAGCTCAAAATGACCAAATACAATGCTTAATTCACAAGGGAATTCGAATTTGATAAAAACAGCTCAAAATGACAAAAAACATTGCTTAATTCCCAAGGGAAATCGAATTTGACAAAAACAACTCAAAATGACCAAACACAATGCTTAATTCCCAAGGAAATTCGGAATTAACAAAAACAGCTCAAAGTGACCAAAAACAATGCTTAATTCCCAATGGAATTCGAATTTGATAAAAACAGCTCAAAATGACCAAAAACAATGCTTAATTCTCAAGGGAATTCGAATTTGACAAAAACAATTCAAAATGACCAAATACATTGCTTAATTCCAAAGGGAAATCGGAATTAACAAAAACAGCTCAAAATGACCAAAAACAATGCTTAAGTCCTAAGGGAATTCGAATTTGACAACAACAGCTCAAAATGACCAAAAACAATGCTTAAATCCCAAGGGAATTTGAATTTGAAAAAAACAACTCGAAATGTACAAAAAAAAAAAGCTTAATTCCAAAGGGAATTTGTAATTAACAAAAACAGTTCAAAAAGACCAAAAACAATGCTTAATTGCCAAGGAAATTCGAATTTGATAAAAACAGCTCAAAATGACCAAAAACAATGTTTAATTCCCAAGGGAATTCGAATTTGACAAAAACAACTTAAAATGACCAAATACAATGCTTAATTCCCAAGAGAATTCGAATTTGACAAAAACAGCTCAAAATGACCAAAAACAATGCTTAATTCCAAAGGGAATTCGGAATTAACAAAATCAGCTCAAAATGACCGAAAACAATGCTGAATTCCTAAGGGAATTCGAATTTGACAAAAACAGCTCATAATGACCAAAAACAATGCTGAATTCCCAAGGGAATTCGAATTTAACAAAAACAGCTCAAAATGACCAAAAACAATGCTTAATTCCCAAGGGAAATTTAATTTGACAAAAACAGCTCAAAATGACCAAAAACAATGCTCAATTCTCAAGGGAATTCGAATTTAAGAAAAACAGCTCAAAATGACCAAAAACAATGCTTAATTCCCAAGGGAATTCGAATTTGACAAAAACAGCTCAAAATGACCAAAAACAATGCTTAATTCCCAAGGGAATTCGAATTTGACAAACACAGCTCAAAATGACCAAAAACAATGCTTAATTCCAAAGGGAATTCGCAATTAACAAAAACAGCTCAAAATGACCAAAAACAATGCTTAATTCTCAAGGGAATTCGAATTTGACAAAAACAATTCAAAATGACCAAATACATTGCTTAATTCCCAAGGGAATTCGAATTTGATAAAAACAGCTCAAAATGACCAAAAACAATGCTTAATTCCCAAGGGAATTCGAATTTGACAAAAACAGCTCAAAATGACCAAAAACAATGCTTAATTCTCAAGGGAATTCGAATTTGACAAAAACAATTCAAAATGACCAAATACATTGCTTAATTCCAAAGGGAAATCGGAATTAACAAAAACAGCTCAAAATGACCAAAAACAATGCTTAATTCCCAAGGGAAATTGAATTTGACAAAAACAGCTCAAAATGACCAAAAACAATGCTCAATTCTCAAGGGAATTCGAATTTAAGAAAAACAGCTCAAAATGACCAAAAACAATGCTTAATTCCCAAGGGAATTCGAATTTGACAAAAACAGCTCAAAATGACCAAAAACAATGCTTAATTCTCAAGGGAATTCGAATTTGACAAAAACAATTCAAAATGACCAAACACATTGCTTAATTCCAAAGGGAAATCGGAATTAACAAAAACAGCTCAAAATGACCAAAAACAATGCTTAAGTCCTAAGGGAATTCGAATTTGACAACAACAGCTCAAAATGACCAAAAACAATGCTTAAATCCCAAGGGAATTCGAATTTGATAAAAACAGCTCAAAATGACCAAAAACAATGCTTAATTCCCAAGGGAATTCGAATTTGACAAAAACAGCTCAAAATGACAAAAAACAATGTTTAATTCCAAAGGGAATTCGCAATTAACAAAAACAGCTCAAAATGACCAAAAACAATGCTTAATTCCAAAGGGAATTCGCAATTAACAAAAACAGCTCAAAATGACCAAAAACAATGCTTAATTCTCAAGGGAATTCGAATTTGACAAAAACAATTCAAAATGACCGAATACATTGCTTAATTCCCAAGGGAAATCGAATTTGATAAAAACAGCTCAAAATGACCAAAAACAATGCTTAAATCCCAAAAGACTTCGAATTTGACAAAAACAGCTCATAATGACCAAAAACAATGCTCAATTCCCAAGGGAATTCGAATTTGAAAAAAACAGCTCAAAATGACCAAATACAATGCTTAATTCACAAGGGAATTCGAATTTGATAAAAACAGCTCAAAATGACAAAAAACATTGCTTAATTCCCAAGGGAAATCGAATTTGACAAAAACAACTCAAAATGACCAAACACAATGCTTAATTCCCAAGGAAATTCGGAATTAACAAAAACAGCTCAAAGTGACCAAAAACAATGCTTAATTCCCAATGGAATTCGAATTTGATAAAAACAGCTCAAAATGACCAAAAACAATGCTTAATTCTCAAGGGAATTCGAATTTGACAAAAACAATTCAAAATGACCAAATACATTGCTTAATTCCAAAGGGAAATCGGAATTAACAAAAACAGCTCAAAATGACCAAAAACAATGCTTAAGTCCTAAGGGAATTCGAATTTGACAACAACAGCTCAAAATGACCAAAAACAATGCTTAAATCCCAAGGGAATTCGAATTTGATAAAAACAGCTCAAAATGACCAAAAACAATGCTTAAATCCGAAGGGAATTTGAATTTGAAAAAAACAACTCGAAATGTACAAAAAAAAAAAGCTTAATTCCAAAGGGAATTTGTAATTAACAAAAACAGTTCAAAAAGACCAAAAACAATGCTTAATTGCCAAGGAAATTCGAATTTGATAAAAACAGCTCAAAATGACCAAAAACAATGTTTAATTCCCAAGGGAATTCGAATTTGACAAAAACAACTTAAAATGACCAAATACAATGCTTAATTCCCAAGAGAATTCGAATGTGACAAAAACAGCTCAAAATGACCAAAAACAATGCTTAATTCCAAAGGGAATTCGGAATTAACAAAATCAGCTCAAAATGATCGAAAACAATGCTGAATTCCTAAGGGAATTCGAATTTGACAAAAACAGCTCATAATGACCAAAAACAATGCTGAATTCCCAAGGGAATTCGAATTTAACAAAAACAGCTCAAAATGACCAAAAACAATGCTTAATTCCCAAGGGAAATTTAATTTGACAAAAACAGCTCAAAATGACCAAAAACAATGCTCAATTCTCAAGGGAATTCGAATTTAAGAAAAACAGCTCAAAATGACCAAAAACAATGCTTAATTCCCAAGGGAATTCGAATTTGACAAAAATAGCTCAAAATGACCAAAAACAATGCTTAATTCCCAAGGGAATTAGAATTTGACAAACACAGCTCAAAATGACCAAAAACAATGCTTAATTCCAAAGGGAATTCGCAATTAACAAAAACAGCTCAAAATGACCAAAAACAATGCTTAATTCTCAAGGGAATTCGAATTTGACAAAAACAATTCAAAATGACCAAATACATTGCTTAATTCCCAAGGGAATTCGAATTTGATAAAAACAGCTCAAAATGATCAAAAACAATGCTTAAATCCCAAGAGACTTCGAATTTGACAAAAACAGCTCATAATGACCAAAAACAATGCTTAATTCCAAAGGAAATTCGAATTTGATAAAAACAGCTCAAAATAACCAAAAACAATGCTTAATTCCCAAGGGAATTCGAATTTGACAAACACAGCTCAAAATGACCAAAAACAATGCTTAATTCCAAAGGGAATTCGGAATTAACAAAAACAGCTCAAAATGACCAAAAACAATGCTTAATTCCCAATGGAATTCGACTTTGATAAAAACAGCTCAAAATGACCAAAAACAATGCCTAATTCTCAAGGGAATTCGAATTTGACAAAAACAATTCTAAATGACCAAATACATTGCTTAATTCCAAAGGGAAATCGGAATTAACAAAAACAGCTCAAAATGACCAAAAACATTGCTTAAGTCCTAAGGGAATTCGAATTTGACAACAACAGCTCAAAATGACCAAAAACAATGCTTAAATCCCAAGGGGATTCGAATTTGATAAAAACAGCTCAAAATGACCAAAAACAATGCTTAAATCCGAAGGGAATTCAAATTTGATGAAAACAACTCGAAATGACCAAAAAAAATGCTTAATTCCAAAGGGAATTTGGAATTAACAAAAACAGTTCAAAAAGACCAAAAACAATGCTTAATTGCCAAGGAAATTCGAATTTGATAAAAACAGCTCAAAATGACCAAAAACAATGTTTGATTCCCAAGGGAATTCGAATTTGACAAAAACAACTCAAAATGTCCAAATACAATGCTTAATTCCCAAGAGAATTCGAATTTGACAAAAAAAGGTCTCAAAATGACCAAAAACAATGCTTAATTCCAAAGGGAATTCGGAATTAACAAAAACAGCTCAAAATGACCAAAAACAATGCTTAAATCCCAAGAGACTTCGAATTTGACAAAAACAGCTCATAATGACCAAAAACAATGCTCAATTCCAAAGGGAATTCGAATTTAACAAAAACAACTCAAAATGACCAAAAACAATGCTTAATTCCCAAGGGAATTCGAATTTGACAAAAACAGCTCAAAATGACCAAAACAATGCTTAATTCCAAAGGGAATTCGCAATTAACAAAAACAGCTCAAAATGACCAAAAACAATGCTTAATTCTCAAGGGAATTCGAATTTGACAAAAACAATTCAAAATGACCGAATACATTGCTTAATTCCCAAGGGAATTCGAATTTGATAAAAACAGCTCAAAATGACCAAAAACAATGCTTAAATCCCAAAAGACTTCGAATTTGACAAAAACAGCTCATAATGACCAAAAACAATGCTCAATTCCCAAGGGAATTCGAATTTGAAAAAAACAGCTCAAAATGACCAAATACAATGCTTAATTCACAAGGGAATTCGAATTTGATAAAAACAGCTCAAAATGACAAAAAACATTGCTTAATTCCCAAGGGAAATCGAATTTGACAAAAACAACTCAAAATGACCAAACACAATGCTTAATTCCCAAGGAAATTCGGAATTAACAAAAACAGCTCAAAGTGACCAAAAACAATGCTTAATTCCCAATGGAATTCGAATTTGATAAAAACAGCTCAAAATGACCAAAAACAATGCTTAATTCTCAAGGGAATTCGAATTTGACAAAAACAATTCAAAATGACCAAATACATTGCTTAATTCCAAAGGGAAATCGGAATTAACAAAAACAGCTCAAAATGACCAAAAACAATGCTTAAGTCCTAAGGGAATTCGAATTTGACAACAACAGCTCAAAATGACCAAAAACAATGCTTAAATCCCAAGGGAATTCGAATTTGATAAAAACAGCTCAAAATGACCAAAAACAATGCTTAAATCCGAAGGGAATTTGAATTTGAAAAAAACAACTCGAAATGTACAAAAAAAAAAAGCTTAATTCCAAAGGGAATTTGTAATTAACAAAAACAGTTCAAAAAGACCAAAAACAATGCTTAATTGCCAAGGAAATTCGAATTTGATAAAAACAGCTCAAAATGACCAAAAACAATGTTTAATTCCCAAGGGAATTCGAATTTGACAAAAACAACTTAAAATGACCAAATACAATGCTTAATTCCCAAGAGAATTCGAATTTGACAAAAACAGCTCAAAATGACCAAAAACAATGCTTAATTCCAAAGGGAATTCGGAATTAACAAAATCAGCTCAAAATGACCGAAAACAATGCTGAATTCCTAAGGGAATTCGAATTTGACAAAAACAGCTCATAATGACCAAAAACAATGCTGAATTCCCAAGGGAATTCGAATTTAACAAAAACAGCTCAAAATGACCAAAAACAATGCTTAATTCCCAAGGGAAATTTAATTTGACAAAAACAGCTCAAAATGACCAAAAACAATGCTCAATTCTCAAGGGAATTCGAATTTAAGAAAAACAGCTCAAAATGACCAAAAACAATGCTTAATTCCCAAGGGAATTCGAATTTGACAAAAACAGCTCAAAATGACCAAAAACAATGCTTAATTCCCAAGGGAATTCGAATTTGACAAACACAGCTCAAAATGACCAAAAACAATGCTTAATTCCAAAGGGAATTCGCAATTAACAAAAACAGCTCAAAATGACCAAAAACAATGCTTAATTCTCAAGGGAATTCGAATTTGACAAAAACAATTCAAAATGACCAAATACATTGCTTAATTCCCAAGGGAATTCGAATTTGATAAAAACAGCTCAAAATGACCAAAAACAATGCTTAAATCCCAAGAGACTTCGAATTTGACAAAAACAGCTCATAATGACCAAAAACAATGCTTAATTCCAAAGGAAATTCGAATTTGATAAAAACAGCTCAAAATAACCAAAAACAATGCTTAATTCCCAAGGGAATTCGAATTTGACAAACACAGCTCAAAATGACCAAAAACAATGCATAATTCCAAAGGGAATTCGGAATTAACAAAAACAGCTCAAAATGACCAAAAACAATGCTTAATTCCCAATGGAATTCGACTTTGATAAAAACAGCTCAAAATGACCAAAAACAATGCTTAATTCTCAAGGGAATTCGAATTTGACAAAAACAATTCTAAATGACCAAATACATTGCTTAATTCCAAAGGGAAATCGGAATTAACAAAAACAGCTCAAAATGACCAAAAACATTGCTTAAGTCCTAAGGGAATTCGAATTTGACAACAACAGCTCATAATGACCAAAAACAATGCTTAAATCCCAAGGGGATTCGAATTTGATAAAAACAGCTCAAAATGACCAAAAACAATGCTTAAATCCGAAGGGAATTCGAATTTGATGAGAACAACTCGAAATGACCAAAAAAAATGCTTAATTCCAAAGGGAATTTGGAATTAACAAAAACAGTTCAAAAAGACCAAAAACAATGCTTAATTGCCAAGGAAATTAGAATTTGATAAAAACAGCTCAAAATGACCAAAAACAATGTTTGATTCCCAAGGGAATTCGAATTTGACAAAAACAACTCAAAATGTCCAAATACAATGCTTAATTCCCAAGAGAATTCGAATTTGACAAAAAAAGGTCTCAAAATGACCAAAAACAATGCTTAATTCCAAAGGGAATTCGGAATTAACAAAAACAGCTCAAAATGACCAAAAACAATGCTTAAATCCCAAGAGACTTCGAATTTGACAAAAACAGCTCATAATGACCAAAAACAATGCTCAATTCCCAAGGGAATTCGAATTTAACAAAAACAACTCAAAATGACCAAAAACAATGCTTAATTCCCAAGGGAATTCGAATTTGACAAAAACAGCTCAAAATGACCAAAACAATGCTTAATTCCAAAGGGAATTCGGAATTAACAAATACAGCTCAAAAAGACCAAAAATAATGCTTAATTCCCAAGGAAATTCGAATTTGATAAAAACAGCTCAAAATGACCAAAAACAATGCTGAATTCCCAAGGGAATTCGAATTTGACAAAAACAGCTCATAATGACCAAAAACAATGCTCAATTCCCAAGGGAAATCGAATTTAACAAAAACAGTTCAAAATGACCAAAAACAATGCTTAATTCCCAAGGGAATTCGAATTTGACAAAAACAGCTCAAAATGACCAAATACAATGCTTAATTCACAAAGGAATTCGAATGTGATAAAAACAGCTCAAAATGACAAAAAACATTGCTTAATTCCCAAAGGATATCGAAATTGACAAAAACAACTCAAAATGACCAAATACAATGCTTAATTCCCAAGGGAATTCGGAATTAACAAAACTGCTCAAAATGACCAAAAACAATGCTTAATTCCAAAGGAAATTCGAATTTGATAAAAACAGCTCAAAATAACCAAAAACAATGCTTAATTCCCAAGGGAATTCGAATTTGACAAACACAGCTCAAAATGACCAAAAACAATGCTTAATTCCAAAGGGAATTCGGAATTAACAAAAACAGCTCAAAATGACCAAAAACAATGCTTAATTCTCAAGGGAATTCGAATTTGACAAAAACAATTCAAAATGACCAAATACATTGCTTAATTCCAAAGGGAAATCGGAATTAACAAAAACAGCTCAAAATGACCAAAAACATTGCTTAAGTCCTAAGGGAATTCGAAATTGACAACAACAGCTCAAAATGACCAAAAACAATGCTTAAATCCCAAGGGGATTCGAATTTGATAAAAACAGCTCAAAATGACCAAAAACAATGCTTAAATCCGAAGGGAATTCGAATTTGATGAAAACAACTCGAAATGACCAAAAAAAATGCTTAATTCCAAAGGGAATTTGGAATTAACAAAAACAGTTCAAAAAGACCAAAAACAATGCTTAATTGCCAAGGAAATTCGAATTTGATAAAAACAGCTCAAAATGACAAAAAACAATGTTTGATTCCCAAGGGAATTCGAATTTGACAAAAACAACTCAAAATGTCCAAATACAATGCTTAATTCCCAAGAGAATTCGAATTTGACAAAAAAGGTCTCAAAATGACCAAAAACAATGCTTAATTCCAAAGGGAATTCGGAATTAACAAAAACAGCTCAAAATGACCAAAAACAATGCTGAATTCCCAAGGGAATTCGAATTTGACATAAACAGCTCATAATGACCAAAAACAATGCTGAATTCCCAAGGGAAATTGAATTTGACAAAAACAGCTCAAAATGACCAAAAACAATGCTCAATTCTCAAGGGAATTCGAATTTAAGAAAAACAGCTCAAAATGACCAAAAACAATGCTTAATTCCCAAGGGAATTCGAATTTGACAAAAACAGCTCAAAATGACCAAAAACAATGCTTAATTCTCAAGGGAATTCGAATTTGACAAAAACAATTCAAAATGACCAAATACATTGCTTAATTCCAAAGGGAAATCGGAATTAACAAAAACAGCTCAAAATGACCAAAAACAATGCTTAAGTCCTGAGGGAATTCGAATTTGACAACAACAGCTCAAAATGACCAAAAACAATGCTTAATTCCCAAGGGAATTCGAATTTGACAAAAACAGCTCAAAATGACCAAAACAATGCTTAATTCCAAAGGGAATTCGGAATTAACAAATACAGCTCAAAAAGACCAAAAATAATGCTTAATTCCCAAGGAAATTCGAATTTGATAAAAACAGCTCAAAATGACCAAAAACAATGCTGAATTCCCAAGGGAATTCGAATTTGACAATAACAGTTCAAAATGACCAAAAACAATGCTTAATTCCCAAGGGAATTTGAATTTGATAAAAACAGCTTAAAATGACCAAAAACATTGCTTAATTCCCAAAAGAATTCGAATTTGACAAAAACAGCTCAAAATGACCAAAAACAATGCTTAATTCCAAAGGGAATTCGAATTTGACAAACACAGCTCAAAATGACCAAAAACAATGCTTAATTCCAAAGGGAATTCGGAATTAACAAAAACAGCTCAAAATGACCAAAAACATTGCTTAATTCCCAATGGAATTCGAATTTGATAAAAACAGCTCAAAATGACCAAAAACAATGCTTAATTCTCAAGGGAATTCGAATTTGACAAAAACAATTCAAAATGACCAAATACATTGCTTAATTCCAAAGGGAAATCGGAATTAACAAAAACAGCTCAAAATGACCAAAAACATTGCTTAAGTTCTAAGGGAATTCGAATTTGACAACAACAGCTCAAAATGACCAAAAACAATGCTTAAATCCCAAAGGGATTCGAATTTGATAAAAACAGCTCAAAATGACCAAAAACAATGCTTAAATCCGAAGGGAATTCGAATTTGATGAAAACAACTCGAAATGACCAAAAAAAATGCTTAATTCCAAAGGGAATTTGGAATTAACAAAAACAGTTCAAAAAGACCAAAAACAATGCTTAATTGCCAAGGAAATTCGAATTTGATAAAAACAGCTCAAAATGACCAAAAACAATGTTTGATTCCCAAGGGAATTCGAATTTGACAAAAACAACTCAAAATGTCCAAATACAATGCTTAATTCCCAAGAGAATTCGAATTTGACAAAAAAAGGTCTCAAAATGACCAAAAACAATGCTTAATTCCAAAGGGAATTCGGAATTAACAAAAACAGCTCAAAATGACCAAAAACAATGCTGAATTCCCAAGGGAATTCGAATTTGACAAAAACAGCTCATAATGACCAAAAACAATGCTGAATTCCCAAGGGAATTCGAATTTAACAAAAACAGCTCAAAATGACCAAAAACAATGCTTCATTCCCAAGGGAAATTGAATTTGACAAAAACAGCTCAAAATGACCAAAAACAATGCTCAATTCTCAAGAGAATTCGAATTTAAGAAAAACAGCTCAAAATGACCAAAAACAATGCTTAATTCCCAAGGGAATTCGAATTTGACAAAAACAGCTCAAAATGACCAAAAACAATGCTTAATTCTCAAGGGAATTCGAGTTTGACAAAAACAATTCAAAATGACCAAATACATTGCTTAATTCCAATGGGAAATCGGAATTAACAAAAACAGCTCAAAATGACCAAAAACAATGCTTAAGTCCTAAGGGAATTCGAATTTGACAACAACAGCTCAAAATGACCAAATACAATGCTTAAATCCCAAGGGAATTCGAATTTGATAAAAACAGCTCAAAATGACCAAAAACAATGCTTAATTCCCAAGGGAATTCGAATTTGACAAAAACAGCTCAAAATGACCAAAAACAATGCTTAATTCCAAAGGGAATTCGCAATTAACAAAAACAGCTCAAAATGACCAAAAACAATGCTTAATTCCAAAGGGAATTCGAATTTGATAAAAACAGCTCAAAATGACCAAAAACAATGCTTAAATCCGAAGGGAATTTGAATTTGAAAAAAACAACTCGAAATGACCAAAAAAAAAAGCTTAATTCCAAAGGGAATTTGTAATTAACAAAAACAGTTCAAAAAGACCAAAAACAATGCTTAATTGCCAAGGAAATTCGAATTTAATAAAAACAGCTCAAAATGACCAAAAACAATGTTTAATTCCCAAGGGAATTCGAATTTGACAAAAACAACTTTAAATGACCAAATACAATGCTTAATTCCCAAGAGAATTCGAATTTGACAAAAACAGCTCAAAATTACCAAAAACAATGCTTAATTCCAAAGGGAATTCGGAATTAACAAAAACAGCTCAAAATGACCGAAAACAATGCTGAATTCCTAAGGGAATTCTAATTTGACAAAAACAGCTCATAATGACCAAAAACAATGCTCAATTCCCAAGGGAATTCGAATTTATCAAAAACAGCTCAAAATGACCAAAAACAATGCTTAATTCCCAAGGGAAATTGAATTTGACAAAAACAGCTCAAAATGACCAAAAACAATGCTCAATTCTCAAGGGAATTCGAATTTAAGAAAAACAGCTCAAAATGACCAAAAACAATGCTTAATTCCCAAGGGAATTCGAATTTGACAAAAACAGCTCAAAATGACCAAAAACAATGCTTAATTCTCAAGGGAATTCGAATTTGACAAAAACAATTCAAAATGACCAAATACATTGCTTAATTCCAAAGGGAAATCGGAATTAACAAAAACAGCTCAAAATGACCAAAAACAATGCTTAAGTCCTGAGGGAATTCGAATTTGACAACAACAGCTCAAAATGACCAAAAACAATGCTTAATTCCCAAGGGAATTCGAATTTGACAAAAACAGCTCAAAATGACCAAAACAATGCTTAATTCCAAAGGGAATTCGGAATTAACAAATACAGCTCAAAAAGACCAAAAATAATGCTTAATTCCCAAGGAAATTCGAATTTGATAAAAACAGCTCAAAATGACCAAAAACAATGCTGAATTCCCAAGGGAATTCGAATTTGACAATAACAGTTCAAAATGACCAAAAACAATGCTTAATTCCCAAGGGAATTTGAATTTGATAAAAACAGCTTAAAATGACCAAAAACATTGCTTAATTCCCAAAAGAATTCGAATTTGACAAAAACAGCTCAAAATGACCAAAAACAATGCTTAATTCCAAAGGGAATTCGAATTTGACAAACACAGCTCAAAATGACCAAAAACAATGCTTAATTCCAAAGGGAATTCGGAATTAACAAAAACAGCTCAAAATGACCAAAAACAATGCTTAAGTCCCAATGGAATTCGAATTTGATAAAAACAGCTCAAAATGACCAAAAACAATGCTTAATTCTCAAGGGAATTCGAATTTGACAAAAACAATTCAAAATGACCAAATACATTGCTTAATTCCAAAGGGAAATCGGAATTAACAAAAACAGCTCAAAATGACCAAAAACATTGCTTAAGTCCTAAGGGAATTCGAATTTGACAACAACAGCTCAAAATGACCAAAAACAATGCTTAAATCCCAAAGGGATTCGAATTTGATAAAAACAGCTCAAAATGACCAAAAACAATGCTTAAATCCGAAGGGAATTCGAATTTGATGAAAACAACTCGAAATGACCAAAAAAAATGCTTAATTCCAAAGGGAATTTGGAATTAACAAAAACAGTTCAAAAAGACCAAAAACAATGCTTAATTGCCAAGGAAATTCGAATTTGATAAAAACAGCTCAAAATGACCAAAAACAATGTTTGATTCCCAAGGGAATTCGAATTTGACAAAAACAACTCAAAATGTCCAAATACAATGCTTAATTCCCAAGAGAATTCGAATTTGACAAAAAAAGGTCTCAAAATGACCAAAAACAATGCTTAATTCCAAAGGGAATTCGGAATTAACAAAAACAGCTCAAAATGACCAAAAACAATGCTGAATTCCTAAGGGAATTCGAATTTGACAAAAACAGCTCATAATGACCAAAAACAATGCTGAATTCCCAAGGGAATTCGAATTTAACAAAAACAGCTCAAAATGACCAAAAACAATGCTTCATTCCCAAGGGAAATTGAATTTGACAAAAACAGCTCAAAATGACCAAAAACAATGCTCAATTCTCAAGAGAATTCGAATTTAAGAAAAACAGCTCAAAATGACCAAAAACAATGCTTAATTCCCAAGGGAATTCGAATTTGACAAAAACAGCTCAAAATGACCAAAAACAATGCTTAATTCTCAAGGGAATTCGAGTTTGACAAAAACAATTCAAAATGACCAAATACATTGCTTAATTCCAATGGGAAATCGGAATTAACAAAAACAGCTCAAAATGACCAAAAACAATGCTTAAGTCCTAAGGGAATTCGAATTTGACAACAACAGCTCAAAATGACCAAATACAATGCTTAAATCCCAAGGGAATTCGAATTTGATAAAAACAGCTCAAAATGACCAAAAACAATGCTTAATTCCCAAGGGAATTCGAATTTGACAAAAACAGCTCAAAATGACCAAAAACAATGCTTAATTCCAAAGGGAATTCGCAATTAACAAAAACAGCTCAAAATGACCAAAAACAATGCTTAATTCCAAAGGGAATTCGAATTTGATAAAAACAGCTCAAAATGACCAAAAACAATGCTTAAATCCGAAGGGAATTTGAATTTGAAAAAAACAACTCGAAATGACCAAAAAAAAAAGCTTAATTCCAAAGGGAATTTGTAATTAACAAAAACAGTTCAAAAAGACCAAAAACAATGCTTAATTGCCAAGGAAATTCGAATTTAATAAAAACAGCTCAAAATGACCAAAAACAATGTTTAATTCCCAAGGGAATTCGAATTTGACAAAAACAACTTTAAATGACCAAATACAATGCTTAATTCCCAAGAGAATTCGAATTTGACAAAAACAGCTCAAAATTACCAAAAACAATGCTTAATTCCAAAGGGAATTCGGAATTAACAAAAACAGCTCAAAATGACCGAAAACAATGCTGAATTCCTAAGGGAATTCTAATTTGACAAAAACAGCTCATAATGACCAAAAACAATGCTCAATTCCCAAGGGAATTCGAATTTATCAAAAACAGCTCAAAATGACCAAAAACAATGCTTAATTCCCAAGGGAAATTGAATTTGACAAAAACAGCTCAAAATGACCAAAAACAATGCTCAATTCTCAAGGGAATTCGAATTTAAGAAAAACAGCTCAAAATGACCAAAAACAATGCTTAATTCCCAAGGGAATTCGAATTTGACAAAAACAGCTCAAAATGACCAAAAACAATGCTTAATTCTCAAGGGAATTCGAATTTGACAAAAACAATTCAAAATGACCAAATACATTGCTTAATTCCAAAGGGAAATCGGAATTAACAATAACAGCTCAAAATGACCAAAAACAATGCTTAAGTCCTGAGGGAATTCGAATTTGACAACAACAGCTCAAAATGACCAAAAACAATGCTTAATTCCCAAGGGAATTCGAATTTGACAAAAACAGCTCAAAATGACCAAAACAATGCTTAATTCCAAAGGGAATTCGGAATTAACAAATACAGCTCAAAAAGACCAAAAATAATGCTTAATTCCCAAGGAAATTCGAATTTGATAAAAACAGCTCAAAATGACCAAAAACAATGCTGAATTCCCAAGGGAATTCGAATTTGACAATAACAGTTCAAAATGACCAAAAACAATGCTTAATTCCCAAGGGAATTTGAATTTGATAAAAACAGCTTAAAATGACCAAAAACATTGCTTAATTCCCAAAAGAATTCGAATTTGACAAAAACAGCTCAAAATGACCAAAAACAATGCTTAATTCCAAAGGGAATTCGAATTTGACAAACACAGCTCAAAATGACCAAAAACAATGCTTAATTCCAAAGGGAATTCGGAATTAACAAAAACAGCTCAAAATGACCAAAAACATTGCTTAATTCCCAATGGAATTCGAATTTGATAAAAACAGCTCAAAATGACCAAAAACAATGCTTAATTCTCAAGGGAATTCGAATTTGACAAAAACAATTCAAAATGACCAAATACATTGCTTAATTCCAAAGGGAAATCGGAATTAACAAAAACAGCTCAAAATGACCAAAAACATTGCTTAAGTCCTAAGGGAATTCGAATTTGACAACAACAGCTCAAAATGACCAAAAACAATGCTTAAATCCCAAAGGGATTCGAATTTGATAAAAACAGCTCAAAATGACCAAAAACAATGCTTAAATCCGAAGGGAATTCGAATTTGATGAAAACAACTCGAAATGACCAAAAAAAATGCTTAATTCCAAAGGGAATTTGGAATTAACAAAAACAGTTCAAAAAGACCAAAAACAATGCTTAATTGCCAAGGAAATTCGAATTTGATAAAAACAGCTCAAAATGACCAAAAACAATGTTTGATTCCCAAGGGAATTCGAATTTGACAAAAACAACTCAAAATGTCCAAATACAATGCTTAATTCCCAAGAGAATTCGAATTTGACAAAAAAAAGGTCTCAAAATGACCAAAAACAATGCTTAATTCCAAAGGGAATTCGGAATTAACAAAAACAGCTCAAAATGACCAAAAACAATGCTGAATTCCCAAGGGAATTCGAATTTAACAAAAACAGCTCAAAATGACCAAAAACAATGCTTCATTCCCAAGGGAAATTGAATTTGACAAAAACAGCTCAAAATGACCAAAAACAATGCTCAATTCTCAAGGGAATTCGAATTTAAGAAAAACAGCTCAAAATGACCAAAAACAATGCTTAATTCCCAAGGGAATTCGAATTTGACAAAAACAGCTCAAAATGACCAAAAACAATGCTTAATTCTCAAGGGAATTCGAGTTTGACAAAAACAATTCAAAATGACCAAATACATTGCTTAATTCCAATGGGAAATCGGAATTAACAAAAACAGCTCAAAATGACCAAAAACAATGCTTAAGTCCTAAGGGAATTCGAATTTGACAACAACAGCTCAAAATGACCAAATACAATGCTTAAATCCCAAGGGAATTCGAATTTGATAAAAACAGCTCAAAATGACCAAAAACAATGCTTAATTCCCAAGGGAATTCGAATTTGACAAAAACAGCTCAAAATGACCAAAAACAATGCTTAATTCCAAAGGGAATTCGGAATTAACAAAAACAGCTCAAAATGACCAAAAACAATGCTGAATTCCCAAGGGAATTCGAATTTAACAAAAACAGCTCAAAATGACCAAAAACAATGCTTCATTCCCAAGGGAAATTGAATTTGACAAAAACAGCTCAAAATGACCAAAAACAATGCTCAATTCTCAAGGGAATTCGAATTTAAGAAAAACAGCTCAAAATGACCAAAAACAATGCTTAATTCCCAAGGGAATTCGAATTTGACAAAAACAGCTCAAAATGACCAAAAACAATGCTTAATTCTCAAGGGAATTCGAGTTTGACAAAAACAATTCAAAATGACCAAATACATTGCTTAATTCCAATGGGAAATCGGAATTAACAAAAACAGCTCAAAATGACCAAAAACAATGCTTAAGTCCTAAGGGAATTCGAATTTGACAACAACAGCTCAAAATGACCAAATACAATGCTTAAATCCCAAGGGAATTCGAATTTGATAAAAACAGCTCAAAATGACCAAAAACAATGCTTAATTCCCAAGGGAATTCGAATTTGACAAAAACAGCTCAAAATGACCAAAAACAATGCTTAATTCCAAAGGGAATTCGCAATTAACAAAAACAGCTCAAAATGACCAAAAACAATGCTTAATTCCAAAGGGAATTCGAATTTGATAAAAACAGCTCAAAATGACCAAAAACAATGCTTAAATCCGAAGGGAATTTGAATTTGAAAAAAACAACTCGAAATGACCAAAAAAAAAAGCTTAATTCCAAAGGGAATTTGTAATTAACAAAAACAGTTCAAAAAGACCAAAAACAATGCTTAATTGCCAAGGAAATTCGAATTTGATAAAAACAGCTCAAAATGACCAAAAACAATGTTTAATTCCCAAGGGAATTCGAATTTGACAAAAACAACTTTAAATGACCAAATACAATGCTTAATTCCCAAGAGAATTCGAATTTGACAAAAACAGCTCAAAATTACCAAAAACAATGCTTAATTCCAAAGGGAATTCGGAATTAACAAAAACAGCTCAAAATGACCAAAAACAATGCTGAATTCCTAAGGGAATTCTAATTTGACAAAAACAGCTCATAATGACCAAAAACAATGCTCAATTCCCAAGGGAATTCGAATTTAACAAAAACAGCTCAAAATGACCAAAAACAATGCTTAATTCCCAAGGGAATTTGAATTTGATAAAAAAAGCTTAAAATGACCAAAAACATTGCTTAATTCCCAAAAGAATTCGAATTTGACAAAAACAGCTCAAAATGACCAAAAACAATGCTTAATTCCCAAGGGAATTCGAATTTGACAAAAACAGCTCAAAATGACCAAAAACAATGCTTAATTCCCAAGGGAATTCGAATTTGACAAACACAGCTCAAAATGACCAAAAACAATGCTTAATTCCAAAGGGAATTCGCAATTAACAAAAACAGCTCAAAATGACCAAAAACAATGCTTAATTCTCAAGGGAATTCGAATTTGACAAAAACAATTCAAAATGAACAAATACATTGCTTAATTCCTAAGGGAATTCGAATTTGATAAAAACAGCTCAAAATGACCAAAAACAATGCTTAAATCCCAAGAGACTTCGAATTTGACAAAAACAGCTCATAATGACCAAAAACAATGCTCAATTCCCAAGGGAATTCGAATTTAACAAAAACAACTCAAAATGACCAAAAACCATGCTTAATTCCCAAGGGAATTCGAATTTGACAAAAACAGCTCAAAATGACCAAAACAATGCTTAATTCCAAAGGGAATTCGGAATTAACAAATACAGCTCAAAAAGACCAAAAATAATGCTTAATTCCCAAGGAAATTCGAATTTGATAAAAACAGCTCAAAATGACCAAAAACAATGCTGAATTCCCAAGGGAATTCGAATTTGACAAAAACAGCTCATAATGACCAAAAACAATGCTCAATTCCCAAGGGAATTCGAATTTAACAATAACAGCTCAAAATGACCAAAAACAATGCTTAATTCCCAAGGGAATTTGAATTTGATAAAAACAGCTTAAAATGACCAAAAACATTGCTTAATTCCCAAAAGAATTCGAAATTGACCAAAAACAATGCTCAATTCCCAAGGGAAATCGAATTTAACAAAAACAGTTCAAAATGACCAAAAACAATGCTTAATTCCCAAGGGAATTCGAATTTGACAAAAACAGCTCAAAATGACCAAATACAATGCTCAATTCACAAGGGAATTCGAATGTGATAAAAACAGCTCAAAATGACAAAAAACATTGCTTAATTCCCAAGGGAAATCGAAATTGACAAAAACAACTCAAAATGACCAAATACAATGCTTAATTCCCAAGGGAATTTGAATTTGATAAAAACAGCTTAAAATGACCAAAAACATTGCTTAATTCCCAAAAGAATTCGAAATTGACAAAAACAGCTCATAATGACCAAAAACAATGCTTAATTCCCAAGGGAATTCGAATTTGACAAAAACAGCTCAAAATGACCAAAAACAATGCTTAATTCTCAAGGGAATTCGAATTTGACAAAAACAATTCAAAATGACCAAATACATTGCTTAATTCCAAAGGGAAATCGGAATTAACAAAAACAGCTCAAAATGACCAAAAACAATGCTTAAGTCCTGAGGGAATTCGAATTTGACAACAACAGCTCAAAATGACCAAAAACAATGCTTAATTCCCAAGGGAATTCGAATTTGACAAAAACAGCTCAAAATGACCAAAACAATGCTTAATTCCAAAGGGAATTCGGAATTAACAAATACAGCTCAAAAAGACCAAAAATAATGCTTAATTCCCAAGGAAATTCGAATTTGATAAAAACAGCTCAAAATGACCAAAAACAATGCTGAATTCCCAAGGGAATTCGAATTTGACAATAACAGTTCAAAATGACCAAAAACAATGCTTAATTCCCAAGGGAATTTGAATTTGATAAAAACAGCTTAAAATGACCAAAAACATTGCTTAATTCCCAAAAGAATTCGAATTTGACAAAAACAGCTCAAAATGACCAAAAACAATGCTTAATTCCAAAGGGAATTCGAATTTGACAAACACAGCTCAAAATGACCAAAAACAATGCTTAATTCCAAAGGGAATTCGGAATTAACAAAAACAGCTCAAAATGACCAAAAACATTGCTTAATTCCCAATGGAATTCGAATTTGATAAAAACAGCTCAAAATGACCAAAAACAATGCTTAATTCTCAAGGGAATTCGAATTTGACAAAAACAATTCAAAATGACCAAATACATTGCTTAATTCCAAAGGGAAATCGGAATTAACAAAAACAGCTCAAAATGACCAAAAACATTGCTTAAGTCCTAAGGGAATTCGAATTTGACAACAACAGCTCAAAATGACCAAAAACAATGCTTAAATCCCAAAGGGATTCGAATTTGATAAAAACAGCTCAAAATGACCAAAAACAATGCTTAAATCCGAAGGGAATTCGAATTTGATGAAAACAACTCGAAATGACCAAAAAAAATGCTTAATTCCAAAGGGAATTTGGAATTAACAAAAACAGTTCAAAAAGACCAAAAACAATGCTTAATTGCCAAGGAAATTCGAATTTGATAAAAACAGCTCAAAATGACCAAAAACAATGTTTGATTCCCAAGGGAATTCGAATTTGACAAAAACAACTCAAAATGTCCAAATACAATGCTTAATTCCCAAGAGAATTCGAATTTGACAAAAAAAGGTCTCAAAATGACCAAAAACAATGCTTAATTCCAAAGGGAATTCGGAATTAACAAAAACAGCTCAAAATGACCAAAAACAATGCTGAATTCCTAAGGGAATTCGAATTTGACAAAAACAGCTCATAATGACCAAAAACAATGCTGAATTCCCAAGGGAATTCGAATTTAACAAAAACAGCTCAAAATGACCAAAAACAATGCTTCATTCCCAAGGGAAATTGAATTTGACAAAAACAGCTCAAAATGACCAAAAACAATGCTCAATTCTCAAGAGAATTCGAATTTAAGAAAAACAGCTCAAAATGACCAAAAACAATGCTTAATTCCCAAGGGAATTCGAATTTGACAAAAACAGCTCAAAATGACCAAAAACAATGCTTAATTCTCAAGGGAATTCGAGTTTGACAAAAACAATTCAAAATGACCAAATACATTGCTTAATTCCAATGGGAAATCGGAATTAACAAAAACAGCTCAAAATGACCAAAAACAATGCTTAAGTCCTAAGGGAATTCGAATTTGACAACAACAGCTCAAAATGACCAAATACAATGCTTAAATCCCAAGGGAATTCGAATTTGATAAAAACAGCTCAAAATGACCAAAAACAATGCTTAATTCCCAAGGGAATTCGAATTTGACAAAAACAGCTCAAAATGACCAAAAACAATGCTTAATTCCAAAGGGAATTCGCAATTAACAAAAACAGCTCAAAATGACCAAAAACAATGCTTAATTCCAAAGGGAATTCGAATTTGATAAAAACAGCTCAAAATGACCAAAAACAATGCTTAAATCCGAAGGGAATTTGAATTTGAAAAAAACAACTCGAAATGACCAAAAAAAAAAGCTTAATTCCAAAGGGAATTTGTAATTAACAAAAACAGTTCAAAAAGACCAAAAACAATGCTTAATTGCCAAGGAAATTCGAATTTGATAAAAACAGCTCAAAATGACCAAAAACAATGTTTAATTCCCAAGGGAATTCGAATTTGACAAAAACAACTTTAAATGACCAAATACAATGCTTAATTCCCAAGAGAATTCGAATTTGACAAAAACAGCTCAAAATTACCAAAAACAATGCTTAATTCCAAAGGGAATTCGGAATTAACAAAAACAGCTCAAAATGACCGAAAACAATGCTGAATTCCTAAGGGAATTCTAATTTGACAAAAACAGCTCATAATGACCAAAAACAATGCTCAATTCCCAAGGGAATTCGAATTTATCAAAAACAGCTCAAAATGACCAAAAACAATGCTTAATTCCCAAGGGAAATTGAATTTGACAAAAACAGCTCAAAATGACCAAAAACAATGCTCAATTCTCAAGGGAATTCGAATTTAAGAAAAACAGCTCAAAATGACCAAAAACAATGCTTAATTCCCAAGGGAATTCGACTTTGACAAAAACAGCTCAAAATGACCAAAAACAATGCTTAATTCTCAAGGGAATTCGAATTTGACAAAAACAATTCAAAATGACCAAATACATTGCTTAATTCCAAAGGGAAATCGGAATTAACAAAAACAGCTCAAAATGACCAAAAACAATGCTTAAGTCCTGAGGGAATTCGAATTTGACAACAACAGCTCAAAATGACCAAAAACAATGCTTAATTCCCAAGGGAATTCGAATTTGACAAAAACAGCTCAAAATGACCAAAACAATGCTTAATTCCAAAGGGAATTCGGAATTAACAAATACAGCTCAAAAAGACCAAAAATAATGCTTAATTCCCAAGGAAATTCGAATTTGATAAAAACAGCTCAAAATGACCAAAAACAATGCTGAATTCCCAAGGGAATTCGAATTTGACAATAACAGTTCAAAATGACCAAAAACAATGCTTAATTCCCAAGGGAATTTGAATTTGATAAAAACAGCTTAAAATGACCAAAAACATTGCTTAATTCCCAAAAGAATTCGAATTTGACAAAAACAGCTCAAAATGACCAAAAACAATGCTTAATTCCAAAGGGAATTCGAATTTGACAAACACAGCTCAAAATGACCAAAAACAATGCTTAATTCCAAAGGGAATTCGGAATTAACAAAAACAGCTCAAAATGACCAAAAACATTGCTTAATTCCCAATGGAATTCGAATTTGATAAAAACAGCTCAAAATGACCAAAAACAATGCTTAATTCTCAAGGGAATTCGAATTTGACAAAAACAATTCAAAATGACCAAATACATTGCTTAATTCCAAAGGGAAATCGGAATTAACAAAAACAGCTCAAAATGACCAAAAACATTGCTTAAGTCCTAAGGGAATTCGAATTTGACAACAACAGCTCAAAATGACCAAAAACAATGCTTAAATCCCAAAGGGATTCGAATTTGATAAAAACAGCTCAAAATGACCAAAAACAATGCTTAAATCCGAAGGGAATTCGAATTTGATGAAAACAACTCGAAATGACCAAAAAAAATGCTTAATTCCAAAGGGAATTTGGAATTAACAAAAACAGTTCAAAAAGACCAAAAACAATGCTTAATTGCCAAGGAAATTCGAATTTGATAAAAACAGCTCAAAATGACCAAAAACAATGTTTGATTCCCAAGGGAATTCGAATTTGACAAAAACAACTCAAAATGTCCAAATACAATGCTTAATTCCCAAGAGAATTCGAATTTGACAAAAAAAGGTCTCAAAATGACCAAAAACAATGCTTAATTCCAAAGGGAATTCGGAATTAACAAAAACAGCTCAAAATGACCAAAAACAATGCTGAATTCCCAAGGGAATTCGAATTTAACAAAAACAGCTCAAAATGACCAAAAACAATGCTTCATTCCCAAGGGAAATTGAATTTGACAAAAACAGCTCAAAATGACCAAAAACAATGCTCAATTCTCAAGGGAATTCGAATTTAAGAAAAACAGCTCAAAATGACCAAAAACAATGCTTAATTCCCAAGGGAATTCGAATTTGACAAAAACAGCTCAAAATGACCAAAAACAATGCTTAATTCTCAAGGGAATTCGAGTTTGACAAAAACAATTCAAAATGACCAAATACATTGCTTAATTCCAATGGGAAATCGGAATTAACAAAAACAGCTCAAAATGACCAAAAACAATGCTTAAGTCCTAAGGGAATTCGAATTTGACAACAACAGCTCAAAATGACCAAATACAATGCTTAAATCCCAAGGGAATTCGAATTTGATAAAAACAGCTCAAAATGACCAAAAACAATGCTTAATTCCCAAGGGAATTCGAATTTGACAAAAACAGCTCAAAATGACCAAAAACAATGCTTAATTCCAAAGGGAATTCGCAATTAACAAAAACAGCTCAAAATGACCAAAAACAATGCTGAATTCCCAAGGGAATTCGAATTTAACAAAAACAGCTCAAAATGACCAAAAACAATGCTTCATTCCCAAGGGAAATTGAATTTGACAAAAACAGCTCAAAATGACCAAAAACAATGCTCAATTCTCAAGGGAATTCGAATTTAAGAAAAACAGCTCAAAATGACCAAAAACAATGCTTAATTCCCAAGGGAATTCGAATTTGACAAAAACAGCTCAAAATGACCAAAAACAATGCTTAATTCTCAAGGGAATTCGAGTTTGACAAAAACAATTCAAAATGACCAAATACATTGCTTAATTCCAATGGGAAATCGGAATTAACAAAAACAGCTCAAAATGACCAAAAACAATGCTTAAGTCCTAAGGGAATTCGAATTTGACAACAACAGCTCAAAATGACCAAATACAATGCTTAAATCCCAAGGGAATTCGAATTTGATAAAAACAGCTCAAAATGACCAAAAACAATGCTTAATTCCCAAGGGAATTCGAATTTGACAAAAACAGCTCAAAATGACCAAAAACAATGCTTAATTCCAAAGGGAATTCGCAATTAACAAAAACAGCTCAAAATGACCAAAAACAATGCTTAATTCCAAAGGGAATTCGAATTTGATAAAAACAGCTCAAAATGACCAAAAACAATGCTTAAATCCGAAGGGAATTTGAATTTGAAAAAAACAACTCGAAATGACCAAAAAAAAAAGCTTAATTCCAAAGGGAATTTGTAATTAACAAAAACAGTTCAAAAAGACCAAAAACAATGCTTAATTGCCAAGGAAATTCGAATTTGATAAAAACAGCTCAAAATGACCAAAAACAATGTTTAATTCCCAAGGGAATTCGAATTTGACAAAAACAACTTTAAATGACCAAATACAATGCTTAATTCCCAAGAGAATTCGAATTTGACAAAAACAGCTCAAAATTACCAAAAACAATGCTTAATTCCAAAGGGAATTCGGAATTAACAAAAACAGCTCAAAATGACCAAAAACAATGCTGAATTCCTAAGGGAATTCTAATTTGACAAAAACAGCTCATAATGACCAAAAACAATGCTCAATTCCCAAGGGAATTCGAATTTAACAAAAACAGCTCAAAATGACCAAAAACAATGCTTAATTCCCAAGGGAATTTGAATTTGATAAAAACAGCTTAAAATGACCAAAAACATTGCTTAATTCCCAAAAGAATTCGAATTTGACAAAAACAGCTCAAAATGACCAAAAACAATGCTTAATTCCCAAGGGAATTCGAATTTGACAAAAACAGCTCAAAATGACCAAAAACAATGCTTAATTCCCAAGGGAATTCGAATTTGACAAACACAGCTCAAAATGACCAAAAACAATGCTTAATTCCAAAGGGAATTCGCAATTAACAAAAACAGCTCAAAATGACCAAAAACAATGCTTAATTCTCAAGGGAATTCGAATTTGACAAAAACAATTCAAAATGACCAAATACATTGCTTAATTCCAATGGGAAATCGGAATTAACAAAAACAGCTCAAAATGACCAAAAACAATGCTTAAGTCCTAAGGGAATTCGAATTTGACAACAACAGCTCAAAATGACCAAATACAATGCTTAAATCCCAAGGGAATTCGAATTTGATAAAAACAGCTCAAAATGACCAAAAACAATGCTTAATTCCCAAGGGAATTCGAATTTGACAAAAACAGCTCAAAATGACCAAAAACAATGCTTAATTCCAAAGGGAATTCGCAATTAACAAAAACAGCTCAAAATGACCAAAAACAATGCTTAATTCCAAAGGGAATTCGAATTTGATAAAAACAGCTCAAAATGACCAAAAACAATGCTTAAATCCGAAGGGAATTTGAATTTGAAAAAAACAACTCGAAATGACCAAAAAAAAAAGCTTAATTCCAAAGGGAATTTGTAATTAACAAAAACAGTTCAAAAAGACCAAAAACAATGCTTAATTGCCAAGGAAATTCGAATTTGATAAAAACAGCTCAAAATGACCAAAAACAATGTTTAATTCCCAAGGGAATTCGAATTTGACAAAAACAACTTTAAATGACCAAATACAATGCTTAATTCCCAAGAGAATTCGAATTTGACAAAAACAGCTCAAAATTACCAAAAACAATGCTTAATTCCAAAGGGAATTCGGAATTAACAAAAACAGCTCAAAATGACCAAAAACAATGCTGAATTCCTAAGGGAATTCTAATTTGACAAAAACAGCTCATAATGACCAAAAACAATGCTCAATTCCCAAGGGAATTCGAATTTAACAAAAACAGCTCAAAATGACCAAAAACAATGCTTAATTCCCAAGGGAATTTGAATTTGATAAAAACAGCTTAAAATGACCAAAAACATTGCTTAATTCCCAAAAGAATTCGAATTTGACAAAAACAGCTCAAAATGACCAAAAACAATGCTTAATTCCCAAGGGAATTCGAATTTGACAAAAACAGCTCAAAATGACCAAAAACAATGCTTAATTCCCAAGGGAATTCGAATTTGACAAACACAGCTCAAAATGACCAAAAACAATGCTTAATTCCAAAGGGAATTCGCAATTAACAAAAACAGCTCAAAATGACCAAAAACAATGCTTAATTCTCAAGGGAATTCGAATTTGACAAAAACAATTCAAAATGAACAAATACATTGCTTAATTCCTAAGGGAATTCGAATTTGATAAAAACAGCTCAAAATGACCAAAAACAATGCTTAAATCCCAAGAGACTTCGAATTTGACAAAAACAGCTCATAATGACCAAAAACAATGCTCAATTCCCAAGGGAATTCGAATTTAACAAAAACAACTCAAAATGACCAAAAACCATGCTTAATTCCCAAGGGAATTCGAATTTGACAAAAACAGCTCAAAATGACCAAAACAATGCTTAATTCCAAAGGGAATTCGGAATTAACAAATACAGCTCAAAAAGACAAAAAATAATGCTTAATTCCCAAGGAAATTCGAATTTGATAAAAACAGCTCAAAATGACCAAAAACAATGCTGAATTCCCAAGGGAATTCGAATTTGACAAAAACAGCTCATAATGACCAAAAACAATGCTCAATTCCCAAGGGAATTCGAATTTAACAATAACAGCTCAAAATGACCAAAAACAATGCTTAATTCCCAAGGGAATTTGAATTTGATAAAAACAGCTTAAAATGACCAAAAACATTGCTTAATTCCCAAAAGAATTCGAAATTGACAAAAACAGCTCATAATGACCAAAAACAATGCTCAATTCCCAAGGGAAATCGAATTTAACAAAAACAGCTCAAAATGACCAAAAACAATGCTTAATTCCCAAGGGAATTTGAATTTGATAAAAACAGCTTAAAATGACCAAAAACATTGCTTAATTCCCAAAAGAATTCGAATTTGACAAAAACAGCTCAAAATGACCAAAAACAATGCTTAATTCCCAAGGGAATTCGAATTTGACAAAAACAGCTCAAAATGACCAAAAACAATGCTTAATTCCCAAGGGAATTCGAATTTGACAAACACAGCTCAAAATGACCAAAAACAATGCTTAATTCCAAAGGGAATTCGCAATTAACAAAAACAGCTCAAAATGACCAAAAACAATGCTTAATTCTCAAGGGAATTCGAATTTGACAAAAACAATTCAAAATGACCAAATACATTGCTTAATTCCAATGGGAAATCGGAATTAACAAAAACAGCTCAAAATGACCAAAAACAATGCTTAAGTCCTAAGGGAATTCGAATTTGACAACAACAGCTCAAAATGACCAAATACAATGCTTAAATCCCAAGGGAATTCGAATTTGATAAAAACAGCTCAAAATGACCAAAAACAATGCTTAATTCCCAAGGGAATTCGAATTTGACAAAAACAGCTCAAAATGACCAAAAACAATGCTTAATTCCAAAGGGAATTCGCAATTAACAAAAACAGCTCAAAATGACCAAAAACAATGCTTAATTCCAAAGGGAATTCGAATTTGATAAAAACAGCTCAAAATGACCAAAAACAATGCTTAAATCCGAAGGGAATTTGAATTTGAAAAAAACAACTCGAAATGACCAAAAAAAAAAGCTTAATTCCAAAGGGAATTTGTAATTAACAAAAACAGTTCAAAAAGACCAAAAACAATGCTTAATTGCCAAGGAAATTCGAATTTGATAAAAACAGCTCAAAATGACCAAAAACAATGTTTAATTCCCAAGGGAATTCGAATTTGACAAAAACAACTTTAAATGACCAAATACAATGCTTAATTCCCAAGAGAATTCGAATTTGACAAAAACAGCTCAAAATTACCAAAAACAATGCTTAATTCCAAAGGGAATTCGGAATTAACAAAAACAGCTCAAAATGACCAAAAACAATGCTGAATTCCTAAGGGAATTCTAATTTGACAAAAACAGCTCATAATGACCAAAAACAATGCTCAATTCCCAAGGGAATTCGAATTTAACAAAAACAGCTCAAAATGACCAAAAACAATGCTTAATTCCCAAGGGAATTTGAATTTGATAAAAACAGCTTAAAATGACCAAAAACATTGCTTAATTCCCAAAAGAATTCGAATTTGACAAAAACAGCTCAAAATGACCAAAAACAATGCTTAATTCCCAAGGGAATTCGAATTTGACAAAAACAGCTCAAAATGACCAAAAACAATGCTTAATTCCCAAGGGAATTCGAATTTGACAAACACAGCTCAAAATGACCAAAAACAATGCTTAATTCCAAAGGGAATTCGCAATTAACAAAAACAGCTCAAAATGACCAAAAACAATGCTTAATTCTCAAGGGAATTCGAATTTGACAAAAACAATTCAAAATGAACAAATACATTGCTTAATTCCTAAGGGAATTCGAATTTGATAAAAACAGCTCAAAATGACCAAAAACAATGCTTAAATCCCAAGAGACTTCGAATTTGACAAAAACAGCTCATAATGACCAAAAACAATGCTCAATTCCCAAGGGAATTCGAATTTAACAAAAACAACTCAAAATGACCAAAAACCATGCTTAATTCCCAAGGGAATTCGAATTTGACAAAAACAGCTCAAAATGACCAAAACAATGCTTAATTCCAAAGGGAATTCGGAATTAACAAATACAGCTCAAAAAGACCAAAAATAATGCTTAATTCCCAAGGAAATTCGAATTTGATAAAAACAGCTCAAAATGACCAAAAACAATGCTGAATTCCCAAGGGAATTCGAATTTGACAAAAACAGCTCATAATGACCAAAAACAATGCTCAATTCCCAAGGGAATTCGAATTTAACAATAACAGCTCAAAATGACCAAAAACAATGCTTAATTCCCAAGGGAATTTGAATTTGATAAAAACAGCTTAAAATGACCAAAAACATTGCTTAATTCCCAAAAGAATTCGAAATTGACAAAAACAGCTCATAATGACCAAAAACAATGCTCAATTCCCAAGGGAAATCGAATTTAACAAAAACAGTTCAAAATGACCAAAAACAATGCTTAATTCCCAAGGGAATTCGAATTTGACAAAAACAGCTCAAAATGACCAAATACAATGCTCAATTCACAAGGGAATTCGAATGTGATAAAAACAGCTCAAAATGACAAAAAACATTGCTTAATTCCCAAGGGAAATCGAAATTGACAAAAACAACTCAAAATGACCAAATACAATGCTTAATTCCCAAGGGAATTCGGAATTAACAAAACTGCTCAAAATGACCAAAAACAATGCTTAAATCCGAAGGGAATTCGAATTTGATGAAAACAACTCGAAATGACCAAAAAAAATGCTTAATTCCAAAGGGAATTTGGAATTAACAAAAACAGTTCAAAAAGACCAAAAACAATGCTTAATTGCCAAGGAAATTCGAATTTGATAAAAACAGCTCAAAATGACCAAAAACAATGTTTGATTCCCAAGGGAATTCGAATTTGACAAAAACAACTCAAAATGTCCAAATACAATGCTTAATTCCCAAGAGAATTCGAATTTGACAAAAAAAGGTCTCAAAATGACCAAAAACAATGCTTAATTCCAAAGGGAATTCGGAATTAACAAAAACAGCTCAAAATGACCAAAAACAATGCTGAATTCCCAAGGGAATTCGAATTTAACAAAAACAGCTCAAAATGACCAAAAACAATGCTTCATTCCCAAGGGAAATTGAATTTGACAAAAACAGCTCAAAATGACCAAAAACAATGCTCAATTCTCAAGGGAATTCGAATTTAAGAAAAACAGCTCAAAATGACCAAAAACAATGCTTAATTCCCAAGGGAATTCGAATTTGACAAAAACAGCTCAAAATGACCAAAAACAATGCTTAATTCTCAAGGGAATTCGAGTTTGACAAAAACAATTCAAAATGACCAAATACATTGCTTAATTCCAATGGGAAATCGGAATTAACAAAAACAGCTCAAAATGACCAAAAACAATGCTTAAGTCCTAAGGGAATTCGAATTTGACAACAACAGCTCAAAATGACCAAATACAATGCTTAAATCCCAAGGGAATTCGAATTTGATAAAAACAGCTCAAAATGACCAAAAACAATGCTTAATTCCCAAGGGAATTCGAATTTGACAAAAACAGCTCAAAATGACCAAAAACAATGCTTAATTCCAAAGGGAATTCGCAATTAACAAAAATAGCTCAAAATGACCAAAAACAATGCTGAATTCCCAAGGGAATTCGAATTTAACAAAAACAGCTCAAAATGACCAAAAACAATGCTTCATTCCCAAGGGAAATTGAATTTGACAAAAACAGCTCAAAATGACCAAAAACAATGCTCAATTCTCAAGGGAATTCGAATTTAAGAAAAACAGCTCAAAATGACCAAAAACAATGCTTAATTCCCAAGGGAATTCGAATTTGACAAAAACAGCTCAAAATGACCAAAAACAATGCTTAATTCTCAAGGGAATTCGAGTTTGACAAAAACAATTCAAAATGACCAAATACATTGCTTAATTCCAATGGGAAATCGGAATTAACAAAAACAGCTCAAAATGACCAAAAACAATGCTTAAGTCCTAAGGGAATTCGAATTTGACAACAACAGCTCAAAATGACCAAATACAATGCTTAAATCCCGAGGGAATTCGAATTTGATAAAAACAGCTCAAAATGACCAAAAACAATGCTTAATTCCCAAGGGAATTCGAATTTGACAAAAACAGCTCAAAATGACCAAAAACAATGCTTAATTCCAAAGGGAATTCGCAATTAACAAAAACAGCTCAAAATGACCAAAAACAATGCTTAATTCCAAAGGGAATTCGAATTTGATAAAAACAGCTCAAAATGACCAAAAACAATGCTTAAATCCGAAGGGAATTTGAATTTGAAAAAAACAACTCGAAATGACCAAAAAAAAAAGCTTAATTCCAAAGGGAATTTGTAATTAACAAAAACAGTTCAAAAAGACCAAAAACAATGCTTAATTGCCAAGGAAATTCGAATTTGATAAAAACAGCTCAAAATGACCAAAAACAATGTTTAATTCCCAAGGGAATTCGAATTTGACAAAAACAACTTTAAATGACCAAATACAATGCTTAATTCCCAAGAGAATTCGAATTTGACAAAAACAGCTAAAAATTACCAAAAACAATGCTTAATTCCAAAGGGAATTCGGAATTAACAAAAACAGCTCAAAATGACCAAAAACAATGCTGAATTCCTAAGGGAATTCTAATTTGACAAAAACAGCTCATAATGACCAAAAACAATGCTCAATTCCCAAGGGAATTCGAATTTAACAAAAACAGCTCAAAATGACCAAAAACAATGCTTAATTCCCAAGGGAATTTGAATTTGATAAAAACAGCTTAAAATGACCAAAAACATTGCTTAATTCCCAAAAGAATTCGAATTTGACAAAAACAGCTCAAAATGACCAAAAACAATGCTTAATTCCCAAGGGAATTCGAATTTGACAAAAACAGCTCAAAATGACCAAAAACAATGCTTAATTCCCAAGGGAATTCGAATTTGACAAACACAGCTCAAAATGACCAAAAACAATGCTTAATTCTAAAGGGAATTCGCAATTAACAAAAACAGCTCAAAATGACCAAAAACAATGCTTAATTCTCAAGGGAATTCGAATTTGACAAAAACAATTCAAAATGAACAAATACATTGCTTAATTCCTAAGGGAATTCGAATTTGATAAAAACAGCTCAAAATGACCAAAAACAATGCTTAAATCCCAAGAGACTTCGAATTTGACAAAAACAGCTCATAATGACCAAAAACAATGCTCAATTCCCAAGGGAATTCGAATTTAACAAAAACAACTCAAAATGACCAAAAACCATGCTTAATTCCCAAGGGAATTCGAATTTGACAAAAACAGCTCAAAATGACCAAAACAATGCTTAATTCCAAAGGGAATTCGGAATTAACAAATACAGCTCAAAAAGACCAAAAATAATGCTTAATTCCCAAGGAAATTCGAATTTGATAAAAACAGCTCAAAATGACCAAAAACAATGCTGAATTCCCAAGGGAATTCGAATTTGACAAAAACAGCTCATAATGACCAAAAACAATGCTCAATTCCCAAGGGAATTCGAATTTAACAATAACAGCTCAAAATGACCAAAAACAATGCTTAATTCCCAAGGGAATTTGAATTTGATAAAAACAGCTTAAAATGACCAAAAACATTGCTTAATTCCCAAAAGAATTCGAAATTGACAAAAACAGCTCATAATGACCAAAAACAATGCTCAATTCCCAAGGGAAATCGAATTTAACAAAAACAGTTCAAAATGACCAAAAACAATGCTTAATTCCCAAGGGAATTCGAATTTGACAAAAACAGCTCAAAATGACCAAATACAATGCTCAATTCACAAGGGAATTCGAATGTGATAAAAACAGCTCAAAATGACAAAAAACATTGCTTAATTCCCAAGGGAAATCGAAATTGACAAAAACAACTCAAAATGACCAAATACAATGCTTAATTCCCAAGGGAATTCGGAATTAACAAAACTGCTCAAAATGACCAAAAACAATGCTTAAATCCGAAGGGAATTCGAATTTGATGAAAACAACTCGAAATGACCAAAAAAAATGCTTAATTCCAAAGGGAATTTGGAATTAACAAAAACAGTTCAAAAAGACCAAAAAAAATGCTTAATTGCCAAGGAAATTCGAATTTGATAAAAACAGCTCAAAATGACCAAAAACAATGCTCAATTCTCAAGGGAATTCGAATTTAAGAAAAACAGCTCAAAATGACCAAAAACAATGCTTAATTCCCAAGGGAATTCGAATTTGACCAAAACAGCTCAAAATGACCAAAAACAATGCTTAATTCTCAAGGGAATTCGAGTTTGACAAAAACAATTCAAAATGACCAAATACATTGCTTAATTCCAATGGGAAATCGGAATTAACAAAAACATGTCAAAATGACCAAAAACAATGCTTAAGTCCTAAGGGAATTCGAATTTGACAACAACAGCTCAAAATGACCAAATACAATGCTTAAATCCCAAGGGAATTCGAATTTGATAAAAACAGCTCAAAATGACCAAAAACAATGCTTAATTCCCAAGGGAATTCGAATTTGACAAAAACAGCTCAAAATGACCAAAAACAATGCTTAATTCCAAAGGGAATTCGCAATTAACAAAAACAGCTCAAAATGACCAAAAACAATGCTTAATTCCAAAGGGAATTCGAATTTGATAAAAACAGCTCAAAATGACCAAAAACAATGCTTAAATCCGAAGGGAATTTGAATTTGAAAAAAACAACTCGAAATGACCAAAAAAAAAAAGCTTAATTCCAAAGGGAATTTGTAATTAACAAAAACAGTTCAAAAAGACCAAAAACAATGCTTAATTGCCAAGGAAATTCGAATTTGATAAAAACAGCTCAAAATGACCAAAAACAATGCTGAATTCCTAAGGGAATTCGAATTTGACAAAAACAGCTCATAATGACCAATAACAATGCTGAATTCCCAAGGGAATTCGAATTTAACAAAAACAGCTCAAAATGACCAAAAACAATGCTTAATTCCCAAGGGAAATTTAATTTGACAAAAACAGCTCAAAATGACCAAAAACAATGCTCAATTCTCAAGGGAATTCGAATTTGACAAAAACAATTCAAAATGACCAAATACATTGCTTAATTCCCAAGGGAATTCGAATTTGATAAAAACAGCTCAAAATGACCAAAAACAATGCTTAATTCCCAAGGGAATTCGAATTTGACAAAAACAGCTCAAAATGACCAAAAACAATGCTTAATTCTCAAGGGAATTCGAATTTGACAAAAACAATTCAAAATCACCAAATACATTGCTTAATTCCAAAGGGAAATCGGAATTAACAAAAACAGCTCAAAATGACCAAAAACAATGCTTAATTCCCAAGGGAAATTGAATTTGACAAAAACAGCTCAAAATGACCAAAAACAATGCTCAATTCTCAAGGGAATTCGAATTTAAGAAAAACAGCTCAAAATGACCAAAAACAATGCTTAATTCCCAAGGGAATTCGAATTTGACAAAAACAGCTCAAAATGACCAAAAACAATGCTTAATTCTCAAGGGAATTCGAATTTGACAAAAACAATTCAAAATGACCAAATACATTGCTTAATTCCAAAGGGAAATCGGAATTAACAAAAACAGCTCAAAATGACCAAAAACATTGCTTAAGTCCTAAGGGAATTCGAATTTGACAACAACAGCTCAAAATGACCAAAAACAATGCTTAAATCCCAAAGGGATTCGAATTTGATAAAAACAGCTCAAAATGACAAAAAACAATGCTTAAATCCGAAGGGAATTCGAATTTGATGAAAACAACTCGAAATGACCAAAAAAAATGCTTAATTCCAAAGGGAATTTGGAATTAACAAAAACAGTTCAAAAAGACCAAAAACAATGCTTAATTGCCAAGGAAATTCGAATTTGATAAAAACAGCTCAAAATGACCAAAAACAATGTTTGATTCCCAAGGGAATTCGAATTTGACAAAAACAACTCAAAATGTCCAAATACAATGCTTAATTCCCAAGAGAATTCGAATTTGACAAAAAAAGGTCTCAAAATGACCAAAAACAATGCTTAATTCCAAAGGGAATTCGGAATTAACAAAAACAGCTCAAAATGACCAAAAACAATGCTCAATTCCCAAGGGAATTCGAATTTAACAAAAACAGCTCAAAATGACCAAAAACAATGCTTCATTCCCAAGGGAAATTGAATTTGACAAAAACAGCTCAAAATGACCAAAAACAATGCTCAATTCTCAAGGGAATTCGAATTTAAGAAAAACAGCTCAAAATGACCAAAAACAATGCTTAATTCCCAAGGGAATTCGAATTTGACAAAAACAGCTCAAAATGACCAAAAACAATGCTTAATTCTCAAGGGAATTCGAGTTTGACAAAAACAATTCAAAATGACCAAATACATTGCTTAATTCCAATGGGAAATCGGAATTAACAAAAACAGCTCAAAATGACCAAAAACAATGCTTAAGTCCTAAGGGAATTCGAATTTGACAACAACAGCTCAAAATGACCAAATACAATGCTTAAATCCCAAGGGAATTCGAATTTGATAAAAACAGCTCAAAATGACCAAAAACAATGCTTAATTCCCAAGGGAATTCGAATTTGACAAAAACAGCTCAAAATGACCAAAAACAATGCTTAATTCCAAAGGGAATTCGCAATTAACAAAAACAGCTCAAAATGACCAAAAACAATGCTTAATTCCCAAGGGAATTCGAATTTGACAAAAACAGCTCAAAATGACCAAAAACAATGCTTAATTCTCAAGGGAATTCGAGTTTGACAAAAACAATTCAAAATGACCAAATACATTGCTTAATTCCAATGGGAAATCGGAATTAACAAAAACAGCTCAAAATGACCAAAAACAATGCTTAAGTCCTAAGGGAATTCGAATTTGACAACAACAGCTCAAAATGACCAAATACAATGCTTAAATCCCAAGGGAATTCGAATTTGATAAAAACAGCTCAAAATGACCAAAAACAATGCTTAATTCCCAAGGGAATTCGAATTTGACAAAAACAGCTCAAAATGACCAAAAACAATGCTTAATTCCAAAGGGAATTCGCAATTAACAAAAACAGCTCAAAATGACCAAAAACAATGCTTAATTCCAAAGGGAATTCGAATTTGATAAAAACAGCTCAAAATGACCAAAAACAATGCTTAAATCCGAAGGGAATTTGAATTTGAAAAAAACAACTCGAAATGACCAAAAAAAAAAGCTTAATTCCAAAAGGAATTTGTAATTAACAAAAACAGTTCAAAAAGACCAAAAACAATGCTTAATTGCCAAGGAAATTCGAATTTGATAAAAACAGCTCAAAATGACCAAAAACAATGTTTAATTCCCAAGGGAATTCGAATTTGACAAAAACAACTTTAAATGACCAAATACAATGCTTAATTCCCAAGAGAATTCGAATTTGACAAAAACAGCTCAAAATTACCAAAAACAATGCTTAATTCCAAAGGGAATTCGGAATTAACAAAAACAGCTCAAAATGACCAAAAACAATGCTGAATTCCTAAGGGAATTCTAATTTGACAAAAACAGCTCATAATGACCAAAAACAATGCTCAATTCCCAAGGGAATTCGAATTTAACAAAAACAGCTCAAAATGACCAAAAACAATGCTTAATTCCCAAGGGAATTTGAATTTGATAAAAACAGCTTAAAATGACCAAAAACATTGCTTAATTCCCAAAAGAATTCGAATTTGACAAAAACAGCTCAAAATGACCAAAAACAATGCTTAATTCCCAAGGGAATTCGAATTTGACAAAAACAGCTCAAAATGACCAAAAACAATGCTTAATTCCCAAGGGAATTCGAATTTGACAAACACAGCTCAAAATGACAAAAAAACAATGCTCAATTCTAAAGGGAATTCGCAATTAACAAAAACAGCTCAAAATGACCAAAAACAATGCTTAATTCTCAAGGGAATTCGAATTTGACAAAAACAATTCAAAATGAACAAATACATTGCTTAATTCCTAAGGGAATTCGAATTTGATAAAAACAGCTCAAAATGACCAAAAACAATGCTTAAATCCCAAGAGACTTCGAATTTGACAAAAACAGCTCATAATGACCAAAAACAATGCTCAATTCCCAAGGGAATTCGAATTTAACAAAAACAACTCAAAATGACCAAAAACCCTGCTTAATTCCCAAGGGAATTCGAATTTGACAAAAACAGCTCAAAATGACCAAAACAATGCTTAATTCCAAAGGGAATTCGGAATTAACAAATACAGCTCAAAAAGACCAAAAATAATGCTTAATTCCCAAGGAAATTCGAATTTGATAAAAACAGCTCAAAATGACCAAAAACAATGCTGAATACCCAAGGGAATTCGAATTTGACAAAAACAGCTCATAATGACCAAAAACAATGCTCAATTCCCAAGGGAATTCGAATTTAACAATAACAGCTCAAAATGACCAAAAACAATGCTTAATTCCCAAGGGAATTTGAATTTGATAAAAACAGCTTAAAATGACCAAAAACATTGCTTAATTCCCAAAAGAATTCGAAATTGACAAAAACAGCTCATAATGACCAAAAACAATGCTCAATTCCCAAGGGAAATCGAATTTAACAAAAACAGTTCAAAATGACCAAAAACAATGCTTAATTCCCAAGGGAATTCGAATTTGACAAAAACAGCTCAAAATGACCAAATACAATGCTCAATTCACAAGGGAATTCGAATGTGATAAAAACAGCTCAAAATGACAAAAAACATTGCTTAATTCCCAAGGGAAATCGAAATTGACAAAAACAACTCAAAATGACCAAATACAATGCTTAATTCCCAAGGGAATTCGGAATTAACAAAACTGCTCAAAATGACCAAAAACAATGCTTAAATCCGAAGGGAATTCGAATTTGATGAAAACAACTCGAAATGACCAAAAAAAATGCTTAATTCCAAAGGGAATTTGGAATTAACAAAAACAGTTCAAAAAGACCAAAAACAATGCTTAATTGCCAAGGAAATTCGAATTTGATAAAAACAGCTCAAAATGACCAAAAACAATGCTCAATTCTCAAGGGAATTCGAATTTAAGAAAAACAGCTCAAAATGACCAAAAACAATGCTTAATTCCCAAGGGAATTCGAATTTGACCAAAACAGCTCAAAATGACCAAAAACAATGCTTAATTCTCAAGGGAATTCGAGTTTGACAAAAACAATTCAAAATGACCAAATACATTGCTTAATTCCAATGGGAAATCGGAATTAACAAAAACAGCTCAAAATGACCAAAAACAATGCTTAAGTCCTAAGGGAATTCGAATTTGACAACAACAGCTCAAAATGACCAAATACAATGCTTAAATCCCAAGGGAATTCGAATTTGATAAAAACAGCTCAAAATGACCAAAAACAATGCTTAATTCCCAAGGGAATTCGAATTTGACAAAAACAGCTCAAAATGACCAAAAACAATGCTTAATTCCAAAGGGAATTCGCAATTAACAAAAACAGCTCAAAATGACCAAAAACAATGCTTAATTCCAAAGGGAATTCGAATTTGATAAAAACAGCTCAAAATGACCAAAAACAATGCTTAAATCCGAAGGGAATTTGAATTTGAAAAAAACAACTCGAAATGACCAAAAAAAAAAAGCTTAATTCCAAAGGGAATTTGTAATTAACAAAAACAGTTCAAAAAGACCAAAAACAATGCTTAATTGCCAAGGAAATTCGAATTTGATAAAAACAGCTCAAAATGACCAAAAACAATGCTGAATTCCTAAGGGAATTCGAATTTGACAAAAACAGCTCATAATGACCAAAAACAATGCTGAATTCCCAAGGGAATTCGAATTTAACAAAAACAGCTCAAAATGACCAAAAACAATGCTTAATTCCCAAGGGAAATTTAATTTGACAAAAACAGCTCAAAATGACCAAAAACAATGCTCAATTCTCAAGGGAATTCGAATTTGACAAAAACAATTCAAAATGACCAAATACATTGCTTAATTCCCAAGGGAATTCGAATTTGATAAAAACAGCTCAAAATGACCAAAAACAATGCTTAATTCCCAAGGGAATTCGAATTTGACAAAAACAGCTCAAAATGACCAAAAACAATGCTTAATTCTCAAGGGAATTCGAATTTGACAAAAACAATTCAAAATGACCAAATACATTGCTTAATTCCCAAGGGAATTCGAATTTGATAAAAACAGCTCAAAATGACCAAAAACAATGCTTAATTCCCAAGGGAATTCGAATTTGACAAAAACAGCTCAAAATGACCAAAAACAATGCTTAAGTCCTAAGGGAATTCGAATTTGACAACAACAGCTCAAAAAGACCAAAAACAATGCTTAATTCCCAAGGAAATTCGAATTTGATAAAAACAGCTCAAAATGACCAAAAACAACGCTGAATTCCCAAGGGAATTCGAATTTGACAAAAACAGCTCATAATGACCAAAAACAATGCTCAATTCCAAAGGGAAATCGGAATTAACAAAAACAGCTCAAAATGACCAAAAACATTGCTTAAGTCCTAAGGGAATTCGAATTTGACAACAACAGCTCAAAATGACCAAAAACAATGCTTAATTCTCAAGGGAATTCGAATTTGACAAAAACAATTCAAAATGACCAAATACATTGCTTAATTCCAAAGGGAAATCGGAATTAACAAAAACAGCTCAAAATGACCAAAAACATTGCTTAAGTCCTAAGGGAATTCGAATTTGACAACAACAGCTCAAAATGACCAAAAACAATGCTTAAATCCCAAAGGGATTCGAATTTGATAAAAACAGCTCAAAATGACAAAAAACAATGCTTAAATCCGAAGGGAATTCGAATTTGATGAAAACAACTCGAAATGACCAAAAAAAATGCTTAATTCCAAAGGGAATTTGGAATTAACAAAAACAGTTCAAAAAGACCAAAAACAATGCTTAATTGCCAAGGAAATTCGAATTTGATAAAAACAGCTCAAAATGACCAAAAACAATGTTTGATTCCCAAGGGAATTCGAATTTGACAAAAACAACTCAAAATGTCCAAATACAATGCTTAATTCCCAAGAGAATTCGAATTTGACAAAAAAAGGTCTCAAAATGACCAAAAACAATGCTTAATTCCAAAGGGAATTCGGAATTAACAAAAACAGCTCAAAATGACCAAAAACAATGCTGAATTCCCAAGGGAATTCGAATTTAACAAAAACAGCTCAAAATGACCAAAAACAATGCTTCATTCCCAAGGGAAATTGAATTTGACAAAAACAGCTCAAAATGACCAAAAACAATGCTCAATTCTCAAGGGAATTCGAATTTAAGAAAAACAGCTCAAAATGACCAAAAACAATGCTTAATTCCCAAGGGAATTCGAATTTGACAAAAACAGCTCAAAATGACCAAAAACAATGCTTAATTCTCAAGGGAATTCGAGTTTGACAAAAACAATTCAAAATGACCAAATACATTGCTTAATTCCAATGGGAAATCGGAATTAACAAAAACAGCTCAAAATGACCAAAAACAATGCTTAAGTCCTAAGGGAATTCGAATTTGACAACAACAGCTCAAAATGACCAAATACAATGCTTAAATCCCAAGGGAATTCGAATTTGATAAAAACAGCTCAAAATGACCAAAAACAATGCTTAATTCCCAAGGGAATTCGAATTTGACAAAAACAGCTCAAAATGACCAAAAACAATGCTTAATTCCAAAGGGAATTCGCAATTAACAAAAACAGCTCAAAATGACCAAAAACAATGCTTAATTCCCAAGGGAATTCGAATTTGACAAAAACAGCTCAAAATGACCAAAAACAATGCTTAATTCTCAAGGGAATTCGAGTTTGACAAAAACAATTCAAAATGACCAAATACATTGCTTAATTCCAATGGGAAATCGGAATTAACAAAAACAGCTCAAAATGACCAAAAACAATGCTTAAGTCCTAAGGGAATTCGAATTTGACAACAACAGCTCAAAATGACCAAATACAATGCTTAAATCCCAAGGGAATTCGAATTTGATAAAAACAGCTCAAAATGACCAAAAACAATGCTTAATTCCCAAGGGAATTCGAATTTGACAAAAACAGCTCAAAATGACCAAAAACAATGCTTAATTCCAAAGGGAATTCGCAATTAACAAAAACAGCTCAAAATGACCAAAAACAATGCTTAATTCCAAAGGGAATTCGAATTTGATAAAAACAGCTCAAAATGACCAAAAACAATGCTTAAATCCGAAGGGAATTTGAATTTGAAAAAAACAACTCGAAATGACCAAAAAAAAAAGCTTAATTCCAAAAGGAATTTGTAATTAACAAAAACAGTTCAAAAAGACCAAAAACAATGCTTAATTGCCAAGGAAATTCGAATTTGATAAAAACAGCTCAAAATGACCAAAAACAATGTTTAATTCCCAAGGGAATTCGAATTTGACAAAAACAACTTTAAATGACCAAATACAATGCTTAATTCCCAAGAGAATTCGAATTTGACAAAAACAGCTCAAAATTACCAAAAACAATGCTTAATTCCAAAGGGAATTCGGAATTAACAAAAACAGCTCAAAATGACCAAAAACAATGCTGAATTCCTAAGGGAATTCTAATTTGACAAAAACAGCTCATAATGACCAAAAACAATGCTCAATTCCCAAGGGAATTCGAATTTAACAAAAACAGCTCAAAATGACCAAAAACAATGCTTAATTCCCAAGGGAATTTGAATTTGATAAAAACAGCTTAAAATGACCAAAAACATTGCTTAATTCCCAAAAGAATTCGAATTTGACAAAAACAGCTCAAAATGACCAAAAACAATGCTTAATTCCCAAGGGAATTCGAATTTGACAAAAACAGCTCAAAATGACCAAAAACAATGCTTAATTCCCAAGGGAATTCGAATTTGACAAACACAGCTCAAAATGACCAAAAACAATGCTTAATTCTAAAGGGAATTCGCAATTAACAAAAACAGCTCAAAATGACCAAAAACAATGCTTAATTCTCAAGGGAATTCGAATTTGACAAAAACAATTCAAAATGAACAAATACATTGCTTAATTCCTAAGGGAATTCGAATTTGATAAAAACAGCTCAAAATGACCAAAAACAATGCTTAAATCCCAAGAGACTTCGAATTTGACAAAAACAGCTCATAATGACCAAAAACAATGCTCAATTCCCAAGGGAATTCGAATTTAACAAAAACAACTCAAAATGACCAAAAACCCTGCTTAATTCCCAAGGGAATTCGAATTTGACAAAAACAGCTCAAAATGACCAAAACAATGCTTAATTCCAAAGGGAATTCGGAATTAACAAATACAGCTCAAAAAGACCAAAAATAATGCTTAATTCCCAAGGAAATTCGAATTTGATAAAAACAGCTCAAAATGACCAAAAACAATGCTGAATTCCCAAGGGAATTCGAATTTGACAAAAACAGCTCATAATGACCAAAAACAATGCTCAATTCCCAAGGGAATTCGAATTTAACAATAACAGCTCAAAATGACCAAAAACAATGCTTAATTCCCAAGGGAATTTGAATTTGATAAAAACAGCTTAAAATGACCAAAAACATTGCTTAATTCCCAAAAGAATTCGAAATTGACAAAAGCAGCTCATAATGACCAAAAACAATGCTCAATTCCCAAGGGAAATCGAATTTAACAAAAACAGTTCAAAATGACCAAAAACAATGCTTAATTCCCAAGGGAATTCGAATTTGACAAAAACAGCTCAAAATGACCAAATACAATGCTCAATTCACAAGGGAATTCGAATGTGATAAAAACAGCTCAAAATGACAAAAAACATTGCTTAATTCCCAAGGGAAATCGAAATTGACAAAAACAACTCAAAATGACCAAATACAATGCTTAATTCCCAAGGGAATTCGGAATTAACAAAACTGCTCAAAATGACCAAAAACAATGCTTAAATCCGAAGGGAATTCGAATTTGATGAAAACAACTCGAAATGACCAAAAAAAATGCTTAATTCCAAAGGGAATTTGGAATTAACAAAAACAGTTCAAAAAGACCAAAAACAATGCTTAATTGCCAAGGAAATTCGAATTTGATAAAAACAGCTCAAAATGACCAAAAACAATGCTCAATTCTCAAGGGAATTCGAATTTAAGAAAAACAGCTCAAAATGACCAAAAACAATGCTTAATTCCCAAGGGAATTCGAATTTGACCAAAACAGCTCAAAATGACCAAAAACAATGCTTAATTCTCAAGGGAATTCGAGTTTGACAAAAACAATTCAAAATGACCAAATACATTGCTTAATTCCAATGGGAAATCGGAATTAACAAAAACAGCTCAAAATGACCAAAAACAATGCTTAAGTCCTAAGGGAATTCGAATTTGACAACAACAGCTCAAAATGACCAAATACAATGCTTAAATCCCAAGGGAATTCGAATTTGATAAAAACAGCTCAAAATGACCAAAAACAATGCTTAATTCCCAAGGGAATTCGAATTTGACAAAAACAGCTCAAAATGACCAAAAACAATGCTTAATTCCAAAGGGAATTCGCAATTAACAAAAACAGCTCAAAATGACCAAAAACAATGCTTAATTCCAAAGGGAATTCGAATTTGATAAAAACAGCTCAAAATGACCAAAAACAATGCTTAAATCCGAAGGGAATTTGAATTTGAAAAAAACAACTCGAAATGACCAAAAAAAAAAAGCTTAATTCCAAAGGGAATTTGTAATTAACAAAAACAGTTCAAAATGACCAAAAACAATGCTTAATTCCCAAGGGAATTCGAATTTGACAAAAACAGCTCAAAATGACCAAAAACAATGCTGAATTCCTAAGGGAATTCGAATTTGACAAAAACAGCTCATAATGACCAAAAACAATGCTGAATTCCCAAGGGAATTCGAATTTAACAAAAACAGCTCAAAATGACCAAAAACAATGCTTAATTCCCAAGGGAAATTTAATTTGACAAAAACAGCTCAAAATGACCAAAAACAATGCTCAATTCTCAAGGGAATTCGAATTTGACAAAAACAATTCAAAATGACCAAATACATTGCTTAATTCCCAAGGGAATTCGAATTTGATAAAAACAGCTCAAAATGACCAAAAACAATGCTTAATTCCCAAGGGAATTCGAATTTGACAAAAACAATTCAAAATGAACAAATACATTGCTTAATTCCTAAGGGAATTCGAATTTGATAAAAACAGCTCAAAATGACCAAAAACAATGCTTAAATCCCAAGAGACTTCGAATTTGACAAAAACAGCTCATAATGACCAAAAACAATGCTCAATTCCCAAGGGAATTCGAATTTAACAAAAACAACTCAAAATGACCAAAAACCCTGCTTAATTCCCAAGGGAATTCGAATTTGACAAAAACAGCTCAAAATGACCAAAACAATGCTTAATTCCAAAGGGAATTCGGAATTAACAAATACAGCTCAAAAAGACCAAAAATAATGCTTAATTCCCAAGGAAATTCGAATTTGATAAAAACAGCTCAAAATGACCAAAAACAATGCTGAATTCCCAAGGGAATTCGAATTTGACAAAAACAGCTCATAATGACCAAAAACAATGCTCAATTCCCAAGGGAATTCGAATTTAACAATAACAGCTCAAAATGACCAAAAACAATGCTTAATTCCCAAGGGAATTTGAATTTGATAAAAACAGCTTAAAATGTCCAAAAACATTGCTTAATTCCCAAAAGAATTCGAAATTGACAAAAACAGCTCATAATGACCAAAAACAATGCTCAATTCCCAAGGGAAATCGAATTTAACAAAAACAGTTCAAAATGACCAAAAACAATGCTTAATTCCCAAGGGAATTCGAATTTGACAAAAACAGCTCAAAATGACCAAATACAATGCTCAATTCACAAGGGAATTCGAATGTGATAAAAACAGCTCAAAATGACAAAAAACATTGCTTAATTCCCAAGGGAAATCGAAATTGACAAAAACAACTCAAAATGACCAAATACAATGCTTAATTCCCAAGGGAATTCGGAATTAACAAAACTGCTCAAAATGACCAAAAACAATGCTTAAATCCGAAGGGAATTCGAATTTGATGAAAACAACTCGAAATGACCAAAAAAAATGCTTAATTCCAAAGGGAATTTGGAATTAACAAAAACAGTTCAAAAAGACCAAAAACAATGCTTAATTGCCAAGGAAATTCGAATTTGATAAAAACAGCTCAAAATGACCAAAAACAATGCTCAATTCTCAAGGGAATTCGAATTTAAGAAAAACAGCTCAAAATGACCAAAAACAATGCTTAATTCCCAAGGGAATTCGAATTTGACCAAAACAGCTCAAAATGACCAAAAACAATGCTTAATTCTCAAGGGAATTCGAGTTTGACAAAAACAATTCAAAATGACCAAATACATTGCTTAATTCCAATGGGAAATCGGAATTAACAAAAACAGCTCAAAATGACCAAAAACAATGCTTAAGTCCTAAGGGAATTCGAATTTGACAACAACAGCTCAAAATGACCAAATACAATGCTTAAATCCCAAGGGAATTCGAATTTGATAAAAACAGCTCAAAATGACCAAAAACAATGCTTAATTCCCAAGGGAATTCGAATTTGACAAAAACAGCTCAAAATGACCAAAAACAATGCTTAATTCCAAAGGGAATTCGCAATTAACAAAAACAGCTCAAAATGACCAAAAACAATGCTTAATTCCAAAGGGAATTCGAATTTGATAAAAACAGCTCAAAATGACCAAAAACAATGCTTAAATCCGAAGGGAATTTGAATTTGAAAAAAACAACTCGAAATGACCAAAAAAAAAAAGCTTAATTCCAAAGGGAATTTGTAATTAACAAAAACAGTTCAAAAAGACCAAAAACAATGCTTAATTGCCAAGGAAATTCGAATTTGACAAAAACAGCTCAAAATGACCAAAAACAATGCTGAATTCCTAAGGGAATTCGAATTTGACAAAAACAGCTCATAATGACCAAAAACAATGCTGAATTCCCAAGGGAATTCGAATTTAACAAAAACAGCTCAAAATGACCAAAAACAATGCTTAATTCCCAAGGGAAATTTAATTTGACAAAAACAGCTCAAAATGACCAAAAACAATGCTCAATTCTCAAGGGAATTCGAATTTGACAAAAACAATTCAAAATGACCAAATACATTGCTTAATTCCCAAGGGAATTCGAATTTGATAAAAACAGCTCAAAATGACCAAAAACAATGCTTAAATCCCAAGGGAATTCGAATTTGACAAAAACAGCTCAAAATGACCAAAAACAATGCTTAATTCTCAAGGGAATTCGAATTTGACAAAAACAATTCAAAATGACCAAATACATTGCTTAATTCCCAAGGGAATTCGAATTTGATAAAAACAGCTCAAAATGACCAAAAACAATGCTTAATTCCCAAGGGAATTCGAATTTGACAAAAACAGCTCAAAATGACCAAAAACAATGCTTAAGTCCTAAGGGAATTCGAATTTGACAACAACAGCTCAAAATGACCAAATACAATGCTTAAATCCCAAGGAAATTCGAATTTGATAAAAACAGCTCAAAATGACCAAAAACAACGCTGAATTCCCAAGGGAATTCGAATTTGACAAAAACAGCTCATAATGACCAAAAACAATGCTCAATTCCAAAGGGAAATCGGAATTAACAAAAACAGCTCAAAATGACCAAAAACATTGCTTAAGTCCTAAGGGAATTCGAATTTGACAACAACAGCTCAAAATGACCAAAAACAATGCTTAAATCCCAAAGGGATTCGAATTTGATAAAAACAGCTCAAAATGACCAAAAACAATGCTTAAATCCGAAGGGAATTCGAATTTGATGAAAACAACTCGAAATGACCAAAAAAAATGCTTAATTCCAAAGGGAATTTGGAATTAACAAAAACAGTTCAAAAAGACCAAAAACAATGCTTAATTGCCAAGGAAATTCGAATTTGATAAAAACAGCTCAAAATGACCAAAAACAATGTTTGATTCCCAAGGGAATTCGAATTTGACAAAAACAACTCAAAATGTCCAAATACAATGCTTAATTCCCAAGAGAATTCGAATTTGACAAAAAAAGGTCTCAAAATGACCAAAAACAATGCTTAATTCCAAAGGGAATTCGGAATTAACAAAAACAGCTCAAAATGACCAAAAACAATGCTGAATTCCCAAGGGAATTCGAATTTAACAAAAACAGCTCAAAATGACCAAAAACAATGCTTCATTCCCAAGGGAAATTGAATTTGACAAAAACAGCTCAAAATGACCAAAAACAATGCTCAATTCTCAAGGGAATTCGAATTTAAGAAAAACAGCTCAAAATGACCAAAAACAATGCTTAATTCCCAAGGGAATTCGAATTTGACAAAAACAGCTCAAAATGACCAAAAACAATGCTTAATTCTCAAGGGAATTCGAGTTTGACAAAAACAATTCAAAATGACCAAATACATTGCTTAATTCCAATGGGAAATCGGAATTAACAAAAACAGCTCAAAATGACCAAAAACAATGCTTAAGTCCTAAGGGAATTCGAATTTGACAACAACAGCTCAAAATGACCAAATACAATGCTTAAATCCCAAGGGAATTCGAATTTGATAAAAATAGCTCAAAATGACCAAAAACAATGCTTAATTCCCAAGGGAATTCGAATTTGACAAAAACAGCTCAAAATGACCAAAAACAATGCTTAATTCCAAAGGGAATTCGCAATTAACAAAAACAGCTCAAAATGACCAAAAACAATGCTGAATTCCCAAGGGAATTCGAATTTAACAAAAACAGCTCAAAATGACCAAAAACAATGCTTCATTCCCAAGGGAAATTGAATTTGACAAAAACAGCTCAAAATGACCAAAAACAATGCTCAATTCTCAACGGAATTCGAATTTAAGAAAAACAGCTCAAAATGACCAAAAACAATGCTTAATTCCCAAGGGAATTCGAATTTGACAAAAACAGCTCAAAATGACCAAAAACAATGCTTAATTCTCAAGGGAATTCGAGTTTGACAAAAACAATTCAAAATGACCAAATACATTGCTTAATTCCAATGGGAAATCGGAATTAACAAAAACAGCTCAAAATGACCAAAAACAATGCTTAAGTCCTAAGGGAATTCGAATTTGACAACAACAGCTCAAAATGACCAAATACAATGCTTAAATCCCAAGGGAATTCGAATTTGATAAAAACAGCTCAAAATGACCAAAAACAATGCTTAATTCCCAAGGGAATTCGAATTTGACAAAAACAGCTCAAAATGACCAAAAACAATGCTTAATTCCAAAGGGAATTCGCAATTAACAAAAACAGCTCAAAATGACCAAAAACAATGCTTAATTCCAAAGGGAATTCGAATTTGATAAAAACAGCTCAAAATGACCAAAAACAATGCTTAAATCCGAAGGGAATTTGAATTTGAAAAAAACAACTCGAAATGACCAAAAAAAAAAGCTTAATTCCAAAGGGAATTTGTAATTAACAAAAACAGTTCAAAAAGACCAAAAACAATGCTTAATTGCCAAGGAAATTCGAATTTGATAAAAACAGCTCAAAATGACCAAAAACAATGTTTAATTCCCAAGGGAATTCGAATTTGACAAAAACAACTTTAAATGACCAAATACAATGCTTAATTCCCAAGAGAATTCGAATTTGACAAAAACAGCTCAAAATTACCAAAAACAATGCTTAATTCCAAAGGGAATTCGGAATTAACAAAAACAGCTCAAAATGACCAAAAACAATGCTGAATTCCTAAGGGAATTCTAATTTGACAAAAACAGCTCATAATGACCAAAAACAATGCTCAATTCCCAAGGGAATTCGAATTTAACAAAAACAGCTCAAAATGACCAAAAACAATGCTTAATTCCCAAGGGAATTTGAATTTGATAAAAACAGCTTAAAATGACCAAAAACATTGCTTAATTCCCAAAAGAATTCGAATTTGACAAAAACAGCTCAAAATGACCAAAAACAATGCTTAATTCCCAAGGGAATTCGAATTTGACAAAAACAGCTCAAAATGACCAAAAACAATGCTTAATTCCCAAGGGAATTCGAATTTGACAAACACAGCTCAAAATGACCAAAAACAATGCTTAATTCCAAAGGGAATTCGCAATTAACAAAAACAGCTCAAAATGACCAAAAACAATGCTTAATTCTCAAGGGAATTCGAATTTGACAAAAACAATTCAAAATGAACAAATACATTGCTTAATTCCTAAGGGAATTCGAATTTGATAAAAACAGCTCAAAATGACCAAAAACAATGCTTAAATCCCAAGAGACTTCGAATTTGACAAAAACAGCTCATAATGACCAAAAACAATGCTCAATTCCCAAGGGAATTCGAATTTAACAAAAACAACTCAAAATGACCAAAAACCATGCTTAATTCCCAAGGGAATTCGAATTTGACAAAAACAGCTCAAAATGACCAAAACAATGCTTAATTCCAAAGGGAATTCGGAATTAACAAATACAGCTCAAAAAGACCAAAAATAATGCTTAATTCCCAAGGAAATTCGAATTTGATAAAAACAGCTCAAAATGACCAAAAACAATGCTGAATTCCCAAGGGAATTCGAATTTGACAAAAACAGCTCATAATGACCAAAAACAATGCTCAATTCCCAAGGGAATTCGAATTTAACAATAACAGCTCAAAATGACCAAAAACAATGCTTAATTCCCAAGGGAATTTGAATTTGATAAAAACAGCTTAAAATGACCAAAAACATTGCTTAATTCCCAAAAGAATTCGAAATTGACAAAAACAGCTCATAATGACCAAAAACAATGCTCAATTCCCAAGGGAAATCGAATTTAACAAAAACAGTTCAAAATGACCAAAAACAATGCTTAATTCCCAAGGGAATTCGAATTTGACAAAAACAGCTCAAAATGACCAAATACAATGCTCAATTCACAAGGGAATTCGAATGTGATAAAAACAGCTCAAAATGACAAAAAACATTGCTTAATTCCCAAGGGAAATCGAAATTGACAAAAACAACTCAAAATGACCAAATACAATGCTTAATTCCCAAGGGAATTCGGAATTAACAAAACTGCTCAAAATGACCAAAAACAATGCTTAAATCCGAAGGGAATTCGAATTTGATGAAAACAACTCGAAATGACCAAAAAAAATGCTTAATTCCAAAGGGAATTTGGAATTAACAAAAACAGTTCAAAAAGACCAAAAACAATGCTTAATTGCCAAGGAAATTCGAATTCGATAAAAACAGCTCAAAATGACCAAAAACAATGCTCAATTCTCAAGGGAATTCGAATTTAAGAAAAACAGCTCAAAATGACCAAAAACAATGCTTAATTCCCAAGGGAATTCGAATTTGACCAAAACAGCTCAAAATGACCAAAAACAATGCTTAATTCTCAAGGGAATTCGAGTTTGACAAAAACAATTCAAAATGACCAAATACATTGCTTAATTCCAATGGGAAATCGGAATTAACAAAAACAGCTCAAAATGACCAAAAACAATGCTTAAGTCCTAAGGGAATTCGAATTTGACAACAACAGCTCAAAATGACCAAATACAATGCTTAAATCCCAAGGGAATTCGAATTTGATAAAAACAGCTCAAAATGACCAAAAACAATGCTTAATTCCCAAGGGAATTCGAATTTGACAAAAACAGCTCAAAATGACCAAAAACAATGCTTAATTCCAAAGGGAATTCGCAATTAACAAAAACAGCTCAAAATGACCAAAAACAATGCTTAATTCCAAAGGGAATTCGAATTTGATAAAAACAGCTCAAAATGACCAAAAACAATGCTTAAATCCGAAGGGAATTTGAATTTGAAAAAAACAACTCGAAATGACCAAAAAAAAAAAGCTTAATTCCAAAGGGAATTTGTAATTAACAAAAACAGTTCAAAAAGACCAAAAACAATGCTTAATTGCCAAGGAAATTCGAATTTGATAAAAACAGCTCAAAATGACCAAAAACAATGCTGAATTCCTAAGGGAATTCGAATTTGACAAAAACAGCTCATAATGACCAAAAACAATGCTGAATTCCCAAGGGAATTCGAATTTAACAAAAACAGCTCAAAATGACCAAAAACAATGCTTAATTCCCAAGGGAAATTTAATTTGACAAAAACAGCTCAAAATGACCAAAAACAATGCTCAATTCTCAAGGGAATTCGAATTTGACAAAAACAATTCAAAATGACCAAATACATTGCTTAATTCCCAAGGGAATTCGAATTTGATAAAAACAGCTCAAAATGACCAAAAACAATGCTTAATTCCCAAGGGAATTCGAATTTGACAAAAACAGCTCAAAATGACCAAAAACAATGCTTAATTCTCAAGGGAATTCGAATTTGACAAAAACAATTCAAAATCACCAAATACATTGCTTAATTCCAAAGGGAAATCGGAATTAACAAAAACAGCTCAAAATGACCAAAAACAATGCTTAATTCTCAAGGGAATTCGAATTTAAGAAAAACAACTCAAAATGACCAAAACAATGCTTAATTCCAAAGGGAATTCGGAATTAACAAATACAGCTCAAAAAGACCAAAAATAATGCTTAATTCCCAAGGAAATTCGAATTTGATAAAAACAGCTCAAAATGACCAAAAACAATGCTGAATTCCCAAGGGAATTCGAATTTGACAAAAACAGCTCATAATGACCAAAAACAATGCTCAATTCCCAAGGGAATTCGAATTTAACAATAACAGCTCAAAATGACCAAAAACAATGCTTAATTCCCAAGGGAATTTGAATTTGATAAAAACAGCTTAAAATGACCAAAAACATTGCTTAATTCCCAAAAGAATTCGAAATTGACAAAAACAGCTCATAATGACCAAAAACAATGCTCAATTCCCAAGGGAAATCGAATTTAACAAAAACAGTTCAAAATGACCAAAAACAATGCTTAATTCCCAAGGGAATTCGAATTTGACAAAAACAGCTCAAAATGACCAAATACAATGCTCAATTCACAAGGGAATTCGAATTTGATAAAAACAGCTTAAAATGACCAAAAACATTGCTTAATTCCCAAAAGAATTCGAAATTGACAAAAACAGCTCATAATGACCAAAAACAATGCTCAATTCCCAAGGGAAATCGAATTTAACAAAAACAGTTCAAAATGACCAAAAACAATGCTTAATTCCCAAGGGAATTCGAATTTGACAAAAACAGCTCAAAATGACCAAATACAATGCTCAATTCACAAGGGAATTCGAATGTGATAAAAACAGCTCAAAATGACAAAAAACATTGCTTAATTCCCAATGGAAATCGAAATTGACAAAAACAACTCAAAATGACCAAATACAATGCTTAATTCCCAAGGGAATTCGGAATTAACAAAACTGCTCAAAATGACCAAAAACAATGCTTAAATCCGAAGGGAATTCGAATTTGATGAAAACAACTCGAAATGACCAAAAAAAATGCTTAATTCCAAAGGGAATTTGGAATTAACAAAAACAGTTCAAAAAGACCAAAAACAATGCTTAATTGCCAAGGAAATTCGAATTCGATAAAAACAGCTCAAAATGACCAAAAACAATGCTCAATTCTCAAGGGAATTCGAATTTAAGAAAAACAGCTCAAAATGACCAAAAACAATGCTTAATTCCTAAGGGAATTCGAATTTGACCAAAACAGCTCAAAATGACCAAAAACAATGCTTAATTCTCAAGGGAATTCGAGTTTGACAAAAACAATTCAAAATGACCAAATACATTGCTTAATTCCAATGGGAAATCGGAATTAACAAAAACAGCTCAAAATGACCAAAAACAATGCTTAAGTCCTATGGGAATTCGAATTTGACAACAACAGCTCAAAATGACCAAATACAATGCTTAAATCCCAAGGGAATTCGAATTTGATAAAAACAGCTCAAAATGACCAAAAACAATGCTTAATTCCCAAGGGAATTCGAATTTGACAAAAACAGCTCAAAATGACCAAAAACAATGCTTAATTCCAAAGGGAATTCGCAATTAACAAAAACAGCTCAAAATGACCAAAAACAATGCTTAATTCCAAAGGGAATTCGAATTTGATAAAAACAGCTCAAAATGACCAAAAACAATGCTTAAATCCGAAGGGAATTTGAATTTGAAAAAAACAACTCGAAATGACCAAAAAAAAAAAGCTTAATTCCAAAGGGAATTTGTAATTAACAAAAACAGTTCAAAAAGACCAAAAACAATGCTTAATTGCCAAGGAAATTCGAATTTGATAAAAACAGCTCAAAATGACCAAAAACAATGCTTAATTCCCAAGGGAATTCGAATTTGACAAAAACAGCTCATAATGACCAAAAACAATGCTGAATTCCCAAGGGAATTCGAATTTAACAAAAACAGCTCAAAATGACCAAAAACAATGCTTAATTCCCAAGGGAAATTTAATTTGACAAAAACAGCTCAAAATGACCAAAAACAATGCTCAATTCTCAAGGGAATTCGAATTTGACAAAAACAATTCAAAATGACCAAATACATTGCTTAATTCCCAAGGGAATTCGAATTTGATAAAAACAGCTCAAAATGACCAAAAACAATGCTTAATTCCCAAGGGAATTCGAATTTGACAAAAACAGCTCAAAATGACCAAAAACAATGCTTAATTCTCAAGGGAATTCGAGTTTGACAAAAACAATTCAAAATGACCAAATACATTGCTTAATTCCAATGGGAAATCGGAATTAACAAAAACAGCTCAAAATGACCAAAAACAATGCTTAAGTCCTAAGGGAATTCGAATTTGACAACAACAGCTCAAAATGACCAAATACAATGCTTAAATCCCAAGGGAATTCGAATTTGATAAAAACAGCTCAAAATGACCAAAAACAATGCTTAATTCTAAAGGGAATTCGCAATTAACAAAAACAGCTCAAAATGACCAAAAACAATGCTTAATTCTCAAGGGAATTCGAATTTGACAAAAACAATTCAAAATGAACAAATACATTGCTTAATTCCTAAGGGAATTCGAATTTGATAAAAACAGCTCAAAATGACCAAAAACAATGCTTAAATCCCAAGAGACTTCGAATTTGACAAAAACAGCTCATAATGACCAAAAACAATGCTCAATTCCCAAGGGAATTCGAATTTAACAAAAACAACTCAAAATGACCAAAAACCCTGCTTAATTCCCAAGGGAATTCGAATTTGACAAAAACAGCTCAAAATGACCAAAACAATGCTTAATTCCAAAGGGAATTCGGAATTAACAAATACAGCTCAAAAAGACCAAAAATAATGCTTAATTCCCAAGGAAATTCGAATTTGATAAAAACAGCTCAAAATGACCAAAAACAATGCTGAATTCCCAAGGGAATTCGAATTTGACAAAAACAGCTCATAATGACCAAAAACAATGCTCAATTCCCAAGGGAATTCGAATTTAACAATAACAGCTCAAAATGACCAAAAACAATGCTTAATTCCCAAGGGAATTTGAATTTGATAAAAACAGCTTAAAATGACCAAAAACATTGCTTAATTCCCAAAAGAATTCGAAATTGACAAAAACAGCTCATAATGACCAAAAACAATGCTCAATTCCCAAGGGAAATCGAATTTAACAAAAACAGTTCAAAATGACCAAAAACAATGCTTAATTCCCAAGGGAATTCGAATTTGACAAAAACAGCTCAAAATGACCAAATACAATGCTCAATTCACAAGGGAATTCGAATGTGATAAAAACAGCTCAAAATGACAAAAAACATTGCTTAATTCCCAAGGGAAATCGAAATTGACAAAAACAACTCAAAATGACCAAATACAATGCTTAATTCCCAAGGGAATTCGGAATTAACAAAACTGCTCAAAATGACCAAAAACAATGCTTAAATCCGAAGGGAATTCGAATTTGATGAAAACAACTCGAAATGACCAAAAAAAATGCTTAATTCCAAAGGGAATTTGGAATTAACAAAAACAGTTCAAAAAGACCAAAAACAATGCTTAATTGCCAAGGAAATTCGAATTTGATAAAAACAGCTCAAAATGACCAAAAACAATGCTCAATTCTCAAGGGAATTCGAATTTAAGAAAAACAGCTCAAAATGACCAAAAACAATGCTTAATTCCCAAGGGAATTCGAATTTGACCAAAACAGCTCAAAATGACCAAAAACAATGCTTAATTCTCAAGGGAATTCGAGTTTGACAAAAACAATTCAAAATGACCAAATACATTGCTTAATTCCAATGGGAAATCGGAATTAACAAAAACAGCTCAAAATGACCAAAAACAATGCTTAAGTCCTAAGGGAATTCGAATTTGACAACAACAGCTCAAAATGACCAAATACAATGCTTAAATCCCAAGGGAATTCGAATTTGATAAAAACAGCTCAAAATGACCAAAAACAATGCTTAATTCCCAAGGGAATTCGAATTTGACAAAAACAGCTCAAAATGACCAAAAACAATGCTTAATTCCAAAGGGAATTCGCAATTAACAAAAACAGCTCAAAATGACCAAAAACAATGCTTAATTCCAAAGGGAATTCGAATTTGATAAAAACAGCTCAAAATGACCAAAAACAATGCTTAAATCCGAAGGGAATTTGAATTTGAAAAAAACAACTCGAAATGACCAAAAAAAAAAAGCTTAATTCCAAAGGGAATTTGTAATTAACAAAAACAGTTCAAAAAGACCAAAAACAATGCTTAATTGCCAAGGAAATTCGAATTTGATAAAAACAGCTCAAAATGACCAAAAACAATGCTGAATTCCTAAGGGAATTCGAATTTGACAAAAACAGCTCATAATGACCAAAAACAATGCTGAATTCCCAAGGGAATTCGAATTTAACAAAAACAGCTCAAAATGACCAAAAACAATGCTTAATTCCCAAGGGAAATTTAATTTGACAAAAACAGCTCAAAATGACCAAAAACAATGCTCAATTCTCAAGGGAATTCGAATTTGACAAAAACAATTCAAAATGACCAAATACATTGCTTAATTCCCAAGGGAATTCGAATTTGATAAAAACAGCTCAAAATGACCAAAAACAATGCTTAATTCCCAAGGGAATTCGAATTTGACAAAAACAATTCAAAATGAACAAATACATTGCTTAATTCCTAAGGGAATTCGAATTTGATAAAAACAGCTCAAAATGACCAAAAACAATGCTTAAATCCCAAGAGACTTCGAATTTGACAAAAACAGCTCATAATGACCAAAAACAATGCTCAATTCCCAAGGGAATTCGAATTTAACAAAAACAACTCAAAATGACCAAAAACCCTGCTTAATTCCCAAGGGAATTCGAATTTGACAAAAACAGCTCAAAATGACCAAAACAATGCTTAATTCCAAAGGGAATTCGGAATTAACAAATACAGCTCAAAAAGACCAAAAATAATGCTTAATTCCCAAGGAAATTCGAATTTGATAAAAACAGCTCAAAATGACCAAAAACAATGCTGAATTCCCAAGGGAATTCGAATTTGACAAAAACAGCTCATAATGACCAAAAACAATGCTCAATTCCCAAGGGAATTCGAATTTAACAATAACAGCTCAAAATGACCAAAAACAATGCTTAATTCCCAAGGGAATTTGAATTTGATAAAAACAGCTTAAAATGACCAAAAACATTGCTTAATTCCCAAAAGAATTCGAAATTGACAAAAACAGCTCATAATGACCAAAAACAATGCTCAATTCCCAAGGGAAATCGAATTTAACAAAAACAGTTCAAAATGACCAAAAACAATGCTTAATTCCCAAGGGAATTCGAATTTGACAAAAACAGCTCAAAATGACCAAATACAATGCTCAATTCACAAGGGAATTCGAATGTGATAAAAACAGCTCAAAATGACAAAAAACATTGCTTAATTCCCAAGGGAAATCGAAATTGACAAAAACAACTCAAAATGACCAAATACAATGCTTAATTCCCAAGGGAATTCGGAATTAACAAAACTGCTCAAAATGACCAAAAACAATGCTTAAATCCGAAGGGAATTCGAATTTGATGAAAACAACTCGAAATGACCAAAAAAAATGCTTAATTCCAAAGGGAATTTGGAATTAACAAAAACAGTTCAAAAAGACCAAAAACAATGCTTAATTGCCAAGGAAATTCGAATTTGATAAAAACAGCTCAAAATGACCAAAAACAATGCTTAATTCTCAAGGGAATTCGAATTTAAGAAAAACAGCTCAAAATGACCAAAAACAATGCTTAATTCCCAAGGGAATTCGAATTTGACCAAAACAGCTCAAAATGACCAAAAACAATGCTTAATTCTCAAGGGAATTCGAGTTTGACAAAAACAATTCAAAATGACCAAATACATTGCTTAATTCCAATGGGAAATCGGAATTAACAAAAACAGCTCAAAATGACCAAAAACAATGCTTAAGTCCTAAGGGAATTCGAATTTGACAACAACAGCTCAAAATGACCAAATACAATGCTTAAATCCCAAGGGAATTCGAATTTGATAAAAACAGCTCAAAATGACCAAAAACAATGCTTAATTCCCAAGGGAATTCGAATTTGACAAAAACAGCTCAAAATGACCAAAAACAATGCTTAATTCCAAAGGGAATTCGCAATTAACAAAAACAGCTCAAAATGACCAAAAACAATGCTTAATTCCAAAGGGAATTCGAATTTGATAAAAACAGCTCAAAATGACCAAAAACAATGCTTAAATCCGAAGGGAATTTGAATTTGAAAAAAACAACTCGAAATGACCAAAAAAAAAAAGCTTAATTCCAAAGGGAATTTGTAATTAACAAAAACAGTTCAAAAAGACCAAAAACAATGCTTAATTGCCAAGGAAATTCGAATTTGATAAAAACAGCTCAAAATGACCAAAAACAATGCTGAATTCCTAAGGGAATTCGAATTTGACAAAAACAGCTCATAATGACCAAAAACAATGCTGAATTCCCAAGGGAATTCGAATTTAACAAAAACAGCTCAAAATGACCAAAAACAATGCTTAATTCCCAAGGGAAATTTAATTTGACAAAAACAGCTCAAAATGACCAAAAACAATGCTCAATTCTCAAGGGAATTCGAATTTGACAAAAACAATTCAAAATGACCAAATACATTGCTTAATTCCCAAGGGAATTCGAATTTGATAAAAACAGCTCAAAATGACCAAAAACAATGCTTAATTCCCAAGGGAATTCGAATTTGACAAAAACAGCTCAAAATGACCAAAAACAATGCTTAATTCTCAAGGGAATTCGAATTTGACAAAAACAATTCAAAATGACCAAATACATTGCTTAATTCCCAAGGGAATTCGAATTTGATAAAAACAGCTCAAAATGACCAAAAACAATGCTTAATTCCCAAGGGAATTCGAATTTGACAAAAACAGCTCAAAATGACCAAAAACAATGCTTAATTCCAAAGGGAATTCGAATTTGACAACAACAGCTCAAAAAGACCAAAAACAATGCTTAATTCCCAAGGAAATTCGAATTTGATAAAAACAGCTCAAAATGACCAAAAACAACGCTGAATTCCCAAGGGAATTCGAATTTGACAAAAACAGCTCATAATGACCAAAAACAATGCTCAATTCCAAAGGGAAATCGGAATTAACAAAAACAGCTCAAAATGACCAAAAACATTGCTTAAGTCCTAAGGGAATTCGAATTTGACAACAACAGCTCAAAATGACCAAAAACAATGCTTAAATCCCAAAGGGATTCGAATTTGATAAAAACAGCTCAAAATGACCAAAAACAATGCTTAAATCCGAAGGGAATTCGAATTTGATGAAAACAACTCGAAATGACCAAAAAAAATGCTTAATTCCAAAGGGAATTTGGAATTAACAAAAACAGTTCAAAAAGACCAAAAACAATGCTTAATTGCCAAGGAAATTCGAATTTGATAAAAACAGCTCAAAATGACCAAAAACAATGTTTGATTCCCAAGGGAATTCGAATTTGACAAAAACAACTCAAAATGTCCAAATACAATGCTTAATTCCCAAGAGAATTCGAATTTGACAAAAAAAGGTCTCAAAATGACCAAAAACAATGCTTAATTCCAAAGGGAATTCGGAATTAACAAAAACAGCTCAAAATGACCAAAAACAATGCTGAATTCCCAAGGGAATTCGAATTTAACAAAAACAGCTCAAAATGACCAAAAACAATGCTTCATTCCCAAGGGAAATTGAATTTGACAAAAACAGCTCAAAATGACCAAAAACAATGCTCAATTCTCAAGGGAATTCGAATTTAAGAAAAACAGCTCAAAATGACCAAAAACAATGCTTAATTCCCAAGGGAATTCGAATTTGACAAAAACAGCTCAAAATGACCAAAAACAATGCTTAATTCTCAAGGGAATTCGAGTTTGACAAAAACAATTCAAAATGACCAAATACATTGCTTAATTCCAATGGGAAATCGGAATTAACAAAAACAGCTCAAAATGACCAAAAACAATGCTTAAGTCCTAAGGGAATTCGAATTTGACAACAACAGCTTAAAATGACCAAATACAATGCTTAAATCCCAAGGGAATTCGAATTTGATAAAAATAGCTCAAAATGACCAAAAACAATGCTTAATTCCCAAGGGAATTCGAATTTGACAAAAACAGCTCAAAATGACCAAAAACAATGCTTAATTCCAAAGGGAATTCGCAATTAACAAAAACAGCTCAAAATGACCAAAAACAATGCTGAATTCCCAAGGGAATTCGAATTTAACAAAAACAGCTCAAAATGACCAAAAACAATGCTTCATTCCCAAGGGAAATTGAATTTGACAAAAACAGCTCAAAATGACCAAAAACAATGCTCAATTCTCAACGGAATTCGAATTTAAGAAAAACAGCTCAAAATGACCAAAAACAATGCTTAATTCCCAAGGGAATTCGAATTTGACAAAAACAGCTCAAAATGACCAAAAACAATGCTTAATTCTCAAGGGAATTCGAGTTTGACAAAAACAATTCAAAATGACCAAATACATTGCTTAATTCCAATGGGAAATCGGAATTAACAAAAACAGCTCAAAATGACCAAAAACAATGCTTAAGTCCTAAGGGAATTCGAATTTGACAACAACAGCTCAAAATGACCAAATACAATGCTTAAATCCCAAGGGAATTCGAATTTGATAAAAACAGCTCAAAATGACCAAAAACAATGCTTAATTCCCAAGGGAATTCGAATTTGACAAAAACAGCTCAAAATGACCAAAAACAATGCTTAATTCCAAAGGGAATTCGCAATTAACAAAAACAGCTCAAAATGACCAAAAACAATGCTTAATTCCAAAGGGAATTCGAATTTGATAAAAACAGCTCAAAATGACCAAACACAATGCTTAAATCCGAAGGGAATTTGAATTTGAAAAAAACAACTCGAAATGACCAAAAAAAAAAGCTTAATTCCAAAGGGAATTTGTAATTAACAAAAACAGTTCAAAAAGACCAAAAACAATGCTTAATTGCCAAGGAAATTCGAATTTGATAAAAACAGCTCAAAATGACCAAAAACAATGTTTAATTCCCAAGGGAATTCGAATTTGACAAAAACAACTTTAAATGACCAAATACAATGCTTAATTCCCAAGAGAATTCGAATTTGACAAAAACAGCTCAAAATTACCAAAAACAATGCTTAATTCCAAAGGGAATTCGGAATTAACAAAAACAGCTCAAAATGACCAAAAACAATGCTGAATTCCTAAGGGAATTCTAATTTGACAAAAACAGCTCATAATGACCAAAAACAATGCTCAATTCCCAAGGGAATTCGAATTTAACAAAAACAGCTCAAAATGACCAAAAACAATGCTTAATTCCCAAGGGAATTTGAATTTGATAAAAACAGCTTAAAATGACCAAAAACATTGCTTAATTCCCAAAAGAATTCGAATTTGACAAAAACAGCTCAAAATGACCAAAAACAATGCTTAATTCCCAAGGGAATTCGAATTTGACAAAAACAGCTCAAAATGACCAAAAACAATGCTTAATTCCCAAGGGAATTCGAATTTGACAAACACAGCTCAAAATGACCAAAAACAATGCTTAATTCCAAAGGGAATTCGCAATTAACAAAAACAGCTCAAAATGACCAAAAACAATGCTTAATTCTCAAGGGAATTCGAATTTGACAAAAACAATTCAAAATGAACAAATACATTGCTTAATTCCTAAGGGAATTCGAATTTGATAAAAACAGCTCAAAATGACCAAAAACAATGCTTAAATCCCAAGAGACTTCGAATTTGACAAAAACAGCTCATAATGACCAAAAACAATGCTCAATTCCCAAGGGAATTCGAATTTAACAAAAACAACTCAAAATGACCAAAAACCATGCTTAATTCCCAAGGGAATTCGAATTTGACAAAAACAGCTCAAAATGACCAAAACAATGCTTAATTCCAAAGGGAATTCGGAATTAACAAATACAGCTCAAAAAGACCAAAAATAATGCTTAATTCCCAAGGAAATTCGAATTTGATAAAAACAGCTCAAAATGACCAAAAACAATGCTGAATTCCCAAGGGAATTCGAATTTGACAAAAACAGCTCATAATGACCAAAAACAATGCTCAATTCCCAAGGGAATTCGAATTTAACAATAACAGCTCAAAATGACCAAAAACAATGCTTAATTCCCAAGGGAATTTGAATTTGATAAAAACAGCTTAAAATGACCAAAAACATTGCTTAATTCCCAAAAGAATTCGAAATTGACAAAAACAGCTCATAATGACCAAAAACAATGCTCAATTCCCAAGGGAAATCGAATTTAACAAAAACAGTTCAAAATGACCAAAAACAATGCTTAATTCCCAAGGGAATTCGAATTTGACAAAAACAGCTCAAAATGACCAAATACAATGCTCAATTCACAAGGGAATTCGAATGTGATAAAAACAGCTCAAAATGACAAAAAACATTGCTTAATTCCCAAGGGAAATCGAAATTGACAAAAACAACTCAAAATGACCAAATACAATGCTTAATTCCCAAGGGAATTCGGAATTAACAAAACTGCTCAAAATGACCAAAAACAATGCTTAAATCCGAAGGGAATTCGAATTTGATGAAAACAACTCGAAATGACCAAAAAAAATGCTTAATTCCAAAGGGAATTTGGAATTAACAAAAACAGTTCAAAAAGACCAAAAACAATGCTTAATTGCCAAGGAAATTCGAATTCGATAAAAACAGCTCAAAATGACCAAAAACAATGCTCAATTCTCAAGGGAATTCGAATTTAAGAAAAACAGCTCAAAATGACCAAAAACAATGCTTAATTCCCAAGGGAATTCGAATTTGACCAAAACAGCTCAAAATGACCAAAAACAATGCTTAATTCTCAAGGGAATTCGAGTTTGACAAAAACAATTCAAAATGACCAAATACATTGCTTAATTCCAATGGGAAATCGGAATTAACAAAAACAGCTCAAAATGACCAAAAACAATGCTTAAGTCCTAAGGGAATTCGAATTTGACAACAACAGCTCAAAATGACCAAATACAATGCTTAAATCCCAAGGGAATTCGAATTTGATAAAAACAGCTCAAAATGACCAAAAACAATGCTTAATTCCCAAGGGAATTCGAATTTGACAAAAACAGCTCAAAATGACCAAAAACAATGCTTAATTCCAAAGGGAATTCGCAATTAACAAAAACAGCTCAAAATGACCAAAAACAATGCTTAATTCCAAAGGGAATTCGAATTTGATAAAAACAGCTCAAAATGACCAAAAACAATGCTTAAATCCGAAGGGAATTTGAATTTGAAAAAAACAACTCGAAATGACCAAAAAAAAAAAGCTTAATTCCAAAGGGAATTTGTAATTAACAAAAACAGTTCAAAAAGACCAAAAACAATGCTTAATTGCCAAGGAAATTCGAATTTGATAAAAACAGCTCAAAATGACCAAAAACAATGCTGAATTCCTAAGGGAATTCGAATTTGACAAAAACAGCTCATAATGACCAAAAACAATGCTGAATTCCCAAGGGAATTCGAATTTAACAAAAACAGCTCAAAATTACCAAAAACAATGCTTAATTCCCAAGGGAAATTTAATTTGACAAAAACAGCTCAAAATGACCAAAAACAATGCTCAATTCTCAAGGGAATTCGAATTTGACAAAAACAATTCAAAATGACCAAATACATTGCTTAATTCCCAAGGGAATTCGAATTTGATAAAAACAGCTCAAAATGACCAAAAACAATGCTTAATTCCCAAGGGAATTCGAATTTGACAAAAACAGCTCAAAATGACCAAAAACAATGCTTAATTCTCAAGGGAATTCGAATTTGACAAAAACAATTCAAAATCACCAAATACATTGCTTAATTCCAAAGGGAAATCGGAATTAACAAAAACAGCTCAAAATGACCAAAAACAATGCTTAATTCCCAAGGGAAATTGAATTTGACAAAAACAGCTCAAAATGACCAAAAACAATGCTCAATTCTCAAGGGAATTCGAATTTAAGAAAAACAACTCAAAATGACCAAAACAATGCTTAATTCCAAAGGGAATTCGGAATTAACAAATACAGCTCAAAAAGACCAAAAATAATGCTTAATTCCCAAGGAAATTCGAATTTGATAAAAACAGCTCAAAATGACCAAAAACAATGCTGAATTCCCAAGGGAATTCGAATTTGACAAAAACAGCTCATAATGACCAAAAACAATGCTCAATTCCCAAGGGAATTCGAATTTAACAATAACAGCTCAAAATGACCAAAAACAATGCTTAATTCCCAAGGGAATTTGAATTTGATAAAAACAGCTTAAAATGACCAAAAACATTGCTTAATTCCCAAAAGAATTCGAAATTGACAAAAACAGCTCATAATGACCAAAAACAATGCTCAATTCCCAAGGGAAATCGAATTTAACAAAAACAGTTCAAAATGACCAAAAACAATGCTTAATTCCCAAGGGAATTCGAATTTGACAAAAACAGCTCAAAATGACCAAATACAATGCTCAATTCACAAGGGAATTCGAATGTGATAAAAACAGCTCAAAATGACAAAAAACATTGCTTAATTCCCAATGGAAATCGAAATTGACAAAAACAACTCAAAATGACCAAATACAATGCTTAATTCCCAAGGGAATTCGGAATTAACAAAACTGCTCAAAATGACCAAAAACAATGCTTAAATCCGAAGGGAATTCGAATTTGATGAAAACAACTCGAAATGACCAAAAAAAATGCTTAATTCCAAAGGGAATTTGGAATTAACAAAAACAGTTCAAAAAGACCAAAAACAATGCTTAATTGCCAAGGAAATTCGAATTCGATAAAAACAGCTCAAAATGACCAAAAACAATGCTCAATTCTCAAGGGGATTCGAATTCAAGAAAAACAGCTCAAAATGACCAAAAACAATGCTTAATTCCTAAGGGAATTCGAATTTGACCAAAACAGCTCAAAATGACCAAAAACAATGCTTAATTCTCAAGGGAATTCGAGTTTGACAAAAACAATTCAAAATGACCAAATACATTGCTTAATTCCAATGGGAAATCGGAATTAACAAAAACAGCTCAAAATGACCAAAAACAATGCTTAAGTCCTAAGGGAATTCGAATTTGACAACAACAGCTCAAAATGACCAAATACAATGCTTAAATCCCAAGGGAATTCGAATTTGATAAAAACAGCTCAAAATGACCAAAAACAATGCTTAATTCCCAAGGGAATTCGAATTTGACAAAAACAGCTCAAAATGACCAAAAACAATGCTTAATTCCAAAGGGAATTCGCAATTAACAAAAACAGCTCAAAATGACCAAAAACAATGCTTAATTCCAAAGGGAATTCGAATTTGATAAAAACAGCTCAAAATGACCAAAAACAATGCTTAAATCCGAAGGGAATTTGAATTTGAAAAAAACAACTCGAAATGACCAAAAAAAAAAAGCTTAATTCCAAAGGGAATTTGTAATTAACAAAAACAGTTCAAAAAGACCAAAAACAATGCTTAATTGCCAAGGAAATTCGAATTTGATAAAAACAGCTCAAAATGACCAAAAACAATGCTGAATTCCTAAGGGAATTCGAATTTGACAAAAACAGCTCATAATGACCAAAAACAATGCTGAATTCCCAAGGGAATTCGAATTTAACAAAAACAGCTCAAAATGACCAAAAACAATGCTTAATTCCCAAGGGAAATTTAATTTGACAAAAACAGCTCAAAATGACCAAAAACAATGCTCAATTCTCAAGGGAATTCGAATTTGACAAAAACAATTCAAAATGACCAAATACATTGCTTAATTCCCAAGGGAATTCGAATTTGATAAAAACAGCTCAAAATGACCAAAAACAATGCTTAATTCCCAAGGGAATTCGAATTTGACAAAAACAGCTCAAAATGACCAAAAACAATGCTTAATTCTCAAGGGAATTCGAGTTTGACAAAAACAATTCAAAATGACCAAATACATTGCTTAATTCCAATGGGAAATCGGAATTAACAAAAACAGCTCAAAATGACCAAAAACAATGCTTAAGTCCTAAGGGAATTCGAATTTGACAACAACAGCTCAAAATGACCAAATACAATGCTTAAATCCCAAGGGAATTCGAATTTGATAAAAACAGCTCAAAATGACCAAAAACAATGCTTAATTCCCAAGGGAATTCGAATTTGATAAAAACAGCTCAAAATGACCAAAAACAATGCTTAAATCCGAAGGGAATTTGAATTTGAAAAAAACAACTCGAAATGACCAAAAAAAAAAGCTTAATTCCAAAGGGAATTTGTAATTAACAAAAACAGTTCAAAAAGACCAAAAACAATGCTTAATTGCCAAGGAAATTCGAATTTGATAAAAACAGCTCAAAATGACCAAAAACAATGTTTAATTCCCAAGGGAATTCGAATTTGACAAAAACAACTTTAAATGACCAAATACAATGCTTAATTCCCAAGAGAATTCGAATTTGACAAAAACAGCTCAAAATTACCAAAAACAATGCTTAATTCCAAAGGGAATTCGGAATTAACAAAAACAGCTCAAAATGACCAAAAACAATGCTGAATTCCTAAGGGAATTCTAATTTGACAAAAACAGCTCATAATGACCAAAAACAATGCTCAATTCCCAAGGGAATTCGAATTTAACAAAAACAGCTCAAAATGACCAAAAACAATGCTTAATTCCCAAGGGAATTTGAATTTGATAAAAACAGCTTAAAATGACCAAAAACATTGCTTAATTCCCAAAAGAATTCGAATTTGACAAAAACAGCTCAAAATGACCAAAAACAATGCTTAATTCCCAAGGGAATTCGAATTTGACAAAAACAGCTCAAAATGACCAAAAACAATGCTTAATTCCCAAGGGAATTCGAATTTGACAAACACAGCTCAAAATGACCAAAAACAATGCTTAATTCCAAAGGGAATTCGCAATTAACAAAAACAGCTCAAAATGACCAAAAACAATGCTTAATTCTCAAGGGAATTCGAATTTGACAAAAACAATTCAAAATGAACAAATACATTGCTTAATTCCTAAGGGAATTCGAATTTGATAAAAACAGCTCAAAATGACCAAAAACAATGCTTAAATCCCAAGAGACTTCGAATTTGACAAAAACAGCTCATAATGACCAAAAACAATGCTCAATTCCCAAGGGAATTCGAATTTAACAAAAACAACTCAAAATGACCAAAAACCATGCTTAATTCCCAAGGGAATTCGAATTTGACAAAAACAGCTCAAAATGACCAAAACAATGCTTAATTCCAAAGGGAATTCGGAATTAACAAATACAGCTCAAAAAGACCAAAAATAATGCTTAATTCCCAAGGAAATTCGAATTTGATAAAAACAGCTCAAAATGACCAAAAACAATGCTGAATTCCCAAGGGAATTCGAATTTGACAAAAACAGCTCATAATGACCAAAAACAATGCTCAATTCCCAAGGGAATTCGAATTTAACAATAACAGCTCAAAATGACCAAAAACAATGCTTAATTCCCAAGGGAATTTGAATTTGATAAAAACAGCTTAAAATGACCAAAAACATTGCTTAATTCCCAAAAGAATTCGAAATTGACAAAAACAGCTCATAATGACCAAAAACAATGCTCAATTCCCAAGGGAAATCGAATTTAACAAAAACAGTTCAAAATGACCAAAAACAATGCTTAATTCCCAAGGGAATTCGAATTTGACAAAAACAGCTCAAAATGACCAAATACAATGCTCAATTCACAAGGGAATTCGAATGTGATAAAAACAGCTCAAAATGACAAAAAACATTGCTTAATTCCCAAGGGAAATCGAAATTGACAAAAACAACTCAAAATGACCAAATACAATGCTTAATTCCCAAGGGAATTCGGAATTAACAAAACTGCTCAAAATGACCAAAAACAATGCTTAAATCCGAAGGGAATTCGAATTTGATGAAAACAACTCGAAATGACCAAAAAAAATGCTTAATTCCAAAGGGAATTTGGAATTAACAAAAACAGTTCAAAAAGACCAAAAACAATGCTTAATTGCCAAGGAAATTCGAATTCGATAAAAACAGCTCAAAATGACCAAAAACAATGCTCAATTCTCAAGGGAATTCGAATTTAAGAAAAACAGCTCAAAATGACCAAAAACAATGCTTAATTCCCAAGGGAATTCGAATTTGACCAAAACAGCTCAAAATGACCAAAAACAATGCTTAATTCTCAAGGGAATTCGAGTTTGACAAAAACAATTCAAAATGACCAAATACATTGCTTAATTCCAATGGGAAATCGGAATTAACAAAAACAGCTCAAAATGACCAAAAACAATGCTTAAGTCCTAAGGGAATTCGAATTTGACAACAACAGCTCAAAATGACCAAATACAATGCTTAAATCCCAAGGGAATTCGAATTTGATAAAAACAGCTCAAAATGACCAAAAACAATGCTTAATTCCCAAGGGAATTCGAATTTGACAAAAACAGCTCAAAATGACCAAAAACAATGCTTAATTCCAAAGGGAATTCGCAATTAACAAAAACAGCTCAAAATGACCAAAAACAATGCTTAATTCCAAAGGGAATTCGAATTTGATAAAAACAGCTCAAAATGACCAAAAACAATGCTTAAATCCGAAGGGAATTTGAATTTGAAAAAAACAACTCGAAATGACCAAAAAAAAAAAGCTTAATTCCAAAGGGAATTTGTAATTAACAAAAACAGTTCAAAAAGACCAAAAACAATGCTTAATTGCCAAGGAAATTCGAATTTGATAAAAACAGCTCAAAATGACCAAAAACAATGCTGAATTCCTAAGGGAATTCGAATTTGACAAAAACAGCTCATAATGACCAAAAACAATGCTGAATTCCCAAGGGAATTCGAATTTAACAAAAACAGCTCAAAATGACCAAAAACAATGCTTAATTCCCAAGGGAAATTTAATTTGACAAAAACAGCTCAAAATGACCAAAAACAATGCTCAATTCTCAAGGGAATTCGAATTTGACAAAAACAATTCAAAATGACCAAATACATTGCTTAATTCCCAAGGGAATTCGAATTTGATAAAAACAGCTCAAAATGACCAAAAACAATGCTTAATTCCCAAGGGAATTCGAATTTGACAAAAACAGCTCAAAATGACCAAAAACAATGCTTAATTCTCAAGGGAATTCGAATTTGACAAAAACAATTCAAAATCACCAAATACATTGCTTAATTCCAAAGGGAAATCGGAATTAACAAAAACAGCTCAAAATGACCAAAAACAATGCTTAATTCCCAAGGGAAATTGAATTTGACAAAAACAGCTCAAAATGACCAAAAACAATGCTCAATTCTCAAGGGAATTCGAATTTAAGAAAAACAACTCAAAATGACCAAAACAATGCTTAATTCCAAAGGGAATTCGGAATTAACAAATACAGCTCAAAAAGACCAAAAATAATGCTTAATTCCCAAGGAAATTCGAATTTGATAAAAACAGCTCAAAATGACCAAAAACAATGCTGAATTCCCAAGGGAATTCGAATTTGACAAAAACAGCTCATAATGACCAAAAACAATGCTCAATTCCCAAGGGAATTCGAATTTAACAATAACAGCTCAAAATGACCAAAAACAATGCTTAATTCCCAAGGGAATTTGAATTTGATAAAAACAGCTTAAAATGTCCAAAAACATTGCTTAATTCCCAAAAGAATTCGAAATTGACAAAAACAGCTCATAATGACCAAAAACAATGCTCAATTCCCAAGGGAAATCGAATTTAACAAAAACAGTTCAAAATGACCAAAAACAATGCTTAATTCCCAAGGGAATTCGAATTTGACAAAAACAGCTCAAAATGACCAAATACAATGCTCAATTCACAAGGGAATTCGAATGTGATAAAAACAGCTCAAAATGACAAAAAACATTGCTTAATTCCCAATGGAAATCGAAATTGACAAAAACAACTCAAAATGACCAAATACAATGCTTAATTCCCAAGGGAATTCGGAATTAACAAAACTGCTCAAAATGACCAAAAACAATGCTTAAATCCGAAGGGAATTCGAATTTGATGAAAACAACTCGAAATGACCAAAAAAAATGCTTAATTCCAAAGGGAATTTGGAATTAACAAAAACAGTTCAAAAAGACCAAAAACAATGCTTAATTGCCAAGGAAATTCGAATTCGATAAAAACAGCTCAAAATGACCAAAAACAATGCTCAATTCTCAAGGGAATTCGAATTTAAGAAAAACAGCTCAAAATGACCAAAAACAATGCTTAATTCCCAAGGGAATTCGAATTTGACCAAAACAGCTCAAAATGACCAAAAACAATGCTTAATTCTCAAGGGAATTCGAGTTTGACAAAAACAATTCAAAATGACCAAATACATTGCTTAATTCCAATGGGAAATCGGAATTAACAAAAACAGCTCAAAATGACCAAAAACAATGCTTAAGTCCTAAGGGAATTCGAATTTGACAACAACAGCTCAAAATGACCAAATACAATGCTTAAATCCCAAGGGAATTCGAATTTGATAAAAACAGCTCAAAATGACCAAAAACAATGCTTAATTCCCAAGGGAATTCGAATTTGACAAAAACAGCTCAAAATGACCAAAAACAATGCTTAATTCCAAAGGGAATTCGCAATTAACAAAAACAGCTCAAAATGACCAAAAACAATGCTTAATTCCAAAGGGAATTCGAATTTGATAAAAACAGCTCAAAATGACCAAAAACAATGCTTAAATCCGAAGGGAATTTGAATTTGAAAAAAACAACTCGAAATGACCAAAAAAAAAAAGCTTAATTCCAAAGGGAATTTGTAATTAACAAAAACAGTTCAAAAAGACCAAAAACAATGCTTAATTGCCAAGGAAATTCGAATTTGATAAAAACAGCTCAAAATGACCAAAAACAATGCTGAATTCCTAAGGGAATTCGAATTTGACAAAAACAGCTCATAATGACCAAAAACAATGCTGAATTCCCAAGGGAATTCGAATTTAACAAAAACAGCTCAAAATGACCAAAAACAATGCTTAATTCCCAAGGGAAATTTAATTTGACAAAAACAGCTCAAAATGACCAAAAACAATGCTCAATTCTCAAGGGAATTCGAATTTGACAAAAACAATTCAAAATGACCAAATACATTGCTTAATTCCCAAGGGAATTCGAATTTGATAAAAACAGCTCAAAATGACCAAAAACAATGCTTAATTCCCAAGGGAATTCGAATTTGACAAAAACAGCTCAAAATGACCAAAAACAATGCTTAATTCTCAAGGGAATTCGAATTTGACAAAAACAATTCAAAATCACCAAATACATTGCTTAATTCCAAAGGGAAATCGGAATTAACAAAAACAGCTCAAAATGACCAAAAACAATGCTTAATTCCCAAGGGAAATTGAATTTGACAAAAACAGCTCAAAATGACCAAAAACAATGCTCAATTCTCAAGGGAATTCGAATTTAAGAAAAACAGCTCAAAATGACCAAAAACAATGCTTAATTCCCAAGGGAATTCGAATTTGACAAAAACAGCTCAAAATGACCAAAAACAATGCTTAATTCTCAAGGGAATTCGAATTTGACAAAAACAATTCAAAATGACCAAATACATTGCTTAATTCCAAAGGGAAATCGGAATTAACAAAAACAGCTCAAAATGACCAAAAACAATGCTTAAGTCCTAAGGGAATTCGAATTTGACAACAACAGCTCAAAACGACCAAAAACAATGCTTAAATCCCAAGGGAATTCGAATTTGATAAAAACAGCTCAAAATGACCAAAAACAATGCTTAATTCCCAAGGGAATTCGAATTTGACTAAAACAGCTCAAAATGACAAAAAACAATGTTTAATTCCAAAGGGAATTCGCAATTAACAAAAACAGCTCAAAATGACCAAAAACAATGCTTAATTCCAAAGGGAATTCGCAATTAACAAAAACAGCTCAAAATGACCAAAAACAATGCTTAATTCTCAAGGAAATTCGAATTTGACAAAAACAATTCAAAATGACCGAATACATTGCTTAATTCCCAAGGGAATTCGAATTTGATAAAAACAGCTCAAAATGACCAAAAACAATGCTTAAATCCGAAGGGAATTTGAATTTGAAAAAAACAACTCGAAATGACCAAAAAAAAAAAGCTTAATTCCAAAGGGAATTTGTAATTAACAAAAACAGTTCAAAAAGACCAAAAACAATGCTTAATTGCCAAGGAAATTCGAATTTGATAAAAACAGCTCAAAATGACCAAAAACAATGCTGAATTCCTAAGGGAATTCGAATTTGACAAAAACAGCTCATAATGACCAAAAACAATGCTGAATTCCCAAGGGAATTCGAATTTAACAAAAACAGCTCAAAATGACCAAAAACAATGCTTAATTCCCAAGGGAAATTTAATTTGACAAAAACAGCTCAAAATGACCAAAAACAATGCTCAATTCTCAAGGGAATTCGAATTTGACAAAAACAATTCAAAATGACCAAATACATTGCTTAATTCCCAAGGGAATTCGAATTTGATAAAAACAGCTCAAAATGACCAAAAACAATGCTTAATTCCCAAGGGAATTCGAATTTGACAAAAACAGCTCAAAATGACCAAAAACAATGCTTAATTCTCAAGGGAATTCGAATTTGACAAAAACAATTCAAAATCACCAAATACATTGCTTAATTCCAAAGGGAAATCGGAATTAACAAAAACAGCTCAAAATGACCAAAAACAATGCTTAATTCCCAAGGGAAATTGAATTTGACAAAAACAGCTCAAAATGACCAAAAACAATGCTCAATTCTCAAGGGAATTCGAATTTAAGAAAAACAGCTCAAAATGACCAAAAACAATGCTTAATTCCCAAGGGAATTCGAATTTGACAAAAACAGCTCAAAATGACCAAAAACAATGCTTAATTCTCAAGGGAATTCGAATTTGACAAAAACAATTCAAAATGACCAAATACATTGCTTAATTCCAAAGGGAAATCGGAATTAACAAAAACAGCTCAAAATGACCAAAAACAATGCTTAAGTCCTAAGGGAATTCGAATTTGACAACAACAGCTCAAAACGACCAAAAACAATGCTTAAATCCCAAGGGAATTCGAATTTGATAAAAACAGCTCAAAATGACCAAAAACAATGCTTAATTCCCAAGGGAATTCGAATTTGACTAAAACAGCTCAAAATGACAAAAAACAATGTTTAATTCCAAAGGGAATTCGCAATTAACAAAAACAGCTCAAAATGACCAAAAACAATGCTTAATTCCAAAGGGAATTCGCAATTAACAAAAACAGCTCAAAATGACCAAAAACAATGCTTAATTCTCAAGGAAATTCGAATTTGACAAAAACAATTCAAAATGACCGAATACATTGCTTAATTCCCAAGGGAAATCGAATTTGATAAAAACAGCTCAAAATGACCAAAAACAATGCTTAAATCCCAAAAGACTTCGAATTTGACAAAAACAGCTCATAATGACCAAAAACAATGCTCAAATTCCCAAGGGAATTCGAATTTGAAAAAAACAGCTCAAAATGACCAAATACAATGCTTAATTCACAAGGGAATTCGAATTTGATAAAAACAGCTCAAAATGACAAAAAACATTGCTTAATTCCCAAGGGAAATCGAATTTGACAAAAACAACTCAAAATGACCAAAAACAATGCTTAATTCCCAAGGAAATTCGGAATTAACAAAAACAGCTCAAAGTGACCAAAAACAATGCTTAATTCCCAATGGAATTCGAATTTGATAAAAACAGCTCAAAATGACCAAAAACAATGCTTAATTCTCAAGGGAATTCGAATTTGACAAAAACAATTCAAAATGACCAAATACATTGCTTAATTCCAAAGGGAAATCGGAATTAACAAAAACAGCTCAAAATGACCAAAAACAATGCTTAAGTCCTAAGGGAATTCGAATTTGACAACAACAGCTCAAAATGACCAAAAACAATGCTTAAATCCCAAGGGAATTCGAATTTGATAAAAACAGCTCAAAATGACCAAAAACAATGCTTAAATCCGAAGGGAATTTGAATTTGAAAAAAACAACTCGAAATGTACAAAAAAAAAAAGCTTAATTCCAAAGGGAATTTGTAATTAACAAAAACAGTTCAAAAAGACCAAAAACAATGCTTAATTGCCAAGGAAATTCGAATTTGATAAAAACAGCTCAAAATGACCAAAAACAATGTTTAATTCCCAAGGGAATTCGAATTTGACAAAAACAACTTAAAATGACCAAATACAATGCTTAATTCCCAAGAGAATTCGAATGTGACAAAAACAGCTCAAAATGACCAAAAACAATGCTTAATTCCAAAGGGAATTCGGAATTAACAAAATCAGCTCAAAATGACCGAAAACAATGCTGAATTCCTAAGGGAATTCGAATTTGACAAAAACAGCTCATAATGACCAAAAACAATGCTGAATTTCCAAGGGAATTCGAATTTAACAAAAACAGCTCAAAATGACCAAAAACAATGCTTAATTCCCAAGGGAAATTTAATTTGACAAAAACAGCTCAAAATGACCAAAAACAATGCTCAATTCTCAAGGGAATTCGAATTTAAGAAAAACAGCTCAAAATGACCAAAAACAATGCTTAATTCCCAAGGGAATTCGAATTTGACAAAAACAGCTCAAAATGACCAAAAACAATGCTTAATTCCCAAGGGAATTAGAATTTGACAAACACAGCTCAAAATGACCAAAAACAATGCTTAATTCCAAAGGGAATTCGCAATTAACAAAAACAGCTCAAAATGACCAAAAACAATGCTTAATTCTCAAGGGAATTCGAATTTGACAAAAACAATTCAAAATGACCAAATACATTGCTTAATTCCCAAGGGAATTCGAATTTGATAAAAACAGCTCAAAATGACCAAAAACAATGCTTAAATCCCAAGAGACTTCGAATTTGACAAAAACAGCTCATAATGACCAAAAACAATGCTTAATTCCAAAGGAAATTCGAATTTGATAAAAACAGCTCAAAATAACCAAAAACAATGCTTAATTCCCAAGGGAATTCGAATTTGACAAACACAGCTCAAAATGACCAAAAACAATGCTTAATTCCAAAGGGAATTCGAAATTAACAAAAACAGCTCAAAATGACCAAAAACAATGCTTAATTCCCAATGGAATTCGACTTTGATAAAAACAGCTCAAAATGACCAAAAACGATGCTTAATTCTCAAGGGAATTCGAATTTGACAAAAACAATTCTAAATGACCAAATACATTGCTTAATTCCAAAGGGAAATCGGAATTAACAAAAACAGCTCAAAATGACCAAAAACATTGCTTAAGTCCTAAGGGAATTCGAATTTGACAACAACAGCTCAAAATGACCAAAAACAATGCTTAAATCCGAAGGGAATTCGAATTTGACAAAAACAGCTCAAAATGACCAAAAACAATGCTCAATTCTCAAGGGAATTCGAATTTGACAAAAACAATTCAAAATGACCAAATACATTGCTTAATTCCCAAGGGAATTCGAATTTGATAAAAACAGCTCAAAATGACCAAAAACAATGCTTAATTCCCAAGGGAATTCGAATTTGACAAAAACAGCTCAAAATGACCAAAAACAATGCTTAATTCTCAAGGGAATTCGAATTTGACAAAAACAATTCAAAATCACCAAATACATTGCTTAATTCCAAAGGGAAATCGGAATTAACAAAAACAGCTCAAAATGACCAAAAACAATGCTTAATTCCCAAGGGAAATTGAATTTGACAAAAACAGCTCAAAATGACCAAAAACAATGCTCAATTCTCAAGGGAATTCGAATTTAGGAAAAACAGCTCAAAATGACCAAAAACAATGCTTAATTCCCAAGGGAATTCGAATTTGACAAAAACAGCTCAAAATGACCAAAAACAATGCTTAATTCTCAAGGGAATTCGAATTTGACAAAAACAATTCAAAATGACCAAATACATTGCTTAATTCCAAAGGGAAATCGGAATTAACAAAAACAGCTCAAAATGACCAAAAACAATGCTTAAGTCCTAAGGGAATTCGAATTTGACAACAACAGCTCAAAACGACCAAAAACAATGCTTAAATCCCAAGGGAATTCGAATTTGATAAAAACAGCTCAAAATGACCAAAAACAATGCTTAATTCCCAAGGGAATTCGAATTTGACAAAAACAGCTCAAAATGACAAAAAACAATGTTTAATTCCAAAGGGAATTCGCAATTAACAAAAACAGCTCAAAATGACCAAAAACAATGCTTAATTCCAAAGGGAATTCGCAATTAACAAAAACAGCTCAAAATGACCAAAAACAATGCTTAATTCTCAAGGAAATTCGAATTTGACAAAAACAATTCAAAATGACCGAATACATTGCTTAATTCCCAAGGGAAATCGAATTTGATAAAAACAGCTCAAAATGACCAAAAACAATGCTTAAATCCCAAAAGACTTCGAATTTGACAAAAACAGCTCATAATGACCAAAAACAATGCTCAAATTCCCAAGGGAATTCGAATTTGAAAAAAACAGCTCAAAATGACCAAATACAATGCTTAATTCACAAGGGAATTCGAATTTGATAAAAACAGCTCAAAATGACAAAAAACATTGCTTAATTCCCAAGGGAAATCGAATTTGACAAAAACAACTCAAAATGACCAAACACAATGCTTAATTCCCAAGGAAATTCGGAATTAACAAAAACAGCTCAAAGTGACCAAAAACAATGCTTAATTCCCAATGGAATTCGAATTTGATAAAAACAGCTCAAAATGACCAAAAACAATGCTTAATTCTCAAGGGAATTCGAATTTGACAAAAACAATTCAAAATGACCAAATACATTGCTTAATTCCAAAGGGAAATCGGAATTAACAAAAACAGCTCAAAATGACCAAAAACAATGCTTAAGTCCTAAGGGAATTCGAATTTGACAACAACAGCTCAAAATGACCCAAAACAATGCTTAAATCCCAAGGGAATTCGAATTTGATAAAAACAGCTCAAAATGACCAAAAACAATGCTTAAATCCGAAGGGAATTTGAATTTGAAAAAAACAACTCGAAATGTACAAAAAAAAAAAGCTTAATTCCAAAGGGAATTTGTAATTAACAAAAACAGTTCAAAAAGACCAAAAACAATGCTTAATTGCCAAGGAAATTCGAATTTGATAAAAACAGCTCAAAATGACCAAAAACAATGTTTAATTCCCAAGGGAATTCGAATTTGACAAAAACAACTTAAAATGACCAAATACAATGCTTAATTCCCAAGAGAATTCGAATGTGACAAAAACAGCTCAAAATGACCAAAAACAATGCTTAATTCCAAAGGGAATTCGGAATTAACAAAATCAGCTCAAAATGACCGAAAACAATGCTGAATTCCTAAGGGAATTCGAATTTGACAAAAACAGCTCATAATGACCAAAAACAATGCTGAATTCCCAAGGGAATTCGAATTTAACAAAAACAGCTCAAAATGACCAAAAACAATGCTTAATTCCCAAGGGAAATTTAATTTGACAAAAACAGCTCAAAATGACCAAAAACAATGCTCAATTCTCAAGGGAATTCGAATTTAAGAAAAACAGCTCAAAATGACCAAAAACAATGCTTAATTCCCAAGGGAATTCGAATTTGACAAAAACAGCTCAAAATGACCAAAAACAATGCTTAATTCCCAAGGGAATTAGAATTTGACAAACACAGCTCAAAATGACCAAAAACAATGCTTAATTCCAAAGGGAATTCGCAATTAACAAAAACAGCTCAAAATGACCAAAAACAATGCTTAATTCTCAAGGGAATTCGAATTTGACAAAAACAATTCAAAATGACCAAATACATTGCTTAATTCCCAAGGGAATTCGAATTTGATAAAAACAGCTCAAAATGACCAAAAACAATGCTTAAATCCCAAGAGACTTCGAATTTGACAAAAACAGCTCATAATGACCAAAAACAATGCTTAATTCCAAAGGAAATTCGAATTTGATAAAAACAGCTCAAAATAACCAAAAACAATGCTTAATTCCCAAGGGAATTCGAATTTGACAAACACAGCTCAAAATGACCAAAAACAATGCTTAATTCCAAAGGGAATTCGGAATTAACAAAAACAGCTCAAAATGACCAAAAACAATGCTTAATTCCCAATGGAATTCGACTTTGATAAAAACAGCTCAAAATGACCAAAAACAATGCTTAATTCTCAAGGGAATTCGAATTTGACAAAAACAATTCTAAATGACCAAATACATTGCTTAATTCCAAAGGGAAATCGGAATTAACAAAAACAGCTCAAAATGACCAAAAACATTGCTTAAGTCCTAAGGGAATTCGAATTTGACAACAACAGCTCAAAATGACCAAAAACAATGCTTAAATCCCAAGGGGATTCGAATTTGATAAAAACAGCTCAAAATGACCAAAAACAATGCTTAAATCCGAAGGGAATTCGAATTTGATGAAAACAACTCGAAATGACCAAAAAAAATGCTTAATTCCAAAGGGAATTTGGAATTAACAAAAACAGTTCAAAAAGACCAAAAACAATGCTTAATTGCCAAGGAAATTCGAATTTGATAAAAACAGCTCAAAATGACCAAAAACAATGTTTGATTCCCAAGGGAATTCGAATTTGACAAAAACAACTCAAAATGTCCAAATACAATGCTTAATTCCCAAGAGAATTCGAATTTGACAAAAAAAGGTCTCAAAATGACCAAAAACAATGCTTAATTCCAAAGGGAATTCGGAATTAACAAAAACAGCTCAAAATGACCAAAAACAATGCTTAAATCCCAAGAGACTTCGAATTTGACAAAAACAGCTCATAATGACCAAAAACAATGCTCAATTCCAAAGGGAATTCGAATTTAACAAAAACAACTCAAAATGACCAAAAACAATGCTTAATTCCCAAGGGAATTCGAATTTGACAAAAACAGCTCAAAATGACCAAAACAATGCTTAATTCCAAAGGGAATTCGCAATTAACAAAAACAGCTCAAAATGACCAAAAACAATGCTTAATTCTCAAGGGAATTCGAATTTGACAAAAACAATTCAAAATGACAGAATACATTGCTTAATTCCCAAGGGAATTCGAATTTGATAAAAACAGCTCAAAATGACCAAAAACAATGCTTAAATCCCAAAAGACTTCGAATTTGACAAAAACAGCTCATAATGACCAAAAACAATGCTCAATTCCCAAGGGAATTCGAATTTGAAAAAAACAGCTCAAAATGACCAAATACAATGCTTAATTCACAAGGGAATTCAAATTTGATAAAAACAGCTCAAAATGACAAAAAACATTGCTTAATTCCCAATGGAAATCGAATTTGACAAAAACAACTCAAAATGACCAAACACAATGCTTAATTCCCAAGGAAATTCGGAATTAACAAAAACAGCTCAAAGTGACCAAAAACAATGCTTAATTCCCAATGGAATTCGAATTTGATAAAAACAGCTCAAAATGACCAAAAACAATGCTTAATTCTCAAGGGAATTCGAATTTGACAAAAACAATTCAAAATGACCAAATACATTGCTTAATTCCAAAGGGAAATCGGAATTAACAAAAACAGCTCAAAATGACCAAAAACAATGCTTAAGTCCTAAGGGAATTCGAATTTGACAACAACAGCTCAAAATGACCAAAAACAATGCTTAAATCTCAAGGGAATTCGAATTTGATAAAAACAGCTCAAAATGACCAAAAACAATGCTTAAATCCGAAGGGAATTTGAATTTGAAAAAAACAACTCGAAATGTACAAAAAAAAAAAGCTTAATTCCAAAGGGAATTTGTAATTAACAAAAACAGTTCAAAAAGACCAAAAACAATGCTTAATTGCCAAGGAAATTCGAATTTGATAAAAACAGCTCAAAATGACCAAAAACAATGTTTAATTCCCAAGGGAATTCGAATTTGACAAAAACAACTTAAAATGACCAAATACAATGCTTAATTCCCAAGAGAATTCGAATTTGACAAAAACAGCTCAAAATGACCAAAAACAATGCTTAATTCCAAAGGGAATTCGGAATTAACAAAATCAGCTCAAAATGACCGAAAACAATGCTGATTTCCTAAGGGAATTCGAATTTGACAAAAACAGCTCATAATGACCAAAAACAATGCTGAATTCCCAAGGGAATTCGAATTTAACAAAAACAGCTCAAAATGACCAAAAACAATGCTTAATTCCCAAGGGAAATTTAATTTGACAAAAACAGCTCAAAATGACCAAAAACAATGCTCAATTCTCAAGGGAATTCGAATTTAAGAAAAACAGCTCAAAATGACCAAAAACAATGCTTAATTCCCAAGGGAATTCGAATTTGACAAAAACAGCTCAAAATGACCAAAAACAATGCTTAATTCCCAAGGGAATTCGAATTTGACAAACACAGCTCAAAATGACCAAAAACAATGCTTAATTCCAAAGGGAATTCGCAATTAACAAAAACAGCTCAAAATGACCAAAAACAATGCTTAATTCTCAAGGGAATTCGAATTTGACAAAAACAATTCAAAATGACCAAATACATTGCTTAATTCCCAAGGGAATTCGAATTTGATAAAAACAGCTCAAAATGACCAAAAACAATGCTTAAATCCCAAGAGACTTCGAATTTGACAAAAACAGCTCATAATGACCAAAAACAATGCTTAATTCCAAAGGAAATTCGAATTTGATAAAAACAGCTCAAAATAACCAAAAACAATGCTTAATTCCCAAGGGAATTCGAATTTGACAAACACAGCTCAAAATGACCAAAAACAATGCTTAATTCCAAAGGGAATTCGGAATTAACAAAAACAGCTCAAAATGACCAAAAACAATGCTTAATTCCCAATGGAATTCGACTTTGATAAGAACAGCTCAAAATGACCAAAAACAATGCTTAATTCTCAAGGGAATTCGAATTTGACAAAAACAATTCTAAATGACCAAATACATTGCTTAATTCCAAAGGGAAATCGGAATTAACAAAAACAGCTCAAAATGACCAAAAACATTGCTTAAGTCCTAAGGGAATTCGAATTTGACAACAACAGCTCAAAATGACCAAAAACAATGCTTAAATCCCAAGGGGATTCGAATTTGATAAAAACAGCTCAAAATGACCAAAAACAATGCTTAAATCCGAAGGGAATTCGAATTTGATGAGAACAACTCGAAATGACCAAAAAAAATGCTTAATTCCAAAGGGAATTTGGAATTAACAAAAACAGTTCAAAAAGACCAAAAACAATGCTTAATTGCCAAGGAAATTAGAATTTGATAAAAACAGCTCAAAATGACCAAAAACAATGCTTAATTCCCAAGGGAAATTTAATTTGACAAAAACAGCTCAAAATGACAAAAAACAATGCTTAATTCCCAAGGGAATTCGAATTTAAGAAAAACAGCTCAAAATGACCAAAAACAATGCTTAATTCCCAAGGGAATTCGAATTTGACAAAAACAGCTCAAAATGACCAAAAACAATGCTTAATTCCCAAGGGAATTCGAATTTGACAAACACAGCTCAAAATGACAAAAAACAATGCTTAATTCCAAAGGGAATTCGCAATTAACAAAAACAGCTCAAAATGACCAAAAACAATGCTTAATTCTCAAGGGAATTCGAATTTGACAAAAACAATTCAAAATGACCAAATACATTGCTTAATTCCCAAGGGAATTCGAGTTTGATAAAAACAGCTTAAAATGACCAAAAACAATGCTTAAATCCCAAGAGACTTCGAATTTGACAAAAACAGCTCATAATGACCAAAAACAATGCTTAATTCCAAAGGAAATTCGAATTTGATAAAAACAGCTCAAAATAACCAAAAACAATGCTTAATTCCCAAGGGAATTCGAATTTGACAAACACAGCTCAAAATGACCAAAAACAATGCTTAATTCCAAAGGGAATTCGGAATTAACAAAAACAGCTCAAAATGACCAAAAACAATGCTTAATTCCCAATGGAATTCGACTTTGATAAGAACAGCTCAAAATGACCAAAAACAATGCTTAATTCTCAAGGGAATTCGAATTTGACAAAAACAATTCTAAATGACCAAATACATTGCTTAATTCCAAAGGGAAATCGGAATTAACAAAAACAGCTCAAAATGACCAAAAACATTGCTTAAGTCCTAAGGGAATTCGAATTTGACAACAACAGCTCAAAATGACCAAAAACAATGCTTAAATCCCAAGGGGATTCGAATTTGATAAAAACAGCTCAAAATGACCAAAAACAATGCTTAAATCCGAAGGGAATTCGAATTTGATGAGAACAACTCGAAATGACCAAAAAAAATGCTTAATTCCAAAGGGAATTTGGAATTAACAAAAACAGTTCAAAAAGACCAAAAACAATGCTTAATTCCCAAGGGAATTCGAATTTGACAAAAACAGCTCAAAATGACCAAAAACAATGCTTAATTCTCAAGGGAATTCGAATTTGACAAAAACAATTCAAAATCACCAAATACATTGCTTAATTCCAAAGGGAAATCGGAATTAACAAAAACAGCTCAAAATGACCAAAAACAATGCTTAATTCCCAAGGGAAATTGAATTTGACAAAAACAGCTCAAAATGACCAAAAACAATGCTTAATTCCAAAGGGAATTCGGAATTAACAAAATCAGCTCAAAATGACCGAAAACAATGCTGAATTCCTAAGGGAATTCGAATTTGACAAAAACAGCTCATAATGACCAAAAACAATGCTGAATTCCCAAGGGAATTCGAATTTAACAAAAACAGCTCAAAATGACCAAAAACAATGCTTAATTCCCAAGGGAAATTTAATTTGACAAAAACAGCTCAAAATGACCAAAAACAATGCTCAATTCTCAAGGGAATTCGAATTTAAGAAAAACAGCTCAAAATGACCAAAAACAATGCTTAATTCCCAAGGGAATTCGAATTTGACAAAAACAGCTCAAAATGACCAAAAACAATGCTTAATTCCCAAGGGAATTAGAATTTGACAAACACAGCTCAAAATGACCAAAAACAATGCTTAATTCCAAAGGGAATTCGCAATTAACAAAAACAGCTCAAAATGACCAAAAACAATGCTTAATTCTCAAGGGAATTCGAATTTGACAAAAACAATTCAAAATGACCAAATACATTGCTTAATTCCCAAGGGAATTCGAATTTGATAAAAACAGCTCAAAATGACCAAAAACAATGCTTAAATCCCAAGAGACTTCGAATTTGACAAAAACAGCTCATAATGACCAAAAACAATGCTTAATTCCAAAGGAAATTCGAATTTGATAAAAACAGCTCAAAATAACCAAAAACAATGCTTAATTCCCAAGGGAATTCGAATTTGACAAACACAGCTCAAAATGACCAAAAACAATGCTTAATTCCAAAGGGAATTCGGAATTAACAAAAACAGCTCAAAATGACCAAAAACAATGCTTAATTCCCAATGGAATTCGACTTTGATAAAAACAGCTCAAAATGACCAAAAACAATGCTTAATTCTCAAGGGAATTCGAATTTGACAAAAACAATTCTAAATGACCAAATACATTGCTTAATTCCAAAGGGAAATCGGAATTAACAAAAACAGCTCAAAATGACCAAAAACATTGCTTAAGTCCTAAGGGAATTCGAATTTGACAACAACAGCTCAAAATGACCAAAAACAATGCTTAAATCCCAAGGGGATTCGAATTTGATAAAAACAGCTCAAAATGACCAAAAACAATGCTTAAATCCGAAGGGAATTCGAATTTGATGAAAACAACTCGAAATGACCAAAAAAAATGCTTAATTCCAAAGGGAATTTGGAATTAACAAAAACAGTTCAAAAAGACCAAAAACAATGCTTAATTGCCAAGGAAATTCGAATTTGATAAAAACAGCTCAAAATGACCAAAAACAATGTTTGATTCCCAAGGGAATTCGAATTTGACAAAAACAACTCAAAATGTCCAAATACAATGCTTAATTCCCAAGAGAATTCGAATTTGACAAAAAAAGGTCTCAAAATGACCAAAAACAATGCTTAATTCCAAAGGGAATTCGGAATTAACAAAAACAGCTCAAAATGACCAAAAACAATGCTTAAATCCCAAGAGACTTCGAATTTGACAAAAACAGCTCATAATGACCAAAAACAATGCTCAATTCCAAAGCGAATTCGAATTTAACAAAAACAACTCAAAATGACCAAAAACAATGCTTAATTCCCAAGGGAATTCGAATTTGACAAAAACAGCTCAAAATGACCAAAACAATGCTTAATTCCAAAGGGAATTCGCAATTAACAAAAACAGCTCAAAATGACCAAAAACAATGCTTAATTCTCAAGGGAATTCGAATTTGACAAAAACAATTCAAAATGACAGAATACATTGCTTAATTCCCAAGGGAATTCGAATTTGATAAAAACAGCTCAAAATGACCAAAAACAATGCTTAAATCCCAAAAGACTTCGAATTTGACAAAAACAGCTCATAATGACCAAAAACAATGCTCAATTCCCAAGGGAATTCGAATTTGAAAAAAACAGCTCAAAATGACCAAATACAATGCTTAATTCACAAGGGAATTCAAATTTGATAAAAACAGCTCAAAATGACAAAAAACATTGCTTAATTCCCAATGGAAATCGAATTTGACAAAAACAACTCAAAATGACCAAACACAATGCTTAATTCCCAAGGAAATTCGGAATTAACAAAAACAGCTCAAAGTGACCAAAAACAATGCTTAATTCCCAATGGAATTCGAATTTGATAAAAACAGCTCAAAATGACCAAAAACAATGCTTAATTCTCAAGGGAATTCGAATTTGACAAAAACAATTCAAAATGACCAAATACATTGCTTAATTCCAAAGGGAAATCGGAATTAACAAAAACAGCTCAAAATGACCAAAAACAATGCTTAAGTCCTAAGGGAATTCGAATTTGACAACAACAGCTCAAAATGACCAAAAACAATGCTTAAATCTCAAGGGAATTCGAATTTGATAAAAACAGCTCAAAATGACCAAAAACAATGCTTAAATCCGAAGGGAATTTGAATTTGAAAAAAACAACTCGAAATGTACAAAAAAAAAAAGCTTAATTCCAAAGGGAATTTGTAATTAACAAAAACAGTTCAAAAAGACCAAAAACAATGCTTAATTGCCAAGGAAATTCGAATTTGATAAAAACAGCTCAAAATGACCAAAAACAATGTTTAATTCCCAAGGGAATTCGAATTTGACAAAAACAACTTAAAATGACCAAATACAATGCTTAATTCCCAAGAGAATTCGAATTTGACAAAAACAGCTCAAAATGACCAAAAACAATGCTTAATTCCAAAGGGAATTCGGAATTAACAAAATCAGCTCAAAATGACCGAAAACAATGCTGATTTCCTAAGGGAATTCGAATTTGACAAAAACAGCTCATAATGACCAAAAACAATGCTGAATTCCCAAGGGAATTCGAATTTAACAAAAACAGCTCAAAATGACCAAAAACAATGCTTAATTCCCAAGGGAAATTTAATTTGACAAAAACAGCTCAAAATGACCAAAAACAATGCTCAATTCTCAAGGGAATTCGAATTTAAGAAAAACAGCTCAAAATGACCAAAAACAATGCTTAATTCCCAAGGGAATTCGAATTTGACAAAAACAGCTCAAAATGACCAAAAACAATGCTTAATTCCCAAGGGAATTCGAATTTGACAAACACAGCTCAAAATGACCAAAAACAATGCTTAATTCCAAAGGGAATTCGCAATTAACAAAAACAGCTCAAAATGACCAAAAACAATGCTTAATTCTCAAGGGAATTCGAATTTGACAAAAACAATTCAAAATGACCAAATACATTGCTTAATTCCCAAGGGAATTCGAATTTGATAAAAACAGCTCAAAATGACCAAAAACAATGCTTAAATCCCAAGAGACTTCGAATTTGACAAAAACAGCTCATAATGACCAAAAACAATGCTTAATTCCAAAGGAAATTCGAATTTGATAAAAACAGCTCAAAATAACCAAAAACAATGCTTAATTCCCAAGGGAATTCGAATTTGACAAACACAGCTCAAAATGACCAAAAACAATGCTTAATTCCAAAGGGAATTCGGAATTAACAAAAACAGCTCAAAATGACCAAAAACAATGCTTAATTCCCAATGGAATTCGACTTTGATAAGAACAGCTCAAAATGACCAAAAACAATGCTTAATTCTCAAGGGAATTCGAATTTGACAAAAACAATTCTAAATGACCAAATACATTGCTTAATTCCAAAGGGAAATCGGAATTAACAAAAACAGCTCAAAATGACCAAAAACATTGCTTAAGTCCTAAGGGAATTCGAATTTGACAACAACAGCTCAAAATGACCAAAAACAATGCTTAAATCCCAAGGGGATTCGAATTTGATAAAAACAGCTCAAAATGACCAAAAACAATGCTTAAATCCGAAGGGAATTCGAATTTGATGAGAACAACTCGAAATGACCAAAAAAAATGCTTAATTCCAAAGGGAATTTGGAATTAACAAAAACAGTTCAAAAAGACCAAAAACAATGCTTAATTGCCAAGGAAATTAGAATTTGATAAAAACAGCTCAAAATGACCAAAAACAATGCTTAATTCCCAAGGGAAATTTAATTTGACAAAAACAGCTCAAAATGACCAAAAACAATGCTCAATTCTCAAGGGAATTCGAATTTAAGAAAAACAGCTCAAAATGACCAAAAACAATGCTTAATTCCCAAGGGAATTCGAATTTGACAAAAACAGCTCAAAATGACCAAAAACAATGCTTAATTCCCAAGGGAATTCGAATTTGACAAACACAGCTCAAAATGACAAAAAACAATGCTTAATTCCAAAGGGAATTCGCAATTAACAAAAACAGCTCAAAATGACCAAAAACAATGCTTAATTCTCAAGGGAATTCGAATTTGACAAAAACAATTCAAAATGACCAAATACATTGCTTAATTCCCAAGGGAATTCGAGTTTGATAAAAACAGCTTAAAATGACCAAAAACAATGCTTAAATCCCAAGAGACTTCGAATTTGACAAAAACAGCTCATAATGACCAAAAACAATGCTTAATTCCAAAGGAAATTCGAATTTGATAAAAACAGCTCAAAATAACCAAAAACAATGCTTAATTCCCAAGGGAATTCGAATTTGACAAACACAGCTCAAAATGACCAAAAACAATGCTTAATTCCAAAGGGAATTCGGAATTAACAAAAACAGCTCAAAATGACCAAAAACAATGCTTAATTCCCAATGGAATTCGACTTTGATAAGAACAGCTCAAAATGACCAAAAACAATGCTTAATTCTCAAGGGAATTCGAATTTGACAAAAACAATTCTAAATGACCAAATACATTGCTTAATTCCAAAGGGAAATCGGAATTAACAAAAACAGCTCAAAATGACCAAAAACATTGCTTAAGTCCTAAGGGAATTCGAATTTGACAACAACAGCTCAAAATGACCAAAAACAATGCTTAAATCCCAAGGGGATTCGAATTTGATAAAAACAGCTCAAAATGACCAAAAACAATGCTTAAATCCGAAGGGAATTCGAATTTGATGAGAACAACTCGAAATGACCAAAAAAAATGCTTAATTCCAAAGGGAATTTGGAATTAACAAAAACAGTTCAAAAAGACCAAAAACAATGCTTAATTCCCAAGGGAATTCGAATTTGACAAAAACAGCTCAAAATGACCAAAAACAATGCTTAATTCTCAAGGGAATTCGAATTTGACAAAAACAATTCAAAATCACCAAATACATTGCTTAATTCCAAAGGGAAATCGGAATTAACAAAAACAGCTCAAAATGACCAAAAACAATGCTTAATTCCCAAGGGAAATTGAATTTGACAAAAACAGCTCAAAATGACCAAAAACAATGCTCAATTCTCAAGGGAATTCGAATTTAAGAAAAACAGCTCAAAATGACCAAAAACAATGCTTAATTCCCAAGGGAATTCGAATTTGACAAAAACAGCTCAAAATGACCAAAAACAATGCTTAATTCTCAAGGGAATTCGAATTTGACAAAAACAATTCAAAATGACCAAATACATTGCTTAATTCCAAAGGGAAATCGGAATTAACAAAAACAGCTCAAAATGACCAAAAACAATGCTTAAGTCCTAAGGGAATTCGAATTTGACAACAACAGCTCAAAACGACCAAAAACAATGCTTAAATCCCAAGGGAATTCGAATTTGATAAAAACAGCTCAAAATGACCAAAAACAATGCTTAATTCCCAAGGGAATTCGAATTTGACAAAAACAGCTCAAAATGACAAAAAACAATGTTTAATTCCAAAGGGAATTCGCAATTAACAAAAACAGCTCAAAATGACCAAAAACAATGCTTAATTCCAAAGGGAATTCGCAATTAACAAAAACAGCTCAAAATGACCAAAAACAATGCTTAATTCTCAAGGAAATTCGAATTTGACAAAAACAATTCAAAATGACCGAATACATTGCTTAATTCCCAAGGGAAATCGAATTTGATAAAAACAGCTCAAAATGACCAAAAACAATGCTTAAATCCCAAAAGACTTCGAATTTGACAAAAACAGCTCATAATGACCAAAAACAATGCTCAAATTCCCAAGGGAATTCGAATTTGAAAAAAACAGCTCAAAATGACCAAATACAATGCTTAATTCACAAGGGAATTCGAATTTGATAAAAACAGCTCAAAATGACAAAAAACATTGCTTAATTCCCAAGGGAAATCGAATTTGACAAAAACAACTCAAAATGACCAAACACAATGCTTAATTCCCAAGGAAATTCGGAATTAACAAAAACAGCTCAAAGTGACCAAAAACAATGCTTAATTCCCAATGGAATTCGAATTTGATAAAAACAGCTCAAAATGACCAAAAACAATGTTTAATTCCCAAGGGAATTCGAATTTGACAAAAACAACTTAAAATGACCAAATACAATGCTTAATTCCCAAGAGAATTCGAATGTGACAAAAACAGCTCAAAATGACCAAAAACAATGCTTAATTCCAAAGGGAATTCGGAATTAACAAAATCAGCTCAAAATGACCGAAAACAATGCTGAATTCCTAAGGGAATTCGAATTTGACAAAAACAGCTCATAATGACCAAAAACAATGCTGAATTTCCAAGGGAATTCGAATTTAACAAAAACAGCTCAAAATGACCAAAAACAATGCTTAATTCCCAAGGGAAATTTAATTTGACAAAAACAGCTCAAAATGACCAAAAACAATGCTCAATTCCCAAGGGAATTCGAATTTAAGAAAAACAGCTCAAAATGACCAAAAACAATGCTTAATTCCCAAGGGAATTCGAATTTGACAAAAACAGCTCAAAATGACCAAAAACAATGCTTAATTCCCAAGGGAATTAGAATTTGACAAACACAGCTCAAAATGACCAAAAACAATGCTTAATTCCAAAGGGAATTCGCAATTAACAAAAACAGCTCAAAATGACCAAAAACAATGCTTAATTCTCAAGGGAATTCGAATTTGACAAAAACAATTCAAAATGACCAAATACATTGCTTAATTCCCAAGGGAATTCGAATTTGATAAAAACAGCTCAAAATGACCAAAAACAATGCTTAAATCCCAAGAGACTTCGAATTTGACAAAAACAGCTCATAATGACCAAAAACAATGCTTAATTCCAAAGGAAATTCGAATTTGATAAAAACAGCTCAAAATAACCAAAAACAATGCTTAATTCCCAAGGGAATTCGAATTTGACAAACACAGCTCAAAATGACCAAAAACAATGCTTAATTCCAAAGGGAATTCGAAATTAACAAAAACAGCTCAAAATGACCAAAAACAATGCTTAATTCCCTATGGAATTCGACTTTGATAAAAACAGCTCAAAATGACCAAAAACGATGCTTAATTCTCAAGGGAATTCGAATTTGACAAAAACAATTCTAAATGACCAAATACATTGCTTAATTCCAAAGGGAAATCGGAATTAACAAAAACAGCTCAAAATGACCAAAAACATTGCTTAAGTCCTAAGGGAATTCGAATTTGACAACAACAGCTCAAAATGACCAAAAACAATGCTTAAATCCGAAGGGAATTCGAATTTGACAAAAACAGCTCAAAATGACCAAAAACAATGCTCAATTCTCAAGGGAATTCGAATTTGACAAAAACAATTCAAAATGACCAAATACATTGCTTAATTCCCAAGGGAATTCGAATTTGATAAAAACAGCTCAAAATGACCAAAAACAATGCTTAATTCCCAAGGGAATTCGAATTTGACAAAAACAGCTCAAAATGACCAAAAACAATGCTTAATTCTCAAGGGAATTCGAATTTGACAAAAACAATTCAAAATCACCAAATACATTGCTTAATTCCAAAGGGAAATCGGAATTAACAAAAACAGCTCAAAATGACCAAAAACAATGCTTAATTCCCAAGGGAAATTGAATTTGACAAAAACAGCTCAAAATGACCAAAAACAATGCTCAATTCTCAAGGGAATTCGAATTTAAGAAAAACAGCTCAAAATGACCAAAAACAATGCTTAATTCCCAAGGGAATTCGAATTTGACAAAAACAGCTCAAAATGACCAAAAACAATGCTTAATTCTCAAGGGAATTCGAATTTGACAAAAACAATTCAAAATGACCAAATACATTGCTTAATTCCAAAGGGAAATCGGAATTAACAAAAACAGCTCAAAATGACCAAAAACAATGCTTAAGTCCTAAGGGAATTCGAATTTGACAACAACAGCTCAAAACGACCAAAAACAATGCTTAAATCCCAAGGGAATTCGAATTTGATAAAAACAGCTCAAAATGACCAAAAACAATGCTTAATTCCCAAGGGAATTCGAATTTGACAAAAACAGCTCAAAATGACAAAAAACAATGTTTAATTCCAAAGGGAATTCGCAATTAACAAAAACAGCTCAAAATGACCAAAAACAATGCTTAATTCCAAAGGGAATTCGCAATTAACAAAAACAGCTCAAAATGACCAAAAACAATGCTTAATTCTCAAGGAAATTCGAATTTGACAAAAACAATTCAAAATGACCGAATACATTGCTTAATTCCCAAGGGAAATCGAATTTGATAAAAACAGCTCAAAATGACCAAAAACAATGCTTAAATCCCAAAAGACTTCGAATTTGACAAAAACAGCTCATAATGACCAAAAACAATGCTCAAATTCCCAAGGGAATTCGAATTTGAAAAAAACAGCTCAAAATGACCAAATACAATGCTTAATTCACAAGGGAATTCGAATTTGATAAAAACAGCTCAAAATGACAAAAAACATTGCTTAATTCCCAAGGGAAATCGAATTTGACAAAAACAACTCAAAATGACCAAACACAATGCTTAATTCCCAAGGAAATTCGGAATTAACAAAAACAGCTCAAAGTGACCAAAAACAATGCTTAATTCCCAATGGAATTCGAATTTGATAAAAACAGCTCAAAATGACCAAAAACAATGCTTAATTCTCAAGGGAATTCGAATTTGACAAAAACAATTCAAAATGACCAAATACATTGCTTAATTCCAAAGGGAAATCGGAATTAACAAAAACAGCTCAAAATGACCAAAAACAATGCTTAAGTCCTAAGGGAATTCGAATTTGACAACAACAGCTCAAAATGACCCAAAACAATGCTTAAATCCCAAGGGAATTCGAATTTGATAAAAACAGCTCAAAATGACCAAAAACAATGCTTAAATCCGAAGGGAATTTGAATTTGAAAAAAACAACTCGAAATGTACAAAAAAAAAAAGCTTAATTCCAAAGGGAATTTGTAATTAACAAAAACAGTTCAAAAAGACCAAAAACAATGCTTAATTGCCAAGGAAATTCGAATTTGATAAAAACAGCTCAAAATGACCAAAAACAATGTTTAATTCCCAAGGGAATTCGAATTTGACAAAAACAACTTAAAATGACCAAATACAATGCTTAATTCCCAAGAGAATTCGAATGTGACAAAAACAGCTCAAAATGACCAAAAACAATGCTTAATTCCAAAGGGAATTCGGAATTAACAAAATCAGCTCAAAATGACCGAAAACAATGCTGAATTCCTAAGGGAATTCGAATTTGACAAAAACAGCTCATAATGACCAAAAACAATGCTGAATTCCCAAGGGAATTCGAATTTAACAAAAACAGCTCAAAATGACCAAAAACAATGCTTAATTCCCAAGGGAAATTTAATTTGACAAAAACAGCTCAAAATGACCAAAAACAATGCTCAATTCTCAAGGGAATTCGAATTTAAGAAAAACAGCTCAAAATGACCAAAAACAATGCTTAATTCCCAAGGGAATTCGAATTTGACAAAAACAGCTCAAAATGACCAAAAACAATGCTTAATTCCCAAGGGAATTAGAATTTGACAAACACAGCTCAAAATGACCAAAAACAATGCTTAATTCCAAAGGGAATTCGCAATTAACAAAAACAGCTCAAAATGACCAAAAACAATGCTTAATTCTCAAGGGAATTCGAATTTGACAAAAACAATTCAAAATGACCAAATACATTGCTTAATTCCCAAGGGAATTCGAATTTGATAAAAACAGCTCAAAATGACCAAAAACAATGCTTAAATCCCAAGAGACTTCGAATTTGACAAAAACAGCTCATAATGACCAAAAACAATGCTTAATTCCAAAGGAAATTCGAATTTGATAAAAACAGCTCAAAATAACCAAAAACAATGCTTAATTCCCAAGGGAATTCGAATTTGACAAACACAGCTCAAAATGACCAAAAACAATGCTTAATTCCAAAGGGAATTCGGAATTAACAAAAACAGCTCAAAATGACCAAAAACAATGCTTAATTCCCAATGGAATTCGACTTTGATAAAAACAGCTCAAAATGACCAAAAACAATGCTTAATTCTCAAGGGAATTCGAATTTGACAAAAACAATTCTAAATGACCAAATACATTGCTTAATTCCAAAGGGAAATCGGAATTAACAAAAACAGCTCAAAATGACCAAAAACATTGCTTAAGTCCTAAGGGAATTCGAATTTGACAACAACAGCTCAAAATGACCAAAAACAATGCTTAAATCCCAAGGGGATTCGAATTTGATAAAAACAGCTCAAAATGACCAAAAACAATGCTTAAATCCGAAGGGAATTCGAATTTGATGAAAACAACTCGAAATGACCAAAAAAAATGCTTAATTCCAAAGGGAATTTGGAATTAACAAAAACAGTTCAAAAAGACCAAAAACAATGCTTAATTGCCAAGGAAATTCGAATTTGATAAAAACAGCTCAAAATGACCAAAAACAATGTTTGATTCCCAAGGGAATTCGAATTTGACAAAAACAACTCAAAATGTCCAAATACAATGCTTAATTCCCAAGAGAATTCGAATTTGACAAAAAAAGGTCTCAAAATGACCAAAAACAATGCTTAATTCCAAAGGGAATTCGGAATTAACAAAAACAGCTCAAAATGACCAAAAACAATGCTTAAATCCCAAGAGACTTCGAATTTGACAAAAACAGCTCATAATGACCAAAAACAATGCTCAATTCCAAAGGGAATTCGAATTTAACAAAAACAACTCAAAATGACCAAAAACAATGCTTAATTCCCAAGGGAATTCGAATTTGACAAAAACAGCTCAAAATGACCAAAACAATGCTTAATTCCAAAGGGAATTCGCAATTAACAAAAACAGCTCAAAATGACCAAAAACAATGCTTAATTCTCAAGGGAATTCGAATTTGACAAAAACAATTCAAAATGACAGAATACATTGCTTAATTCCCAAGGGAATTCGAATTTGATAAAAACAGCTCAAAATGACCAAAAACAATGCTTAAATCCCAAAAGACTTCGAATTTGACAAAAACAGCTCATAATGACCAAAAACAATGCTCAATTCCCAAGGGAATTCGAATTTGAAAAAAACAGCTCAAAATGACCAAATACAATGCTTAATTCACAAGGGAATTCAAATTTGATAAAAACAGCTCAAAATGACAAAAAACATTGCTTAATTCCCAATGGAAATCGAATTTGACAAAAACAACTCAAAATGACCAAACACAATGCTTAATTCCCAAGGAAATTCGGAATTAACAAAAACAGCTCAAAGTGACCAAAAACAATGCTTAATTCCCAATGGAATTCGAATTTGATAAAAACAGCTCAAAATGACCAAAAACAATGCTTAATTCTCAAGGGAATTCGAATTTGACAAAAACAATTCAAAATGACCAAATACATTGCTTAATTCCAAAGGGAAATCGGAATTAACAAAAACAGCTCAAAATGACCAAAAACAATGCTTAAGTCCTAAGGGAATTCGAATTTGACAACAACAGCTCAAAATGACCAAAAACAATGCTTAAATCTCAAGGGAATTCGAATTTGATAAAAACAGCTCAAAATGACCAAAAACAATGCTTAAATCCGAAGGGAATTTGAATTTGAAAAAAACAACTCGAAATGTACAAAAAAAAAAAGCTTAATTCCAAAGGGAATTTGTAATTAACAAAAACAGTTCAAAAAGACCAAAAACAATGCTTAATTGCCAAGGAAATTCGAATTTGATAAAAACAGCTCAAAATGACCAAAAACAATGTTTAATTCCCAAGGGAATTCGAATTTGACAAAAACAACTTAAAATGACCAAATACAATGCTTAATTCCCAAGAGAATTCGAATTTGACAAAAACAGCTCAAAATGACCAAAAACAATGCTTAATTCCAAAGGGAATTCGGAATTAACAAAATCAGCTCAAAATGACCGAAAACAATGCTGATTTCCTAAGGGAATTCGAATTTGACAAAAACAGCTCATAATGACCAAAAACAATGCTGAATTCCCAAGGGAATTCGAATTTAACAAAAACAGCTCAAAATGACCAAAAACAATGCTTAATTCCCAAGGGAAATTTAATTTGACAAAAACAGCTCAAAATGACCAAAAACAATGCTCAATTCTCAAGGGAATTCGAATTTAAGAAAAACAGCTCAAAATGACCAAAAACAATGCTTAATTCCCAAGGGAATTCGAATTTGACAAAAACAGCTCAAAATGACCAAAAACAATGCTTAATTCCCAAGGGAATTCGAATTTGACAAACACAGCTCAAAATGACCAAAAACAATGCATAATTCCAAAGGGAATTCGCAATTAACAAAAACAGCTCAAAATGACCAAAAACAATGCTTAATTCTCAAGGGAATTCGAATTTGACAAAAACAATTCAAAATGACCAAATACATTGCTTAATTCCCAAGGGAATTCGAATTTGATAAAAACAGCTCAAAATGACCAAAAACAATGCTTAAATCCCAAGAGACTTCGAATTTGACAAAAACAGCTCATAATGACCAAAAACAATGCTTAATTCCAAAGGAAATTCGAATTTGATAAAAACAGCTCAAAATAACCAAAAACAATGCTTAATTCCCAAGGGAATTCGAATTTGACAAACACAGCTCAAAATGACCAAAAACAATGCTTAATTCCAAAGGGAATTCGGAATTAACAAAAACAGCTCAAAATGACCAAAAACAATGCTTAATTCCCAATGGAATTCGACTTTGATAAGAACAGCTCAAAATGACCAAAAACAATGCTTAATTCTCAAGGGAATTCGAATTTGACAAAAACAATTCTAAATGACCAAATACATTGCTTAATTCCAAAGGGAAATCGGAATTAACAAAAACAGCTCAAAATGACCAAAAACATTGCTTAAGTCCTAAGGGAATTCGAATTTGACAACAACAGCTCAAAATGACCAAAAACAATGCTTAAATCCCAAGGGGATTCGAATTTGATAAAAACAGCTCAAAATGACCAAAAACAATGCTTAAATCCGAAGGGAATTCGAATTTGATGAGAACAACTCGAAATGACCAAAAAAAATGCTTAATTCCAAAGGGAATTTGGAATTAACAAAAACAGTTCAAAAAGACCAAAAACAATGCTTAATTGCCAAGGAAATTAGAATTTGATAAAAACAGCTCAAAATGACCAAAAACAATGCTTAATTCCCAAGGGAAATTTAATTTGACAAAAACAGCTCAAAATGACCAAAAACAATGCTCAATTCTCAAGGGAATTCGAATTTAAGAAAAACAGCTCAAAATGACCAAAAACAATGCTTAATTCCCAAGGGAATTCGAATTTGACAAAAACAGCTCAAAATGACCAAAAACAATGCTTAATTCCCAAGGGAATTCGAATTTGACAAACACAGCTCAAAATGACAAAAAACAATGCTTAATTCCAAAGGGAATTCGCAATTAACAAAAACAGCTCAAAATGACCAAAAACAATGCTTAATTCTCAAGGGAATTCGAATTTGACAAAAACAATTCAAAATGACCAAATACATTGCTTAATTCCCAAGGGAATTCGAGTTTGATAAAAACAGCTTAAAATGACCAAAAACAATGCTTAAATCCCAAGAGACTTCGAATTTGACAAAAACAGCTCATAATGACCAAAAACAATGCTTAATTCCAAAGGAAATTCGAATTTGATAAAAACAGCTCAAAATAACCAAAAACAATGCTTAATTCCCAAGGGAATTCGAATTTGACAAACACAGCTCAAAATGACCAAAAACAATGCTTAATTCCAAAGGGAATTCGGAATTAACAAAAACAGCTCAAAATGACCAAAAACAATGCTTAATTCCCAATGGAATTCGACTTTGATAAGAACAGCTCAAAATGACCAAAAACAATGCTTAATTCTCAAGGGAATTCGAATTTGACAAAAACAATTCTAAATGACCAAATACATTGCTTAATTCCAAAGGGAAATCGGAATTAACAAAAACAGCTCAAAATGACCAAAAACATTGCTTAAGTCCTAAGGGAATTCGAATTTGACAACAACAGCTCAAAATGACCAAAAACAATGCTTAAATCCCAAGGGGATTCGAATTTGATAAAAACAGCTCAAAATGACCAAAAACAATGCTTAAATCCGAAGGGAATTCGAATTTGATGAGAACAACTCGAAATGACCAAAAAAAATGCTTAATTCCAAAGGGAATTTGGAATTAACAAAAACAGTTCAAAAAGACCAAAAACAATGCTTAATTGCCAAGGAAATTAGAATTTGATAAAAACAGCTCAAAATGACCAAAAACAATGTTTGATTCCCAAGGGAATTCGAATTTGACAAAAACAACTCAAAATGTCCAAATACAATGCTTAATTCCCAAGAGAATTCGAATTTGACAAAAAAAGGTCTCAAAATGACCAAAAACAATGCTTAATTCCAAAGGGAATTCGGAATTAACAAAAACAGCTCAAAATGACCAAAAACAATGCTTAAATCCCAAGAGACTTCGAATTTGACAAAAACAGCTCATAATGACCAAAAACAATGCTCAATTCCCAAGGGAATTCGAATTTAACAAAAACAACTCAAAATGACCAAAAACAATGCTTAATTCCCAAGGGAATTCGAATTTGACAAAAACAGCTCAAAATGACCAAAACAATGCTTAATTCCAAAGGGAATTCGGAATTAGCAAATACAGCTCAAAAAGACCAAAAATAATGCTTAATTCCCAAGGAAATTCGAATTTGATAAAAACAGCTCAAAATGACCAAAAACAATGCTTAATTCCCAAGGGAATTCGAATTTGACAAAAACAGCTCAAAATGACCAAATACAATGCTTAATTCACAAGGGAATTCGAATGTGATAAAAACAGCTCAAAATGACAAAAAACATTGCTTAATTCCCAAAGGAAATCGAAATTGACAAAAACAACTCAAAATGACCAAATACAATGCTTAATTCCCAAGGGAATTCGGAATTAACAAAACTGCTCAAAATGACCAAAAACAATGCTTAATTCCAAAGGAAATTCGAATTTGATAAAAACAGCTCAAAATAACCAAAAACAATGCTTAATTCCCAAGGGAATTCGAATTTGACAAACACAGCTCAAAATGACCAAAAACAATGCTTAATTCCAAAGGGAATTCGGAATTAACAAAAACAGCTCAAAATGACCAAAAACAATGCTTAATTCCCAATGGAATTCGACTTTGATAAGAACAGCTCAAAATGACCAAAAACAATGCTTAATTCTCAAGGGAATTCGAATTTGACAAAAACAATTCTAAATGACCAAATACATTGCTTAATTCCAAAGGGAAATCGGAATTAACAAAAACAGCTCAAAATGACCAAAAACATTGCTTAAGTCCTAAGGGAATTCGAATTTGACAACAACAGCTCAAAATGACCAAAAACAATGCTTAAATCCCAAGGGGATTCGAATTTGATAAAAACAGCTCAAAATGACCAAAAACAATGCTTAAATCCGAAGGGAATTCGAATTTGATGAGAACAACTCGAAATGACCAAAAAAAATGCTTAATTCCAAAGGGAATTTGGAATTAACAAAAACAGTTCAAAAAGACCAAAAACAATGCTTAATTGCCAAGGAAATTAGAATTTGATAAAAACAGCTCAAAATGACCAAAAACAATGTTTGATTCCCAAGGGAATTCGAATTTGACAAAAACAACTCAAAATGTCCAAATACAATGCTTAATTCCCAAGAGAATTCGAATTTGACAAAAAAAGGTCTCAAAATGACCAAAAACAATGCTTAATTCCAAAGGGAATTCGGAATTAACAAAAACAGCTCAAAATGACCAAAAACAATGCTTAAATCCCAAGAGACTTCGAATTTGACAAAAACAGCTCATAATGACCAAAAACAATGCTCAATTCCCAAGGGAATTCGAATTTAACAAAAACAACTCAAAATGACCAAAAACAATGCTTAATTCCCAAGGGAATTCGAATTTGACAAAAACAGCTCAAAATGACCAAAACAATGCTTAATTCCAAAGGAAATTCGGAATTAGCAAATACAGCTCAAAAAGACCAAAAATAATGCTTAATTCCCAAGGAAATTCGAATTTGATAAAAACAGCTCAAAATGACCAAAAACAATGCTGAATTCCCAAGGGAATTCGAATTTGACAAAAACAGCTCAAAATGACCAAATACAATGCTTAATTCACAAGGGAATTCGAATGTGATAAAAACAGCTCAAAATGACAAAAAACATTGCTTAATTCCCAAAGGAAATCGAAATTGACAAAAACAACTCAAAATGACCAAATACAATGCTTAATTCCCAAGGGAATTCGGAATTAACAAAACTGCTCAAAATGACCAAAAACAATGCTTAATTCCAAAGGAAATTCGAATTTGATAAAAACAGCTCAAAATAACCAAAAACAATGCTTAATTCCCAAGGGAATTCGAATTTGACAAACACAGCTCAAAATGACCAAAAACAATGCTTAATTCCAAAGGGAATTCGGAATTAACAAAAACAGCTCAAAATGACCAAAAACAATGCTTAATTCCCAATGGAATTCGAATTTGATAAAAACAGCTCAAAATGACCAAAAACAATGCTTAATTCTCAAGGGAATTCGAATTTGACAAAAACAATTCAAAATGACCAAATACATTGCTTAATTCCAAAGGGAAATCGGAATTAACAAAAACAGCTCAAAATGACCAAAAACATTGCTTAAGTCCTAAGGGAATTCGAATTTGACAACAACAGCTCAAAATGACCAAAAACAATGCTTAAATCCCAAGGGGATTCGAATTTGATAAAAACAGCTCAAAATGACCAAAAACAATGCTTAAATCCGAAGGGAATTCGAATTTGATGAAAACAACTTGAAATGACCAAAAAAAATGCTTAATTCCAAAGGGAATTTGGAATTAACAAAAACAGTTCAAAAAGACCAAAAACAATGCTTAATTGCCAAGGAAATTCGAATTTGACAAAAACAACTCAAAATGTCCAAATACAATGCTTAATTCCCAAGAGAATTCGAATTTGACAAAAAAGGTCTCAAAATGACCAAAAACAATGCTTAATTCCAAAGGGAATTCGGAATTAACAAAAACAGCTCAAAATGACCAAAAACAATGCTGAATTCCTAAGGGAATTCGAATTTGACAAAAACAGCTCATAATGACCAAAAACAATGCTGAATTCCCAAGGGAATTCGAATTTATCAAAAACAGCTCAAAATGACCAAAAACAATGCTTAATTCCCAAGGGAAATTGAATTTGACAAAAACAGCTCAAAATGACCAAAAACAATGCTCAATTCCCAAGGGAATTCGAATTTAAGAAAAACAGCTCAAAATGACCAAAAACAATGCTTAATTCCCAAGGGAATTCGGAATTAACAAAAACAGCTCAAAATGACCAAAAACAATGCTTAAATCCCAAGAGACTTCGAATTTGACAAAAACAGCTCATAATGACCAAAAACAATGCTCAATTCCCAAGGGAATTCGAATTTAACAAAAACAACTCAAAATGACCAAAAACAATGCTTAATTCCCAAGGGAATTCGAATTTGACAAAAACAGCTCAAAATGACCAAAACAATGCTTAATTCCAAAGGAAATTCGGAATTAGCAAATACAGCTCAAAAAGACCAAAAATAATGCTTAATTCCCAAGGAAATTCGAATTTGATAAAAACAGCTCAAAATGACCAAAAACAATGCTGAATTCCCAAGGGAATTCGAATTTGACAAAAACAGCTCAAAATGACCAAAAACAATGCTGAATTCCCAAGGGAATTCGAATTTGACAAAAACAGCTCAAAATGACCAAAAACAATGCTTAATTCCAAAGGAAATTCGAATTTGATAAAAACAGCTCAAAATAACCAAAAACAATGCTTAATTCCCAAGGGAATTCGAATTTGACAAACACAGCTCAAAATGACCAAAAACAATGCTTAATTCCAAAGGGAATTCGGAATTAACAAAAACAGCTCAAAATGACCAAAAACAATGCTTAATTCCCAATGGAATTCGACTTTGATAAAAACAGCTCAAAATGACCAAAAACAATGCTTAATTCTCAAGGGAATTCGAATTTGACAAAAACAATTCTAAATGACCAAATACATTGCTTAATTCCAAAGGGAAATCGGAATTAACAAAAACAGCTCAAAATGACCAAAAACATTGCTTAAGTCCTAAGGGAATTCGAATTTGACAACAACAGCTCAAAATGACCAAAAACAATGCTTAAATCCCAAGGGGATTCGAATTTGATAAAAACAGCTCAAAATGACCAAAAACAATGCTTAAATCCGAAGGGAATTCGAATTTGATGAAAACAACTCGAAATGACCAAAAAAAATGCTTAATTCCAAAGGGAATTTGGAATTAACAAAAACAGTTCAAAAAGACCAAAAACAATGCTTAATTGCCAAGGAAATTCGAATTTGATAAAAACAGCTCAAAATGACCAAAAACAATGTTTGATTCCCAAGGGAATTCGAATTTGACAAAAACAACTCAAAATGTCCAAATACAATGCTTAATTCCCAAGAGAATTCGAATTTGACAAAAAAAGGTCTCAAAATGACCAAAAACAATGCTTAATTCCAAAGGGAATTCGGAATTAACAAAAACAGCTCAAAATGACCAAAAACAATGCTTAAATCCCAAGAGACTTCGAATTTGACAAAAACAGCTCATAATGACCAAAAACAATGCTCAATTCCAAAGGGAATTCGAATTTAACAAAAACAACTCAAAATGACCAAAAACAATGCTTAATTCCCAAGGGAATTCGAATTTGACAAAAACAGCTCAAAATGACCAAAACAATGCTTAATTCCAAAGGGAATTCGCAATTAACAAAAACAGCTCAAAATGACCAAAAACAATGCTTAATTCTCAAGGGAATTCGAATTTGACAAAAACAATTCAAAATGACAGAATACATTGCTTAATTCCCAAGGGAATTCGAATTTGATAAAAACAGCTCAAAATGACCAAAAACAATGCTTAAATCCCAAAAGACTTCGAATTTGACAAAAACAGCTCATAATGACCAAAAACAATGCTCAATTCCCAAGGGAATTCGAATTTGAAAAAAACAGCTCAAAATGACCAAATACAATGCTTAATTCACAAGGGAATTCAAATTTGATAAAAACAGCTCAAAATGACAAAAAACATTGCTTAATTCCCAATGGAAATCGAATTTGACAAAAACAACTCAAAATGACCAAACACAATGCTTAATTCCCAAGGAAATTCGGAATTAACAAAAACAGCTCAAAGTGACCAAAAACAATGCTTAATTCCCAATGGAATTCGAATTTGATAAAAACAGCTCAAAATGACCAAAAACAATGCTTAATTCTCAAGGGAATTCGAATTTGACAAAAACAATTCAAAATGACCAAATACATTGCTTAATTCCAAAGGGAAATCGGAATTAACAAAAACAGCTCAAAATGACCAAAAACAATGCTTAAGTCCTAAGGGAATTCGAATTTGACAACAACAGCTCAAAATGACCAAAAACAATGCTTAAATCTCAAGGGAATTCGAATTTGATAAAAACAGCTCAAAATGACCAAAAACAATGCTTAAATCCGAAGGGAATTTGAATTTGAAAAAAACAACTCGAAATGTACAAAAAAAAAAAGCTTAATTCCAAAGGGAATTTGTAATTAACAAAAACAGTTCAAAAAGACCAAAAACAATGCTTAATTGCCAAGGAAATTCGAATTTGATAAAAACAGCTCAAAATGACCAAAAACAATGTTTAATTCCCAAGGGAATTCGAATTTGACAAAAACAACTTAAAATGACCAAATACAATGCTTAATTCCCAAGAGAATTCGAATTTGACAAAAACAGCTCAAAATGACCAAAAACAATGCTTAATTCCAAAGGGAATTCGGAATTAACAAAATCAGCTCAAAATGACCGAAAACAATGCTGATTTCCTAAGGGAATTCGAATTTGACAAAAACAGCTCATAATGACCAAAAACAATGCTGAATTCCCAAGGGAATTCGAATTTAACAAAAACAGCTCAAAATGACCAAAAACAATGCTTAATTCCCAAGGGAAATTTAATTTGACAAAAACAGCTCAAAATGACCAAAAACAATGCTCAATTCTCAAGGGAATTCGAATTTAAGAAAAACAGCTCAAAATGACCAAAAACAATGCTTAATTCCCAAGGGAATTCGAATTTGACAAAAACAGCTCAAAATGACCAAAAACAATGCTTAATTCCCAAGGGAATTCGAATTTGACAAACACAGCTCAAAATGACCAAAAACAATGCTTAATTCCAAAGGGAATTCGCAATTAACAAAAACAGCTCAAAATGACCAAAAACAATGCTTAATTCTCAAGGGAATTCGAATTTGACAAAAACAATTCAAAATGACCAAATACATTGCTTAATTCCCAAGGGAATTCGAATTTGATAAAAACAGCTCAAAATGACCAAAAACAATGCTTAAATCCCAAGAGACTTCGAATTTGACAAAAACAGCTCATAATGACCAAAAACAATGCTTAATTCCAAAGGAAATTCGAATTTGATAAAAACAGCTCAAAATAACCAAAAACAATGCTTAATTCCCAAGGGAATTCGAATTTGACAAACACAGCTCAAAATGACCAAAAACAATGCTTAATTCCAAAGGGAATTCGGGATTAACAAAAACAGCTCAAAATGACCAAAAACAATGCTTAATTCCCAATGGAATTCGACTTTGATAAGAACAGCTCAAAATGACCAAAAACAATGCTTAATTCTCAAGGGAATTCGAATTTGACAAAAACAATTCTAAATGACCAAATACATTGCTTAATTCCAAAGGGAAATCGGAATTAACAAAAACAGCTCAAAATGACCAAAAACATTGCTTAAGTCCTAAGGGAATTCGAATTTGACAACAACAGCTCAAAATGACCAAAAACAATGCTTAAATCCCAAGGGGATTCGAATTTGATAAAAACAGCTCAAAATGACCAAAAACAATGCTTAAATCCGAAGGGAATTCGAATTTGATGAGAACAACTCGAAATGACCAAAAAAAATGCTTAATTCCAAAGGGAATTTGGAATTAACAAAAACAGTTCAAAAAGACCAAAAACAATGCTTAATTGCCAAGGAAATTAGAATTTGATAAAAACAGCTCAAAATGACCAAAAACAATGCTTAATTCCCAAGGGAAATTTAATTTGACAAAAACAGCTCAAAATGACCAAAAACAATGCTCAATTCTCAAGGGAATTCGAATTTAAGAAAAACAGCTCAAAATGACCAAAAACAATGCTTAATTCCCAAGGGAATTCGAATTTGACAAAAACAGCTCAAAATGACCAAAAACAATGCTTAATTCCCAAGGGAATTCGAATTTGACAAACACAGCTCAAAATGACAAAAAACAATGCTTAATTCCAAAGGGAATTCGCAATTAACAAAAACAGCTCAAAATGACCAAAAACAATGCTTAATTCTCAAGGGAATTCGAATTTGACAAAAACAATTCAAAATGACCAAATACATTGCTTAATTCCCAAGGGAATTCGAGTTTGATAAAAACAGCTTAAAATGACCAAAAACAATGCTTAAATCCCAAGAGACTTCGAATTTGACAAAAACAGCTCATAATGACCAAAAACAATGCTTAATTCCAAAGGAAATTCGAATTTGATAAAAACAGCTCAAAATAACCAAAAACAATGCTTAATTCCCAAGGGAATTCGAATTTGACAAACACAGCTCAAAATGACCAAAAACAATGCTTAATTCCAAAGGGAATTCGGAATTAACAAAAACAGCTCAAAATGACCAAAAACAATGCTTAATTCCCAATGGAATTCGACTTTGATAAGAACAGCTCAAAATGACCAAAAACAATGCTTAATTCTCAAGGGAATTCGAATTTGACAAAAACAATTCTAAATGACCAAATACATTGCTTAATTCCAAAGGGAAATCGGAATTAACAAAAACAGCTCAAAATGACCAAAAACATTGCTTAAGTCCTAAGGGAATTCGAATTTGACAACAACAGCTCAAAATGACCAAAAACAATGCTTAAATCCCAAGGGGATTCGAATTTGATAAAAACAGCTCAAAATGACCAAAAACAATGCTTAAATCCGAAGGGAATTCGAATTTGATGAGAACAACTCGAAATGACCAAAAAAAATGCTTAATTCCAAAGGGAATTTGGAATTAACAAAAACAGTTCAAAAAGACCAAAAACAATGCTTAATTGCCAAGGAAATTAGAATTTGATAAAAACAGCTCAAAATGACCAAAAACAATGTTTGATTCCCAAGGGAATTCGAATTTGACAAAAACAACTCAAAATGTCCAAATACAATGCTTAATTCCCAAGAGAATTCGAATTTGACAAAAAAAGGTCTCAAAATGACCAAAAACAATGCTTAATTCCAAAGGGAATTCGGAATTAACAAAAACAGCTCAAAATGACCAAAAACAATGCTTAAATCCCAAGAGACTTCGAATTTGACAAAAACAGCTCATAATGACCAAAAACAATGCTCAATTCCCAAGGGAATTCGAATTTAACAAAAACAACTCAAAATGACCAAAAACAATGCTTAATTCCCAAGGGAATTCGAATTTGACAAAAACAGCTCAAAATGACCAAAACAATGCTTAATTCCAAAGGGAATTCGGAATTAGCAAATACAGCTCAAAAAGACCAAAAATAATGCTTAATTCCCAAGGAAATTCGAATTTGATAAAAACAGCTCAAAATGACCAAAAACAATGCTGAATTCCCAAGGGAATTCGAATTTGACAAAAACAGCTCAAAATGACCAAATACAATGCTTAATTCACAAGGGAATTCGAATGTGATAAAAACAGCTCAAAATGACAAAAAACATTGCTTAATTCCCAAAGGAAATCGAAATTGACAAAAACAACTCAAAATGACCAAATACAATGCTTAATTCCCAAGGGAATTCGGAATTAACAAAACTGCTCAAAATGACCAAAAACAATGCTTAATTCCAAAGGAAATTCGAATTTGATAAAAACAGCTCAAAATAACCAAAAACAATGCTTAATTCCCAAGGGAATTCGAATTTGACAAACACAGCTCAAAATGACCAAAAACAATGCTTAATTCCAAAGGGAATTCGGAATTAACAAAAACAGCTCAAAATGACCAAAAACAATGCTTAATTCCCAATGGAATTCGACTTTGATAAGAACAGCTCAAAATGACCAAAAACAATGCTTAATTCTCAAGGGAATTCGAATTTGACAAAAACAATTCTAAATGACCAAATACATTGCTTAATTCCAAAGGGAAATCGGAATTAACAAAAACAGCTCAAAATGACCAAAAACATTGCTTAAGTCCTAAGGGAATTCGAATTTGACAACAACAGCTCAAAATGACCAAAAACAATGCTTAAATCCCAAGGGGATTCGAATTTGATAAAAACAGCTCAAAATGACCAAAAACAATGCTTAAATCCGAAGGGAATTCGAATTTGATGAGAACAACTCGAAATGACCAAAAAAAATGCTTAATTCCAAAGGGAATTTGGAATTAACAAAAACAGTTCAAAAAGACCAAAAACAATGCTTAATTGCCAAGGAAATTAGAATTTGATAAAAACAGCTCAAAATGACCAAAAACAATGTTTGATTCCCAAGGGAATTCGAATTTGACAAAAACAACTCAAAATGTCCAAATACAATGCTTAATTCCCAAGAGAATTCGAATTTGACAAAAAAAGGTCTCAAAATGACCAAAAACAATGCTTAATTCCAAAGGGAATTCGGAATTAACAAAAACAGCTCAAAATGACCAAAAACAATGCTTAAATCCCAAGAGACTTCGAATTTGACAAAAACAGCTCATAATGACCAAAAACAATGCTCAATTCCCAAGGGAATTCGAATTTAACAAAAACAACTCAAAATGACCAAAAACAATGCTTAATTCCCAAGGGAATTCGAATTTGACAAAAACAGCTCAAAATGACCAAAACAATGCTTAATTCCAAAGGAAATTCGGAATTAGCAAATACAGCTCAAAAAGACCAAAAATAATGCTTAATTCCCAAGGAAATTCGAATTTGATAAAAACAGCTCAAAATGACCAAAAACAATGCTGAATTCCCAAGGGAATTCGAATTTGACAAAAACAGCTCAAAATGACCAAATACAATGCTTAATTCACAAGGGAATTCGAATGTGATAAAAACAGCTCAAAATGACAAAAAACATTGCTTAATTCCCAAAGGAAATCGAAATTGACAAAAACAACTCAAAATGACCAAATACAATGCTTAATTCCCAAGGGAATTCGGAATTAACAAAACTGCTCAAAATGACCAAAAACAATGCTTAATTCCAAAGGAAATTCGAATTTGATAAAAACAGCTCAAAATAACCAAAAACAATGCTTAATTCCCAAGGGAATTCGAATTTGACAAACACAGCTCAAAATGACCAAAAACAATGCTTAATTCCAAAGGGAATTCGGAATTAACAAAAACAGCTCAAAATGACCAAAAACAATGCTTAATTCCCAATGGAATTCGAATTTGATAAAAACAGCTCAAAATGACCAAAAACAATGCTTAATTCTCAAGGGAATTCGAATTTGACAAAAACAATTCAAAATGACCAAATACATTGCTTAATTCCAAAGGGAAATCGGAATTAACAAAAACAGCTCAAAATGACCAAAAACATTGCTTAAGTCCTAAGGGAATTCGAATTTGACAACAACAGCTCAAAATGACCAAAAACAATGCTTAAATCCCAAGGGAATTCGAATTTGATAAAAACAGCTCAAAATGACCAAAAACAATGCTTAAATCCGAAGGGAATTCGAATTTGATGAAAACAACTTGAAATGACCAAAAAAAATGCTTAATTCCAAAGGGAATTTGGAATTAACAAAAACAGTTCAAAAAGACCAAAAACAATGCTTAATTGCCAAGGAAATTCGAATTTGACAAAAACAACTCAAAATGTCCAAATACAATGCTTAATTCCCAAGAGAATTCGAATTTGACAAAAAAGGTCTCAAAATGACCAAAAACAATGCTTAATTCCAAAGGGAATTCGGAATTAACAAAAACAGCTCAAAATGACCAAAAACAATGCTGAATTCCTAAGGGAATTCGAATTTGACAAAAACAGCTCATAATGACCAAAAACAATGCTGAATTCCCAAGGGAATTCGAATTTATCAAAAACAGCTCAAAATGACCAAAAACAATGCTTAATTCCCAAGGGAAATTGAATTTGACAAAAACAGCTCAAAATGACCAAAAACAATGCTCAATTCTCAAGGGAATTCGAATTTAAGAAAAACAGCTCAAAATGACCAAAAACAATGCTTAATTCCCAAGGGAATTCGGAATTAACAAAAACAGCTCAAAATGACCAAAAACAATGCTTAAATCCCAAGAGACTTCGAATTTGACAAAAACAGCTCATAATGACCAAAAACAATGCTCAATTCCCAAGGGAATTCGAATTTAACAAAAACAACTCAAAATGACCAAAAACAATGCTTAATTCCCAAGGGAATTCGAATTTGACAAAAACAGCTCAAAATGACCAAAACAATGCTTAATTCCAAAGGAAATTCGGAATTAGCAAATACAGCTCAAAAAGACCAAAAATAATGCTTAATTCCCAAGGAAATTCGAATTTGATAAAAACAGCTCAAAATGACCAAAAACAATGCTGAATTCCCAAGGGAATTCGAATTTGACAAAAACAGCTCAAAATGACCAAATACAATGCTTAATTCACAAGGGAATTCGAATGTGATAAAAACAGCTCAAAATGACAAAAAACATTGCTTAATTCCCAAAGGAAATCGAAATTGACAAAAACAACTCAAAATGACCAAATACAATGCTTAATTCCCAAGGGAATTCGGAATTAACAAAACTGCTCAAAATGACCAAAAACAATGCTTAATTCCAAAGGAAATTCGAATTTGATAAAAACAGCTCAAAATAACCAAAAACAATGCTTAATTCCCAAGGGAATTCGAATTTGACAAACACAGCTCAAAATGACCAAAAACAATGCTTAATTCCAAAGGGAATTCGGAATTAACAAAAACAGCTCAAAAAGACCAAAAACAATGCTTAATTCCCAATGGAATTCGAATTTGATAAAAACAGCTCAAAATGACCAAAAACAATGCTTAATTCTCAAGGGAATTCGAATTTGACAAAAACAATTCAAAATGACCAAATACATTGCTTAATTCCAAAGGGAAATCGGAATTAACAAAAACAGCTCAAAATGACCAAAAACATTGCTTAAGTCCTAAGGGAATTCGAATTTGACAACAACAGCTCAAAATGACCAAAAACAATGCTTAAATCCCAAGGGGATTCGAATTTGATAAAAACAGCTCAAAATGACCAAAAACAATGCTTAAATCCGAAGGGAATTCGAATTTGATGAAAACAACTTGAAATGACCAAAAAAAATGCTTAATTCCAAAGGGAATTTGGAATTAACAAAAACAGTTCAAAAAGACCAAAAACAATGCTTAATTGCCAAGGAAATTCGAATTTGACAAAAACAACTCAAAATGTCCAAATACAATGCTTAATTCCCAAGAGAATTCGAATTTGACAAAAAAGGTCTCAAAATGACCAAAAACAATGCTTAATTCCAAAGGGAATTCGGAATTAACAAAAACAGCTCAAAATGACCAAAAACAATGCTGAATTCCTAAGGGAATTCGAATTTGACAAAAACAGCTCATAATGACCAAAAACAATGCTGAATTCCCAAGGGAATTCGAATTTATCAAAAACAGCTCAAAATGACCAAAAACAATGCTTAATTCCCAAGGGAAATTGAATTTGACAAAAACAGCTCAAAATGACCAAAAACAATGCTCAATTCTCAAGGGAATTCGAATTTAAGAAAAACAGCTCAAAATGACCAAAAACAATGCTTAATTCCCAAGGGAATTCGAATTTGACAAAAACAGCTCAAAATGAACAAAAACAATGCTTAATTCTCAAGGGAATTCGAATTTGACAAAAACAATTCAAAATGACCAAATACATTGCTTAATTCCAAAGGGAAATCGTAATTAACAAAAACAGCTCAAAATGACCAAAAACAATGCTTAAGTCCTGAGGGAATTCGAATTTGACAACAACAGCTCAAAATGACCAAAAACAATGCTTAATTCCCAAGGGAATTCGAATTTGACAAAAACAGCTCAAAATGACCAAAACAATGCTTAATTCCAAAGGGAATTCGGAATTAACAAATACAGCTCAAAAAGACCAAAAATAATGCTTAATTCCCAAGGAAATTCGAATTTGATAAAAACAGCTCAAAATGACCAAAAACAATGCTGAATTCCCAAGGGAATTCGAATTTGACAATAACAGTTCAAAATGACCAAAAACAATGCTTAATTCCCAAGGGAATTTGAATTTGATAAAAACAGCTTAAAATGACCAAAAACATTGCTTAATTCCCAAAAGAATTCGAATTTGACAAAAACAGCTCAAAATGACCAAAAACAATGCTTAATTCCAAAGGGAATTCGAATTTGACAAACACAGCTCAAAATGACCAAAAACAATGCTTAATTCCAAAGGGAATTCGGAATTAACAAAAACAGCTCAAAATGACCAAAAACATTGCTTAATTCCAAATGGAATTCGAATTTGATAAAAACAGCTCAAAATGACCAAAAACAATGCTTAATTCTCAAGGGAATTCGAATTTGACAAAAACAATTCAAAATGACCAAATACATTGCTTAATTCCAAAGGGAAATCGGAATTAACAAAAACAGCTCAAAATGACCAAAAACATTGCTTAAGTCCTAAGGGAATTCGAATTTGACAACAACAGCTCAAAATGACCAAAAACAATGCTTAAATCCCAAAGGGATTTGAATTTGATAAAAACAGCTCAAAATGACCAAAAACAATGCTTAAATCCGAAGGGAATTCGAATTTGATGAAAACAACTCGAAATGACCAAAAAAAATGCATAATTCCAAAGGGAATTTGGAATTAACAAAAACAGTTCAAAAAGCCCAAAAACAATGCTTAATTGCCAAGGAAATTCGAATTTGATAAAAACAGCTCAAAATGACCAAAAACAATGTTTGATTCCCAAGGGAATTCGAATTTGACAAAAACAACTCAAAATGTCCAAATACAATGCTTAATTCTCAAGAGAATTCGAATTTGACAAAAAAAGGTCTCAAAATGACCAAAAACAATGCTTAATTCCAAAGGGAATTCGGAATTAACAAAAACAGCTCAAAATGACCAAAAACAATGCTTCATTCCCAAGGGAAATTGAATTTGACAAAAACAGCTCAAAATGACCAAAAACAATGCTCAATTCTCAAGGGAATTCGAATTTAAGAAAAACAGCTCAAAATGACCAAAAACAATGCTTAATTCCCAAGGGAATTCGAATTTGACAAAAACAGCTCAAAATGACCAAAAACAATGCTTAATTCTCAAGGGAATTCGAGTTTGACAAAAACAATTCAAAATGACCAAATACATTGCTTAATTCCAATGGGAAATCGGAATTAACAAAAACAGCTCAAAATGACCAAAAACAATGCTTAAGTCCTAAGGGAATTCGAATTTGACAACAACAGCTCAAAATGACCAAATACAATGCTTAAATCCCAAGGGAATTCGAATTTGACAAAAGCAGCTCAAAATGACCAAAAACAATGCTTAATTCCAAAGGGAATTCGCAATTAACAAAAACAGCTCAAAATGACCAAAAACAATGCTTAATTCCAAAGGGAATTCGAATTTGATAAAAACAGCTCAAAATGATCAAAAACAATGCTTAAATCCGAAGGGAATTTGAATTTGAAAAAAACAACTCGAAATGACCAAAAAAAAAAAGCTTAATTCCAAAGGGAATTTGTAATTAACAAAAACAGTTCAAAAAGACCAAAAACAATGCTTAATTGCCAAGGAAATTAGAATTTGATAAAAACAGCTCAAAATGACCAAAAACAATGTTTGATTCCCAAGGGAATTCGAATTTGACAAAAACAACTCAAAATGTCCAAATACAATGCTTAATTCCCAAGAGAATTCGAATTTGACAAAAAAAGGTCTCAAAATGACCAAAAACAATGCTTAATTCCAAAGGGAATTCGGAATTAACAAAAACAGCTCAAAATGACCAAAAACAATGCTTAAATCCCAAGAGACTTCGAATTTGACAAAAACAGCTCATAATGACCAAAAACAATGCTCAATTCCCAAGGGAATTCGAATTTAACAAAAACAACTCAAAATGACCAAAAACAATGCTTAATTCCCAAGGGAATTCGAATTTGACAAAAACAGCTCAAAATGACCAAAACAATGCTTAATTCCAAAGGAAATTCGGAATTAGCAAATACAGCTCAAAAAGACCAAAAATAATGCTTAATTCCCAAGGAAATTCGAATTTGATAAAAACAGCTCAAAATGACCAAAAACAATGCTGAATTCCCAAGGGAATTCGAATTTGACAAAAACAGCTCAAAATGACCAAATACAATGCTTAATTCACAAGGGAATTCGAATGTGATAAAAACAGCTCAAAATGACAAAAAACATTGCTTAATTCCCAAAGGAAATCGAAATTGACAAAAACAACTCAAAATGACCAAATACAATGCTTAATTCCCAAGGGAATTCGGAATTAACAAAACTGCTCAAAATGACCAAAAACAATGCTTAATTCCAAAGGAAATTCGAATTTGATAAAAACAGCTCAAAATAACCAAAAACAATGCTTAATTCCCAAGGGAATTCGAATTTGACAAACACAGCTCAAAATGACCAAAAACAATGCTTAATTCCAAAGGGAATTCGGAATTAACAAAAACAGCTCAAAATGACCAAAAACAATGCTTAATTCCCAATGGAATTCGAATTTGATAAAAACAGCTCAAAATGACCAAAAACAATGCTTAATTCTCAAGGGAATTCGAATTTGACAAAAACAATTCAAAATGACCAAATACATTGCTTAATTCCAAAGGGAAATCGGAATTAACAAAAACAGCTCAAAATGACCAAAAACATTGCTTAAGTCCTAAGGGAATTCGAATTTGACAACAACAGCTCAAAATGACCAAAAACAATGCTTAAATCCCAAGGGGATTCGAATTTGATAAAAACAGCTCAAAATGACCAAAAACAATGCTTAAATCCGAAGGGAATTCGAATTTGATGAAAACAACTTGAAATGACCAAAAAAAATGCTTAATTCCAAAGGGAATTTGGAATTAACAAAAACAGTTCAAAAAGACCAAAAACAATGCTTAATTGCCAAGGAAATTCGAATTTGACAAAAACAACTCAAAATGTCCAAATACAATGCTTAATTCCCAAGAGAATTCGAATTTGACAAAAAAGGTCTCAAAATGACCAAAAACAATGCTTAATTCCAAAGGGAATTCGGAATTAACAAAAACAGCTCAAAATGACCAAAAACAATGCTGAATTCCTAAGGGAATTCGAATTTGACAAAAACAGCTCATAATGACCAAAAACAATGCTGAATTCCCAAGGGAATTCGAATTTATCAAAAACAGCTCAAAATGACCAAAAACAATGCTTAATTCCCAAGGGAAATTGAATTTGACAAAAACAGCTCAAAATGACCAAAAACAATGCTCAATTCTCAAGGGAATTCGAATTTAAGAAAAACAGCTCAAAATGACCAAAAACAATGCTTAATTCCCAAGGGAATTCGGAATTAACAAAAACAGCTCAAAATGACCAAAAACAATGCTTAAATCCCAAGAGACTTCGAATTTGACAAAAACAGCTCATAATGACCAAAAACAATGCTCAATTCCCAAGGGAATTCGAAATTAACAAAAACAGCTCAAAATGACCAAAAACAATGCTTAATTCCCAAGGGAATTCGAATTTGACAAAAACAGCTCAAAATGACCAAAACAATGCTTAATTCCAAAGGAAATTCGGAATTAGCAAATACAGCTCAAAAAGACCAAAAATAATGCTTAATTCCCAAGGAAATTCGAATTTGATAAAAACAGCTCAAAATGACCAAAAACAATGCTGAATTCCCAAGGGAATTCGAATTTGACAAAAACAGCTCAAAATGACCAAATACAATGCTTAATTCACAAGGGAATTCGAATGTGATAAAAACAGCTCAAAATGACAAAAAACATTGCTTAATTCCCAAAGGAAATCGAAATTGACAAAAACAACTCAAAATGACCAAATACAATGCTTAATTCCCAAGGGAATTCGGAATTAACAAAACTGCTCAAAATGACCAAAAACAATGCTTAATTCCAAAGGAAATTCGAATTTGATAAAAACAGCTCAAAATAACCAAAAACAATGCTTAATTCCCAAGGGAATTCGAATTTGACAAACACAGCTCAAAATGACCAAAAACAATGCTTAATTCCAAAGGGAATTCGGAATTAACAAAAACAGCTCAAAATGACCAAAAACAATGCTTAATTCCCAATGGAATTCGAATTTGATAAAAACAGCTCAAAATGACCAAAAACAATGCTTAATTCTCAAGGGAATTCGAATTTGACAAAAACAATTCAAAATGACCAAATACATTGCTTAATTCCAAAGGGAAATCGGAATTAACAAAAACAGCTCAAAATGACCAAAAACATTGCTTAAGTCCTAAGGGAATTCGAATTTGACAACAACAGCTCAAAATGACCAAAAACAATGCTTAAATCCCAAGGGGATTCGAATTTGATAAAAACAGCTCAAAATGACCAAAAACAATGCTTAAATCCGAAGGGAATTCGAATTTGATGAAAACAACTTGAAATGACCAAAAAAAATGCTTAATTCCAAAGGGAATTTGGAATTAACAAAAACAGTTCAAAAAGACCAAAAACAATGCTTAATTGCCAAGGAAATTCGAATTTGACAAAAACAACTCAAAATGTCCAAATACAATGCTTAATTCCCAAGAGAATTCGAATTTGACAAAAAAGGTCTCAAAATGACCAAAAACAATGCTTAATTCCAAAGGGAATTCGGAATTAACAAAAACAGCTCAAAATGACCAAAAACAATGCTGAATTCCTAAGGGAATTCGAATTTGACAAAAACAGCTCATAATGACCAAAAACAATGCTGAATTCCCAAGGGAATTCGAATTTATCAAAAACAGCTCAAAATGACCAAAAACAATGCTTAATTCCCAAGGGAAATTGAATTTGACAAAAACAGCTCAAAATGACCAAAAACAATGCTCAATTCTCAAGGGAATTCGAATTTAAGAAAAACAGCTCAAAATGACCAAAAACAATGCTTAATTCCCAAGGGAATTCGAATTTGACAAAAACAGCTCAAAATGAACAAAAACAATGCTTAATTCTCAAGGGAATTCGAATTTGACAAAAACAATTCAAAATGACCAAATACATTGCTTAATTCCAAAGGGAAATCGTAATTAACAAAAACAGCTCAAAATGACCAAAAACAATGCTTAAGTCCTGAGGGAATTCGAATTTGACAACAACAGCTCAAAATGACCAAAAACAATGCTTAATTCCCAAGGGAATTCGAATTTGACAAAAACAGCTCAAAATGACCAAAACAATGCTTAATTCCAAAGGGAATTCGGAATTAACAAATACAGCTCAAAAAGACCAAAAATAATGCTTAATTCCCAAGGAAATTCGAATTTGATAAAAACAGCTCAAAATGACCAAAAACAATGCTGAATTCCCAAGGGAATTCGAATTTGACAATAACAGTTCAAAATGACCAAAAACAATGCTTAATTCCCAAGGGAATTTGAATTTGATAAAAACAGCTTAAAATGACCAAAAACATTGCTTAATTCCCAAAAGAATTCGAATTTGACAAAAACAGCTCAAAATGACCAAAAACAATGCTTAATTCCAAAGGGAATTCGAATTTGACAAACACAGCTCAAAATGACCAAAAACAATGCTTAATTCCAAAGGGAATTCGGAATTAACAAAAACAGCTCAAAATGACCAAAAACATTGCTTAATTCCAAATGGAATTCGAATTTGATAAAAACAGCTCAAAATGACCAAAAACAATGCTTAATTCTCAAGGGAATTCGAATTTGACAAAAACAATTCAAAATGACCAAATACATTGCTTAATTCCAAAGGGAAATCGGAATTAACAAAAACAGCTCAAAATGACCAAAAACATTGCTTAAGTCCTAAGGGAATTCGAATTTGACAACAACAGCTCAAAATGACCAAAAACAATGCTTAAATCCCAAAGGGATTTGAATTTGATAAAAACAGCTCAAAATGACCAAAAACAATGCTTAAATCCGAAGGGAATTCGAATTTGATGAAAACAACTCGAAATGACCAAAAAAAATGCATAATTCCAAAGGGAATTTGGAATTAACAAAAACAGTTCAAAAAGCCCAAAAACAATGCTTAATTGCCAAGGAAATTCGAATTTGATAAAAACAGCTCAAAATGACCAAAAACAATGTTTGATTCCCAAGGGAATTCGAATTTGACAAAAACAACTCAAAATGTCCAAATACAATGCTTAATTCTCAAGAGAATTCGAATTTGACAAAAAAAGGTCTCAAAATGACCAAAAACAATGCTTAATTCCAAAGGGAATTCGGAATTAACAAAAACAGCTCAAAATGACCAAAAACAATGCTTCATTCCCAAGGGAAATTGAATTTGACAAAAACAGCTCAAAATGACCAAAAACAATGCTCAATTCTCAAGGGAATTCGAATTTAAGAAAAACAGCTCAAAATGACCAAAAACAATGCTTAATTCCCAAGGGAATTCGAATTTGACAAAAACAGCTCAAAATGACCAAAAACAATGCTTAATTCTCAAGGGAATTCGAGTTTGACAAAAACAATTCAAAATGACCAAATACATTGCTTAATTCCAATGGGAAATCGGAATTAACAAAAACAGCTCAAAATGACCAAAAACAATGCTTAAGTCCTAAGGGAATTCGAATTTGACAACAACAGCTCAAAATGACCAAATACAATGCTTAAATCCCAAGGGAATTCGAATTTGACAAAAGCAGCTCAAAATGACCAAAAACAATGCTTAATTCCAAAGGGAATTCGCAATTAACAAAAACAGCTCAAAATGACCAAAAACAATGCTTAATTCCAAAGGGAATTCGAATTTGATAAAAACAGCTCAAAATGATCAAAAACAATGCTTAAATCCGAAGGGAATTTGAATTTGAAAAAAACAACTCGAAATGACCAAAAAAAAAAAGCTTAATTCCAAAGGGAATTTGTAATTAACAAAAACAGTTCAAAAAGACCAAAAACAATGCTTAATTGCCAAGGAAATTCGAATTTGATAAAAACAGCTCAAAATGACCAAAAACAATGTTTAATTCCCAAGGGAATTCGAATTTGACAAAAACAACTTTAAATGACCAAATACAATGCTTAATTCCCAAGAGAATTCGAATTTGACAAAAACAGCTCAAAATTACCAAAAACAATGCTTAATTCCAAAGGGAATTCGGAATTAACAAAAACAGCTCAAAATGACCGAAAACAATGCTGAATTCCTAAGGGAATTCTAATTTGACAAAAACAGCTCATAATGACCAAAAACAATGCTCAATTCCCAAGGGAATTCGAATTTAACAAAAACAGCTCAAAATGACCAAAAACAATGCTTAATTCCCAAGGGAATTTGAATTTGATAAAAACAGCTTAAAATGACCAAAAGCATTGCTTAATTCCCGAAAGAATTCGAATTTGACAAAAACAGCTCAAAATGACCAAAAACAATGCTTAATTCCCAAGGGAATTCGAATTTGACAAAAACAGCTCAAAATGACCAAAAACAATGCTTAATTCCCAAGGAAATTCGAATTTGACAAACACAGCTCAAAATGACCAATTACAATGCTTAATTCTCAAGGGAATTCGAGTTTGACAAAAACAATTCAAAATGACCAAAAACAATGCTTAATTCTCAAGGGAATTCGAATTTGACAAAAACAATTCAAAATGAACAAATACATTGCTTAATTCCTAAGGGAATTCGAATTTGACAACAACAGCTCAAAATGACCAAATACAATGCTTAAATCCCAAGGGAATTCGAATTTGATAAAAACAGCTCAAAATGACCAAAAACAATGCTTAATTCCCAAGGGAATTCGAATTTGACAAAAACAGCTCAAAATGACCAAAAACAATGCTTAATTCCAAAGGGAATTCGCAATTAACAAAAACAGCTCAAAATGACCAAAAACAATGCTTAATTCCAAAGGGAATTCGAATATGATAAAAACAGCTCAAAATGACCAAAAACAATGCTTAAATCCGAAGGGAATTTGAATTTGAAAAAAACAACTCGAAATGACCAAAAAAAAAAAGCTTAATTCCAAAGGGAATTTGTAATTAACAAAAACAGTTCAAAAAGACCAAAAACAATGCTTAATTGCCAAGGAAATTCGAATTTGATAAAAACAGCTCAAAATGACCAAAAACAATGTTTAATTCCCAAGGCAATTCGAATTTGACAAAAACAACTTTAAATGACCAAATACAATGCTTAATTCCCAAGAGAATTCGAATTTGACAAAAACAGCTCAAAATTACCAAAAACAATGCTTAATTCCAAAGGGAATTCGGAATTAACAAAAACAGCTCAAAATGACCAAATACATTGCTTAATTCCAATGGGAAATCGGAATTAACAAAAACAGCTCAAAATGACCAAAAACAATGCTTAAGTCCTAAGGGAATTCGAATTTGACAACAACAGCTCAAAATGACCAAATACAATGCTTAAATCCCAAGGGAATTCGAATTTGATAAAAACAGCTCAAAATGACCAAAAACAATGCTTAATTCCCAAGGGAATTCGAATTTGACAAAAACAGCTCAAAATGACCAAAAACAATGCTTAATTCCAAAGGGAATTCGCAATTAACAAAAACAGCTCAAAATGACCAAAAACAATGCTTAATTCCAAAGGGAATTCGAATATGATAAAAACAGCTCAAAATGACCAAAAACAATGCTTAAATCCGAAGGGAATTTGAATTTGAAAAAAACAACTCGAAATGACCAAAAAAAAAAAGCTTAATTCCAAAGGGAATTTGTAATTAACAAAAACAGTTCAAAAAGACCAAAAACAATGCTTAATTGCCAAGGAAATTCGAATTTGATAAAAACAGCTCAAAATGACCAAAAACAATGTTTAATTCCCAAGGCAATTCGAATTTGACAAAAACAACTTTAAATGACCAAATACAATGCTTAATTCCCAAGAGAATTCGAATTTGACAAAAACAGCTCAAAATTACCAAAAACAATGCTTAATTCCAAAGGGAATTCGGAATTAACAAAAACAGCTCAAAATGACCGAAAACAATGCTGAATTCCTAAGGGAATTCTAATTTGACAAAAACAGCTCATAATGACCAAAAACAATGCTCAATTCCCAAGGGAATTCGAATTTAACAAAAACAGCTCAAAATGACCAAAAACAATGCTTAATTCCCAAGGGAATTTGAATTTGATAAAAACAGCTTAAAATGACCAAAAACATTGCTTAATTCCCAAAAGAATTCGAATTTGACAAAAACAGCTCAAAATGACCAAAAACAATGCTTAATTCCCAAGGGAATTCGAATTTGACAAAAACAGCTCAAAATGACCAAAAACAATGCTTAATTCCCAAGGGAATTCGAATTTGACAAACACAGCTCAAAATGACCAAAAACAATGCTTAATTCCAAAGGGAATTCGCAATTAACAAAAACAGCTCAAAATGACCAAAAACAATGCTTAATTCTCAAGGGAATTCGAATTTGACAAAAACAATTCAAAATGAACAAATACATTGCTTAATTCCTAAGGGAATTCGAATTTGATAAAAACAGCTCAAAATGACCAAAAACAATGCTTAAATCCCAAGAGACTTCGAATTTGACAAAAACAGCTTATAATGACCAAAAACAATGCTCAATTCCCAAGGGAATTCGAATTTAACAAAAACAACTCAAAATGACCAAAAACAATGCTTAATTCCCAAGGGAATTCGAATTTGACAAAAACAGCTCAAAATGACCAAAACAATGCTTAATTCCAAAGGGAATTCGGAATTAACAAATACAGCTCAAAAAGACCAAAAATAATGCCTAATTCCCAAGGAAATTCGAATTTGATAAAAACAGCTCAAAATGACCAAAAACAATGCTGAATTCCCAAAGGAATTCGAATTTGACAAAAACAGCTCATAATGACCAAAAACAATGCTCAATTCCCAAGGGAATTCGAATTTAACAATAACAGCTCAAAATGATCAAAAACAATGCTTAATTCCCAAGGGAATTTGAATTTGATAAAAACAGCTTAAAATGACCAAAAACATTGCTTAATTCCCAAAAGAATTCGAAATTGACAAAAACAGCTCATAATGACCAAAAACAATGCTTAATTCCCAAGGGAAATCGAATTTAACAAAAACAGTTCAAAATGACCAAAAACAATGCTTAATTCCCAAGGGAATTCGAATTTGACAAAAACAGCTCAAAATGACCAAATACAATGCTTAATTCACAAGGGAATTCGAATGTGATAAAAACAGCTCAAAATGACAAAAAACATTGCTTAATTCCCAAGGGAAATCGAAATTGACAAAAACAACTCAAAATGACCAAATACAATGCTTAATTCCCAAGGGAATTCGGAATTAACAAAACTGCTCAAAATGACCAAAAACAATGCTTAAATCCGAAGGGAATTCGAATTTGATGAAAACAACTCGAAATGACCAAAAAAAATGCTTAATTCCAAAGGGAATTTGGAATTAACAAAAACAGTTCAAAAAGACCAAAAACAATGCTTAATTGCCAAGGAAATTCGAATTTGACAAAAACAATTCAAAATGAACAAATACATTGCTTAATTCCCAAGGGAATTCGAATTTGACAAAAACAGCTCAAAATGACCAAAAACAATGCTTAATTCCAAAGGGAATTCGCAATTAACAAAAACAGCTCAAAATGACCAAAAACAATGCTTAATTCTCAAGGGAATTCGAATTTGACAAAAACAATTCAAAATGAACAAATACATTGCTTAATTCCTAAGGGAATTCGAATTTGATAAAAACAGCTCAAAATGACCAAAAAAAATGCTTAAATCCCAAGAGACTTCGAATTTGACAAAAACAGCTCATAATGACCAAAAACAATGCTCAATTCCCAAGGGAATTCGAATTTAACAAAAACAACTCAAAATGACCAAAAACAATGCTTAATTCCCAAGGGAATTCGAATTTGACAAAAACAGCTCAAAATGACCAAAACAATGCTTAATTCCAAAGGGAATTCGGAATTAACAAATACAGCTCAAAAAGACCAAAAATAATGCTTAATTCCCAAGGAAATTCGAATTTGATAAAAACAGCTCAAAATGACCAAAAACAATGCTGAATTCCCAAGGGAATTCGAATTTGACAAAAACAGCTCATAATGACCAAAAACAATGCTCAATTCCCAAGGGAATTCGAATTTAACAATAACAGCTCAAAATGATCAAAAACAATGCTTAATTCCCAAGGGAATTTGAATTTGATAAAAACAGCTTAAAATGACCAAAAACATTGCTTAATTCCCAAAAGAATTCGAAATTGACAAAAACAGCTCATAATGACCAAAAACAATGCTCAATTCCCAAGGGAAATCGAATTTAACAAAAACAGTTCAAAATGACCAAAAACAATGCTTAATTCCCAAGGGAATTCGAATTTGACAAAAACAGCTCAAAATGACCAAATACAATGCTTAATTCACAAGGGAATTCGAATGTGATAAAAACAGCTCAAAATGACAAAAAACATTGCTTAATTCCCAAGGGAAATCGAAATTGACAAAAACAACTCAAAATGACCAAATACAATGCTTAATTCCCAAGGGAATTCGGAATTAACAAAACTGCTCAAAATGACCAAAAACAATGCTTAAATCCGAAGGGAATTCGAATTTGATGAAAACAACTCGAAATGACCAAAAAAAATGCTTAATTCCAAAGGGAATTTGGAATTAACAAAAACAGTTCAAAAAGACCAAAAACAATGCTTAATTGCCAAGGAAATTCGAATTTGATAAAAACAGCTCAAAATGACCAAAAACAATGTTTGATTCCCAAGGGAATTCGAATTTGACAAAAACAACTCAAAATGTCCAAATACAATGCTTAATTCCCAAGAGAATTCGAATTTGACAAAAAAAGGTCTCAAAATGACCAAAAACAATGCATAATTCCAAAGGGAATTCGGAATTAACAAAAACAGCTCAAAATGACCAAAAACAATGCTGAATTCCTAAGGGAATTCGAATTTGACAAAAACAGCTCATAATGACCAAAAACAATGCTGAATTCCCAAGGGAATTCGAATTTAACAAAAACAGCTCAAAATGACCAAAAACAATGCTTCATTCCCAAGGGAAATTGAATTTGACAAAAACAGCTCAAAATGACCAAAAACAATGCTCAATTCTCAAGGGAATTCGAATTTAAGAAAAACAGCTCAAAATGACCAAAAACAATGCTTAATTCCCAAGGGAATTCGAATTTGACAAAAACAGCTCAAAATGACCAAAAACAATGCTTAATTCTCAAGGGAATTCGAGTTTGACAAAAACAATTCAAAATGACCAAATACATTGCTTAATTCCAATGGGAAATCGGAATTAACAAAAACAGCTCAAAATGACCAAAAACAATGCTTAAGTCCTAAGGGAATTCGAATTTGACAACAACAGCTCAAAATGACCAAATACAATGCTTAAATCCCAAGGGAATTCGAATTGGATAAAAACAGCTCAAAATGACCAAAAACAATGCTTAATTCCCAAGGGAATTCGAATTTGACAAAAACAGCTCAAAATGACCAAAAACAATGCTTAATTCCAAAGGGAATTCGCAATTAACAAAAACAGCTCAAAATGACCAAAAACAATGCTTAATTCCAAAGGGAATTCGAATTTGATAAAAACAGCTCAAAATGACCAAAAACAATGCTTAAATCCGAAGGGAATTTGAATTTGAAAAAAACAACTCGAAATGACCAAACAAAAAAAGCTTAATTCCAAAGGGAATTTGTAATTAACAAAAACAGTTCAAAAAGACCAAAAACAATGCTTAATTGCCAAGGAAATTCGAATTTGATAAAAACAGCTCAAAATGACCAAAAACAATGTTTAATTCCCAAGGGAATTCGAATTTGACAAAAACAACTTTAAATGACCAAATACAATGCTTAATTCCCAAGAGAATTCGAATTTGACAAAAACAGCTCAAAATTACCAAAAACAATGCTTAATTCCAAAGGGAATTCGGAATTAACAAAAACAGCTCAAAATGACCGAAAACAATGCTGAATTCCTAAGGGAATTCTAATTTGACAAAAACAGCTCATAATGACCAAAAACAATGCTCAATTCCCAAGGGAATTCGAATTTAACAAAAACAGCTCAAAATGACCAAAAACAATGCTTAATTCCCAAGGGAATTTGAATTTGATAAAAACAGCTTAAAATGACCAAAAACATTGCTTAATTCCCAAAAGAATTCGAATTTGACAAAAACAGCTCAAAATGACCAAAAACAATGCTTAATTCCCAAGGGAATTCGAATTTGACAAAAACAGCTCAAAATGACCAAAAACAATGCTTAACTCCCAAGGGAATTCGAATTTGACAAACACAGCTCAAAATGACCAAAAACAATGCTTAATTCCAAAGGGAATTCGCAATTAACAAAAACAGCTCAAAATGACCAAAAACAATGCTTAATTCTCAAGGGAATTCGAATTTGACAAAAACAATTCAAAATGAACAAATACATTGCTTAATTCCTAAGGGAATTCGAATTTGATAAAAACAGCTCAAAATGACCAAAAACAATGCTTAAATCCCAAGAGACTTCGAATTTGACAAAAACAGCTCATAATGACCAAAAACAATGCTCAATTCCCAAGGGAATTCGAATTTAACAAAAACAACTCAAAATGACCAAAAACAATGCTTAATTCCCAAGGGAATTCGAATTTGACAAAAACAGCTCAAAATGACCAAAACAATGCTTAATTCCAAAGGGACTTCGGAATTAACAAATACAGCTCAAAAAGACCAAAAATAATGCTTAATTCCCAAGGAAATTCGAATTTGATAAAAACAGCTCAAAATGACCAAAAACAATGCTGAATTCCCAAGGGAATTCGAATTTGACAAAAACAGCTCATAATGACCAAAAACAATGCTCAATTCCCAAGGGAATTCGAATTTAACAATAACAGCTCAAAATGACCAAAAACAATGCTTAATTCCCAAGGGAATTTGAATTTGATAAAAACAGCTTAAAATGACCAAAAACATTGCTTAATTCCCAAAAGAATTCGAATTTGACAAAAACAGCTCAAAATGACCAAATACAATGCTTAATTCACAAGGGAATTCGAATGTGATAAAAACAGCTCAAAATGACAAAAAACATTGCTTAATTCCCAAGGGAAATCGAAATTGACAAAAACAACTCAAAATGACCAAATACAATGCTTAATTCCCAAGGGAATTCGGAATTAACAAAACTGCTCAAAATGACCAAAAACAATGCTTAATTCCAAAGGAAATTCGAATTTGATAAAAACAGCTCAAAATAACCAAAAACAATGCTTAATTCCCAAGGGAATTCGAATTTGACAAACACAGCTCAAAATGACCAAAAACAATGCTTAATTCCAAAGGGAATTCGGAATTAACAAAAACAGCTCAAAATGACCAAAAACAATGCTTAATTCCCAATGGAATTCGAATTTGATAAAAACAGCTCAAAATGACCAAAAACAATGTTTAATTCTCAAGGGAATTCGAATTTGACAAAAACAATTCAAAATGACCAAATACATTGCTTAATTCCAAAGGGAAATCGGAATTAACAAAAACAGCTCAAAATGACCAAAAACATTGCTTAAGTCCTAAGGGAATTCGAATTTGACAACAACAGCTCAAAATGACCAAAAACAATGCTTAAATCCCAAGGGGATTCGAATTTGATAAAAACAGCTCAAAATGACCAAAAACAATGCTTAAATCCGAAGGGAATTCGAATTTGATGAAAACAACTCGAAATGACCAAAAAAAATGCTTAATTCCAAAGGGAATTTGGAATTAACAAAAACAGTTCAAAAAGACCAAAAACAATGCTTTATTGCCAAGGAAATTCGAATTTGATAAAAACAGCTCAAAATGACCAAAAACAATGTTTGATTCCCAAGGGAATTCGAATTTGACAAAAACAACTCAAAATGACCAAAAACAATGCTCAATTCTCAAGGGAATTCGAATTTAAGAAAAACAGCTCAAAATGACCAAAAACAATGCTTAATTCCCAAGGGAATTCGAATTTGACAAAAACAGCTCAAAATGACCAAAAACAATGCTTAATTCTCAAGGGAATTCGAATTTGACAAAAACAATTCAAAATGACCAAATACATTGCTTAATTCCAAAGGGAAATCGGAATTAACAAAAACAGCTCAAAATGACCAAAAACAATGCTTAAGTCCTAAGGGAATTCGAATTTGACAACAACAGCTCAAAATGACCAAAAACAATGCTTAAATCCCAAGGGAATTCGAATTTGATAAAAACAGCTCAAAATGACCAAAAACAATGCTTAATTCCCAAGGGAATTCGAATTTGACAAAAACAGCTCAAAATGACCAAAAACAATGCTTAATTCCAAAGGGAATTCGGAATTAACAAAAACAGCTCAAAATGACCAAAAACAATGCTGAATTCCTAAGGGAATTCGAATTTGACAAAAACAGCTCATAATGACCAAAAACAATGCTGAATTCCCAAGGGAATTCGAATTTAACAAAAACAGCTCAAAATGACCAAAAACAATGCTTAATTCCCAAGGGAAATTGAATTTGACAAAAACAGCTCAAAATGACCAAAAACAATGCTCAATTCTCAAGGGAATTCGAATTTAATAAAAACAGCTCAAAATGACCAAAAACAATGCTTAATTCCCAAGGGAATTCGAATTTGACAAAAACACCTCAAAATGACCAAAAACAATGCTTAATTCTCAAGGGAATTCGAATTTGACAAAAACAATTCAAAATGACCAAATACATTGCTTAATTCCGAAGGGAAATCGGTATTAACAAAAACAGCTCAAAATGACCAAAAACAATGCTTAAGTCCTAAGGGAATTCGAATTTGACAACATCAGCTCAAAATGACCAAAAACAATGCTTGAATCCCAAGGGAATTCGAATTTGATAAAAACAGCTCAAAATGACCAAAAACAATGCTTAATTCCCAAGGGAATTCGAATTTGACAAAAACAGCTCAAAATGACCAAAAACAATGCTTAATTCAAAAGGGAATTCGCAATTAACAAAAACAGCTCAAAATGACCAAAAACAATGCTTAATTCCAAAGGGAATTCGCAATTAACAAAAACAGCTCAAAATGACCAAAAACAATGCTTAATTCTCAAGGGAATTCGAATTTGACAAAAACAATTCAAAATGACCGAATACATTGCTTAATTCCCAAGGGAATTCGAATTTGATAAAAACAGCTCAAAATGACCAAAAACAATGCTTAAATCCCAAAAGACTTCGAATTTGACAAAAACAGCTCATAATGACCAAAAACAATGCTCAATTCCCAAGGGAATTCGAATTTGAAAAAAACAGCTCAAAATGACCAAATACAATGCTTAATTCACAAGGGAATTCGAATTTGATAAAAACAGCTCAAAATGACAAAAAACATTGCTTAATTCCCAAGTGAAATCGAATTTGACAAAAACAACCCAAAATGACCAAACACAATGCTTAATTCCCAAGGAAATTCGGAATTAACAAAAACAGCTCAAAGTGACCAAAAACAATGCTTAATTCCAAAGGGAATTCGGAATTAACAAAAACAGCTCAAAATGACCAAAAACAATGCTTAAGTCCTAAGGGAATTCGAATTTGACAACAACAGCTCAAAATGACCAAAAACAATGCTTGAATCCCAAGGGAATTCGAATTTGATAAAAACAGCTCAAAATGACCAAAAACAATGCTTAAATCCGAAGGGAATTCGAATTTGATGAAAACAACTCGAAATGACCAAAAAAAATGCTTAATTCCAAAGGGAATTTGGAATTAACAAAAACAGTTCAAAAAGACCAAAAACAATGCTTAATTGCCAAGGAAATTCGAATTTGATAAAAACAGCTCAAAATGACCAAAAACAATGTTTGATTCCCAAGGGAATTCGAATTTGATAAAAACAGCTCAAAATGACCAAAAACAATGCTTAATTCCCAAGGGAATTCGAATTTGACAAAAACAGCTCAAAATGACCAAAAACAATGCTTAATTCCAAAGGGAATTCGGAATTAACAAAAACAGCTCAAAATGACCAAAAACAATGCTGAATTCCTAAGGGAATTCGAATTTGACAAAAACAGCTCATAATGACCAAAAACAATGCTGAATTCCCAAGGGAATTCGAATTTAACAAAAACAGCTCAAAATGACCAAAAACAATGCTTAATTCCCAAGGGAAATTGAATTTGACAAAAACAGCTCAAAATGACCAAAAACAATGCTCAATTCTCAAGGGAATTCGAATTTAAGAAAAACAGCTCAAAATGACCAAAAACAATGCTTAATTCCCAAGGGAATTCGAATTTGACAAAAACAGCTCAAAATGACCAAAAACAATGCTTAATTCTCAAGGGAATTCGAATTTGACAAAAACAATTCAAAATGACCAAATACATTGCTTAATTCCAAAGGGAAATCGGAATTAACAAAAACAGCTCAAAATGACCAAAAACAATGCTTAAGTCCTAAGGGAATTCGAATTTGACAACAACAGCTCAAAATGACCAAAAACAATGCTTAAATCCCAAGGGAATTCGAATTTGATAAAAACAGCTCAAAATGACCAAAAACAATGCTTAATTCCCAAGGGAATTCGAATTTGACAAAAACAGCTCAAAATTACCAAAAACAATGCTTAATTCAAAAGGGAATTCGCAATTAACAAAAACAGCTCAAAATGACCAAAAACAATGCTTAATTCCAAAGGGAATTCGCAATTAACAAAAACAGCTCAAAATGACCAAAAACAATGCTTAATTCTCAAGGGAATTCGAATTTGACAAAAACAATTCAAAATGACCGAATACATTGCTTAATTCCCAAGGGAATTCGAATTTGATAAAAACAGCTCAAAATGACCAAAAACAATGCTTAAATCCCAAAAGACTTCGAATTTGACAAAAACAGCTCATAATGACCAAAAACAATGCTCAATTCCCAAGGGAATTCGAATTTGAAAAAAACAGCTCAAAATGACCAAATACAATGCTTAATTCACAAGGGAATTCGAATTTGATAAAAACAGCTCAAAATGACAAAAAACATTGCTTAATTCCCAAGTGAAATCGAATTTGACAAAAACAACTCAAAATGACCAAACACAATGCTTAATTCCCAAGGAAATTCGGAATTAACAAAAACAGCTCAAAGTGACCAAAAACAATGCTTAATTCCCAATGGAATTCGAATTTGATAAAAACAGCTCAAAATGACCAAAAACAATGCTTAATTCTCAAGGGAATTCGAATTTGACAAAAACAATTCAAAATGACCAAATACATTGCTTAATTCCAAAGGGAAATCGGAATTAACAAAAACAGCTCAAAATGACCAAAAACAATGCTTAAGTCCTAAGGGAATTCGAATTTGACAACAACAGCTCAAAATGACCAAAAACAATGCTTAATTCCCAAGGGAATTCGAATTTGATAAAAACAGCTCAAAATGACCAAAAACAATGCTTAAATCCGAAGGGAATTCGAATTTGATGAAAACAACTCGAAATGACCAAAAAAAATGCTTAATTCCAAAGGGAATTTGGAATTAACAAAAACAGTTCAAAAAGACCAAAAACAATGCTTAATTGCCAAGGAAATTCGAATTTGATAAAAACAGCTCAAAATGACCAAAAACAATGTTTGATTCCCAAGGGAATTCGAATTTGACAAAAACAACTCAAAATGTCCAAATACAATGCTTAATTCCCAAGAGAATTCGAATTTGACAAAAAAAGGTCTCAAAATGACCAAAAACAATGCTTAATTCCAAAGGGAACTCGGAATTAACAAAAACAGCTCAAAATGACCAAAAACAATGCTGAATTCCTAAGGGAATTCGAATTTGACAAAAACAGCTCATAATGACCAAAAACAATGCTGAATTCCCAAGGGAATTCGAATTTGACAAAAACAGCTCAAAATGACCAAAAACAATGCTTAATTCCAAAGGGAATTCGGAATTAACAAAAACAGCTCAAAATGACCAAAAACAATGCTGAATTCCCAAGGGAATTCGAATTTGACAAAAACAGCTCAAAATGACCAAAAACAATGCTTAATTCCAAAGGGAATTCGCAATTAACAAAAACAGCTCAAAATGACCAAAAACAATGCTTAATTCCAAAGGGAATTCGAATTTGATAAAAATAGCTCAAAATGACCAAAAACAATGCTTAAATCCGAAGGGAATTTGAATTTGAAAAAAACAACTCGAAATGACCAAAAAAAAAAAGCTTAATTCCAAAGGGAATTTGTAATTAACAAAAACAGTTCAAAAAGACCAAAAACAATGCTTAATTGCCAAGGAAATTCGAATTTGATAAAAACAGCTCAAAATGACCAAAAACAATGTTTAATTCCCAAGGGAATTCGAATTTGACAAAAACAACTTTAAATGACCAAATACAATGCTTAATTCCCAAGAGAATTCGAATTTGACAAAAACAGCTCAAAATTACCAAAAACAATGCTTAATTCCAAAGGGAATTCGGAATTAACAAAAACAGCTCAAAATGACCGAAAACAATGCTGAATTCCTAAGGGAATTCTAATTTGACAAAAACAGCTCATAATGACCAAAAACAATGCTCAATTCCCAAGGGAATTCGAATTTAACAAAAACAGCTCAAAATGACCAAAAACAATGCTTAATTCCCAAGGGAATTTGAATTTGATAAAAACAGCTTAAAATGACCAAAAACATTGCTTAATTCCCAAAAGAATTCGAATTTGACAAAAACAGCTCAAAATGACCAAAAACAATGCTTAATTCCCAAGGGAATTCGAATTTGACAAAAACAGCTCAAAATGACCAAAAACAATGCTTAATTCCCAAGGGAATTCGAATTTGACAAACACAGCTCAAAATGACCAAAAACAATGCTTAATTCCAAAGGGAATTCGCAATTAACAAAAACAGCTCAAAATGACCAAAAACAATGCTTAATTCTCAAGGGAATTCGAATTTGACAAAAACAATTCAAAATGAACAAATACAATGCTTAATTCACAAGGGAATTCGAATGTGATAAAAACAGCTCAAAATGACAAAAAACATTGCTTAATTCCCAAGGGAAATCGAAATTGACAAAAACAACTCAAAATGACCAAATACAATGCTTAATTCATAAGGGAATTCGGAATTAACAAAACTGCTCAAAATGACCAAAAACAATGCTTAATTCCAAAGGAAATTCGAATTTGATAAAAACAGCTCAAAATAACCAAAAACAATGCTTAATTCCCAAGGGAATTCAAATTTGACAAACACAGCTCAAAATGACCAAAAACAATGCTTAATTCCAAAGGGAATTCGGAATTAACAAAAACAGCTCAAAATGACCAAAAACAATGCTTAATTCCCAATGGAATTCGAATTTGATAAAAACAGCTCAAAATGACCAAAAACAATGCTTAATTCTCAAGGGAATTCGAATTTGACAAAAACAATTCAAAATGACCAAATACATTGCTTAATTCCAAAGGGAAATCAGAATTAACAAAAACAGCTCAAAATGACCAAAAACATTGCTTAAGTCCTAAGGGAATTCGAATTTGACAACAACAGCTCAAAATGACCAAAAACAATGCTTAAATCCCAAGGGGATTCGAATTTGATAAAAACAGCTCAAAATGACCAAAAACAATGCTTAAATCCGAAGGGAATTCGAATTTGATGAAAACAACTCGAAATGACCAAAAAAAATGCTTAATTCCAAAGGGAATTTGGAATTAACAAAAACAGTTCCAAAAGACCAAAAACAATGCTTAATTGCCAAGGAAATTCGAATTTGATAAAAACAGCTCAAAATGACCAAAAACAATGTTTGATTCCCAAGGGAATTCGAATTTGACAAAAACAACTCAAAATGTCCAAATACAATGCTTAATTCCCAAGAGAATTCGAATTTGACAACAACAGCTCAAAATGACCAAATACAATGCTTAAATCCCAAGGGAATTCGAATTTGATAAAAACAGCTCAAAATGACCAAAAACAATGCTTAATTCCCAAGGGAATTCGAATTTGACAAAAACAGCTCAAAATGACCAAAAACAATGCTTAATTCCAAAGGGAATTCGCAATTAACAAAAACAGCTCAAAATGACCAAAAACAATGCTTAATTCCAAAGGGAATTCGAATTTGATAAAAATAGCTCAAAATGACCAAAAACAATGCTTAAATCCGAAGGGAATTTGAATTTGAAAAAAACAACTCGAAATGACCAAAAAAAAAAAGCTTAATTCCAAAGGGAATTTGTAATTAACAAAAACAGTTCAAAAAGACCAAAAACAATGCTTAATTGCCAAGGAAATTCGAATTTGATAAAAACAGCTCAAAATGACCAAAAACAATGTTTAATTCCCAAGGGAATTCGAATTTGACAAAAACAACTTTAAATGACCAAATACAATGCTTAATTCCCAAGAGAATTCGAATTTGACAAAAAAAGCTCAAAATTACCAAAAACAATGCTTAATTCCAAAGGGAATTCGGAATTAACAAAAACAGCTCAAAATGACCGAAAACAATGCTGAATTCCTAAGGGAATTCTAATTTGACAAAAACAGCTCATAATGACCAAAAACAATGCTCAATTCCCAAGGGAATTCGAATTTAACAAAAACAGCTCAAAATGACCAAAAACAATGCTTAATTCCCAAGGGAATTTGAATTTGATAAAAACAGCTTAAAATGACCAAAAACATTGCTTAATTCCCAAAAGAATTCGAATTTGACAAAAACAGCTCAAAATGACCAAAAACAATGCTTAATTCCCAAGGGAATTCGAATTTAACAAAAACAGCTCAAAATGACCAAAAACAATGCTTAATTCCCAAGGGAATTCGAATTTGACAAACACAGCTCAAAATGACCAAAAACAATGCTTAATTCCAAAGGGAATTCGCAATTAACAAAAACAGCTCAAAATGACCAAAAACAATGCTTAATTCTCAAGGGAATTCGAATTTGACAAAAACAATTCAAAATGAACAAATACATTGCTTAATTCCTAAGGGAATTCGAATTTGATAAAAACAGCTCAAAATGACCAAAAACAATGCTTAAATCCCAAGAGACTTCGAATTTGACAAAAACAGCTCATAATGACCAAAAACAATGCTCAATTCCCAAGGGAATTCGAATTTAACAAAAACAACTCAAAATGACCAAAAACAATGCTTAATTCCCAAGGGAATTCGAATTTGACAAAAACAGCTCAAAATGACCAAAACAATGCTTAATTCCAAAGGGAATTCGGAATTAACAAATACAGCTCAAAAAGACCAAAAATAATGCTTAATTCCCAAGGAAATTCGAATTTGATAAAAACAGCTCAAAATGACCAAAAACAATGCTGAATTCCCAAGGGAATTCGAATTTGACAAAAACAGCTCATAATGACCAAAAACAATGCTCAATTCCCAAGGGAATTCGAATTTAACAATAACAGCTCAAAATGACCAAAAACAATGCTTAATTCCCAAGGGAATTTGAATTTGATAAAAACAGCTTAAAATGACCAAAAACATTGTTTAATTCCCAAAAGAATTCGAATTTGACAAAAACAGCTCAAAATGACCAAAAACAATGCTTAATTCCAAAGGGAATTCGAATTTGACAAACACAGCTCAAAATGATTAAAAACAATGCTTAATTCCAAAGGGAATTCGGAATTAACAAAAACAGCTCAAAATGACCAAAAACAATGCTTAATTCCCAAGGGAAATTGAATTTGACAAAAACAGCTCAAAATGACCAAAAACAATGCTCAATTCTCAAGGGAATTCGAATTTAAGAAAAACAGCTCAAAATGACCAAAAACAATGCTTAATTCCCAAGGGAATTCGAATTTGACAAAAACAGCTCAAAATGACCAAAAACAATGCTTAATTCCCAAGGGAATTCGAATTTGACAAACACAGCTCAAAATGACCAAAAACAATGCTTAATTCCAAAGGGAATTCGCAATTAACAAAAACAGCTCAAAATGACCAAAAACAATGCTTAATTCTCAAGGGAATTCGAATTTGACAAAAACAATTCAAAATGACCAAATACATTGCTTAATTCCCAAGGGAATTCGAATTTGATAAAAACAGCTCAAAATGACCAAAAACAATGCTTAAATCCCAAGAGACTTCGAATTTGACAAAAACAGCTCATAATGACCAAAAACAATGCTCAATTCCCAAGGGAATTTGGAATTAACAAAAACAGTTCAAAAAGACCAAAAACAATGCTTAATTGCCAAGGAAATTCGAATTTGATAAAAACAGCTCAAAATGACCAAAAACAATGTTTGATTCCCAAGGGAATTCGAATTTGATAAAAACAGCTCAAAATGACCAAAAACAATGCTTAATTCCCAAGGGAATTCGAATTTGACAAAAACAGCTCAAAATGACCAAAAACAATGCTTAATTCCAAAGGGAATTCGGAATTAACAAAAACAGCTCAAAATGACCAAAAACAATGCTGAATTCCTAAGGGAATTCGAATTTGACAAAAACAGCTCATAATGACCAAAAACAATGCTGAATTCCCAAGGGAATTCGAATTTAACAAAAACAGCTCAAAATGACCAAAAACAATGCTTAATTCCCAAGGGAAATTGAATTTGACAAAAACAGCTCAAAATGACCAAAAACAATGCTCAATTCTCAAGGGAATTCGAATTTAAGAAAAACAGCTCAAAATGACCAAAAACAATGCTTAATTCCCAAGGGAATTCGAATTTGACAAAAACAGCTCAAAATGACCAAAAACAATGCTTAATTCTCAAGGGAATTCGAATTTGACAAAAACAATTCAAAATGACCAAATACATTGCTTAATTCCAAAGGGAAATCGGAATTAACAAAAACAGCTCAAAATGACCAAAAACAATGCTTAAGTCCTAAGGGAATTCGAATTTGACAACAACAGCTCAAAATGACCAAAAACAATGCTTAAATCCCAAGGGAATTCGAATTTGATAAAAACAGCTCAAAATGACCAAAAACAATGCTTAATTCCCAAGGGAATTCGAATTTGACAAAAACAGCTCAAAATTACCAAAAACAATGCTTAATTCAAAAGGGAATTCGCAATTAACAAAAACAGCTCAAAATGACCAAAAACAATGCTTAATTCCAAAGGGAATTCGCAATTAACAAAAACAGCTCAAAATGACCAAAAACAATGCTTAATTCTCAAGGGAATTCGAATTTGACAAAAACAATTCAAAATGACCGAATACATTGCTTAATTCCCAAGGGAATTCGAATTTGATAAAAACAGCTCAAAATGACCAAAAACAATGCTTAAATCCCAAAAGACTTCGAATTTGACAAAAACAGCTCATAATGACCAAAAACAATGCTCAATTCCCAAGGGAATTCGAATTTGAAAAAAACAGCTCAAAATGACCAAATACAATGCTTAATTCACAAGGGAATTCGAATTTGATAAAAACAGCTCAAAATGACAAAAAACATTGCTTAATTCCCAAGTGAAATCGAATTTGACAAAAACAACTCAAAATGACCAAACACAATGCTTAATTCCCAAGGAAATTCGGAATTAACAAAAACAGCTCAAAGTGACCAAAAACAATGCTTAATTCCCAATGGAATTCGAATTTGATAAAAACAGCTCAAAATGACCAAAAACAATGCTTAATTCTCAAGGGAATTCGAATTTGACAAAAACAATTCAAAATGACCAAATACATTGCTTAATTCCAAAGGGAAATCGGAATTAACAAAAACAGCTCAAAATGACCAAAAACAATGCTTAAGTCCTAAGGGAATTCGAATTTGACAACAACAGCTCAAAATGACCAAAAACAATGCTTAAATCCCAAGGGAATTCGAATTTGATAAAAACAGCTCAAAATGACCAAAAACAATGCTTAAATCCGAAGGGAATTCGAATTTGATGAAAACAACTCGAAATGACCAAAAAAAATGCTTAATTCCAAAGGGAATTTGGAATTAACAAAAACAGTTCAAAAAGACCAAAAACAATGCTTAATTGCCAAGGAAATTCGAATTTGATAAAAACAGCTCAAAATGACCAAAAACAATGTTTGATTCCCAAGGGAATTCGAATTTGACAAAAACAACTCAAAATGTCCAAATACAATGCTTAATTCCCAAGAGAATTCGAATTTGACAAAAAAAGGTCTCAAAATGACCAAAAACAATGCTTAATTCCAAAGGGAACTCGGAATTAACAAAAACAGCTCAAAATGACCAAAAACAATGCTGAATTCCTAAGGGAATTCGAATTTGACAAAAACAGCTCATAATGACCAAAAACAATGCTGAATTCCCAAGGGAATTCGAATTTGACAAAAACAGCTCAAAATGACCAAAAACAATGCTTAATTCCAAAGGGAATTCGGAATTAACAAAAACAGCTCAAAATGACCAAAAACAATGCTGAATTCCCAAGGGAATTCGAATTTGACAAAAACAGCTCAAAATGACCAAAAACAATGCTTAATTCCAAAGGGAATTCGCAATTAACAAAAACAGCTCAAAATGACCAAAAACAATGCTTAATTCCAAAGGGAATTCGAATTTGATAAAAATAGCTCAAAATGACCAAAAACAATGCTTAAATCCGAAGGGAATTTGAATTTGAAAAAAACAACTCGAAATGACCAAAAAAAAAAAGCTTAATTCCAAAGGGAATTTGTAATTAACAAAAACAGTTCAAAAAGACCAAAAACAATGCTTAATTGCCAAGGAAATTCGAATTTGATAAAAACAGCTCAAAATGACCAAAAACAATGTTTAATTCCCAAGGGAATTCGAATTTGACAAAAACAACTTTAAATGACCAAATACAATGCTTAATTCCCAAGAGAATTCGAATTTGACAAAAACAGCTCAAAATTACCAAAAACAATGCTTAATTCCAAAGGGAATTCGGAATTAACAAAAACAGCTCAAAATGACCGAAAACAATGCTGAATTCCTAAGGGAATTCTAATTTGACAAAAACAGCTCATAATGACCAAAAACAATGCTCAATTCCCAAGGGAATTCGAATTTAACAAAAACAGCTCAAAATGACCAAAAACAATGCTTAATTCCCAAGGGAATTTGAATTTGATAAAAACAGCTTAAAATGACCAAAAACATTGCTTAATTCCCAAAAGAATTCGAATTTGACAAAAACAGCTCAAAATGACCAAAAACAATGCTTAATTCCCAAGGGAATTCGAATTTGATAAAAACAGCTCAAAATGACCAAAAACAATGCTTAATTCCCAAGGGAATTCGAATTTGACAAACACAGCTCAAAATGACCAAAAACAATGCTTAATTCCAAAGGGAATTCGCAATTAACAAAAACAGCTCAAAATGACCAAAAACAATGCTTAATTCTCAAGGGAATTCGAATTTGACAAAAACAATTCAAAATGAACAAATACAATGCTTAATTCACAAGGGAATTCGAATGTGATAAAAACAGCTCAAAATGACAAAAAACATTGCTTAATTCCCAAGGGAAATCGAAATTGACAAAAACAACTCAAAATGACCAAATACAATGCTTAATTCATAAGGGAATTCGGAATTAACAAAACTGCTCAAAATGACCAAAAACAATGCTTAATTCCAAAGGAAATTCGAATTTGATAAAAACAGCTCAAAATAACCAAAAACAATGCTTAATTCCCAAGGGAATTCAAATTTGACAAACACAGCTCAAAATGACCAAAAACAATGCTTAATTCCAAAGGGAATTCGGAATTAACAAAAACAGCTCAAAATGACCAAAAACAATGCTTAATTCCCAATGGAATTCGAATTTGATAAAAACAGCTCAAAATGACCAAAAACAATGCTTAATTCTCAAGGGAATTCGAATTTGACAAAAACAATTCAAAATGACCAAATACATTGCTTAATTCCAAAGGGAAATCAGAATTAACAAAAACAGCTCAAAATGACCAAAAACATTGCTTAAGTCCTAAGGGAATTCGAATTTGACAACAACAGCTCAAAATGACCAAAAACAATGCTTAAATCCCAAGGGGATTCGAATTTGATAAAAACAGCTCAAAATGACCAAAAACAATGCTTAAATCCGAAGGGAATTCGAATTTGATGAAAACAACTCGAAATGACCAAAAAAAATGCTTAATTCCAAAGGGAATTTGGAATTAACAAAAACAGTTCCAAAAGACCAAAAACAATGCTTAATTGCCAAGGAAATTCGAATTTGATAAAAACAGCTCAAAATGACCAAAAACAATGTTTGATTCCCAAGGGAATTCGAATTTGACAAAAACAACTCAAAATGTCCAAATACAATGCTTAATTCCCAAGAGAATTCGAATTTGACAACAACAGCTCAAAATGACCAAATACAATGCTTAAATCCCAAGGGAATTCGAATTTGATAAAAACAGCTCAAAATGACCAAAAACAATGCTTAATTCCCAAGGGAATTCGAATTTGACAAAAACAGCTCAAAATGACCAAAAACAATGCTTAATTCCAAAGGGAATTCGCAATTAACAAAAACAGCTCAAAATGACCAAAAACAATGCTTAATTCCAAAGGGAATTCGAATTTGATAAAAATAGCTCAAAATGACCAAAAACAATGCTTAAATCCGAAGGGAATTTGAATTTGAAAAAAACAACTCGAAATGACCAAAAAAAAAAAGCTTAATTCCAAAGGGAATTTGTAATTAACAAAAACAGTTCAAAAAGACCAAAAACAATGCTTAATTGCCAAGGAAATTCGAATTTGATAAAAACAGCTCAAAATGACCAAAAACAATGTTTAATTCCCAAGGGAATTCGAATTTGACAAAAACAACTTTAAATGACCAAATACAATGCTTAATTCCCAAGAGAATTCGAATTTGACAAAAAAAGCTCAAAATTACCAAAAACAATGCTTAATTCCAAAGGGAATTCGGAATTAACAAAAACAGCTCAAAATGACCGAAAACAATGCTGAATTCCTAAGGGAATTCTAATTTGACAAAAACAGCTCATAATGACCAAAAACAATGCTCAATTCCCAAGGGAATTCGAATTTAACAAAAACAGCTCAAAATGACCAAAAACAATGCTTAATTCCCAAGGGAATTTGAATTTGATAAAAACAGCTTAAAATGACCAAAAACATTGCTTAATTCCCAAAAGAATTCGAATTTGACAAAAACAGCTCAAAATGACCAAAAACAATGCTTAATTCCCAAGGGAATTCGAATTTAACAAAAACAGCTCAAAATGACCAAAAACAATGCTTAATTCCCAAGGGAATTCGAATTTGACAAACACAGCTCAAAATGACCAAAAACAATGCTTAATTCCAAAGGGAATTCGCAATTAACAAAAACAGCTCAAAATGACCAAAAACAATGCTTAATTCTCAAGGGAATTCGAATTTGACAAAAACAATTCAAAATGAACAAATACATTGCTTAATTCCTAAGGGAATTCGAATTTGATAAAAACAGCTCAAAATGACCAAAAACAATGCTTAAATCCCAAGAGACTTCGAATTTGACAAAAACAGCTCATAATGACCAAAAACAATGCTCAATTCCCAAGGGAATTCGAATTTAACAAAAACAACTCAAAATGACCAAAAACAATGCTTAATTCCCAAGGGAATTCGAATTTGACAAAAACAGCTCAAAATGACCAAAACAATGCTTAATTCCAAAGGGAATTCGGAATTAACAAATACAGCTCAAAAAGACCAAAAATAATGCTTAATTCCCAAGGAAATTCGAATTTGATAAAAACAGCTCAAAATGACCAAAAACAATGCTGAATTCCCAAGGGAATTCGAATTTGACAAAAACAGCTCATAATGACCAAAAACAATGCTCAATTCCCAAGGGAATTCGAATTTAACAATAACAGCTCAAAATGACCAAAAACAATGCTTAATTCCCAAGGGAATTTGAATTTGATAAAAACAGCTTAAAATGACCAAAAACATTGTTTAATTCCCAAAAGAATTCGAATTTGACAAAAACAGCTCAAAATGACCAAAAACAATGCTTAATTCCAAAGGGAATTCGAATTTGACAAACACAGCTCAAAATGATTAAAAACAATGCTTAATTCCAAAGGGAATTCGGAATTAACAAAAACAGCTCAAAATGACCAAAAACAATGCTTAATTCCCAAGGGAAATTGAATTTGACAAAAACAGCTCAAAATGACCAAAAACAATGCTCAATTCTCAAGGGAATTCGAATTTAACAAAAACAGCTCAAAATGACCAAAAACATTGCTTAATTCCCAAAAGAATTCGAATTTGACAAAAACAGCTCAAAATGACCAAAAACAATGCTTAATTCCAAAGGGAATTCGAATTTGACAAACACAGCTCAAAATGACCAAAAACAATGCTTAATTCCAAAGGGAATTCGCAATTAACAAAAACAGCTCAAAATGACCAAAAACAATGCTTAATTCTCAAGGGAATTCGAATTTGACAAAAACAATTCAAAATGACCAAATACATTGCTTAATTCCCAAGGGAATTCGAATTTGATAAAAACAGCTCAAAATGACCAAAAACAATGCTTAATTCCAAAGGGAATTCGGAATTAACAAAAACAGCTCAAAATGACCAAAAACAATGCTTAATTCCCAAGGGAAATTGAATTTGACAAAAACAGCTCAAAATGACCAAAAACAATGCTCAATTCTCAAGGGAATTCGAATTTAAGAAAAACAGCTCAAAATGACCAAAAACAATGCTTAATTCCCAAGGGAATTCGAATTTGACAAAAACAGCTCAAAATGACCAAAAACAATGCTTAATTCCCAAGGGAATTCGAATTTGACAAACACAGCTCAAAATGACCAAAAACAATGCTTAATTCCAAAGGGAATTCGGAATTAACAAATACAGCTCAAAAAGACCAAAAACAATGCTTAATTCTCAAGGGAATTCGAATTTGACAAAAACAATTCAAAATGACCAAATACATTGCTTAATTCCAAAGGGAAATCGGAATTAACAAAAACAGCTCAAAATGACCAAAAACATTGCTTAAGTCCTAAGGGAATTCGAATTTGACAACAACAGCTCAAAATGACCAAAAACAATGCTTAAATCCCAAGGGGATTCGAATTTGATAAAAACAGCTCAAAATGACCAAAAACAATGCTTAAATCCGAAGGGAATTCGAATTTGATGAAAACAACTCGAAATGACCAAAAAAATTGCTTAATTCCAAAGGGAATTTGGATTTAACAAAAACAGTTCAAAAAGACCAAAAACAATGCTTAATTGCCAAGGAAATTCGAATTTGATAAAAACAGCTCAAAATGACCAAAAACAATGTTTGATTCCCAAGGGAATTCGAATTTGACAAAAACAACTCAAAATGTCCAAATACAATGCTTAATTCCCAAGAGAATTCGAATTTGACAAAAAAAGGTCCCAAAATGACCAAAAACAATGCTTAATTCCAAAGGGAATTCGGAATTAACAAAAACAGCTCAAAATGACCAAAAACAATGCTGAATTCCTAAGGGAATTCGAATTTGACAAAAACAGCTCATAATGACCAAAAACAATGCTGAATTCCCAAGGGAATTCGAATTTAACAAAAACAGCTCAAAATGACCAAAAACAATGCTTAATTCCCAAGGGAAATTGAATTTGACAAAAACAGCTCAAAATGACCAAAAACAATGCTCAATTCTCAAGGGAATTCGAATTTAAGAAAAACAGCTCAAAATGACCAAAAACAATGCTTAATTCCCAAGGGAATTCGAATTTGACAAAAACAGCTCAAAATGACCAAAAACAATGCTTAATTCTCAAGGGAATTCGAATTTGACAAAAACAATTCAAAATGACCAAATACATTGCTTAATTCCAAAGGGAAATCGGAATTAACAAAAACAGCTCAAAATCACCAAAAACAATGCTTAAGTCCTAAGGGAATTCGAATTTGACAACAACAGCTCAAAATGACCAAAAACAATGCTTAAATCCCAAGGGAATTCGAATTTGATAAAAACAGCTCAAAATGACCAAAAACAATGCTTAATTCCCAAGGGAATTCGAATTTGACAAAAACAGCTCAAAATGACCAAAAACAATGCTTAATTCTCAAGGGAATTCGAATTTAAGAAAAACAGCTCAAAATGACCAAAAACAATGCTTAATTCCCAAGGGAATTCGAATTTGACAAAAACAGCTCAAAATGACCAAAAACAATGCTTAATTCTCAAGGGAATTCGAATTTGACAAAAACAATTCAAAATGACCAAATACATTGCTTAATTCCAAAGGGAAATCGGAATTAACAAAAACAGCTCAAAATCACCAAAAACAATGCTTAAGTCCTAAGGGAATTCGAATTTGACAACAACAGCTCAAAATGACCAAAAACAATGCTTAAATCCCAAGGGAATTCGAATTTGATAAAAACAGCTCAAAATGACCAAAAACAATGCTTAATTCCCAAGGGAATTCGAATTTGACAAAAACAGCTCAAAATGACCAAAAACAATGCTTAATTCTCAAGGGAATTCGAATTTGACAAAAACAATTCAAAATGAACAAATACATTGCTTAATTCCTAAGGGAATTCGAATTTGATAAAAACAGCTCAAAATGACCAAAAACAATGCTTAAATCCCAAGAGACTTCGAATTTGACAAAAACAGCTCATAATGACCAAAAACAATGCTCAATTCCCAAGGGAATTCGAATTTAACAAAAACAACTCAAAATGACCAAAAACAATGCTTAATTCCCAAGGGAATTCGAATTTGACAAAAACAGCTCAAAATGACCAAAACAATGCTTAATTCCAAAGGGAATTCGGAATTAACAAATACAGCTCAAAAAGACCAAAAACAATGCTGAATTCCCAAGGGAATTCGAATTTGACAAAAACAGCTCATAATGACCAAAAACAATGCTCAATTCCCAAGGGAATTCGAATTTAACAATAACAGCTCAAAATGACCAAAAACAATGCTTAATTCCCAAGGGAATTTGAATTTGATAAAAACAGCTTAAAATGACCAAAAACATTGTTTAATTCCCAAAAGAATTCGAATTTGACAAAAACAGCTCAAAATGACCAAAAACAATGCTTAATTCCAAAGGGAATTCGAATTTGACAAACACAGCTCAAAATGACCAAAAACAATGCTTAATTCCAAAGGGAATTCGGAATTAACAAAAACAGCTCAAAATGACCAAAAACAATGCTTAATTCCCAAGGGAAATTGAATTTGACAAAAACAGCTCAAAATGACCAAAAACAATGCTCAATTCTCAAGGGAATTCGAATTTAAGAAAAACAGCTCAAAATGACCAAAAACAATGCTTAATTCCCAAGGGAATTCGAATTTGACAAAAACAGCTCAAAATGACCAAAAACAATGCTTAATTCCCAAGGGAATTCGAATTTGACAAACACAGCTCAAAATGACCAAAAACAATGCTTAATTCCAAAGGGAATTCGCAATTAACAAAAACAGCTCAAAATGACCAAAAACAATGCTTAATTCTCAAGGGAATTCGAATTTGACAAAAACAATTCAAAATGACCAAATACATTGCTTAATTCCCAAGGGAATTCGAATTTGATAAAAACAGCTCAAAATGACCAAAAACAATGCTTAATTCCAAAGGGAATTCGGAATTAACAAAAACAGCTCAAAATGACCAAAAACAATGCTTAATTCCCAAGGGAAATTGAATTTGACAAAAACAGCTCAAAATGACCAAAAACAATGCTCAATTCTCAAGGGAATTCGAATTTAAGAAAAACAGCTCAAAATGACCAAAAACAATGCTTAATTCCCAAGGGAATTCGAATTTGACAAAAACAGCTCAAAATGACCAAAAACAATGCTTAATTCCCAAGGGAATTCGAATTTGACAAACACAGCTCAAAATGACCAAAAACAATGCTTAATTCCAAAGGGAATTCGCAATTAACAAAAACAGCTCAAAATGACCAAAAACAATGCTTAATTCTCAAGGGAATTCGAATTTGACAAAAACAATTCAAAATGACCAAATACATTGCTTAATTCCCAAGGGAATTCGAATTTGATAAAAACAGCTCAAAATGACCAAAAACAATGCTTAATTCCAAAGGGAATTCGGAATTAACAAATACAGCTCAAAAAGACCAAAAATAATGCTTAATTCCCAAGGAAATTCGAATTTGATAAAAACAGCTCAAAATGACCAAAAACAATGCTGAATTCCCAAGGGAATTCGAATTTGACAAAAACAGCTCATAATGACCAAAAACAATGCTCAATTCCCAAGGTAAATCGAATTTAACAAAAACAGTTCAAAATGACCAAAAACAATGCTTAATTCCCAAGGGAATTCGAATTTGACAAAAACAGCTCAAAATGACCAAATACAATGCTTAATTCACAAGGGAATTCGAATGTGATAAAAACAGCTCAAAATGACAAAAAACATTGCTTAATTCCCAAGGGAAATCGAAATTGACAAAAACAACTCAAAATGACCAAATACAATGCTTAATTCCCAAGGGAATTCGGAATTAACAAAACTGCTCAAAATGACCAAAAACAATGCTTAATTCCAAAGGAAATTCGAATTTGATAAAAACAGCTCAAAATAACCAAAAACAATGCTTAATTCCCAAGGGAATTCGAATTTGACAAACACAGCTCAAAGTGACCAAAAACAATGCTTAATTCCAAAGGGAATTCGGAATTAACAAAAACAGCTCAAAATGACCAAAAACAATGCTTAATTCCCAATGGAATTCGAATTTGATAAAAACAGCTCAAAATGACCAAAAACAATGCTTAATTCTCAAGGGAATTCGAATTTGACAAAAACAATTCAAAATGACCAAATACATTGCTTAATTCCAAAGGGAAATCGGAATTAACAAAAACAGCTCAAAATGACCAAAAACATTGCTTAAGTCCTAAGGGAATTCGAATTTGACAACAACAGCTCAAAATGACCAAAAACAATGCTTAAATCCCAAGGGGATTCGAATTTGATAAAAACAGCTCAAAATGACCAAAAACAATGCTTAAATCCGAAGGGAATTCGAATTTGATGAAAACAACTCGAAATGACCAAAAAAAATGCTTAATTCCAAAGGGAATTTGGAATTAACAAAAACAGTTCAAAAAGACCAAAAACAATGCTTAATTGCCAAGGAAATTCGAATTTGATAAAAACAGCTCAAAATGACCAAAAACAATGTTTGATTCCCAAGGGAATTCGAATTTGACAAAAACAACTCAAAATGTCCAAATACAATGCTTAATTCCCAAGAGAATTCGAATTTGACAAAAAAAGGTCCCAAAATGACCAAAAACAATGCTTAATTCCAAAGGGAATTCGGAATTAACAAAAACAGCTCAAAATGACCAAAAACAATGCTGAATTCCTAAGGGAATTCGAATTTGACAAAAACAGCTCATAATGACCAAAAACAATGCTGAATTCCCAAGGGAATTCGAATTTAACAAAAACAGCTCAAAATGACCAAAAACAATGCTTAATTCCCAAGGGAAATTGAATTTGACAAAAACAGCTCAAAATGACCAAAAACAATGCTCAATTCTCAAGGGAATTCGAATTTAACAAAAACAGCTCAAAATGACCAAAAACAATGCTTAATTCCCAAGGGAATTCGAATTTGACAAAAACAGCTCAAAATGACCAAAAACAATGCTTAATTCTCAAGGGAATTCGAATTTGACAAAAACAATTCAAAATGACCAAATACATTGCTTAATTCCAAAGGGAAATCGGAATTAACAAAAACAGCTCAAAATCACCAAAAACAATGCTTAAGTCCTAAGGGAATTCGAATTTGACAACAACAGCTCAAAATGACCAAAAACAATGCTTAAATCCCAAGGGAATTCGAATTTGATAAAAACAGCTCAAAATGACCAAAAACAATGCTTAATTCCCAAGGGAATTCGAATTTGACAAAAACAGCTCAAAATGACCAAAAACAATGCTTAATTCTAAAGGGAATTCGGAATTAACAAAAACAGCTCAAAATGACCAAAAACAATGCTGAATTCCTAAGGGAATTCGAATTTGACAAAAACAGCTCATAATGACCAAAAACAATGCTGAATTCCCAAGGGAATTCGAATTTAACAAAAACAGCTCAAAATGACCAAAAACAATGCTTAATTCCCAAGGGAAATTGAATTTGACAAAAACAGCTCAAAATGACCAAAAACAATGCTCAATTCTCAAGGGAATTCGAATTTAAGAAAAACAGCTCAAAATGACCAAAAACAATGCTTAATTCCGAAGGGAATTCGAATTTGACAAAAACAGCTCAAAATGACCAAAAACAATGCTTAATTCTCAAGGGAATTCGAATTTGACAAAAACAATTCAAAATGACCAAATACATTGCTTAATTCCAAAGGGAAATCGGTATTAACAAAAACAGCTCAAAATGACCAAAAACAATGCTTAAGTCCTAAGGGAATTCGAATTTGACAACAACAGCTCAAAATGACCAAAAACAATGCTTGAATCCCAAGGGAATTCGAATTTGATAAAAACAGCTCAAAATGACCAAAAACAATGCTTAATTCCCAAGGGAATTCGACTTTGACAAAAACAGCTCAAAATGACCAAAAACAATGCTTAATTCAAAAGGGAATTCGCAATTAACAAAAACAGCTCAAAATGACCAAAAACAATGCTTAATTCCAAAGGGAATTCGCAATTAACAAAAACAGCTCAAAATGACCAAAAACAATGCTTAATTCTCAAGGGAATTCGAATTTGACAAAAACAATTCAAAATGACCGAATACATTGCTTAATTCCCAAGGGAATTCGAATTTGATAAAAACAGCTCAAAATGACCAAAAACAATGCTTAAATCCCAAAAGACTTCGAATTTGACAAAAACAGCTCATAATGACCAAAAACAATGCTCAATTCCCAAGGGAATTCGAATTTGAAAAAAACAGCTCAAAATGACCAAATACAATGCTTAATTCACAAGGGAATTCGAATTTGATAAAAACAGCTCAAAATGACAAAAAACATTGCTTAATTCCCAAGTGAAATCGAATTTGACAAAAACAACTCAAAATGACCAAACACAATGCTTAATTCCCAAGGAAATTCGGAATTAACAAAAACAGCTCAAAGTGACCAAAAACAATGCTTAATTCCAAAGGGAATTCGGAATTAACAAAAACAGCTCAAAATGACCAAAAACAATGCTTAAGTCCTAAGGGAATTCGAATTTGACAACAACAGCTCAAAATGACCAAAAACAATGCTTGAATCCCAAGGGAATTTGAATTTGATAAAAACAGCTCAAAATGACCAAAAACAATGCTTAAATCCGAAGGGAATTCGAATTTGATGAAAACAACTCGAAATGACCAAAAAAAATGCTTAATTCCAAAGGGAATTTGGAATTAACAAAAACAGTTCAAAAAGACCAAAAACAATGCTTAATTGCCAAGGAAATTCGAATTTGATAAAAACAGCTCAAAATGACCAAAAACAATGTTTGATTCCCAAGGGAATTCGAATTTGATAAAAACAGCTCAAAATGACCAAAAACAATGCTTAATTCCCAAGGGAATTCGAATTTGACAAAAACAGCTCAAAATGACCAAAAACAATGCTTAATTCCAAAGGGAATTCGGAATTAACAAAAACAGCTCAAAATGACCAAAAACAATGCTGAATTCCTAAGGGAATTCGAATTTGACAAAAACAGCTCATAATGACCAAAAACAATGCTGAATTCCCAAGGGAATTCGAATTTAACAAAAACAGCTCAAAATGACCAAAAACAATGCTTAATTCCCAAGGGAAATTGAATTTGACAAAAACAGCTCAAAATGACCAAAAACAATGCTCAATTCTCAAGGGAATTCGAATTTAAGAAAAACAGCTCAAAATGACCAAAAACAATGCCTAATTCTCAAGGGAATTCGAATTTGACAAAAACAGCTCAAAATGACCAAAAACAATGCTTAATTCTCAAGGGAATTCGAATTTGACAAAAACAATTCAAAATGACCAAATACATTGCTTAATTCCAAAGGGAAATCGGAATTAACAAAAACAGCTCAAAATGACCAAAAACAATGCTTAAGTCCTGAGGGAATTCGAATTTGACAACAACAGCTCAAAATGACCAAAAACAATGCTTAAATCCCAAGGGAATTCGAATTTGATAAAAACAGCTCAAAATGACCAAAAACAATGCTTAATTCCCAAGGGAATTCGAATTTGACAAAAACAGCTCAAAATGACCAAAAACAATGCTTAATTCAAAAGGGAATTCGCAATTAACAAAAACAGCTCAAAATGACCAAAAACAATGCTTAATTCCAAAGGGAATTCGCAATTAACAAAAACAGCTCAAAATGACCAAAAACAATGCTTAATTCTCAAGGGAATTCGAATTTGACAAAAACAATTCAAAATGACCGAATACATTGCTTAATTCCCAAGGGAATTCGAATTTGATAAAAACAGCTCAAAATGACCAAAAACAATGCTTAAATCCCAAAAGACTTCGAATTTGACAAAAACAGCTCATAATGACCAAAAACAATGCTCAATTCCCAAGGGAATTCGAATTTGAAAAAAACAGCTCAAAATGACCAAATACAATGCTTAATTCACAAGGGAATTCGAATTTGATAAAAACAGCTCAAAATGACAAAAAACATTGCTTAATTCCCAAGTGAAATCGAATTTGACAAAAACAACTCAAAATGACCAAACACAATGCTTAATTCCCAAGGAAATTCGGAATTAACAAAAACAGCTCAAAGTGACCAAAAACAATGCTTAATTCCCAATGGAATTCGAATTTGATAAAAACAGCTCAAAATGACCAAAAACAATGCTTAATTCTCAAGGGAATTCGAATTTGACAAAAACAATTCAAAATGACCAAATACATTGCTTAATTCTCAAGGGAATTCGAATTTGACAAAAACAATTCAAAATGACCAAATACATTGCTTAATTCCAAAGGGAAATCGGTATTAACAAAAACAGCTCAAAATGACCAAAAACAATGCTTAAGTCCTAAGGGAATTCGAATTTGACAACAACAGCTCAAAATGACCAAAAACAATGCTTGAATCCCAAGGGAATTCGAATTTGATAAAAACAGCTCAAAATGACCAAAAACAATGCTTAATTCCCAAGGGAATTCGAATTTGACAAAAACAGCTCAAAATGACCAAAAACAATGCTTAATTCAAAAGGGAATTCGCAATTAACAAAAACAGCTCAAAATGACAAAAAACATTGCTTAATTCCCAAGTGAAATCGAATTTGACAAAAACAACTCAAAATGACCAAACACAATGCTTAATTCCCAAGGAAATTCGGAATTAACAAAAACAGCTCAAAGTGACCAAAAACAATGCTTAATTCCAAAGGGAATTCGGAATTAACAAAAACAGCTCAAAATGACCAAAAACAATGCTTAAGTCCTAAGGGAATTCGAATTTGACAACAACAGCTCAAAATGACCAAAAACAATGCTTGAATCCCAAGGGAATTCGAATTTGATAAAAACAGCTCAAAATGACCAAAAACAATGCTTAAATCCGAAGGGAATTCGAATTTGATGAAAACAACTCGAAATGACCAAAAAAAATGCTTAATTCCAAAGGGAATTTGGAATTAACAAAAACAGTTCAAAAAGACCAAAAACAATGCTTAATTGCCAAGGAAATTCGAATTTGATAAAAACAGCTCAAAATGACCAAAAACAATGTTTGATTCCCAAGGGAATTCGAATTTGATAAAAACAGCTCAAAATGACCAAAAACAATGCTTAATTCCCAAGGGAATTCGAATTTGACAAAAACAGCTCAAAATGACCAAAAACAATGCTTAATTCCAAAGGGAATTCGGAATTAACAAAAACAGCTCAAAATGACCAAAAACAATGCTGAATTCCTAAGGGAATTCGAATTTGACAAAAACAGCTCATAATGACCAAAAACAATGCTGAATTCCCAAGGGAATTCGAATTTAACAAAAACAGCTCAAAATGACCAAAAACAATGCTTAATTCCCAAGGGAAATTGAATTTGACAAAAACAGCTCAAAATGACCAAAAACAATGCTCAATTCTCAAGGGAATTCGAATTTAAGAAAAACAGCTCAAAATGACCAAAAACAATGCCTAATTCTCAAGGGAATTCGAATTTGACAAAAACAGCTCAAAATGACCAAAAACAATGCTTAATTCTCAAGGGAATTCGAATTTGACAAAAACAATTCAAAATGACCAAATACATTGCTTAATTCCAAAGGGAAATCGGAATTAACAAAAACAGCTCAAAATGACCAAAAACAATGCTTAAGTCCTAAGGGAATTCGAATTTGACAACAACAGCTCAAAATGACCAAAAACAATGCTTGAATCCCAAGGGAATTCGAATTTGATAAAAACAGCTCAAAATGACCAAAAACAATGCTTAATTCCCAAGGGAATTCGAATTTGACAAAAACAGCTCAAAATGACCAAAAACAATGCTTAATTCAAAAGGGAATTCGCAATTAACAAAAACAGCTCAAAATGACCAAAAACAATGCTTAATTCCAAAGGGAATTCGCAATTAACAAAAACAGCTCAAAATGACCAAAAACAATGCTTAATTCTCAAGGGAATTCGAATTTGACAAAAACAATTCAAAATGACCGAATACATTGCTTAATTCCCAAGGGAATTCGAATTTGATAAAAACAGCTCAAAATGACCAAAAACAATGCTTAAATCCCAAAAGACTTCGAATTTGACAAACACAGCTCATAATGACCAAAAACAATGCTCAATTCCCAAGGGAATTCGAATTTGAAAAAAACAGCTCAAAATGACCAAATACAATGCTTAATTCACAAGGGAATTCGAATTTGATAAAAACAGCTCAAAATGACAAAAAACATTGCTTAATTCCCAAGTGAAATCGAATTTGACAAAAACAACTCAAAATGACCAAACACAATGCTTAATTCCCAAGGAAATTCGGAATTAACAAAAACAGCTCAAAGTGACCAAAAACAATGCTTAATTCCCAATGGAATTCGAATTTGATAAAAACAGCTCAAAATGACCAAAAACAATGCTTAATTCTCAAGGGAATTCGAATTTGACAAAAACAATTCAAAATGACCAAATACATTGCTTAATTCTCAAGGGAATTCGAATTTGACAAAAACAATTCAAAATGACCAAATACATTGCTTAATTCCAAAGGGAAATCGGTATTAACAAAAACAGCTCAAAATGACCAAAAACAATGCTTAAGTCCTAAGGGAATTCGAATTTGACAACAACAGCTCAAAATGACCAAAAACAATGCTTGAATCCCAAGGGAATTCGAATTTGATAAAAACAGCTCAAAATGACCAAAAACAATGCTTAATTCCCAAGGGAATTCGAATTTGACAAAAACAGCTCAAAATGACCAAAAACAATGCTTAATTCAAAAGGGAATTCGCAATTAACAAAAACAGCTCAAAATGACCAAAAACAATGCTTAATTCTCAAGGGAATTCGAATTTGACAAAAACAATTCAAAATGACCGAATACATTGCTTAATTCCCAAGGGAATTCGAATTTGATAAAAACAGCTCAAAATGACCAAAAACAATGCTTAAATCCCAAAAGACTTCGAATTTGACAAAAACAGCTCATAATGACCAAAAACAATGCTCAATTCCCAAGGGAATTCGAATTTGAAAAAAACAGCTCAAAATGACCAAATACAATGCTTAATTCACAAGGGAATTCGAATTTGATAAAAACAGCTCAAAATGACAAAAAACATTGCTTAATTCCCAAGTGAAATCGAATTTGACAAAAACAACTCAAAATGACCAAACACAATGCTTAATTCCCAAGGAAATTCGGAATTAACAAAAACAGCTCAAAGTGACCAAAAACAATGCTTAATTCCAAAGGGAATTCGGAATTAACAAAAACAGCTCAAAATGACCAAAAACAATGCTTAAGTCCTAAGGGAATTCGAATTTGACAACAACAGCTCAAAATGACCAAAAACAATGCTTGAATCCCAAGGGAATTCGAATTTGATAAAAACAGCTCAAAATGACCAAAAACAATGCTTAAATCCGAAGGGAATTCGAATTTGATGAAAACAACTCGAAATGACCAAAAAAAATGCTTAATTCCAAAGGGAATTTGGAATTAACAAAAACAGTTCAAAAAGACCAAAAACAATGCTTAATTGCCAAGGAAATTCGAATTTGATAAAAACAGCTCAAAATGACCAAAAACAATGCTTAATTCCCAAGGGAATTCGAATTTGATAAAAACAGCTCAAAATGACCAAAAACAATGCTCAATTCCCAAGGGAATTCGAATTTGACAAAAACAGCTCAAAATGACCAAAAACAATGCTTAATTCCAAAGGGAATTCGGAATTAACAAAAACAGCTCAAAATGACCAAAAACAATGCTGAATTCCTAAGGGAATTCGAATTTGACAAAAACAGCTCATAATGACCAAAAACAATGCTTAATTCCCAAGGGAATTCGAATTTAACAAAAACAGCTCAAAATGACCAAAAACAATGCTTAATTCCCAAGGGAAATTGAATTTGACAAAAACAGCTCAAAATGACCAAAAACAATGCTCAATTCTCAAGGGAATTCGAATTTAAGAAAAACAGCTCAAAATGACCAAAAACAATGCTTAATTCCCAAGGGAATTCGAATTTGACAAAAACAGCTCAAAATGACCAAAAACAATGCTTAATTCTCAAGGGAATTCGAATTTGACAAAAACAATTCAAAATGACCAAATACATTGCTTAATTCCAAAGGGAAATCGGATTTGATAAAAACAGCTCAAAATGACCAAAAACAATGTTTGATTCCCAAGGGAATTCGAATTTGATAAAAACAGCTCAAAATGACCAAAAACAATGCTTAATTCCCAAGGGAATTCGAATTTGACAAAAACAGCTCAAAATGACCAAAAACAATGCTTAATTCCAAAGGGAATTCGGAATTAACAAAAACAGCTCAAAATGACCAAAAACAATGCTGAATTCCTAAGGGAATTCGAATTTGACAAAAACAGCTCATAATGACCAAAAACAATGCTGAATTCCCAAGGGAATTCGAATTTAACAAAAACAGCTCAAAATGACCAAAAACAATGCTTAATTCCCAAGGGAAATTGAATTTGACAAAAACAGCTCAAAATGACCAAAAACAATGCTCAATTCTCAAGGGAATTCGAATTTAAGAAAAACAGCTCAAAATGACCAAAAACAATGCCTAATTCTCAAGGGAATTCGAATTTGACAAAAACAGCTCAAAATGACCAAAAACAATGCTTAATTCTCAAGGGAATTCGAATTTGACAAAAACAATTCAAAATGACCAAATACATTGCTTAATTCCAAAGGGAAATCGGAATTAACAAAAACAGCTCAAAATGACCAAAAACAATGCTTAAGTCCTAAGGGAATTCGAATTTGACAACAACAGCTCAAAATGACCAAAAACAATGCTTAAATCCCAAGGGAATTCGAATTTGATAAAAACAGCTCAAAATGACCAAAAACAATGCTTAATTCCCAAGGGAATTCGAATTTGACAAAAACAGCTCAAAATGACCAAAAACAATGCTTAATTCAAAAGGGAATTCGCAATTAACAAAAACAGCTCAAAATGACCAAAAACAATGCTTAATTCCAAAGGGAATTCGCAATTAACAAAAACAGCTCAAAATGACCAAAAACAATGCTTAATTCTCAAGGGAATTCGAATTTGACAAAAACAATTCAAAATGACCGAATACATTGCTTAATTCCCAAGGGAATTCGAATTTGATAAAAACAGCTCAAAATGACCAAAAACAATGCTTAAATCCCAAAAGACTTCGAATTTGACAAACACAGCTCATAATGACCAAAAACAATGCTCAATTCCCAAGGGAATTCGAATTTGAAAAAAACAGCTCAAAATGACCAAATACAATGCTTAATTCACAAGGGAATTCGAATTTGATAAAAACAGCTCAAAATGACAAAAAACATTGCTTAATTCCCAAGTGAAATCGAATTTGACAAAAACAACTCAAAATGACCAAACACAATGCTTAATTCCCAAGGAAATTCGGAATTAACAAAAACAGCTCAAAGTGACCAAAAACAATGCTTAATTCCCAATGGAATTCGAATTTGATAAAAACAGCTCAAAATGACCAAAAACAATGCTTAATTCTCAAGGGAATTCGAATTTGACAAAAACAATTCAAAATGACCAAATACATTGCTTAATTCTCAAGGGAATTCGAATTTGACAAAAACAATTCAAAATGACCAAATACATTGCTTAATTCCAAAGGGAAATCGGTATTAACAAAAACAGCTCAAAATGACCAAAAACAATGCTTAAGTCCTAAGGGAATTCGAATTTGACAACAACAGCTCAAAATGACCAAAAACAATGCTTGAATCCCAAGGGAATTCGAATTTGATAAAAACAGCTCAAAATGACCAAAAACAATGCTTAATTCCCAAGGGAATTCGAATTTGACAAAAACAGCTCAAAATGACCAAAAACAATGCTTAATTCAAAAGGGAATTCGCAATTAACAAAAACAGCTCAAAATGACCAAAAACAATGCTTAATTCCCAAGGGAATTCGAATTTGACAAAAACAATTCAAAATGACCGAATACATTGCTTAATTCCCAAGGGAATTCGAATTTGATAAAAACAGCTCAAAATGACCAAAAACAATGCTTAAATCCCAAAAGACTTCGAATTTGACAAAAACAGCTCATAATGACCAAAAACAATGCTCAATTCCCAAGGGAATTCGAATTTGAAAAAAACAGCTCAAAATGACCAAATACAATGCTTAATTCACAAGGGAATTCGAATTTGATAAAAACAGCTCAAAATGACAAAAAACATTGCTTAATTCCCAAGTGAAATCGAATTTGACAAAAACAACTCAAAATGACCAAACACAATGCTTAATTCCCAAGGAAATTCGGAATTAACAAAAACAGCTCAAAGTGACCAAAAACAATGCTTAATTCCAAAGGGAATTCGGAATTAACAAAAACAGCTCAAAATGACCAAAAACAATGCTTAAGTCCTAAGGGAATTCGAATTTGACAACAACAGCTCAAAATGACCAAAAACAATGCTTGAATCCCAAGGGAATTCGAATTTGATAAAAACAGCTCAAAATGACCAAAAACAATGCTTAAATCCGAAGGGAATTCGAATTTGATGAAAACAACTCGAAATGACCAAAAAAAATGCTTAATTCCAAAGGGAATTTGGAATTAACAAAAACAGTTCAAAAAGACCAAAAACAATGCTTAATTGCCAAGGAAATTCGAATTTGATAAAAACAGCTCAAAATGACCAAAAACAATGTTTGATTCCCAAGGGAATTCGAATTTAACAAAAACAGCTCAAAATGACCAAAAACAATGCTTAATTCCCAAGGGAATTCGAATTTGACAAAAACAGCTCAAAATGACCAAAAACAATGCTTAATTCCAAAGGGAATTCGGAATTAACAAAAACAGCTCAAAATGACCAAAAACAATGCTGAATTCCTAAGGGAATTCGAATTTGACAAAAACAGCTCATAATGACCAAAAACAATGCTGAATTCCCAAGGGAATTCGAATTTAACAAAAACAGCTCAAAATGACCAAAAACAATGCTTAATTCCCAAGGGAAATTGAATTTGACAAAAACAGCTCAAAATGACCAAAAACAATGCTCAATTCTCAAGGGAATTCGAATTTAAGAAAAACAGCTCAAAATGACCAAAAACAATGCTTAATTCCCAAGGGAATTCGAATTTGACAAAAACAGCTCAAAATGACCAAAAACAATGCTTAATTCTCAAGGGAATTCGAATTTGACAAAAACAATTCAAAATGACCAAATACATTGCTTAATTCCAAAGGGAAATCGGAATTAACAAAAACAGCTCAAAATGACCAAAAACAATGCTTAAGTCCTAAGGGAATTCGAATTTGACAACAACAGCTCAAAATGACCAAAAACAATGCTTAAATCCCAAGGGAATTCGAATTTGATAAAAACAGCTCAAAATGACCAAAAACAATGCTTAATTCCCAAGGGAATTCGAATTTAACAAAAACAGCTCAAAATGACCAAAAACAATGCTTAATTCAAAAGGGAATTCGCAATTAACAAAAACAGCTCAAAATGACCAAAAACAATGCTTAATTCCAAAGGGAATTCGCAATTAACAAAAACAGCTCAAAATGACCAAAAACAATGCTTAATTCTCAAGGGAATTCGAATTTGACAAAAACAATTCAAAATGACCGAATACATTGCTTAATTCCCAAGGGAATTCGAATTTGATAAAAACAGCTCAAAATGACCAAAAACAATGCTTAAATCCCAAAAGACTTCGAATTTGACAAAAACAGCTCATAATGACCAAAAACAATGCTCAATTCCCAAGGGAATTCGAATTTGAAAAAAACAGCTCAAAATGACCAAATACAATGCTTAATTCACAAGGGAATTCGAATTTGATAAAAACAGCTCAAAATGACAAAAAACATTGCTTAATTCCCAAGTGAAATCGAATTTGACAAAAACAACTCAAAATGACCAAACACAATGCTTAATTCCCAAGGAAATTCGGAATTAACAAAAACAGCTCAAAGTGACCAAAAACAATGCTTAATTCCCAATGGAATTCGAATTTGATAAAAACAGCTCAAAATGACCAAAAACAATGCTTAATTCTCAAGGGAATTCGAATTTGACAAAAACAATTCAAAATGACCAAATACATTGCTTAATTCCAAAGGGAAATCGGAATTAACAAAAACAGCTCAAAATGACCAAAAACAATGCTTAAGTCCTAAGGGAATTCGAATTTGACAACAACAGCTCAAAATGACCAAAAACAATGCTTAAATCCCAAGGGAATTCGAATTTGATAAAAACAGCTCAAAATGACCAAAAACAATGCTTAAATCCGAAGGGAATTCGAATTTGATGAAAACAACTCGAAATGACCAAAAAAAATGCTTAATTCCAAAGGGAACTCGGAATTAACAAAAACAGCTCAAAATGACCAAAAACAATGCTTAAGTCCTAAGGGAATTCGAATTTGACAACAACAGCTCAAAATGACCAAAAACAATGCTTAATTCCAAAGGGAATTCGGAATTAACAAAAACAGCTCAAAATGACCAAAAACAATGCTTAATTCCCAAGGGAATTCGAATTTGATAAAAACAGCTCAAAATGACCAAAAACAATGCTTAATTCTCAAGGGAATTCGAATTTGACAAAAACAATTCAAAATGACCAAATACATTGCTTAATTCCCAAGGGAATTCGAATTTGATAAAAACAGCTCAAAATGACCAAAAACAATGCTTAATTCCCAAGGGAAATCGAATTTTACAAAAACAGCTCAAAATGACCAAAAACAATGCTTAATTCCCAAGGTAATTCGAATTTGACAAAAACAACTCAAAATAACGAAAAACAATGCTTAATTCCCAAGGTAATTCGAATTTGACAAAAACAACTCAAAATAACCAAATACAATGCTTAATTCCCAAGGGAATTCGAATTTGACAAAAACAACTCAAAATAAACAAAAACAATGCCTAATTCACAAGGGAATTCAAATTTGACAAAAACAGCTCAAAATGACCGAAACCAATGCTTAATTCTCAAGGGAATTCCATTTTGACAAAAACCACTCAACATGATAGTGTAAATGAAGTGGTAAATTCAAAACTTTGATAATCAAAATTGCCATAAAATTATACCCAAGAACATTGTGATTGTGACGTCATAACTACATTCAAAAGTTTAAAATGCATCGTAATTGTGTTTTTGACGTCATAGCTACTTTGAATACACTTTTATGCTTATATTGCTAATCATTGTTATCCGATCATTTTAAAACTATGATATTCTGAATCGCCATACAGTACTACACAAGAACATTTTATTTTTGATGTCATGCCTACTTCAGAAATCGTTAATTGCTTATATTGCTGGTTATTGTTCTCCGATTATTTTCAAATTTTGATACATTATTTGGAATCGCTATAAAGTTCTACACAAGAACATTGTGATTGTTACGTCATAACTACATTCGAAGCTGTAAACTGCATCTTATTTGTGTTTGTGATGTCATAGCTTTTTAAAAACACTTTTATGCTTATAATGCTAGTTATTGTTATCGGATCAGTGATTGTAGCGTCATAACCACATTTGAAACTGCAAAATGCATCTTAATTGTGTTTATGATGTCATAGCTACTTTAAAAACACTTTTATGATTATATTGCTGGTTATTGTTATCTGGTCATTTTAAAACTATGATATTCAGAATTGCAATAAAGTACTACACAAGAACATTTTATTTGTTACGTCATACCTACTTCAGAAGTGATTAATTGATTATTTTGAGGGTTATTGTTATCCGATAATTTTAAACTACGATATTCGGAATCGCCATAAAATTCTACATAACAACATTGTGATTGTGACTCGAAACTATAAAATGCTTATAATTATGTTTGTGACGTCATAGCTACTTTAAAAACACTTTCATGCTTATATTGCTAGTTATTGTTATCGGATCTTTTAAAAGTTGAATATCCAGATTCGCCATAAAGTACTAAACCGAAACATTTTATTTGTGACGTCATACCTACATTCTATACTGTAAAATGCATCTTAATTGTGTTTGTAACGTCAAACCTACTTTAAAAACACTTTTATGATTATATTGCTAATCATTGTTATCCGATCATTTTAAAACTATGATATTCGAAATTGCCATGAAGTACTACACAAGAAAATTTTATTTGTGACGTCATACCTTCTGCAGAAATGATTACTAGCTTATATTGCTGGTTTTTGTTATCCTATCATTTGAAAACTATGATCATCGAAATCGCCACAAAATTCTACACAAAAACATTGTTATGGTGACCTCATAACTACATTTAAAACTGTAAAATGCATCGTAATTGTGTTTTTGACGTCATAGCTACTTTGAATACACTTTTATGCTTATATTGCTAATTATTGTTGTCCGATTATTTTCAAATTATGATATTCAGAATTGCCTCAAAGTTCTACACAACAACATTTTGATTGTCATGTCATAAATACATAAAAAACTGTAAAATGCATCTTAATTGTGTTTGTGACGTCATAGCTACATTAAAAACACTTTTATGCTTATATTGCTAATTATTGTTGTCCGATTATTTTCAAATTATGATATTCGGAATTGCCTCAAAGTTCTACACAACAACATTTTGATTGTCACGTCATAACTACATTAAAAACTGTAAAATGCATCCTAATTGTGTTTGTGACGTCATAGCTACTTTAAAAACACTTTTATGTTTATATTGCTGGTTATTGTTCTCCGATTATTTTAAAATTTTGATACAGTATTTGGAATCGCTATAAAGTTCTACACAAGAACATTGCAATTGTTACGTCATAACTACATTCGAAACTGTAAAATGCATCTTAATTGTGTTTGTGACGTCATAGCTACTTTGGAAACACTTTTATGCTTATATTGCTAATTATTGTTATCCGATTATTTTAAAACTATGATATTCGGAATCGTCATAAAGTACTACATAAGAACATTATGATTGTCACGTCATAACTACAGTGTGTGTGTAACTTTTATTTATTTTCGTATTCAAAATGAGCAATATGCTCGTTTACAATGAAACGAAAGATCATACAGTTCTTACATAATAATTACAGTGTTACAAGTTACAACAAATGGGCTTATACAGAGTACAAAACTACGATTTACAGAACAATTTTTAACATTACATTTATTTTCTGTGATTTACTGGTAACATCGTTCTAATAGGATGCCTTTACTCTCCATCGCTCTAGTGGTTTCCAGGATTGATTTGTTGAGTCCTTTTCCTTTCTTTTCTTTTATTGGATCCGGCGTGGATCGCCATAACCTTGTTCCGGTTGCAACAAATGATTTTCTTTTTTCTTCGGTCTTATATTTTTGTGTCTGAATTCTAATTGGCCCTCGAAGAGAATACTTGCTTTTGACTGTCTTAAATAGATTGCTGATTAGCCTGGGTGTTGATGTTGTTATAGCTTGATGAACAATGATTAATATGCGTGCTGTTCGCCTAACTAATAGGCTGTCCAATAATTTGTTGTTTTTGATGTTTTGATCAATTGTTTTTGTGCTGGCACTGGAGTTGAGCTGCCTTATAGCTGATATCTGTAAATTTTCCAGGTTCTGTTGGTTAGTGAATGACAATACAGTGAATAAGGTGCTGCAGTATTCAAGATGTGGCCTGAGGTATGTTTTGTATAAGTTGATGGACATTAAAAGTTAAGTGTGCCTCTGATTTGACGAAGCCGATGTAAATATAGGTTAAACTTTTTCATGCAGCTCTGGGCGTGTTCTTTCATGCTTATGTGCTTATCAATGATTATTCCAAGGAGTTTAATGGAATCGGACCACTCAATGAGGTTAGATTTTATTTTAACTTGTGGTGTGATAAGACCGGTAGATGAGTGAGACTGGATCAATATCGCTTGTGATTTTTTTGGGTTGAGATGAAGGCAATTTTCATGAAACCAATTTGTTACGTTTTCAAGGTCCTTGTTCAACGTCTCAACGGCATAGGCTTTTGACTTCGATGAGTAGTAGACAGTAGTGTCATCAGCATATCTTAGTAATGAAGCATTGATGTCGAGCCAAGATAGATCAGCAACGTAGATGTTGAATAAAAGGGGTGACAAGATGGAACCTTGAGGTACCCCTCGGGTAACTGGAAATTTTCTTGATGTTGAACCACATATTTTTGCTGCTTGGGTGCGCTCAGTGAGGTAACTCGCCATAAGTTTCAGGATAGATGGGCAGAGATTGTATGCTTCCAGTTTCTTTAGCAAAATTTTATGATCTACCATGTCGAATGCCTTTGAGAGGTCTAAAGAAACCAGTACTGTGTGTAATTTATTTTCTTTTGCTGTCTGACAATCATTGACAAGCTTTATTCCACCAGTTTCTGGACAATGACCTTTGAGGAAACCAAACATATCACATGGTAGTATCTTGTTGAAATGATCTTGTAGCTGCTTTGAAAGGACTTTCTCAAAAGATTTTGAGAGGTGGGATAGTATGGTGACAGGGCGATAGTTTTCTTTCTTAGTAGGGTCGTCTCGTTTGAAGATTGGAGTGACTAAGCCATATTTCCAGTATATTGGGATTTCACCAACAGTGATCAGATGGTTGTAGAGGTCTGTGATCGGAATAGAAAGACTAGGTAGGATTTTTTTGAGGAGAGCAGATGATAGTTGATCAGGCCCCGAAGATTTGTGATTGTCAATTGAGTTGACGATGTTCCATACTTCTTCGTCATTGGCATATCTGAAGGTGAAACTTGATGTGTTCCTCTGTTTGGATATCAATCGCATACTTAAGTGGTTATTGAGATCGGATTTACTCCATTGTTTGGAAGGAGGAATGATATCGCTGAAGTAGTTGACAAATGTATCTGCGATTTCCGTACTGTCTGATATTAACTTTCCGTTGTCTAGTAGGCGTTTGACTGAGGTGCTGGATTTCTTTCCTATTCCTGTAAGTCTCTGGAGGGTTTGATGGAAAAATTTTGGTGAACTTTTTTATGTTTGTGAGAGAAAATTCTTCATTGCATTCCTCTTTAGAGTCGTTACAGCATTCCGTTGTTTGGCAAAAATGAGTTTTGATTTTGGTGTGCCTTGATCTTTGGAATATGTGTCTCGTAGACGAATTGCTTTTTCAATCTCAGAGTTTATCCATGGAGGACGAGCTGCTTTTAAAAGGCGAGTTTTGAGGGGTGCGTGTTGGTCAATTATTTTCATGATTTTGCTAAACCATATGTTCCATGTCTGGTCTGCAGAATTTAAAGTCCCATTAGCACCGATATAGGTATCTTCCCAATTTATACCTGAAAGTTCTTCGTTTAAATGTTCAAAGTTTGTGGATTTAGTTCTACGATAAGTTATTTTCTTCGGAACTTCCTTTTTCATTTTTGAGTAGCATTTGGTTCTACATACAACATGGTCTGATGCGCCGTTTGGGACGGTTTTAATTTCTGTGAATTGCTGAGGGTTTGAACTCAATATGACGTCAATCGAGGTACCTGATACTGGCCTTGTTATTTCGGTGATCAAGTTTGTCAAGGCAAAGTCGCTCATAAATGTTCTTAGCTTACATGCTGCAGGTTCGTCATTGTTGTCTCTAAGATTGCTATTGAGGTCTCCAATAATAATGATATGTGACCTTTCACGTAATATATTCTCTGTTACTTGACTGAGTGCGTTGTAATATTCAACTACGGAAAAACTAGGCGGCTGATATGTCAATGTAATTGATATTGTTTTGTCAGCAGTTTTGATATCTATGACAAGAACTTCAATAGACTCTGATTCCCAAGAATGCCTTCTCCTGCATTGCAGGTTATCGCTTATGTAATATGCTAGTCCTCCCCCTGCTGTGCTGTTTGGCCTGTCTTTACGGTAAAATGTGAATCCTGGTATTGCAAGTTGATTGCTTGATATGCGCTGATTTAGTTTAGTTTCACATATACCTATTACGAAATTTTGAGGGCCTGTAATAATTCGATCTACTTCATCAATCTTTTTACCTAAACTGTTGCAGTTCCATGTGATGATTTCTATGGCTGTTGGGCCAGGATTTGGGTGGATATCACCTGATAGGGTTATCAAGAGTGTTACATGATGTAGCAGATTTGAGATGAAATGAATGATTAGATTTATCGCATGATATTTAAGTTTGGTGTCTGTTGATTGTGAGACTGTGTAAAATGAAGAGGAGTTGAAAACACCAATTTTTACTCTAAATTGGACACTGTCAATAGGCATAGCTGTGTTGAAAGCTGTTACGCTGAATCATATTCCATTGCTTCAAATGTTGATAAATCAGATATATATACACATATTGTTAAACATGTTAAAGAACATAAAGATAATAGGATTTGAGATTTATCAATTTCCAACAATGCAGTTGTCAACTATAAGTATCAACTCATCAACTAACCAAAATCTGAAGATGTTATCAGAAAGTCAAACGCCAGATAGGAAAATGAATGTTTGGTCTATAGAGACAGCATAATAACATTGATATAAAACGATAGATCCACTAAATAACACTGTAGATATACCAACTCATAAATAAATCCAAGTCTGACGATGTTATTAAGCAGTCAAACGACAGATAGGAGAATGAATGTTCGGTAGAGACAGCAAAATAATATTGATATAAAACGATTAATCCATTAAATAACACTGTAGATATACCAACTCATAAATAAATCCAATTCTGACGATGTTATTAAGCAGTCAAACGACAGATAGGAGAATGAATGTTTGGTAGAGACAGCAAAATAATATTGATATAAAACGATACATCCACTAAATAACACTGTAGATATACCAACTCATAAATAAATCCAATTCTGACGATGTTATTAAGCAGTCAAACGACAGATAGGAGAATGAATGTTTGGTAGAGACAGCAAAATAATATTGATATAAAGCGATAAATCCACTAAATAACACTGTAGATATACCAACTCATAAATAAATCCAACTCTGACGATGTTATTAAGCAGTCAATCGACAGATAGGAGAATGAACGTTTGGTAGAGGCAGCAAAATAATATTGATATAAAACGATAAATCCACTAAGTAACACTGTAGATATACCAACTCATAAATAAATCCAATTCTGACGATGTTATTAAGCAGTCAAACGACAGATAGGAGAATGAATGTTTGGTAGAGACAGCAAAATAACATTGATATAAAACGATAAATCCACTAAATAACACTGTAGATATACCAGCTCATAAATAAATCCAATTCTGACGGTATTATTAAGCAGTCAAACGACAGATGAAAGGAAAATGAATGTTTGGTAGATACAGCAAAATAACATTGATATAACATCGATAAATAATTTTGATTGATAATTAACGCTACGATAAAACCTACTAATTAAATCCTTTAACAGAAAGAAAACAAATTAGCCTTTTTCAATTCGAGCCGCCATCTTACCGCTTTGGTACTTTGGTACGGTACTTTCACAGTCAAAACTGTAAAATGCATCTTAATTGTGTTTTGACGTCATAGCTACTTTGAAAACACTTTTATGCTTAAATTGCTAATTATTGTTACCCGATCATTTTAAAACTATGATATTCGGAATCACCATAAAGTACTACACAAGAACACCTCATTTGTGACGTCATACCTTCTTCAGAAATGATTAATTGATTATATCGCGGATTATTGTTATCCGATCATTTCAAAACTATGATAATAAAAATTGCCATAAAATTCTACACAAGAACATTGTTATTGTGACGTCATAACTACATTCAAAACTGTAGAATGCATCGTAATTGTGTTTTTGACGTCATAGCTACTTTGAATACACTTTTATGCTTATATTGCTAATTATTTTTGTCCGATTATTTTCAAATTATGATATTCGGAATTGCCTCAAAGTTCTACACAACAACATTTTATTTTTGATGTCATGCCTACTTCAGAAATCGTTAGTTGCTTATATTGCTGGTTATTATTCTCCGATTATTTTAAAATTTTGATACAGTATTTGGAGTCGCTATAAAGTTCTACACAAGAACATTGCGATTGTTACGTCATAACTACATTCAAAACTGTAAAATGCATCTTAATTGTGTTTGTGACGTCATAGCTACTTTGGAAACACTTTTATGCTTATGTTGCTAATTATTGTTGTCAGATTATTTTCAAATTATGATATTCGGAATTGCCATAAAGTTCTACACAAGAACATTGTGATTGTCACGTCATAACTACATTCCAAACTATAAAATGCATCTTAATTGTGTTTGTGACGTCATAGCTACTTTGGAAACACTTTTATGCTTATATTGCTAATTATTGTTGTCCGATCATTTTAAACCTATGATATTCGGAATCGCAATAAAGTACTACACAACAACATTTTATTTGTGACGTCATAACTTCTTCAGAAATGATTAATTGCTTACATTGCGGGTTATTGTTATCCGATAATCTTAAACTACGATATTCGGAATCGCCATAAAGTTCTTCATAACAACATTGTGATTGTGAATCGAAACTATAAAATGCTTATAATTGTGTTTGTGACGTCATAGCTACTTTAAAAACACTTTCATGCTTATATTGCTAGTTATTGTTATCGGATCTTTTAAAAGTTGAATATCCAGATTCGCCATAAATTACTACACAGGAACATTTTATTTGTGACGTCATAACTACATTCTATACTGTAAAATGCATATTAATTGTGTTTGTGACGTCATAGCTATTTTAAAAACACTTTTATGCTTATATTGCTAATAATTGTTATCCGATCATTTAAAACTATGATATTCGGAATCGCCATTAAGTACTACACAAGAACATTGTGATTGTGACGTCATAACTACATTCTAAACTGTAAACTGCATCTTAATTGTGTTTGTGACGTCATACCTACTTTAAAAACACTTTTATGCTTATATCGCTAATTAATGTTATCCGATTATTCAAAAACTATGATATTCGCAATCGTCATAAAGTACTACACAAGAACATTGGGATTGTCACGTTCATTGTGATTGTAACTACATTCAAAACTGTAAAATGCATGTTAATTGTGTTTGGGACGTGAAACCTACTTTAAAAACACTTTTATGATTATATTGCTAATCATTGTTATCCGATCATTTTAAAACTATGATATTCGAAATCGCCATGAAGTACTACACAAGAACATTTTATTTGTGACGTCATACCTTCTGCAGAAATGATTAATTGCTTATATTTCGGGTTTTTGTTATACGATCATTTGAAAACTATGATAATCGAAATCTCCACAAAATTCTACACAAAAATATTGTGATTCTGACTTCATAACTACATTCCAAACTATAAAATGCATCTTAATTGTGTTTGTGACGTCAAAATTACATTCTAAACTTTAAAATGCATCTTAATTGTGTTTGTGACGTCATAGCTACTTTGGAAACACTTTTATGCTTATATTGCTAATTATTGTTATCCGATCATTTCAAAGCAATGATAATCAAAATTGCCATAAAATTCTGCACAAGAACATTTTATTTGTGACGTATTACCTTCTTCAGAAATGATTAATTGCTTATATTGCGGGCTATTGTTATCAGATCATTTCAAAACTATGATAATCAAAATTGCCATAAAATTCTACACAAGAACATTGTGATTGTGACGTCATAACTACATTCAAAAGTTTAAAATGCATCGTAATTGTGTTTTTGACGTCATAGCTACTTTAAAAACACTTTTATGATTATATTGCTAATTATTGTTATCCGATTATAGGAAAATTATGATATTCGGAAACGCCATAAAGTTTTACACAAGAACATTGTGGTTGTCAAGTCACAACTACATCCAAAACTGTAAAATGCATCTTAATTGTGTTTGTGACGTCATAGCTACTTTAAAAACACTTTTATGCTTATATTGCTAATTATTGTTATCCGATTATTTTCAAATTATGATATTCGGAATCGCCATAAAGTTCTACACAAGAACATTTTATTTGTGACGTATTACCTTCTTCAGAAATGATTAATTGCTTATATTGCGGGCTATTGTTATCAGATCATTTCAAAACTATGATAATCAAAATTGCCATAAAATTCTACAAAAGAACATTGTGATTGTGACGTCATAACTACATTCAAAAGTTTAAAATGCATCGTAATTGTGTTTTTGCCGTAATAGCTACTTTGAATACACTTTTATGCTTATATTGCTAATTATTGTTATCCGATAATTTTAAAACTATAATATTCTGAATCGCCATACAGTACTACACAAGAACATTTTATTTTTGATGTCATGCCTACTTCAGAAATCGTTAATTGCTCATATTGCTGGTTATTGTTCTCCGATTATTTTAAAATTATGATATTCGGAATTGCCATAAAGTTCTACACAAGAACATTGTGATTGTCATATCATAACTATATTCAAAACCGTAAAATGCATACTAATTTTGTTTGTGACGTCATAGCTACTTTAAATACACTTTTATGCTTATATTGCTAATTGTTTTTGTCCGATTATTTTCAAATTATGATATTCGGAATTGCCTCAAAGTTCTACACAACAATATTTTGATTGTCACGTCATAACTACATTCAAAACTGTAAAATGCATCGTAATTGTGTTTTTGACGTCATAGCTACTTTGAATACACTTTTTATGCTTATATTGCTAATTATTTTTGTCCGATTATTTTCAAATTATGATATTCGGAATTGCCTCAAAGTTCTACACAACAATATTTTGATTGTCACGTCATAACTACATTCAAAACTGTAAAATGCATCGTAATTGTGTTTTTGACGTCATAGCTACTTTGAATACACTTTTATGCTTATATTGCTAATTATTTTTGTCCGATTATTTTCAAAATATGATATTCGGAATTGCCTCAAAGTTCTACACAACAATATTTTGATTGTCACGTCATAACTGCATTCAAAACTGTAAAATGCATCGTAATTGTGTTTTTGACTTCATAGCTACTTTGAATACACTTTTATGCTTATATTGCTAATTATTTTTGTCCGATTATTTTCAAATTATGATATTCGGAATTGCCTCAAAGTTCTACACAACAATATTTTGATTGTCACGTCATAACTACATTCAAAACTGTAAAATGCATCTTAATTGTGTTTGTGACGTCATACCTACTTTAAAAACACTTTTATGCTTATATTGAAAATTATTGCTATCCGATCATTTTAAAACTATAAACATAAAGTACTACACAAGAACATTTTATTTTTGATGTCATGCCTACTTCAGAAATCGTTAATTGCTTATATTGCGGGCTATTGTTATCAGATCATTTCAAAACTATGATAATCAAAATTGCCATAAAATTCTACACAAGAACATTGTGATTGTGACGTCATAACTACATTCAAAAGTTTAAAATGCATCGTAATTGTGTTTTTGACGTCATAGCTACTTTGAATACACTTTTATGCTTATATTGCTAATTATTGTTATCCGATCATTTTAAAACTATGATATTCTGAATCGCCATACAGTACTACACAAGAACATTTTATTTTTGATGTCATGCCTACTTCAGAAATCGTTAATTGCTCATATTGCTGGTTATTGTTCTCTGATTATTTTAAAATTATGATATTCGGAATTGCCATAAAGTTCTAAACAAGAACATTGTGATTGTCATATCATAACTATATTCAAAACCGTAAAATGCTTACTAATTTTGTTTGTGACGTCATAGCTACTTTAAAAACACTTTTATGCTTAGATTGCTAGTTATTGTTGTTCGATTATTTTCAAAATATAATATTCGGAATCGCCATAAAGTTCTACAAAAGAATATTGTGATTTTCACGTCATAACTACATTCAAAAGTTTAAAATGCATCGTAATTGTGTTTTTGACGTCATAACTACTTTGAATACACTTCTATGCTTATATTGCTAATTATTGTTGTCCTATTATTTTCAAATTATGATATTCGGAATTGCCATAAAGTTCTACACAAGAACATTGTGATTGTCACGTTATAGCTACATTCAAAACTCTAAAACATAACTACACAAGAATATTTTATTTTTGAGGTCATGCCTACTTCAGAAATCGTTAATTGCTTATATTGCTGGTTATTGTTCTCCGATAATTTTAAAATGTTTATACAGTATTTGGAGTCGCTATAAAGTTCTACACAAGAACATTGCGATTGTGACGTCATAACTACATTCAAAACTGTAGAATGCATCGTAATTGTGTTTTTGACGTCATAGCTACTTTGAATACACTTTTATGCTTATATTGCTAATTATTTTTGTCCGATTATTTTCAAATTATGATATTCGGAATTGCCTCAAAGTTCTACACAACAACATTTTATTTTTGATGTCATGCCTACTTCAGAAATCGTTAGTTGCTTATATTGCTGGTTATTATTCTCCGATTATTTTAAAATTTTGATACAGTATTTGGAGTCGCTATAAAGTTCTACACAAGAACATTGCGATTGTTACGTCATAACTACATTCAAAACTGTAAAATGCATCTTAATTGTGTTTGTGACGTCATAGCTACTTTGGAAACACTTTTATGCTTATGTTGCTAATTATTGTTGTCAGATTATTTTCAAATTATGATATTCGGAATTGCCATAAAGTTCTACACAAGAACATTGTGATTGTCACGTCATAACTACATTCCAAACTATAAAATGCATCTTAATTGTGTTTGTGACGTCATAGCTACTTTGGAAACACTTTTATGCTTATATTGCTAATTATTGTTGTCCGATCATTTTAAACCTATGATATTCGGAATCGCAATAAAGTACTACACAACAACATTTTATTTGTGACGTCATAACTTCTTCAGAAATGATTAATTGCTTACATTGCGGGTTATTGTTATCAGATAATCTTAAACTACGATATTCGGAATCGCCATAAAGTTCTTCATAACAACATTGTGATTGTGAATCGAAACTATAAAATGCTTATAATTGTGTTTGTGACGTCATAGCTACTTTAAAAACACTTTCATGCTTATATTGCTAGTTATTGTTATCGGATCTTTTAAAAGTTGAATATCCAGATTCGCCATAAATTACTACACAGGAACATTTTATTTGTGACGTCATAACTACATTCTATACTGTAAAATGCATATTAATTGTGTTTGTGACGTCATAGCTATTTTAAAAACACTTTTATGCTTATATTGCTAATAATTGTTATCCGATCATTTAAAACTATGATATTCGGAATCGCCATTAAGTACTACACAAGAACATTGTGATTGTGACGTCATAACTACATTCTAAACTGTAAACTGCATCTTAATTGTGTTTGTGACGTCATAGCTACTTTAAAAACACTTTTATGCTTATATCGCTAATTAATGTTATCCGATTATTCAAAAACTATGATATTCGCAATCGTCATAAAGTACTACACAAGAACATTGGGATTGTCACGTTCATTGTGATTGTAACTACATTCAAAACTGTAAAATGCATGTTAATTGTGTTTGGGACGTGAAACCTACTTTAAAAACACTTTTATGATTATATTGCTAATCATTGTTATCCGATCATTTTAAAACTATGATATTCGAAATCGCCATGAAGTACTACACAAGAACACTTTATTTGTGACGTCATACCTTCTGCAGAAATGATTAATTGCTTATATTTCGGGTTTTTGTTATACGATCATTTGAAAACTATGATAATCGAAATCTCCACAAAATTCTACACAAAAATATTGTGATTCTGACTTCATAACTACATTCCAAACTATAAAATGCATCTTAATTGTGTTTGTGACGTCAAAATTACATTCTAAACTTTAAAATGCATCTTAATTGTGTTTGTGACGTCATAGCTACTTTGGAAACACTTTTATGCTTATATTGCTAATTATTGTTATCCGATCATTTCAAAACAATGATAATCAAAATTGCCATAAAATTCTGCACAAGAACATTTTATTTGTGACGTATTACCTTCTTCAGAAATGATTAATTGCTTATATTGCGGGCTATTGTTATCAGATCATTTCAAAACTATGATAATCAAAATTGCCATAAAATTCTACACAAGAACATTGTGATTGTGACGTCATAACTACATTCAAAAGTTTAAAATGCATCGTAATTGTGTTTTTGACGTCATAGCTACTTTAAAAACACTTTTATGATTATATTGCTAATTATTGTTATCCGATTATAGGAAAATTATGATATTCGGAAACGCCATAAAGTTTTACACAAGAACATTGTGGTTGTCAAGTCACAACTACATCCAAAACTGTAAAATGCATCTTAATTGTGTTTGTGACGTCATAGCTACTTTAAAAACACTTTTATGCTTATATTGCTAATTATTGTTATCCGATTATTTTCAAATTATGATATTCGGAATCGCCATAAAGTTCTACACAAGAACATTTTATTTGTGACGTATTACCTTCTTCAGAAATGATTAATTGCTTATATTGCGGGCTATTGTTATCAGATCATTTCAAAACTATGATAATCAGAATTGCCATAAAATTCTACAAAAGAACATTGTGATTGTGACGTCATAACTACATTCAAAAGTTTAAAATGCATCGTAATTGTGTTTTTGCCGTAATAGCTACTTTGAATACACTTTTATGCTTATATTGCTGATTATTGTTATCCGATAATTTTAAAACTATAATATTCTGAATCGCCATACAGTACTACACAAGAACATTTTATTTTTGATGTCATGCCTACTTCAGAAATCGTTAATTGCTCATATTGCTGGTTATTGTTCTCCGATTATTTTAAAATTATGATATTCGGAATTGTCATAAAGTTCTACACAAGAACATTGTGATTGTCATATCATAACTATATTCAAAACCGTAAAATGCATACTAATTTTGTTTGTGACGTCATAGCTACTTTAAATACACTTTTATGCTTATATTGCTAATTATTTTTGTCCGATTATTTTCAAATTATGATATTCGGAATTGCCTCAAAGTTCTACACAACAATATTTTGATTGTCACGTCATAACTACATTCAAAACTGTAAAATGCATCGTAATTGTGTTTTTGACGTCATAGCTACTTTGAATACACTTTTTATGCTTATATTGCTAATTATTTTTGTCCGATTATTTTCAAATTATGATATTCGGAATTGCCTCAAAGTTCTACACAACAATATTTTGATTGTCACGTCATAACTACATTCAAAACTGTAAAATGCATCGTAATTGTGTTTTTGACGTCATAGCTACTTTGAATACACTTTTATGCTTATATTGCTAATTATTTTTGTCCGATTATTTTCAAAATATGATATTCGGAATTGCCTCAAAGTTCTACACAACAATATTTTGATTGTCACGTCATAACTGCATTCAAAACTGTAAAATGCATCGTAATTGTGTTTTTGACTTCATAGCTACTTTGAATACACTTTTATGCTTATATTGCTAATTATTTTTGTCCGATTATTTTCAAATTATGATATTCGGAATTGCCTCAAAGTTCTACACAACAATATTTTGATTGTCACGTCATAACTACATTCAAAACTGTAAAATGCATCTTAATTGTGTTTGTGACGTCATACCTACTTTAAAAACACTTTTATGCTTATATTGAAAATTATTGCTATCCGATCATTTTAAAACTATAAACATAAAGTACTACACAAGAACATTTTATTTTTGATGTCATGCCTACTTCAGAAATCGTTAACTGCTTATATTGCGGGCTATTGTTATCAGATCATTTCAAAACTATGATAATCAAAATTGCCATAAAATTCTACACAAGAACATTGTGATTGTGACGTCATAACTACATTCAAAAGTTTAAAATGCATCGTAATTGTGTTTTTGACGTCATAGCTACTTTGAATACACTTTTATGCTTATATTGCTAATTATTGTTATCCGATCATTTTAAAACTATGATATTCTGAATCGCCATACAGTACTACACAAGAACATTTTATTTTTGATGTCATGCCTACTTCAGAAATCGTTAATTGCTCATATTGCTGGTTATTGTTCTCTGATTATTTTAAAATTATGATATTCGGAATTGCCATAAAGTTCTAAACAAGAACATTGTGATTGTCATATCATAACTATATTCAAAACCGTAAAATGCATACTAATTTTGTTTGTGACGTCATAGCTACTTTAAAAACACTTTTATGCTTAGATTGCTAGTTATTGTTGTTCGATTATTTTCAAATTATGATATTCGGAATCGCCATAAAGTTCTACACAAGAACATTTTATTTGTGACGTATTACCTTCTTCAGAAATGATTAATTGCTTATATTGCGGGCTATTGTTATCAGATCATTTCAAAACTATGATAATCAAAATTGCCATAAAATTCTACAAAAGAACATTGTGATTGTGACGTCATAACTACATTCAAAAGTTTAAAATGCATCGTAATTGTGTTTTTGCCGTAATAGCTACTTTGAATACACTTTTATGCTTATATTGCTAATTATTGTTATCCGATAATTTTAAAACTATAATATTCTGAATCGCCATACAGTACTACACAAGAACATTTTATTTTTGATGTCATGCCTACTTCAGAAATCGTTAATTGCTCATATTGCTGGTTATTGTTCTCCGATTATTTTAAAATTATGATATTCGGAATTGCCATAAAGTTCTACACAAGAACATTGTGATTGTCATATCATAACTATATTCAAAACCGTAAAATGCATACTAATTTTGTTTGTGACGTCATAGCTACTTTAAATACACTTTTATGCTTATATTGCTAATTATTTTTGTCCGATTATTTTCAAATTATGATATTCGGAATTGCCTCAAAGTTCTACACAACAATATTTTGATTGTCACGTCATAACTACATTCAAAACTGTAAAATGCATCGTAATTGTGTTTTTGACGTCATAGCTACTTTGAATACACTTTTTATGCTTATATTGCTAATTATTTTTGTCCGATTATTTTCAAATTATGATATTCGGAATTGCCTCAAAGTTCTACACAACAATATTTTGATTGTCACGTCATAACTACATTCAAAACTGTAAAATGCATCGTAATTGTGTTTTTGACGTCATAGCTACTTTGAATACACTTTTATGCTTATATTGCTAATTATTTTTGTCCGATTATTTTCAAAATATGATATTCGGAATTGCCTCAAAGTTCTACACAACAATATTTTGATTGTCACGTCATAACTGCATTCAAAACTGTAAAATGCATCGTAATTGTGTTTTTGACTTCATAGCTACTTTGAATACACTTTTATGCTTATATTGCTAATTATTTTTGTCCGATTATTTTCAAATTATGATATTCGGAATTGCCTCAAAGTTCTACACAACAATATTTTGATTGTCACGTCATAACTACATTCAAAACCTTAAAATGCATCTTAATTGTGTTTGTGACGTCATACCTACTTTAAAAACACTTTTATGCTTATATTGAAAATTATTGCTATCCGATCATTTTAAAACTATAAACATAAAGTACTACACAAGAACATTTTATTTTTGATGTCATGCCTACTTCAGAAATCGTTAACTGCTTATATTGCGGGCTATTGTTATCAGATCATTTCAAAACTATGATAATCAAAATTGCCATAAAATTCTACACAAGAACATTGTGATTGTGACGTCATAACTACATTCAAAAGTTTAAAATGCATCGTAATTGTGTTTTTGACGTCATAGCTACTTTGAATACACTTTTATGCTTATATTGCTAATTATTGTTATCCGATCATTTTAAAACTATGATATTCTGAATCGCCATACAGTACTACACAAGAACATTTTATTTTTGATGTCATGCCTACTTCAGAAATCGTTAATTGCTCAAATTGCTGGTTATTGTTCTCTGATTATTTTAAAATTATGATATTCGGAATTGCCATAAAGTTCTAAACAAGAACATTGTGATTGTCATATCATAACTATATTCAAAACCGTAAAATGCTTACTAATTTTGTTTGTGACGTCATAGCTACTTTAAAAACACTTTTATGCTTAGATTGCTAGTTATTGTTGTTCGATTATTTTCAAAATATAATATTCGGAATCGCCATAAAGTTCTACAAAAGAATATTGTGATTGTCACGTCATAACTACATTCAAAAGTTTAAAATGCATCGTAATTGTGTTTTTGACGTCATAACTACTTTGAATACACTTCTATGCTTATATTGCTAATTATTGTTGTCCTATTATTTTCAAATTATGATATTCGGAATTGCCATAAAGTTCTACACAAGAACATTGTGATTGTCACGTTATAGCTACATTCAAAACTCTAAAACATAACTACACAAGAATATTTTATTTTTGAGGTCATGCCTACTTCAGAAATCGTTAATTGCTTATATTGCTGGTTATTGTTCTCCGATAATTTTAAAATGTTTATACAGTATTTGGAGTCGCTATAAAGTTCTACACAAGAACATTGCGATTGTGACGTCATAACTACATTCGAAACTGTAAAATGCATCTTAATTGTGTTTGTGACGTCATAGCTACTTTGGAAACACTTTTATGCTTATATTGTTAATTATTGTTATCCGATCATTTTAAAACTATGATATTAGGAATCGCCATAAAGTACTACACAAGAACATTGTCATTGTCACGTCATAACTACATTCAAAACTGTAAAATGCATCTTAATTGTGTTTGTGTCGTCAAACCTACTTTAAAAACACTTTTATGCTTATATTGCTAATTATTGTTATCCGATTATTTTCAAATTATGATATTCGGAATCGCCATAAAGTTCTACACAAGAACATTTTATTTGTGACGTATTACCTTCTTCAGAAATGATTAATTGCTTATATTGCGTGCTATTGTTATCAGATCATTTCAAAACTATGATAATCAAAATTGCCATAAAATTCTACACAAGAACATTGTGATTGTGACGTCATAACTACATTCAAAAGTTTAAAATGCATCGTAATTGTGTTTTTGACGTCATAGCTACTTTGAATACACTTTTATGCTTATATTGCTAATTATTGTTATCCGATCATTTTAAAACTATGATATTCTGAATCGCCATACAGTACTACACAAGAACATTTTATTTTTGATGTCATGCCTACTTCAGAAATCGTTAATTGCTCATATTGCTGGTTATTGTTCTCTGATTATTTTAAAATTATGATATTCGGAATTGCCATAAAGTTCTACAAAAGAATATTGTGATTGTCACGTCATAACTACATTCAAAAGTTTAAAATGCATCGTAATTGTGTTTTTGACGTCATAACTACTTTGAATACACTTGTATGCTTATATTGCTAATTATTGTTGTCCTATTATTTTCAAATTATGATATTCGGAATTGCCATAAAGTTCTACACAAGAACATTGTGATTGTCACGTTATAGCTACATTCAAAACTGTAAAACATAACTACACAAGAATATTTTATTTTTGAGGTCATGCCTACTTCAGAAATCGTTAATTGCTTATATTGCTGGTTATTGTTCTCCGATAATTTTAAAATGTTTATACAGTATTTGGAGTCGCTATAAAGTTCTACACAAGAACATTGCGATTGTGACGTCATAACTACATTCGAAACTGTAAAATGCATCTTAATTGTGTTTGTGACGTCATAGCTACTTTGGAAACACTTTTATGCTTATATTGTTAATTATTGTTATCCGATCATTTTAAAACTATGATATTAGGAATCGCCATAAAGTACTACACAAGAACATTGTCATTGTCACGTCATAACTACATTCAAAACTGTAAAATGCATCTTAATTGTGTTTGTGTCGTCAAACCTACTTTAAAAACACTTTTATGCTTATATTGCTAATTATTGTTATCCGATTATTTTCAAATTATGATATTCGGAATCGCCATAAAGTACTACACAAGAACATTTTATTTTTGATGTCATGCCTACTTCAGAAATGATTAATTGCTCATATTGCTGGTTATTATTCTCTGATTATTTTAAAATTATGATATTCGGAATTGCCATAAAGTTCTACACAAGAACATTGTGAGTGTCATATCATAACTATATTCAAAACCGTAAAATGCATACTAATTTTGTTTGTGACGTCATAGCTACTTTAAAAACACTTTTATGCTTATATTGCTAGTTATTGTTGTTCGATTATTTTCAAAATATAATATTCGGAATCGCCATAAAGTTCTACACAAGAATATTGTGATTGTCACGTCATAACTACATTCAAAAGTTTAAAATGCATCGTAATTGTGTTTTTGACGTCATAGCTACTTTGAATACACTTTTATGCTTATATTGCTAATTATTTTTGTCCGATTATTTTCAAAATATGATATTCGGAATTGCCTCAAAGTTCTACACAACAATATTTTGATTGTCACGTCATAACTGCATTCAAAACTGTAAAATGCATCGTAATTGTGTTTTTGACTTCATAGCTACTTTGAATACACTTTTATGCTTATATTGCTAATTATTTTTGTCCGATTATTTTCAAATTATGATATTCGGAATTGCCTCAAAGTTCTACACAACAATATTTTGATTGTCACGTCATAACTACATTCAAAACTGTAAAATGCATCTTAATTGTGTTTGTGACGTCATACCTACTTTAAAAACACTTTTATGCTTATATTGAAAATTATTGTTATCCGATCATTTTAAAACTATAAACATAAAGTACTACACAAGAACATTTTATTTTTGATGTCATGCCTACTTCAGAAATCGTTAATTGATTATATTGCGGGCTATTGTTATCAGATCATTTCAAAACTATGATAATCAAAATTGCCATAAAATTCTACACAAGAACATTGTGATTGTGACGTCATAACTACATTCAAAAGTTAAAAATGCATCGTAATTGTGTTTTTGACGTCATAGCTACTTTGAATACACTTTTATGTTTATATTGCTAATTATTGTTATCCGATCATTTTAAAACTATGATATTCTGAATCGCCATACAGTACTACACAAGAACATTTTATTTTTGATGTCATGCCTACTTCAGAAATCGTTAATTGCTCATATTGCTGGTTATTGTTCTCTGATTATTTTAAAATTATGATATTCGGAATTGCCATAAAGTTCTAAACAAGAACATTGTGATTGTCATATCATAACTATATTCAAAACCGTAAAATGCATACTAATTTTGTTTGTGACGTCATAGCTACTTTAAAAACACTTTTATGCTTAGATTGCTAGTTATTGTTGTTCGATTATTTTCAAAATATAATATTCGGAATCGCCATAAAGTTCTACAAAAGAATATTGTGATTGTCACGTCATAACTACATGCAAAAGTTTAAAATGCATCGTAATTGTGTTTTTGACGTCATAACTACTTTGAATACACTTGTATGCTTATATTGCTAATTATTGTTGTCCTATTATTTTCAAATTATGATATTCGGAATTGCCATAAAGTTCTACACAAGAACATTGTGATTGTCACGTTATAGCTACATTCAAAACTGTAAAACATAACTACACAAGAATATTTTATTTTTGAGGTCATGCCTACTTCAGAAATCGTTAATTGCTTATATTGCTGGTTATTGTTCTCCGATAATTTTAAAATGTTTATACAGTATTTGGAGTCGCTATAAAGTTCTACACAAGAACATTGCGATTGTGACGTCATAACTACATTCGAAACTGTAAAATGCATCTTAATTGTGTTTGTGACGTCATAGCTACTTTGGAAACACTTTTATGCTTATATTGTTAATTATTGTTATCCGATCATTTTAAAACTATGATATTAGGAATCGCCATAAAGTACTACACAAGAACATTGTCATTGTCACGTCATAACTACATTCAAAACTGTAAAATGCATCTTAATTGTGTTTGTGTCGTCAAACCTACTTTAAAAACACTTTTATGCTTATATTGCTAATTATTGTTATCCGATTATTTTCAAATTATGATATTCGGAATCGCCATAAAGTTCTACACAAGAACATTTTATTTGAGACGTATTACCTTCTTCAGAAATGATTAATTGCTTATATTGCGTGCTATTGTTATCAGATCATTTCAAAACTATGATAATCAAAATTGCCATAAAATTCTACACAAGAACATTGTGATTGTGACGTCATAACTACATTCAAAAGTTTAAAATGCATCGTAATTGTGTTTTTGACGTCATAGCTACTTTGAATACACTTTTATGCTTATATTGCTAATTATTGTTATCCGATCATTTTAAAACTATGATATTCTGAATCGCCATACAGTACTACACAAGAACATTTTATTTTTGATGTCATGCCTACTTCAGAAATCGTTAATTGCTCATATTGCTGGTTGTTGTTCTCTGATTATTTTAAAATTATGATATTCGGAATTGCCATAAAGTTCTACACAAGAACATTGTGATTGTCATATCATAACTATATTCAAAACCGTAAAATGCATACTAATTTTGTTTGTGACGTCATAGCTACTTTAAAAACACTTTTATGCTTATATTGCTAGTTATTGTTGTTCGATTATTTTCAAAATATAATATTCGGAATCGCCATAAAGTTCTACACAAGAATATTTTGATTGTCACGTCATAACTACATTCAAAAGTTTAAAATGCATCGTAATTGTGTTTTTGACGTCATAGCTACTTTGAATACACTTTTATGCTTATATTGCTAATTATTTTTGTCCGATTATTTTCAAAATATGATATTCGGAATTGCCTCAAAGTTCTACACAACAATATTTTGATTGTCACGTCATAACTGCATTCAAAACTGTAAAATGCATCGTAATTGTGTTTTTGACTTCATAGCTACTTTGAATACACTTTTATGCTTATATTGCTAATTATTTTTGTCCGATTATTTTCAAATTATGATATTCGGAATTGCCTCAAAGTTCTACACAACAATATTTTGATTGTCACGTCATAACTACATTCAAAACTGTAAAATGCATCTTAATTGTGTTTGTGACGTCATACCTACTTTAAAAACACTTTTATGCTTATATTGAAAATTATTGTTATCCGATCATTTTAAAACTATAAACATAAAGTACTACACAAGAACATTTTATTTTTGATGTCATGCCTACTTCAGAAATCGTTAATTGCTTATATTGCGGGCTATTGTTACAGATCATTTCAAAACTATGATAATAAAAATTGCCATAAAATTCTACACAAGAACATTGTGATTGTGACGTCATAACTACATTCAAAAGTTTAAAATGCATCGTAATTGTGTTTTTGACGTCATAGCTACTTTGAATACACTTTTATGTTTATATTGCTAATTATTGTTATCCGATCATTTTAAAACTATGATATTCTGAATCGCCATACAGTACTACACAAGAACATTTTATTTTTGATGTCATGCCTACTTCAGAAATCGTTAATTGCTCATATTGCTGGTTATTGTTCTCTGATTATTTTAAAATTATGATATTCGGAATTGCCATAAAGTTCTAAACAAGAACATTGTGATTGTCATATCATAACTATATTCAAAACCGTAAAATGCATACTAATTTTGTTTGTGACGTCATAGCTACTTTAAAAACACTTTTATGCTTAGATTGCTAGTTATTGTTGTTCGATTATTTTCAAAATATAATATTCGGAATCGCCATAAAGTTCTACAAAAGAATATTGTGATTGTCACGTCATAACTACATTCAAAAGTTTAAAATGCATCGTAATTGTGTTTTTGACGTCATAACTACTTTGAATACACTTCTATGCTTATATTGCTAATTATTGTTGTCCTATTATTTTCAAATTATGATATTCGGAATTGCCATAAAGTTCTACACAAGAACATTGTGATTGTCACGTTATAGCTACATTCAAAACTCTAAAACATAACTACACAAGAATATTTTATTTTTGAGGTCATGCCTACTTCAGAAATCGTTAATTGCTTATATTGCTGGTTATTGTTCTCCGATAATTTTAAAATGTTTATACAGTATTTGGAGTCGCTATAAAGTTCTACACAAGAACATTGCGATTGTGACGTCATAACTACATTCGAAACTGTAAAATGCATCTTAATTGTGTTTGTGACGTCATAGCTACTTTGGAAACACTTTTATGCTTATATTGTTAATTATTGTTATCCGATCATTTTAAAACTATGATATTAGGAATCGCCATAAAGTACTACACAAGAACATTGTCATTGTCACGTCATAACTACATTAAAAACTGTAAAATGCATCTTAATTGTGTTTGTGTCGTCAAACCTACTTTAAAAACACTTTTATGCTTATATTGCTAATTATTGTTATCCGATTATTTTCAAATTATGATATTCGGAATCGCCATAAAGTTCTACACAAGAACATTTTATTTGTGACGTATTACCTTCTTCAGAAATGATTAATTGCTTATATTGCGTGCTATTGTTATCAGATCATTTCAAAACTATGATAATCAAAATTGCCATAAAATTCTACACAAGAACATTGTGATTGTGACGTCATAACTACATTCAAAAGTTTAAAATGCATCGTAATTGTGTTTTTGACGTCATAACTACTTTGAATACACTTGTATGCTTATATTGCTAATTATTGTTGTCCTATTATTTTCAAATTATGATATTCGGAATTGCCATAAAGTTCTACACAAGAACATTGTGATTGTCACGTTATAGCTACATTCAAAACTCTAAAACATAACTACACAAGAATATTTTATTTTTGAGGTCATGCCTACTTCAGAAATCGTTAATTGCTTATATTGCTGGTTATTGTTCTCCGATAATTTTAAAATGTTTATACAGTATTTGGAGTCGCTATAAAGTTCTACACAAGAACATTGCGATTGTGCCGTCATAACTACATTCGAAACTGTAAAATGCATCTTAATTGTGTTTGTGACGTCATAGCTACTTTGGAAACACTTTTATGCTTATATTGTTAATTATTGTTATCCGATCATTTTAAAACTATGATATTAGGAATCGCCATAAAGTACTACACAAGAACATTGTCATTGTCACGTCATAACTACATTCAAAACTGTAAAATGCATCTTAATTGTGTTTGTGTCGTCAAACCTACTTTAAAAACACTTTTATGCTTATATTGCTAATTATTGTTATCCGATTATTTTCAAATTATGATATTCGGAATCGCCATAAAGTTCTACACAAGAACATTTTATTTGTGACGTATTACCTTCTTCAGAAATGATTAATTGCTTATATTGCGTGCTATTGTTATCAGATCATTTCAAAACTATGATAATCAAAATTGCCATAAAATTCTACACAAGAACATTGTGATTGTGACGTCATAACTACATTCAAAAGTTTAAAATGCATCGTAATTGTGTTTTTGACGTCATAGCTACTTTGAATACACTTTTATGCTTATATTGCTAATTATTGTTATCCGATTATTTTAAAACTATGATATTCTGAATCGCCATACAGTACTACACAAGAACATTTTATTTTTGATGTCATGCCTACTTCAGAAATCGTTAATTGCTCATATTGCTGGTTATTGTTCTCTGATTATTTTAAAATTATGATATTCGGAATTGCCATAAAGTTCTACACAAGAACATTGTGATTGTCATATCATAACCATATTCAAAACCGTAAAATGCATACTAATTTTGTTTGTGACGTCATAGCTACTTTAAATACATTTTTATGCTTATATTGCTAATTATTTTTGTCCGATTATTTTCAAATTATGATATTCGGAATTGCCTCAAAGTTCTACACAACAATATTTTGATTGTCACGTCATAACTACATTCAAAACTGTAGAATGCATCGTAATTGTGTTTTTGACGTCATAGCTACTTTGAATACACTTTTATGCTTATATTGCTAATTATTTTTGTCCGATTATTTTCAAATTATGATATTCGGAATTGCCTCAAAGTTCTACACAACAATATTTTGATTGTCACGTCATAACTACATTCAAAACTGTAAAATGCATCGTAATTGTGTTTTTGACGTCATAGCTACTTTGAATACACTTTTATGCTTATATTGCTAATTATTTTTGTCCGATTATTTTCAAAATATGATATTCGGAATTGCCTCAAAGTTCTACACAACAATATTTTGATTGTCACGTCATAACTACATTCAAAACTGTAAAATGCATCTTAATTGTGTTTGTGACGTCATACCTACTTTAAAAACACTTTTATGCTTATATTGAAAATTATTGTTATCCGATCATTTTAAAACTATAAACATAAAGTACTACACAAGAACATTTTATTTTTGATGTCATGCCTACTTCAGAAATCGTTAATTGCTTATATTGCGGGCTATTGTTATCAGATCATTTCAAAACTATGATAATCAAAATTGCCATAAAATTCTACACAAGAACATTGTGATTGTGACGTCATAACTACATTCAAAAGTTTAAAATGCATCGTAATTGTGTTTTTGACGTCATAGCTACTTTGAATACACTTTTATGCTTATATTGCTAATTATTGTTATCCGATCATTTTAAAACTATGATATTCTGAATCGCCATACAGTACTACACAAGAACATTTTATTTTTGATGTCATGCCTACTTCAGAAATCGTTAATTGCTCATATTGCTGGTTATTGTTCTCTGATTATTTTAAAATTATGATATTCGGAATTGCCATAAAGTTCTAAACAAGAACATTGTGATTGTCATATCATAACTATATTCAAAACCGTAAAATGCATACTAATTTTGTTTGTGACGTCATAGCTACTTTAAAAACACTTTTATGCTTAGATTGCTAGTTATTGTTGTTGGATTATTTTCAAAATATAATATTCGGAATCGCCATAAAGTTCTACAAAAGAATATTGTGATTGTCACGTCATAACTACATTCAAAAGTTTAAAATGCATCGTAATTGTGTTTTTGACGTCATAACTACTTTGAATACACTTGTATGCTTATATTGCTAATTATTGTTGTCCTATTATTTTCAAATTATGATATTCGGAATTGCCATAAAGTTCTACACAAGAACATTGTGATTGTCACGTTATAGCTACATTCAAAACTGTAAAACATAACTACACAAGAATATTTTATTTTTGAGGTCATGCCTACTTCAGAAATCGTTAATTGCTTATATTGCTGGTTATTGTTCTCCGATAATTTTAAAATGTTTATACAGTATTTGGAGTCGCTATAAAGTTCTACACAAGAACATTGCGATTGTGACGTCATAACTACATTCGAAACTGTAAAATGCTTCTTAATTGTGTTTGTGACGACATAGCTACTTTGGAAACACTTTTATGCTTATATTGTTAATTATTGTTATCCGATCATTTTAAAACTATGATATTAGGAATCGCCATAAAGTACTACACAAGAACATTGTCATTGTCACGTCATAACTACATTCAAAACTGTAAAATGCATCTTAATTGTGTTTGTGTCGTCAAACCTACTTTAAAAACACTTTTATGCTTATATTGCTAATTATTGTTATCCGATTATTTTCAAATTATGATATTCGGAATCGCCATAAAGTACTACACAAGAACATTTTATTTTTGATGTCATGCCTACTTCAGAAATGATTAATTGCTCATATTGCTGGTTATTATTCTCTGATTATTTTAAAATTATGATATTCGGAATTGCCATAAAGTTCTACACAAGAACATTGTGAGTGTCATATCATAACTATATTCAAAACCGTAAAATGCATACTAATTTTGTTTGTGACGTCATAGCTACTTTAAAAACACTTTTATGCTTATATTGCTAGTTATTGTTGTTCGATTATTTTCAAAATATAATATTCGGAATCGCCATAAAGTTCTACACAAGAATATTGTGATTGTCACGTCATAACTACTTTCAAAAGTTTAAAATGCATCGTAATTGTGTTTTTGACGTCATAGCTACTTTGAATACACTTTTATGCTTATATTGCTAATTATTTTTGTCCGATTATTTTCAAAATATGATATTCGGAATTGCCTCAAAGTTCTACACAACAATATTTTGATTGTCACGTCATAACTGCATTCAAAACTGTAAAATGCATCGTAATTGTGTTTTTGACTTCATAGCTACTTTGAATACACTTTTATGCTTATATTGCTAATTATTTTTGTCCGATTATTTTCAAATTATGATATTCGGAATTGCCTCAAAGTTCTACACAACAATATTTTGATTGTCACGTCATAACTACATTCAAAACTGTAAAATGCATCTTAATTGTGTTTGTGACGTCATACCTACTTTAAAAACACTTTTATGCTTATATTGAAAATTATTGTTATCCGATCATTTTAAAACTATAAACATAAAGTACTACACAAGAACATTTTATTTTTGATGTCATGCCTACTTCAGAAATCGTTAATTGATTATATTGCGGGCTATTGTTATCAGATCATTTCAAAACTATGATAATCAAAATTGCCATAAAATTCTACACAAGAACATTGTGATTGTGACGTCATAACTACATTCAAAAGTTTAAAATGCATCGTAATTGTGTTTTTGACGTCATAGCTACTTTGAATACACTTTTATGCTTATATTGCTAATTATTGTTATCCGATCATTTTAAAACTATGATATTCTGAATCGCCATACAGTACTACACAAGAACATTTTATTTTTGATGTCATGCCTACTTCAGAAATCGTTAATTGCTCATATTGCTGGTTATTGTTCTCTGATTATTTTAAAATTATGATATTCGGAATTGCCATAAAGTTCTAAACAAGAACATTGTGATTGTCATATCATAACTATATTCAAAACCGTAAAATGCATACTAATTTTGTTTGTGACGTCATAGCTACTTTAAAAACACTTTTATGCTTAGATTGCTAGTTATTGTTGTTCGATTATTTTCAAAATATAATATTCGGAATCGCCATAAAGTTCTACAAAAGAATATTGTGATTGTCACGTCATAACTACATTCAAAAGTTTAAAATGCATCGTAATTGTGTTTTTGACGTCATAACTACTTTGAATACACTTGTATGCTTATATTGCTAATTATTGTTGTCCTATTATTTTCAAATTATGATATTCGGAATTGCCATAAAGTTCTACACAAGAACATTGTGATTGTTACGTTATAGCTACATTCAAAACTGTAAAACATAACTACACAAGAATATTTTATTTTTGAGGTCATGCCTACTTCAGAAATCGTTAATTGCTTATATTGCTGGTTATTGTTCTCCGATAATTTTAAAATGTTTATACAGTATTTGGAGTCGCTATAAAGTTCTACACAAGAACATTGCGATTGTGACGTCATAACTACATTCGAAACTGTAAAATGCATCTTAATTGTGTTTGTGACGACATAGCTACTTTGGAAACACTTTTATGCTTATATTGTTAATTATTGTTATCCGATCATTTTAAAACTATGATATTAGGAATCGCCATAAAGTACTACACAAGAACATTGTCATTGTCACGTCATAACTACATTCAAAACTGTAAAATGCATCTTAATTGTGTTTGTGTCGTCAAACCTACTTTAAAAACACTTTTATGCTTATATTGCTAATTATTGTTATCCGATTATTTTCAAATTATGATATTCGGAATCGCCATAAAGTACTACACAAGAACATTTTATTTTTGATGTCATGCCTACTTCAGAAATGATTAATTGCTCATATTGCTGGTTATTATTCTCTGATTATTTTAAAATTATGATATTCGGAATTGCCATAAAGTTCTACACAAGAACATTGTGAGTGTCATATCATAACTATATTCAAAACCGTAAAATGCATACTAATTTTGTTTGTGACGTCATAGCTACTTTAAAAACACTTTTATGCTTATATTGCTAGTTATTGTTGTTCGATTATTTTCAAAATATAATATTCGGAATCGCCATAAAGTTCTACACAAGAATATTGTGATTGTCACGTCATAACTACATTCAAAAGTTTAAAATGCATCGTAATTGTGTTTTTGACGTCATAGCTACTTTGAATACACTTTTATGCTTATATTGCTAATTATTTTTGTCCGATTATTTTCAAAATATGATATTCGGAATTGCCTCAAAGTTCTACACAACAATATTTTGATTGTCACGTCATAACTGCATTCAAAACTGTAAAATGCATCGTAATTGTGTTTTTGACTTCATAGCTACTTTGAATACACTTTTATGCTTATATTGCTAATTATTTTTGTCCGATTATTTTCAAATTATGATATTCGGAATTGCCTCAAAGTTCTACACAACAATATTTTGATTGTCACGTCATAACTACATTCAAAACTGTAAAATGCATCTTAATTGTGTTTGTGACGTCATACCTACTTTAAAAACACTTTTATGCTTATATTGAAAATTATTGTTATCCGATCATTTTAAAACTATAAACATAAAGTACTACACAAGAACATTTTATTTTTGATGTCATGCCTACTTCAGAAATCGTTAATTGATTATATTGCGGGCTATTGTTATCAGATCATTTCAAAACTATGATAATCAAAATTGCCATAAAATTCTACACAAGAACATTGTGATTGTGACGTCATAACTACATTCAAAAGTTAAAAATGCATCGTAATTGTGTTTTTGACGTCATAGCTACTTTGAATACACTTTTATGTTTATATTGCTAATTATTGTTATCCGATCATTTTAAAACTATGATATTCTGAATCGCCATACAGTACTACACAAGAACATTTTATTTTTGATGTCATGCCTACTTCAGAAATCGTTAATTGCTCATATTGCTGGTTATTGTTCTCTGATTATTTTAAAATTATGATATTCGGAATTGCCATAAAGTTCTAAACAAGAACATTGTGATTGTCATATCATAACTATATTCAAAACCGTAAAATGCATACTAATTTTGTTTGTGACGTCATAGCTACTTTAAAAACACTTTTATGCTTAGATTGCTAGTTATTGTTGTTCGATTATTTTCAAAATATAATATTCGGAATCGCCATAAAGTTCTACAAAAGAATATTGTGATTGTCACGTCATAACTACATGCAAAAGTTTAAAATGCATCGTAATTGTGTTTTTGACGTCATAACTACTTTGAATACACTTGTATGCTTATATTGCTAATTATTGTTGTCCTATTATTTTCAAATTATGATATTCGGAATTGCCATAAAGTTCTACACAAGAACATTGTGATTGTCACGTTATAGCTACATTCAAAACTGTAAAACATAACTACACAAGAATATTTTATTTTTGAGGTCATGCCTACTTCAGAAATCGTTAATTGCTTATATTGCTGGTTATTGTTCTCCGATAATTTTAAAATGTTTATACAGTATTTGGAGTCGCTATAAAGTTCTACACAAGAACATTGCGATTGTGACGTCATAACTACATTCGAAACTGTAAAATGCATCTTAATTGTGTTTGTGACGTCATAGCTACTTTGGAAACACTTTTATGCTTATATTGTTAATTATTGTTATCCGATCATTTTAAAACTATGATATTAGGAATCGCCATAAAGTACTACACAAGAACATTGTCATTGTCACGTCATAACTACATTCAAAACTGTAAAATGCATCTTAATTGTGTTTGTGTCGTCAAACCTACTTTAAAAACACTTTTATGCTTATATTGCTAATTATTGTTATCCGATTATTTTCAAATTATGATATTCGGAATCGCCATAAAGTTCTACACAAGAACATTTTATTTGAGACGTATTACCTTCTTCAGAAATGATTAATTGCTTATATTGCGTGCTATTGTTATCAGATCATTTCAAAACTATGATAATCAAAATTGCCATAAAATTCTACACAAGAACATTGTGATTGTGACGTCATAACTACATTCAAAAGTTTAAAATGCATCGTAATTGTGTTTTTGACGTCATAGCTACTTTGAATACACTTTTATGCTTATATTGCTAATTATTGTTATCCGATCATTTTAAAACTATGATATTCTGAATCGCCATACAGTACTACACAAGAACATTTTATTTTTGATGTCATGCCTACTTCAGAAATCGTTAATTGCTCATATTGCTGGTTGTTGTTCTCTGATTATTTTAAAATTATGATATTCGGAATTGCCATAAAGTTCTACACAAGAACATTGTGATTGTCATATCATAACTATATTCAAAACCGTAAAATGCATACTAATTTTGTTTGTGACGTCATAGCTACTTTAAAAACACTTTTATGCTTATATTGCTAGTTATTGTTGTTCGATTATTTTCAAAATATAATATTCGGAATCGCCATAAAGTTCTACACAAGAATATTGTGATTGTCACGTCATAACTACATTCAAAAGTTTAAAATGCATCGTAATTGTGTTTTTGACGTCATAGCTACTTTGAATACACTTTTATGCTTATATTGCTAATTATTTTTGTCCGATTATTTTCAAAATATGATATTCGGAATTGCCTCAAAGTTCTACACAACAATATTTTGATTGTCACGTCATAACTGCATTCAAAACTGTAAAATGCATCGTAATTGTGTTTTTGACTTCATAGCTACTTTGAATACACTTTTATGCTTATATTGCTAATTATTTTTGTCCGATTATTTTCAAATTATGATATTCGGAATTGCCTCAAAGTTCTACACAACAATATTTTGATTGTCACGTCATAACTACATTCAAAACTGTAAAATGCATCTTAATTGTGTTTGTGACGTCATACCTATTTTAAAAACACTTTTATGCTTATATTGAAAATTATTGTTATCCGATCATTTTAAAACTATAAACATAAAGTACTACACAAGAACATTTTATTTTTGATGTCATGCCTACTTCAGAAATCGTTAATTGCTTATATTGCGGGCTATTGTTACAGATCATTTCAAAACTATGATAATCAAAATTGCCATAAAATTCTACACAAGAACATTGTGATTGTGACGTCATAACTACATTCAAAAGTTTAAAATGCATCGTAATTGTGTTTTTGACGTCATAGCTACTTTGAATACACTTTTATGTTTATATTGCTAATTATTGTTATCCGATCATTTTAAAACTATGATATTCTGAATCGCCATACAGTACTACACAAGAACATTTTATTTTTGATGTCATGCCTACTTCAGAAATCGTTAATTGCTCATATTGCTGGTTATTGTTCTCTGATTATTTTAAAATTATGATATTCGGAATTGCCATAAAGTTCTAAACAAGAACATTGTGATTGTCATATCATAACTATATTCAAAACCGTAAAATGCATACTAATTTTGTTTGTGACGTCATAGCTACTTTAAAAACACTTTTATGCTTAGATTGCTAGTTATTGTTGTTCGATTATTTTCAAAATATAATATTCGGAATCGCCATAAAGTTCTACAAAAGAATATTGTGATTGTCACGTCATAACTACATGCAAAAGTTTAAAATGCATCGTAATTGTGTTTTTGACGTCATAACTACTTTGAATACACTTGTATGCTTATATTGCTAATTATTGTTGTCCTATTATTTTCAAATTATGATATTCGGAATTGCCATAAAGTTCTACACAAGAACATTGTGATTGTCACGTTATAGCTACATTCAAAACTGTAAAACATAACTACACAAGAATATTTTATTTTTGAGGTCATGCCTACTTCAGAAATCGTTAATTGCTTATATTGCTGGTTATTGTTCTCCGATAATTTTAAAATGTTTATACAGTATTTGGAGTCGCTATAAAGTTCTACACAAGAACATTGCGATTGTGACGTCATAACTACATTCGAAACTGTAAAATGCATCTTAATTGTGTTTGTGACGTCATAGGTACTTTGGAAACACTTTTATGCTTATATTGTTAATTATTGTTATCCGATCATTTTAAAACTATGATATTAGGAATCGCCATAAAGTACTACACAAGAATATTGTCATTGTCACGTCATAACTACATTCAAAACTGTAAAATGCATCTTAATTGTGTTTGTGTCGTCAAACCTACTTTAAAAACACTTTTATGCTTATATTGCTAATTATTGTTATCCGATTATTTTCAAATTATGATATTCGGAATCGCCATAAAGTTCTACACAAGAACATTTTATTTGTGACGTATTACCTTCTTCAGAAATGATTAATTGCTTATATTGCGTGCTATTGTTATCAGACCATTTCAAAACTATGATAATCAAAATTGCCATAAAATTCTACACAAGAACATTGTGATTGTGACGTCATAACTACATTCAAAAGTTTAAAATGCATCGTAATTGTGTTTTTGACGTCATAGCTACTTTGAATACACTTTTATGCTTATATTGCTAATTATTGTTATCCGATCATTTTAAAACTATGATATTCTGAATCGCCATACAGTACTACACAAGAACATTTTATTTTTGATGTCATGCCTACTTCAGAAATCGTTAATTGCTCATATTGCTGGTTATTGTTCTCTGATTATTTTAAAATTATGATATTCAGAATTGCCATAAAGTTCTACACAAGAACATTGTGATTGTCATATCATAACTATATTCAAAACCGTAAAATGCATACTAATTTTGTTTGTGACGTCATAGCTACTTTAAAAACACTTTTATGCTTATATTGATAGTTATTGTTGTTCGATTATTTTCAAAATATAATATTCGGAATCGCCATAAAGTTCTACACAAGAATATTGTGATTGTCACGCCATAACTACATTCAAAAGTTTAAAATGCATCGTAATTGTGTTTTTGACGTCATAGCTACTTTGAATACACTTTTATGCTTATATTGCTAATTATTTTTGTCCGATTATTTTCAAAATATGATATTCGGAATTGCCTCAAAGTTCTACACAACAATATTTTGATTGTCACGTCATAACTGCATTCAAAACTGTAAAATGCATCGTAATTGTGTTTTTGACTTCATAGCTACTTTGAATACACTTTTATGCTTATATTGCTAATTATTTTTGTCCGATTATTTTCAAATTATGATATTCGGAATTGCCTCAAAGTTCTACACAACAATATTTTGATTGTCACGTCATAACTACATTCAAAACTGTAAAATGCATCTTAAGTGTGTTTGTGACGTCATACCTACTTTAAAAACACTTTTATGCTTATATTGAAAATTGTTATCCGATCATTTTAAAACTATAAACATAAAGTACTACACAAGAACATTTTATTTTTGATGTCATGCCTACTTCAGAAATCGTTAATTGCTTATATTGCGGGCTATTGTTATCAGATCATTTCAAAACTATGATAATCAAAATTGCCATAAAATTCTACACAAGAACATTGTGATTGTGACGTCATAACTACATTCAAAAGTTTAAAATGCATCGTAATTGTGTTTTTGACGTCATAGCTACTTTGAATACACTTTTATGCTTATATTGCTAATTATTGTTATCCGATCATTTTAAAACTATGATATTCTGAATCGCCATACAGTACTACAAAAGAACATTTTATTTTTGATGTCATGCCTACTTCAGAAATCGTTAATTGCTCATATTGCTGGTTATTGTTCTCTGATTATTTTAAAATTATGATATTCGGAATTGCCATAAAGTTCTAAACAAGAACATTGTGATTGTCATATCAGAACTATATTCAAAACCGTAAAATGCATACTAATTTTGTTTGTGACGTCATAGCTACTTTAAAAACACTTTTATGCTTAGATTGCTAGTTATTGTTGTTCGATTATTTTCAAAATATAATATTCGGAATCGCCATAAAGTTCTACAAAAGAATATTGTGATTGTCACGTCATAACTACATTCAAAAGTTTAAAATGCATCGTAATTGTGTTTTTGACGTCATAACTACTTTGAATACACTTGTATGCTTATATTGCTAATTATTGTTGTCCTATTATTTTCAAATTATGATATTCGGAATTGCCATAAAGTTCTACACAAGAACATTGTGATTGTCACGTTATAGCTACATTCAAGACTGTAAAACATAACTACACAAGAATATTTTATTTTTGAGGTCATGCCTACTTCAGAAATCGTTAATTGCTTATATTGCTGGTTATTGTTCTCCGATAATTTTAAAATGTTTATACAGTATTTGGAGTCGCTATAAAGTTCTACACAAGAACATTGCGATTGTGACGTCATAACTACATTTGAAACTGTAAAATGCATCTTAATTGTGTTTGTGACGTCATAGCTACTTTGGAAACACTTTTATGCTTATATTGTTAATTATTGTTATCCGATCATTTTAAAACTATGATATTAGGAATCGCCATAAAGTACTACACAAGAACATTGTCATTGTCACGTCATAACTACATTCAAAACTGTAAAATGCATCTTAATTGTGTTTGTGTCGTCAAACCTACTTTAAAAACACTTTTATGCTTATATTGCTAATTATTGTTATCCGATTATTTTCAAATTATGATATTCGGAATCGCCATAAAGTTCTACACAAGAACATTTTATTTGTGACGTATTACCTTCTTCAGAAATGATTAATTGCTTATATTGCGTGCTATTGTTATCAGATCATTTCAAAACTATGATAATCAAAATTGCCATAAAATTCTACACAAGAACATTGTGATTGTGACGTCATAACTACATTCAAAAGTTTAAAATGCATCGTAATTGTGTTTTTGACGTCATAGCTACTTTGAATACACTTTTATGCTTATATTGCTAATTATTGTTATCCGATCATTTTAAAACTATGATATTCTGAATCGCCATACAGTACTACACAAGAACATTTTATTTTTGATGTCATGCCTACTTCAGAAATCGTTAATTGCTCATATTGCTGGTTATTGTTCTCTGATTATTTTAAAATTATGATATTCGGAATTGCCATAAAGTTCTACACAAGAACATTGTGATTGTCATATCATAACTATATTCAAAACCGTAAAATGCATACTAATTTTGTTTGTGACGTCATAGCTACTTTAAAAACACTTTTATGCTTATATTGCTAGTTATTGTTGTTCGATTATTTTCAAAATATAATATTCGGAATCGCCATAAAGTTCTACACAAGAATATTGTGATTGTCACGTCATAACTACATTCAAAAGTTTAAAATGCATCGTAATTGTGTTTTTGACGTCATAGCTACTTTGAATACACTTTTATGCTTATATTGCTAATTATTTTTGTCTGATTATTTTCAAAATATGATATTCGGAATTGCCTCAAAGTTCTACACAACAATATTTTGATTGTCACGTCATAACTGCATTCAAAACTGTAAAATGCATCGTAATTGTGTTTTTGAATTCATAGCTACTTTGAATACACTTTTATGCTTATATTGCTAATTATTTTTGTCCGATTATTTTCAAATTATGATATTCGGAATTGCCTCAAAGTTCTACACAACAATATTTTGATTGTCACGTCATAACTACATTCAAAACTGTAAAATGCATCTTAATTGTGTTTGTGACGTCATACCTACTTTAAAAACACTTTTATGCTTATATTGAAAATTATTGTTATCCGATCATTTTAAAACTATAAACATAAATTACTACACAAGAACATTTTATTTTTGATGTCATGCCTACTTCAGAAATCGTTAATTGCTTATATTGCGGGCTATTGTTATCAGATCATTTCAAAACTATGATAATCAAAATTGCCATAAAATTCTACACAAGAACATTGTGATTGTGACGTCATAACTACATTCAAAAGTTTAAAATGCATCGTAATTGTGTTTTTGACGTCATAGCTACTTTGAATACACTTTTATGTTTATATTGCTAATTATTGTTATCCGATCATTTTAAAACTATGATATTCTGAATCGCCACACAGTACTACACAAGAACATTTTATTTTTGATGTCATGCCTACTTCAGAAATCGTTAATTGCTCATATTGCTGGTTATTGTTCTCTGATTATTTTAAAATTATGATATTCGGAATTGCCATAAAGTTCTAAACAAGAACATTGTGATTGTCATATCATAACTATATTCAAAACCGTAAAATGCATACTAATTTTGTTTGTGACGTCATAGCTACTTTAAAAACACTTTTATGCTTAGATTGCTAGTTATTGTTGTTCGATTATTTTCAAAATATAATATTCGGAATCGCCATAAAGTTCTACAAAAGAATATTGTGATTGTCACGTCATAACTACATGCAAAAGTTTAAAATGCATCGTAATTGTGTTTTTGACGTCATAACTACTTTGAATACACTTGTATGCTTATATTGCTAATTATTGTTGTCCTATTATTTTCAAATTATGATATTCGGAATTGCCATAAAGTTCTACACAAGAACATTGTGATTGTCACGTTATAGCTACATTCAAAACTGTAAAACATAACTACACAAGAATATTTTATTTTTGAGGTCATGCCTACTTCAGAAATCGTTAATTGCTTATATTGCTGGTTATTGTTCTCCGATAATTTTAAAATGTTTATACAGTATTTGGAGTCGCTATAAAGTTCTACACAAGAACATTGCGATTGTGACGTCATAACTACATTCGAAACTGTAAAATGCATCTTAATTGTGTTTGTGACGTCATAGCTACTTTGGAAACACTTTTATGCTTATATTGTTAATTATTGTTATCCGATCATTTTAAAACTATGATATTAGGAATCGCCATAAAGTACTACACAAGAACATTGTCATTGTCACGTCATAACTACATTCAAAACTGTAAAATGCATCTTAATTGTGTTTGTGTCGTCAAACCTACTTTAAAAACACTTTTATGCTTATATTGCTAATTATTGTTATCCGATTATTTTCAAATTATGATATTCGGAATCGCCATAAAGTTCTACACAAAAACATTTTATTTGTGACGTATTACCTTCTTCAGAAATGATTAATTGCTTATATTGCGTGCTATTGTTATCAGATCATTCAAAACTATGATAATCAAAATTGCCATAAAATTCTACACAAGAACATTGTGATTGTGACGTCATAACTACATTCAAAAGTTTAAAATGCATCGTAATTGTGTTTTTGACGTCATAGCTACTTTGAATACACTTTTATGCTTATATTGGTAATTATTGTTATCCGATCATTTTAAAACTATGATATTCTGAATCGCCATACAGTACTACACAAGAACATTTTATTTTTGATGTCATGCCTACTTCAGAAATCGTTAATTGCTCATATTGCTGGTTATTGTTCTCTGATTATTTTAAAATTATGATATTCGGAATTGCCATACAGTACTACACAAGAACATTTTATTTTTGATGTCATGCCTACTTCAGAAATCGTTAATTGCTCATATTGCTGGTTATTGTTCTCTGATTATTTTAAAATTATGATATTCGGAATTGCCATAAAGTTCTAAACAAGAACATTGTGATTGTCATATCATAACTATATTCAAAACCGTAAAATGCATACTAATTTTGTTTGTGACGTAATAGCTACTTTAAAAACACTTTTATGCTTATATTGATAGTTATTGTTGTTCGATTATTTTCAAAATATAATATTCGGAATCGCCATAAAGTTCTACACAAGAATATTGTGATTGTCACGTCATAACTACATTCAAAAGTTTAAAATGCATCGTAATTGTGTTTTTGACGTCATAGCTACTTTGAATACACTTTTATGCTTATATTGCTAATTATTTTTGTCCGATTATTTTCAAAATATGATATTCGGAATTGCCTCAAAGTTCTACACAACAATATTTTGATTGTCACGTCATAACTGCATTCAAAACTGTAAAATGCATCGTAATTGTGTTTTTGACTTCATAGCTACTTTGAATACACTTTTATGCTTATATTGCTAATTATTTTTGTCCGATTATTTTCAAATTATGATATTCGGAATTGCCTCAAAGTTCTACACAACAATATTTTGATTGTCACGTCATAACTACATTCAAAACTGTAAAATGCATCTTAATTGTGTTTGTGACGTCATACCTACTTTAAAAACACTTTTATGCTTATATTGAAAATTATTGTTATCCGATCATTTTAAAACTATAAACATAAAGTACTACACAAGAACATTTTATTTTTGATGTCATGCCTACTTCAGAAATCGTTAATTGCTTATATTGCGGGCTATTGTTATCAGATCATTTCAAAACTATGATAATCAAAATTGCCATAAAATTCTACACAAGAACATTGTGATTGTGACGTCATAACTACATTCAAAAGTTTAAAATGCATCGTAATTGTGTTTTTGACGTCATAGCTACTTTGAATACACTTTTATGCTTATATTGCTAATTAGTGTTATCCGATCATTTTAAAACTATGATATTCTGAATCGCCATACAGTTCTACACAAGAACATTTTATTTTTGATGTCATGCCTACTTCAGAAATCGTTAATTTCTCATATTGCTGGTTATTGTTCTCTGATTATTTTAAAATTATGATATTCGGAATTGCCATAAAGTTCTAAACAAGAACATTGTGATTGTCATATCATAACTATATTCAAAACCGTAAAATGCATACTAATTTTGTTTGTGACGTCATAGCTACTTTAAAAACACTTTTATGTATAGATTGCTAGTTATTGTTGTTCGATTATTTTCAAAATATAATATTCGGAATCGCCATAAAGTTCTACAAAAGAATATTGTGATTGTCACGTCATAACTACATTAAAAAGTTTAAAATGCATCGTAATTGTGTTTTTGACGTCATAACTACTTTGAATACACTTGTATGCTTATATTGCTAATTATTGTTGTCCTATTATTTTCAAATTATGATATTCGGAATTGCCATAAAGTTCTACACAAGAACATTGTTATTGTCACGTTATAGCTACATTCAAAACTGTAAAACATAACTACACAAGAATATTTTATTTTTGAGGTCATGCCTACTTGAGAAATCGTTAATTGCTTATATTGCTGGTTATTGTTCTCCGATAATTTTAAAATGTTTATACAGTATTTGGAGTCGCTATAAAGTTCTACACAAGAACATTGCGATTGTGACGTCATAACTACATTCGAAACTGTAAAATGCATCTTAATTGTGTTTGTGACGTCATAGCTACTTTGGAAACACTTTTATGCTTATATTGTTAATTATTGTTATCCGATCATTTTAAAACTATGATATTAGGAATCGCCATAAAGTACTACACAAGAACATTGTCATTGTCACGTCATAACTACATTCAAAACTGTAAAATGCATCTTAATTGTGTTTGTGTCGTCAAACCTACTTTAAAAACACTTTTATGCTTATATTGCTAATTATTGTTATCCGATCATTTTAAAACTATGATATTCGGAATCGCCATAAAGTTCTACACAAGAACATTTTATTTGTGACGTATTACCTTCTTCAGAAATGATTAATTGCTTATATTGCGTGCTATTGTTATCAGATCATTTCAAAACTATGATAATCAAAATTGCCATAAAATTCTACACAAGAACATTGTGATTGTGACGTCATAACTACATTCAAAAGTTTAAAATGCATCGTAATTGTGTTTTTGACGTCATAGCTACTTTGAATACACTTTTATGCTTATATTGCTAATTATTGTTATCCGATCATTTTAAAACTATGATATTCGGAATTGCCATACAGTACTACACAAGAACATTTTATTTTTGATGTCATGCCTACTTCAGAAATCGTTAATTGCTCATATTGCTGGTTATTGTTCTCTGATTATTTTAAAATTATGATATTCGGAATTGCCATAAAGTTCTAAACAAGAACATTGTGATTGTCATATCATAACTATATTCAAAACCGTAAAATGCATACTAATTTTGTTTGTGACGTCATAGCTACTTTAAAAACACTTTTATGCTTAGATTGCTAGTTATTGTTGTTCGATTATTTTCAAAATATAATATTCGGAATCGCCATAAAGTTCTACAAAAGAATATTGTGATTGTCACGTCATAACTACATTCAAAAGTTTAAAATGCATCGTAATTGTGTTTTTGACGTCATAACTACTTTGAATACACCTGTATGCTTATATTGCTAATTATTGTTGTCCTATTATTTTCAAATTATGATATTCGGAATTGCCATAAAGTTCTACACAAGAACATTGTGATTGTCACGTTATAGCTACATTCAAAACTGTAAAACATAACTACACAAGAATATTTTATTTTTTAGGTCATGCCTACTTCAGAAATCGTTAATTGCTTATATTGCTGGTTATTGTTCTCCGATAATTTTAAAATGTTTATACAGTATTTGGAGTCGCTATAAAGTTCTACACAAGAACATTGCGATTGTGACGTCATAACTACATTCGAAACTGTAAAATGCATCTTAATTGTGTTTGTGACGTCATAGCTACTTTGGAAACACTTTTATGCTTATATTGTTAATTATTGTTATCCGATCATTTTAAAACTATGATATTAGGAATCGCCATAAAGTACTACACAAGAACATTGTCATTGTCACGTCATAACTACATTCAAAACTGTAAAATGCATCTTAATTGTGTTTGTGTCGTCAAACCTACTTTAAAAACACTTTTATGCTTATATTGCTAATTATTGTTATCCGATTATTTTCAAATTATGATATTCGGAATCGCCATAAAGTTCTACACAAGAACATTTTATTTGTGACGTATTACCTTCTTCAGAAATGATTAATTGCTTATATTGCGTGCTATTGTTATCAGATCATTTCAAAACTATGATAATCAAAATTGCCATAAAATTCTACACAAGAACATTGTGATTGTGACTTCATAACTACATTCAAAAGTTTAAAATGCATCGTAATTGTGTTTTTGACGTCATAGCTACTTTGAATACACTTTTATGCTTATATTGCTAATTATTGTTATCCGATCATTTTAAAACTATGATATTCTGAATCGCCATACAGTACTACACAAGAACATTTTATTTTTGATGTCATGCCTACTTCAGAAATCGTTAATTGCTCATATTGCTGGTTATTGTTCTCTGATTATTTTAAAATTATGATATTCGGAATTGCCATAAAGTTCTACACAAGAACATTGTGATTGTCATATCATAACTATATTCAAAACCGTAAAATGCATACTAATTTTGTTTGTGACGTCATAGCTACTTTAAAAACACTTTTATGCTTATATTGCTAGTTATTGTTGTTCGATTATTTTCAAAATATAATATTCGGAATCGCCATAAAGTTCTACACAAGAATATTGTGATTGTCACGTCATAACTACATTCAAAAGTTTAAAATGCATCGTAATTGTGTTTTTGACGTCATAGCTACTTTGAATACACTTTTATGCTTATATTGCTAATTATTTTTGTCCGATTATTTTCAAAATATGATATTCGGAATTGCCTCAAAGTTCTACACAACAATATTTTGATTGTCACGTCATAACTGCATTCAAAACTGTAAAATGCATCGTAATTGTGTTTTTGACTTCATAGCTACTTTGAATACACTTTTATGCTTATATTGCTAATTATTTTTGTCCGATTATTTTCAAATTATGATATTCGGAATTGCCTCAAAGTTCTACACAACAATATTTTGATTGTCACGTCATAACTACATTCAAAACTGTAAAATGCATCTTAATTGTGTTGGTGACGTCATACCTACTTTAAAAACACTTTTATGCTTATATTGAAAATTATTGTTATCCGATCATTTTAAAACTATAAACATAAAGTACTACACAAGAACATTTTATTTTTGATGTCATGCCTACTTCAGAAATCGTTAATTGCTTATATTGCGGGCTATTGTTATCAGATCATTTCAAAACTATGATAATCAAAATTGCCATAAAATTCTACACAAGAACATTGTGATTGTGACGTCATAACTACATTCAAAAGTTTAAAATGCATCGTAATTGTGTTTTTGACGTCATAGCTACTTTGAATACACTTTTATGCTTATATTGCTAATTATTGTTATCCGATCATTTTAAAACTATGATATTCTGAATCGCCATACAGTACTACACAAGAACATTTTATTTTTGATGTCATGCCTACTTCAGAAATCGTTAATTGCTCATATTGCTGGTTATTGTTCTCTGATTATTTTAAAATTATGATATTCGGAATTGCCATAAAGTTCTAAACAAGAACATTGTGATTGTCATATCATAACTATATTCAAAACCGTAAAATGCATACTAATTTTGTTTGTGACGGCATAGCTACTTTAAAAACACTTTTATGCTTAGATTGCTAGTTATTGTTGTTCGATTATTTTCAAAATATAATATTCGGAATCGCCATAAAGTTCTACAAAAGAATATTGTGATTGTCACGTCATAACTACATTAAAAAGTTTAAAATGCATCGTAATTGTGTTTTTGACGTCATAACTACTTTGAATACACTTGTATGCTTATATTGCTAATTATTGTTGTCCTATTATTTTCAAATTATGATATTCGGAATTGCCATAAAGTTCTACACAAGAACATTGTGATTGTCACGTTATAGCTACATTCAAAACTGTAAAACATAACTACACAAGAATATTTTATTTTTGAGGTCATGCCTACTTGAGAAATCGTTAATTGCTTATATTGCTGGTTATTGTTCTCCGATAATTTTAAAATGTTTATACAGTATTTGGAGTCGCTATAAAGTTCTACACAAGAACATTGCGATTGTGACGTCATAACTACATTCGAAACTGTAAAATGCATCTTAATTGTGTTTGTGACGTCATAGCTACTTTGGAAACACTTTTATGCTTATATTGTTAATTATTGTTATCCGATTATTTTAAAACTATGATATTAGGAATCGCCATAAAGTACTACACAAGAACATTGTCATTGTCACGTCATAACTACATTCAAAACTGTAAAATGCATCTTAATTGTGTTTGTGTCGTCAAACCTACTTTAAAAACACTTTTATGCTTATATTGCTAATTATTGTTATCCGATTATTTTCAAATTATGATATTCGGAATCGCCATAAAGTTCTACACAAGAACATTTTATTTGTGACGTATTACCTTCTTCAGAAATGATTAATTGCTTATATTGCGTGCTATTGTTATCAGATCATTTCAAAACTATGATAATCAAAATTGCCATAAAATTCTACACAAGAACATTGTGATTGTGACGTCATAACTACATTCAAAAGTTTAAAATGCATCGTAATTGTGTTTTTGACGTCATAGCTACTTTGAATACACTTTTATGCTTATATTGCTAATTATTGTTATCCGATCATTTTAAAACTATGATATTCTGAATCGCCATACAGTACTACACAAGAACATTTTATTTTTGATGTCATGCCTACTTCAGAAATCGTTAATTGCTCATATTGCTGGTTATTGTTCTCTGATTATTTTAAAATTATGATATTCGGAATTGCCATAAAGTTCTAAACAAGAACATTGTGATTGTCATATCATAACTATATTCAAAACCGTAAAATGCATACTAATTTTGTTTGTGACGTCATAGCTACTTTAAAAACACTTTTATGCTTAGATTGCTAGTTATTGTTGTTCGATTATTTTCAAAATATAATATTCGGAATCGCCATAAAGTTCTACAAAAGAATATTGTGATTGTCACGTCATAACTACATTCAAAAGTTTAAAATGCATCGTAATTGTGTTTTTGACGTCATAACTACTTTGAATACACCTGTATGCTTATATTGCTAATTATTGTTGTCCTATTATTTTCAAATTATGATATTCGGAATTGCCATAAAGTTCTACACAAGAACATTGTGATTGTCACGTTATAGCTACATTCAAAACTGTAAAACATAACTACACAAGAATATTTTATTTTTGAGGTCATGCCTACTTCAGAAATCGTTAATTGCTTATATTGCTGGTTATTGTTCTCCGATAATTTTAAAATGTTTATACAGTATTTGGAGTCGCTATAAAGTTCTACACAAGAACATTGCGATTGTGACGTCATAACTACATTCGAAACTGTAAAATGCATCTTAATTGTGTTTGTGACGTCATAGCTACTTTGGAAACACTTTTATGCTTATATTGTTAATTATTGTTATCCGATCATTTTAAAACTATGATATTAGGAATCGCCATAAAGTACTACACAAGAACATTGTCATTGTCACGTCATAACTACATTCAAAACTGTAAAATGCATCTTAATTGTGTTTGTGTCGTCAAACCTACTTTAAAAACACTTTTATGCTTATATTGCTAATTATTGTTATCCGATTATTTTCAAATTATGATATTCGGAATCGCCATAAAGTTCTACACAAGAACATTTTATTTGTGACGTATTACCTTCTTCAGAAATGATTAATTGCTTATATTGCGTGCTATTGTTATCAGATCATTTCAAAACTATGATAATCAAAATTGCCATAAAATTCTACACAAGAACATTGTGATTGTGACTTCATAACTACATTCAAAAGTTTAAAATGCATCGTAATTGTGTTTTTGACGTCATAGCTACTTTGAATACACTTTTATGCTTATATTGCTAATTATTGTTATCCGATCATTTTAAAACTATGATATTCTGAATCGCCATACAGTACTACACAAGAACATTTTATTTTTGATGTCATGCCTACTTCAGAAATCGTTAATTGCTCATATTGCTGGTTATTGTTCTCTGATTATTTTAAAATTATGATATTCGGAATTGCCATAAAGTTCTACACAAGAACATTGTGATTGTCATATCATAACTATATTCAAAACCGTAAAATGCATACTAATTTTGTTTGTGACGTCATAGCTACTTTAAAAACACTTTTATGCTTATATTGCTAGTTATTGTTGTTCGATTATTTTCAAAATATAATATTCGGAATCGCCATAAAGTTCTACACAAGAATATTGTGATTGTCACGTCATAACTACATTCAAAAGTTTAAAATGCATCGTAATTGTGTTTTTGACGTCATAGCTACTTTGAATACACTTTTATGCTTATATTGCTAATTATTTTTGTCCGATTATTTTCAAAATATGATATTCGGAATTGCCTCAAAGTTCTACACAACAATATTTTGATTGTCACGTCATAACTGCATTCAAAACTGTAAAATGCATCGTAATTGTGTTTTTGACTTCATAGCTACTTTGAATACACTTTTATGCTTATATTGCTAATTATTTTTGTCCGATTATTTTCAAATTATGATATTCGGAATTGCCTCAAAGTTCTACACAACAATATTTTGATTGTCACGTCATAACTACATTCAAAACTGTAAAATGCATCTTAATTGTGTTGGTGACGTCATACCTACTTTAAAAACACTTTTATGCTTATATTGAAAATTATTGTTATCCGATCATTTTAAAACTATAAACATAAGGTACTACACAAGAACATTTTATTTTTGATGTCATGCCTACTTCAGAAATCGTTAATTGCTTATATTGCGGGCTATTGTTATCAGATCATTTCAAAACTATGATAATCAAAATTGCCATAAAATTCTACACAAGAACATTGTGATTGTGACGTCATAACTACATTCAAAAGTTTAAAATGCATCGTAATTGTGTTTTTGACGTCATAGCTACTTTGAATACACCTTTATGCTTATATTGCTAATTATTGTTATCCGATCATTTTAAAACTATGATATTCTGAATCGCCATACAGTACTACACAAGAACATTTTATTTTTGATGTCATGCCTACTTCAGAAATCGTTAATTGCTCATATTGCTGGTTATTGTTCTCTGATTATTTTAAAATTATGATATTCGGAATTGCCATAAAGTTCTAAACAAGAACATTGTGATTGTCATATCATAACTATATTCAAAACCGTAAAATGCATACTAATTTTGTTTGTGACGGCATAGCTACTTTAAAAACACTTTTATGCTTAGATTGCTAGTTATTGTTGTTCGATTATTTTCAAAATATAATATTCGGAATCGCCATAAAGTTCTACAAAAGAATATTGTGATTGTCACGTCATAACTACATTCAAAAGTTTAAAATGCATCGTAATTGTGTTTTTGACGTCATAACTACTTTGAATACACTTGTATGCTTATATTGCTAATTATTGTTGTCCTATTATTTTCAAATTATGATATTCGGAATTGCCATAAAGTTCTACACAAGAACATTGTGATTGTCACGTTATAGCTACATTCAAAACTGTAAAACATAACTACACAAGAATATTTTATTTTTGAGGTCATGCCTACTTCAGAAATCGTTAATTGCTTATATTGCTGGTTATTGTTCTCCGATAATTTTGAAATGTTTATACAGTATTTGGAGTCGCTATAAAGTTCTACACAAGAACATTGCGATTGTGACGTCATAACTACATTCGAAACTGTAAAATGCATCTTAATTGTGTTTGTGACGTCATAGCTACTTTGGAAACACTTTTATGCTTATATTGTTAATTATTGTTATCCGATCATTTTAAAACTATGATATTAGGAATCGCAATAAAGTACTACACAAGAACATTGTCATTGTCACGTCATAACTACATTCAAAACTGTAAAATGCATCTTAATTGTGTTTGTGTCGTCAAACCTACTTTAAAAACACTTTTATGCTTATATTGCTAATTATTGTTATCCGATTATTTTCAAATTATGATATTCGGAATCGCCATAAAGTTCTACACAAGAACATTTTATTTGTGACGTATTACCTTCTTCAGAAATGATTAATTGCTTATATTGCGTGCTATTGTTATCAGATCATTTCAAAACTATGATAATCAAAATTGCCATAAAATTCTACACAAGAACATTGTGATTGTGACGTCATAACTACATTCAAAAGTTTAAAATGCATCGTAATTGTGTTTTTGACGTCATAGCTACTTTGAATACACTTTTATGCTTATATTGCTAATTATTGTTATCCGATCATTTTAAAACTATGATATTCTGAATCGCCATACAGTACTACACAAGAACATTTTATTTTTGATGTCATGCCTACTTCAGAAATCGTTAATTGCTCATATTGCTGGTTATTGTTCTCTGATTATTTTAAAATTATGATATTCGGAATTGCCATAAAGTTCTACACAAGAACATTGTGATTGTCATATCATAACTATATTCAAAACCGTAAAATGCATACTAATTTTGTTTGTGACGTCATAGCTACTTTAAAAACACTTTTATGCTTATATTGCTAGTTATTGTTGTTCGATTATATTCAAAATATAATATTCGGAATCGCCATAAAGTTCTACACAAGAATATTGTGATTGTCACGTCATAACTACATTCAAAAGTTTAAAATGCAACGTAATTGTGTTTTTGACGTCATAACTACTTTGAATACACTTGTATGCTTATATTGCTAATTATTGTTGTCCTATTATTTTCAAATTATGATATTCGGAATTGCCATAAAGTTCTACACAAGAACATTGTGATTGTCATGTCATAGCTACATTCAAAACTGTAAAACATAACTACACAAGAACATTTTATTTTTGAGGTCATGCCTACTTCAGAAATCGTTAATTGCTTATATTGCTGGTTATTGTTCTTCGATTATTTTCAAATGTTGATACAGTATTTGGAGTCGCTATAAAGTTCTACACAAGAACGTTGCGATTGTGACGTCATAACTACATTCGAAACTGTAAAATGCATCTTAATTGTGTTTGTGACGTCATAGCTACTTTGGAAACACTTTTTTGCTTATATTGTTAATTATTGTTATCCGATCATTTTAAAACTATGATATTCGGAATCGCTATAAAGTACTACACAAGAACATTGTCATTGTCACGTCATAACTACATTCAAAACTGTAAAATGCATCTTAATTGTGTTTGTGTCGTCAAACCTACTTTAAAAACACTTTTATGATTATATTGCTAATCATTGTTATCCGATCATTTTAAAACTATGATATTCGAAATCGCCATGAAGTACTACACAAGAACATTTTATTGGTGACGTCATACCTTCTGCAAAAATGATGAATTGCTTATATTGCGGGTTTTTGTTATACGATCATTTGAAAACTATGATAATCGAAATCGCCACAAAATTCTACACAAAAACATTGTGATTCTGACGTCATAACTACATTCAAAACTGTAAAATGCATCGTAATTGTGTTTTTGACGTCATAGCTACTTTGAATACACTTTTATGCTTATATTGCTAATTATTTTTGTCCGATTATTTTCAAATTATGATATTTGGAATTGCCTCAAAGTTCTACACAACAATATTTTGATGGTCACGTCATAACTACATTCAAAACTGTAAAATGCATCTTAATTGTGTTTGTGACGTCATAGTTACTTTAAAAACACTTTTATGTTTATATTGCTAATTATTGTTGTCCGATTATTTTAAAATTATGATTTTCGGAATCGCCAAAAGGTTCTACACAGCAACATTGTGACTTTCACGTCATAACTTCATTCAAAACTGTAAAATGCATCTTAATTGTGTTTGTGACGTCATACCTACTTTAAAAACACTTTTATGCTTATATTGAAAATTATTGTTATCCTATCATTTTAAAACTATAAACATAAAGTACTACACAAGAACATTTTATTTTTGATGTCATGCCTACTTCAGAAATCGTTAATTGCTTATATTGCTGGTTATTGTTCTCCGATTATTTTAAAATGTTGATACAGTATTCGGAGTCGCTATAAAGTTCTACACAAGAAAATTGTGATTGTCACGTCATAACTACATTCAAAACTGTAAAATGCATCTTAATTGTGTTTGTGTCGTCAAACCTACTTTAAAACCTTTTTATGATTATATTGCTAATCATTGTTATCCGATCATTTTAAAACTATGATATTCTAAATCGCCATGAAGTACTACACAAGAACATTTTATTGGTGACGTCATACCTTCTGCAGAAATGATTAATTGCTTATATTGCGTGTTTTTGTTATACGATCATTTGAAAACTATGATAATCGAAATCGCCACAAAATTCTACACAAAAACATTGTGATTCTGACTTCATAACTACATTCCAAACTATAAAATGCATCTTAATTGTGTTTGTGACGTCAAAACTACATTCTAAACTTTAAAATGCATCTTAATTGTGTTTGTGACGTCATAGCTACTTTGGAAACACTTTTATGCTTATATTGCTAATTATTGTTATCCGATCATTTCAAAACTATGATAATCAAAATTGCCATAAAATTCTGCACAAGAACATTTTATTTGTGACGTATTACCTTCTTCAGAAATGATTAATTGCTTATATTGCGGGCTATTGTTATCAGATCATTTCAATACTATGATAATCAAAATTGCCATAAAATTCTACACAAGAACATTGTGATTGTGACGTCATAACTACATTCAAAAGTTTAAAATGCATCGTAATTGTGTTTTTGCCGTAATAGCTACTTTGAATACACTTTTATGCTTATATTGCTAATTATTGTTATCCGATAATTTTAAAACTATAATATTCTGAATCGCCATACAGTACTACACAAGAACATTTTATTTTTGATGTCATGCCTACTTCAGAAATCGTTAATTGCTCATATTGCTGGTTATTGTTCTCCGATTATTTTTAAATTATGATATTCGGAATTGCCATAAAGTTCTACACAAGAACATTGTGATTGTCATATCATAACTATATTCAAAACCGTAAAATGCATACTAATTTTGTTTGTGACGTCATAGCTACTTTAAATACACTTTTTTGCTTATATTGCTAATTATTTTTGTCCGATTATTTTCAAATTATGATATTCGGAATTGCCTCAAAGTTCTACACAACAATATTTTGATTGTCACGTCATAACTACATTCAAAACTGTAAAATGCATCGTAATTGTTTTTTGACGTCATAGCTACTTTGAATACACTTTTATGCTTATATTGCTAATTATTTTTGTCCGATTATTTTCAAATTATGATACTCGGAATTGCCTCAAAGTTCTAAACAACAATATTTTGATTGTCACGTCATAACTACATTCAAAACTGTAAAATGCATCGTACTTGTGTTTTTGACGTCATAGCTACTTTGAATACACTTTTATGCTTATATTGCTAATTATTTTTGTCCGATTATTTTCAAATTATGATATTCGGAATTGCCTCAAAGTTCTACACAACAATATTTTGATTGTCACGTCATAACTGCATTCAAAACTGTAAAATGCATTGTAATTGTGTTTTTGACTTCATAGCTACTTTGAATACACTTTTATGCTTATATTGCTAATTATTTTTGTCCGATTATTTTCAAATTATGATATTCGGAATTGCCTCAAAGTTCTACACAACAATATTTTGATTGTCACGTCATAACTACATTCAAAACTGTAAAATGCATCTTAATTGTGTTTGTGACGTCATACCTACTTTAAAAACACTTTTATGCTTATATTGAAAATTATTGTTATCCGATCATTTTAAAACTGTAAACATAAAGTACTACACAAGAACATTTTATTTTTGATGTCATGCCTACTTCAGAAATCGTTAATTGCTTATATTGCGGGCTATTGTTATCAGATCATTTCAAAACTATGATAATCAAAATTGCCATAAAATTCTACACAAGAACATTGTGATTGTGACGTCATAACTACATTCAAAAGTTTAAAATGCATCGTAATTGTGTTTTTGACGTCATAGCTACTTTGAATACACTTTTATGCTTATATTGCTAATTATTGTTATCCGATCATTTTAAAACTATGATATTCTGAATCGCCATACAGTACTAAACAAGAACATTTTATTTTTGATGTCATGCCTACTTCAGAAATCGTTAATTGCTCATATTGCTGGTTATTGTTCTCTGATTATTTTAAAATTATGATATTCGGAATTGCCATAAAGTTCTGAACAAGAACATTGTGATTGTCATATCATAACTATATTCAAAACCGTAAAATGAATACTAATTTTGTTTGTGACGTCATAGCTACTTTAAAAACACTTTTATGCTTAGATTGCTAGTTATTGTTGTTCGATTATTTTCAAAATATAATATTCGGAATCGCCATAAAGTTCTACAAAAGAATATTGTGATTGTCACGTCATAACTACATTCAAAAGTTTAAAATGCATCGTAATTGTGTTTTTGACGTCATAACTACTTTGAATACACTTGTATGCTTATATTGCTAATTATTGTTGTCCTATTATTTTCAAATTATGATATTCGAAATCGCCACAAAATTCTACACAAAAACATTGTGATTCTGACGTCATAACTACATTCAAAACTGTAAAATGCATCGTAATTGTGTTTTTGACGTCATAGCTACTTTGAATACACTTTTATGCTTATATTGCTAATTATTTTTGTCCGATTATTTTCAAATTATGATATTCGGAATTGCCTCAAAGTTCTACACAACAATATTTTGATTGTCACGTCATAACTACATTCAAAACTGTAAAATGCATCTTAATTGTTATTGTGAAGTCATAGCTACTTTAAAAACACTTTTATGTTTATATTGCTAATTATTGTTGTCCGATTATTTTAAAATTATGATTTTCGGAATCGCCAAAAAGTTCTACACAGCAACATTGTGACTTTCACGTCATAGCTACATTCAAAACTGTAAAATGCATCTTAATTGTGTTTGTGACGTCATACCTACTTTAAAAACACTTTTATGCTTATATTGAAAATTATTGTTATCCTATCATTTTAAAACTATAAACATAAAGTACTACACAAGAACATTTTATTTTTGATGTCATGCCTACTTCAGAAATCGTTAATTGCTTATATTGCTGGTTATTGTTCTCCGATTATTTTAAAATGTTGATACAGTATTCGGAGTCGCTATAAAGTTCTACGCAAGAAAATTGTGATTGTCACGTCATAACTACATTCAAAACTGTAAAATGCATCTTAATTGTGTTTGTGTCGTCAAACCTACTTTAAAAACATTTTTATGATTATATTGCTAATGATTGTTATCCGATCATTTTAAAACTATGATATTCTAAATCGCCATGAAGTACTACACAAGAACATTTTATTGGTGACGTCATACCTTCTGCAGAAATGATTAATTGCTTATATTGCGTGTTTTTGTTATACGATCATTTGAAAACTATGATAATCGAAATCGCCACAAAATTCTACACAAAAACATTGTGATTCTGACTTCATAACTACATTCCAAACTATAAAAAGCATCTTAATTGTGTTTGTGACGTCAAAACTACATTCTAAACTTTAAAATGCATTTTAATTGTGTTTGTGACGTCATAGCTACTTTGGAAACACTTTTATGCTTATATTGCTAATTATTGTTATCCGATCATTTCAAAACTATGATAATCAAAATTGCCATAAAATTCTGCACAAGAACATTTTATTTGTGACGTATTACCTTCTTCAGAAATGATTAATTGCTTATATTGCGGGCTATTGTTATCAGATCATTTCAAAACTATGATAATCAAAATTGCCATAAAATTCTACACAAGAACATTGTGATTGTGACGTCATAACTACATTCAAAAGTTTAAAATGCATCGTAATTGTGTTTTTGACGTCATAGCTACTTTAAAAACACTTTTATGATTATATTGCTAATTATTGTTATCCGATTATAGGAAAATTATGATATTCGGAAACGCCATAAAGTTTTACACAAGAACATTGTGGTTGGCAAGTCATAACTACATCAAAAACTGTAAAATGCATCTTAATTGTGTTTGTGACGTCATAGCTACTTTAATAACACTTTTATGCTTATATTGCTAATTATTGTTATCCGATTATTTTCAAATTATGATATTCGGAATCGCCATAAAGTTCTACACAAGAACATTTTATTTGTGACGTATTACCATCTTCAGAAATGATTAATTGCTTATATTGCGGGCTATTGTTATCAGATCATTTCAAAACTATGATAATCAAAATTGCCATAAAATTCTACACAAGAACATTGTGATTGTGACGTCATAACTACATTCAAAAGTTTAAAATGCATCGTAATTGTGTTTTTGCCGTAATAGCTACTTTGAATACACTTTTATGCTTATATTGCTAATTATTGTTATCCGATAATTTTAAAACTATAATATTCTGAATCGCCATACAGTACTACACAAGAACATTTTATTTTTGATGTCATGCCTACTTCAGAAATCGTTAATTGCTCATATTGCTGGTTATTGTTCTCCGATTATTTTAAAATTATGATATTCGGAATTGCCATAAAGTTCTACACAAGAACATTGTGATTGTCATATCATAACTATATTCAAAACCGTAAAATGCATACTAATTTTGTTTGTGACGTCATAGCTACTTTAAATACACTTTTATGCTTATATTGCTAATTATTTTTGTCCGATTATTTTCAAATTATGATATTCGGAATTGCCTCAAAGTTCTACACAACAATATTTTGATTGTCACGTCATAACTACATTCAAAACTGTAAAATGCATCGTAATTGTGTTTTTGACGTCATAGCTACTTTGAATACACTTTTATGCTTATATTGCTAATTATTTTTGTCCGATTATGTTCAAATTATGATATTTGGAATTGCCTCAAAGTTCTAAACAACAATATTTTGATTGTCACGTCATAACTACATTCAAAACTGTAAAATGCATCGTAATTTTGTTTTTGACGTCATAGCTACTTTGAATACACTTTTATGCTTATATTGCTAATTATTTTTGTCCGATTATTTTCAAATTATGATATTCGGAATTGCCTCAAAGTTTTACACAACAATATTTTGATTGTCACGTCATAACTGCATTCAAAACTGTAAAATGCATTGTAATTGTGTTTTTGACTTCATAGCTACTTTGAATACACTTTTATGCTTATATTGCTAATTATTTTTGTCCGATTATTTTCAAATTATGATATTCGGAATTGCCTCAAAGTTCTACACAACAATATTTTGATTGTCACGTCATAACTACATTCAAAACTGTAAAATACATCTTAATTGTGTTTGTGACGTCATACCTACTTTAAAAACACTTTTATGCTTATATTGAAAATTATTGTTATCCGATCATTTTAAAACTATAAACATAAAGTACTACACAAGAACATTTTATTTTTGATGTCATGCCTACTTCAGAAATCGTTAATTGCTCATATTGCTGGTTATTGTTCTCTGATTATTTTAAAATTATGATATTCGGAATTGCCATAAAGTTCTAAACAAGAACATTGTGATTGTCATATCATAACTATATTCAAAACCGTAAAATGCATACTAATTTTGTTTGTGACGTCATAGCTACTTTAAAAACACTTTTATGCTTAGATTGCTAGTTATTGTTGTTCGATTATTTTCAAAATATAATATTCGGAATCGCCATAAAGTTCTACAAAAGAATATTGTGATTGTCACGTCATAACTACATTCAAAAGTTTAAAATGCATCGTAATTGTGTTTTTGACGTCATAACTACTTTGAATACACTTGTATGCTTATATTGCTAATTATTGTTGTCCTATTATTTTCAAATTATGATATTCGGAATTGCCATAAAGTTCTACACAAGAACATTGTGATTGTCACGTCATAGCTAGATTCAAAACTGTAAAACATAACTACACAAAGAATATTTTATTTTTGAGGTCATGCCTACTTCAGAAATCGTTAATTGCTTATATTGCTGGTTATTGTTCTCCGATAATTTTAAAATGTTGATACAGTATTTGGAGTCGCTATAAAGTTCTACACAAGAACATTGCGATTGTGACGTCATAACTACATTCGAAACTGTAAAATGCATCTTAATTGTGTTTGTGACGTCATAGCTACTTTGGAAACACTTTTATGCTTATATTGTTAATTATTGTTATCCGATCAATTTAAAACTATGATAATCAAAATTGCCATAAAATTCTACACAAGAACATTGTTATTGTGACGTCATTACTACATTCAAAACTGTAGAATGCATCGTAATTGTGTTTTTGACGTCATAGCTACTTTGAATACACTTTTATGCTTATATTGCTAATTATTTTTGTCCGGTTATTTTCAAATTATGATATTCGGAATTGCCTCAAAGTTCTACACAACAACATTTTATTTTTGATGTCATGCCTACTTCAGAAATCGTTAGTTGCTTATATTGCTGGTTATTATTCTCCGATTATTTTAAAATTTTGATACAGTATTTGGAGTCGCTATAAAGTTCTACACAAGAACATTGCGATTGTTACGTCATAACTACATTCAAAACTGTAAAATGCATCTTAATTGTGTTTGTGACGTCATAGCTACTTTGGAAACACTTTTATGCTTATGTTGCTAATTATTGTTGTCAGATTATTTTCAAATTATGATATTCGGAATTGCCATAAAGTTCTACACAAGAACATTGTGATTGTCACGTCATAACTACATTCCAAACTGTAAAATGCATCTCAATTGTGTTTGTGACGTCATAGCTACTTAAAAAAGACTTTTATGCTTATATTGCTAATTATTGTTGTCCCTTCATTTTAAAATTATGATATTCGGAATCGCCATAAAGTTCTACACAAAAACATTGTAATTGTCACGTCATAACTACATTCAAAACTATAAAATGCATCTTAATTGTGTTTGTGACGTCATAGCTACTTTGGAAACACTTTTATGCTTATATTGCTAATTATTGTTGTCCGATCATTTTAAACCTATGATATTCGGAATCGCAATAAAGTACTACACAACAACATTTTATTTGTGACGTCATAACTTCTTCAGAACTGATTAATTGCTTACATTGCGGGTTATTGTTATCCGATAATCTTAAACTACGATATTCGGAATCGCCATAAAGTTCTTCATAACAACATTGTGATTGTGAATCGAAACTATAAAATGCTTATAATTGTGTTTGTGACGTCATAGCCACTTTAAAAACACTTTCATGCTTATATTGCTAGTTATTGTTATCGGATCATTTAAAAGTTGAATATCCAGATTCGCCATAAATTACTACACAGGAACATTTTATTTGTGACGTCATAACTACATTCTATACTGTAAAATGCATATTAATTGTGTTTGTGACGTCATAGCTATTTTAAAAACACTTTTATGCTTATATTGCTAATAATTGTTATCCGATCATTTAAAACTATGATATTCGGAATCGCCATTAAGTACTACACAAGAACATTGTGATTGTGACGTCATAACTACATTCTAAACTGTAAACTGCATCTTAATTGTGTTTGTGACGTCATAGCTACTTTAAAAACACTTTTATGCTTATATCGCTAATTAATGTAATCCGATTATTCAAAAACTATGATATTCGCAATCGTCATAAAGTACTACACAAGAACATTGGGATTGTCACGTTCATTGTGATTGTAACTACATTCAAAACTGTAAAATGCATCGTAATTGTGTTTTTGACGTCATAGCTACTTTGGAAACACTTTTATGCTTATATTGCTACTTATTGTTGTCCGATCATTTTAAACCTATGATATTCGGAATCGCAATAAAGTACTACACAACAACATTTTATTTGTGACGTCATAACTTCTTCAGAAATGATTAACTGCTTACATTGCGGGTTATTGTTATCCGATAATCTTAAACTACGATATTCGGAATCGCCATAAAGTTCTTCATAACAACATTGTGATTGTGAATCGAAACTATAAAATGCTTATAATTGTGTTTGTGACGTCATAGCCACTTTAAAAACACTTTCATGCTTATATTGCTAGTTATTGTTATCGGATCATTTAAAAGTTGAATATCCAGATTCGCCATAAATTACTACACAGGAACATTTTATTTGTGACGTCATAACTACATTCTATACTGTAAAATGCATATTAATTGTGTTTGTGACGTCATAGCTATTTTAAAAACACTTTTATGCTTATATTGCTAATAATTGTTATCCGATCATTTAAAACTATGATATTCGGAATCGCCATTAAGTACTACACAAGAACATTGTGATTGTGACGTCATAACTACATTCTAAACTGTAAACTGCATCTTAACTGTGTTTGTGACGTCATAGCTACTTTAAAAACACTTTTATGCTTATATCGCTAATTAATGTAATCCGATTATTCAAAAACTATGATATTCGCAATCGTCATAAAGTACTACACAAGAACATTGGGATTGTCACGTTCATTGTGATTGTAACTACATTCAAAACTGTAAAATGCATCGTAATTGTGTTTTTGACGTCATAGCTACTTTGGAAACACTTTTATGCTTATATTGCTACTTATTGTTGTCCGATCATTTTAAACCTATGATATTCGGAATCGCAATAAAGTACTACACAACAACATTTTATTTGTGACGTCATAACTTCTTCAGAAATGATTAATTGCTTACATTGCGGGTTATTGTTATCCGATAATCTTAAACTACGATATTCGGAATCGCCATAAAGTTCTTCATAACAACATTGTGATTGTGAATCGAAACTATAAAATGCTTATAATTGTGTTTGTGACGTCATAGTCACTTTAAAAACACTTTCATGCTTATATTGCTAATTATTGTTATCCGATTATTTTCAAATTATGATATTCGGAATCGCCATAAAGTTCTACACAAGAACATTTTATTTGTGACGTATTACCTTCTTCAGAAATGATTAATTGCTTATATTGCGTGCTATTGTTATCAGATCATTTCAAAACTATGATAATCAAAATTGCCATAAAATTCTACACAAGAACATTGTGATTGTGACGTCATAACTACATTCAAAAGTTTAAAATGCATCGTAATTGTGTTTTTGACGTCATAGCTACTTTGAATACACTTTTATGCTTATATTGCTAATTATTGTTATCCGATCATTTTAAAACTATGATATTCTGAATCGCCATACAGTACTACACAAGAACATTATATTTTTGATGTCATGCCTACTTCAGAAATCGTTAATTGCTCATATTGCTGGTTATTGTTCTCTGATTATTTTAAAATTATGATATTCGGAATTGCCATAAAGTTCTACACAAGAACATTGTGATTGTCATATCATAACTATATTCAAAACCGTAAAATGCATACTAATTTTGTTTGTGACGTCATAGCTACTTTAAAAACACTTTTATGCTTATATTGCTAGTTATTGTTGTTCGATTATTTTCAAAATATAATATTCGGAATCGCCATAAAGTTCTACACAAGAACATTGCGATTGTGACGTCATAACTACATTCGAAACTGTAAAATGCATCTTAATTGTGTTTGTGACGTCATAGCTACTTTGGAAACACTTTTTTGCTTATATTGTTAATTATTGTTATCCGATCATTTTAAAACTATGATATTCGATATCGCCATGAAGTACTACACAAGAACATTTCATTGGTGACGTCATACCTTCTGCAGAAATGATTAATTGCTTATATTGCGTGTTTTTGTTATACGATCATTTGAAAACTATGATAATCGAAATCGCCACAAAATTCTACACAAAAACATTGTGATTCTGACTTCATAACTACATTCCAAACTATAAAATGCATCTTAATTGTGTTTGTGACGTCAAAACTACATTCTAAACTTTAAAATGCATTTTAATTGTGTTTGTGACGTCATAGCTACTTTGGAAACACTTTTATGCTTATATTGCTAATTATTGTTATCCGATCATTTCAAAACTATGATAATCAAAATTGCCATAAAATTCTGCACAAGAACATTTTATTTGTGACGTATTACCTTCTTCAGAAATGATTAATTGCTTATATTGCGGGCTATTGTTATCAGATCATTTCAAAACTATGATAATCAAAATTGCCATAAAATTCTACACAAGAACATTGTGATTGTGACGTCATAAATACATTCAAAAGTTTAAAATGCATCGTAATTGTGTTTTTGACGTCATAGCTACTTTAAAAACACTTTTATGATTATATTGCTAATTATTGTTATCCGATTATAGGAAAATTATGATATTCGGAAACGCCATAAAGTTTTACACAAGAACATTGTGGTTGGCAAGTCATAACTACATCAAAAACTGTAAAATGCATCTTAATTGTGTTTGTGACGTCATAGCTACTTTAATAACACTTTTATGCTTATATTGCTAATTATTGTTATCCGATTATTTTCAAATTATGATATTCGGAATCGCCATAAAGTTCTACACAAGAACATTTTATTTGTGACGTATTACCATCTTCAGAAATGATTAATTGCTTATATTGCGGGCTATTGTTATCAGATCATTTCAAAACTATGATAATCAAAATTGCCATAAAATTCTACACAAGAACATTGTGATTGTGACGTCATAACTACATTCAAAAGTTTAAAATGCATCGTAATTGTGTTTTTGCCGTAATAGCTACTTTGAATACACTTTTATGCTTATATTGCTAATTATTGTTATCCGATAATTTTAAAACTATAATATTCTGAATCGCCATACAGTACTACACAAGAACATTTTATTTTTGATGTCATGCCTACTTCAGAAATCGTTAATTGCTCATATTGCTGGTTATTGTTCTCCGATTATTTTAAAATTATGATATTCGGAATTGCCATAAAGTTCTACACAAGAACATTGTGATTGTCATATCATAACTATATTCAAAACCGTAAAATGCATACTAATTTTTTTTGTGACGTCATAGCTACTTTAAATACACTTTTATGCTTATATTGCTAATTATTTTTGTCCGATTATTTTCAAATTATGATATTCGGAATTGCCTCAAAGTTCTAAACAACAATATCTTGATTGTCACGTCATAACTACATTCAAAACTGTAAAATGCATCGTAATTGTGTTTTTGACGTCATAGCTACTTTGAATACACTTTTATGCTTATATTGCTAATTATTTTTGTCCGATTATGTTCAAATTATGATATTCGGAATTGCCTCAAAGTTCTAAACAACAATATTTTGATTGTCACGTCATAACTACATTCAAAACTGTAAAATGCATCGTAATTGTGTTTTTGACGTCATAGCTACTTTGAATACACTTTTATGCTTATATTGCTAATTATTTTTGTCCGATTATTTTCAAATTATGATATTCGGAATTGCCTCAAAGTTCTACACAACAATATTTTGATTGTCACGTCATAACTGCATTCAAAACTGTAAAATGCATTGTAATTGTGTTTTTGACTTCATAGCTACTTTGAATACACTTTTATGCTTATATTGCTAATTATTTTTGTCCGATTATTTTCAAATTATGATATTCGGAATTGCCTCAAAGTTCTACACAACAATATTTTGATTGTCACGTCATAACTACATTCAAAACTGTAAAATACATCTTAATTGTGTTTGTGACGTCATACCTACTTTAAAAACACTTTTATGCTTATATTGAAAATTATTGTTATCCGATCATTTTAAAACTATAAACATAAAGTACTACACAAGAACATTTTATTTTTGATGTCATGCCTACTTCAGAAATCGTTAATTGCTCATATTGCTGGTTATTGTTCTCTGATTATTTTAAAATTATGATATTCGGAATTGCCATAAAGTTCTAAACAAGAACATTGTGATTGTCATATCATAACTATATTCAAAACCGTAAAATGCATACTAATTTTGTTTGTGACGTCATAGCTACTTTAAAAACACTTTTATGCTTAGATTGCTAGTTATTGTTGTTCGATTATTTTCAAAATATAATATTCGGAATCGCCATAAAGTTCTACAAAAGAATATTGTGATTGTCACGTCATAACTACATTCAAAAGTTTAAAATGCATCGTAATTGTGTTTTTGACGTCATAACTACTTTGAATACACTTGTATGCTTATATTGCTAATTATTGTTGTCCTATTATTTTCAAATTATGATATTCGGAATTGCCATAAAGTTCTACACAAGAACATTGTGATTGTCACGTCATAGCTACATTCAAAACTGTAAAACATAACTACACAAGAATATTTTATTTTTGAGGTCATGCCTACTTCAGAAATCGTTAATTGCTTATATTGCTGGTTATTGTTCTCCGATAATTTTAAAATGTTGATACAGTATTTGGAGTCGCTATAAAGTTCTACACAAGAACATTGCGATTGTGACGTCATAACTACATTCGAAACTGTAAAATGCATCTTAATTGTGTTTGTGACGTCATAGCTACTTTGGAAACACTTTTATGCTTATATTGTTAATTATTGTTATCCGATCATTTTAAAACTATGATAATCAAAATTGCCATAAAATTCTACACAAGAACATTGTTATTGTGACGTCATAACTACATTCAAAACTGTAGAATGCATCGTAATTGTGTTTTTGACGTCATAGCTACTTTGAATACACTTTTATGCTTATATTGCTAATTATTTTTGTCCGGTTATTTTCAAATTATGATATTCGGAATTGCCTCAAAGTTCTACACAACAACATTTTATTTTTGATGTCATGCCTACTTCAGAAATCGTTAGTTGCTTATATTGCTGGTTATTATTCTCCAATTATTTTAAAATTTTGATACAGTATTTGGAGTCGCTATAAAGTTCTACACAAGAACATTGCGATTGTTACGTCATAACTACATTCAAAACTGTAAAATGCATCTTAATTGTGTTTGTGACGTCATAGCTACTTTGGAAACACTTTTATGCTTATGTTGCTAATTATTGTTGTCAGATTATTTTCAAATTATGATATTCGGAATTGCCATAAAGTTCTACACAAGAACATTGTGATTGTCACGTCATAACTACATTCCAAACTGTAAAATGCATCTCAATTGTGTTTGTGATGTCATAGCTACTTAAAAAAGACTTTTATGCTTATATTGCTAATTATTGTTGTCCCTTCATTTTAAAATTATGATATTCGGAATTGCCATAAAGTTCTACACAAGAACATTGTGATTGTCACGTCATAACTACATTCCAAACTGTAAAATGCATCTCAATTGTGTTTGTGATGTCATAGCTACTTAAAAAAGACTTTTATGCTTATATTGCTAATTATTGTTGTCCGATCATTTTAAACCTATGATATTCGGAATCGCAATAAAGTACTACACAACAACATTTTATTTGTGACGTCATAACTTCTTCAGAAATGATTAATTGCTTACATTGCGGGTTATTGTTATCCGATAATCTTAAACTACGATATTCGGAATCGCCATAAAGTTCTTCATAACAACATTGTGATTGTGAATCGAAACTATAAAATGCTTATAATTGTGTTTGTGACGTCATAGCCACTTTAAAAACACTTTCATGCTTATATTGCTAGTTATTGTTATCGGATCATTTAAAAGTTGAATATCCAGATTCGCCATAAATTACTACACAGGAACATTTTATTTGTGACGTCATAACAACATTCTATACTGTAAAATGCATATTAATTGTGTTTGTGACGTCATAGCTATTTTAAAAACACTTTTATGCTTATATTGCTAATAATTGTTATCCGATCATTTAAAACTATGATATTCGGAATCGCCATTAAGTACTACACAAGAACATTGTGATTGTGACGTCATAACTACATTCTAAACTGTAAACTGCATCTTAATTGTGTTTGTGACGTCATAGCTACTTTAAAAACACTTTTATGCTTATATCGCTAATTAATGTAATCCGATTATTCAAAAACTATGATATTCGCAATCGTCATAAAGTACTACACAAGAACATTGGGATTGTCACGTTCATTGTGATTGTAACTACATTCAAAACTGTAAAATGCATCGTAATTGTGTTTTTGACGTCATAGCTACTTTGGAAACACTTTTATGCTTATATTGCTAATTATTGTTGTCCGATCATTTTAAACCTATGATATTCGGAATCGCAATAAAGTACTACACAACAACATTTTATTTGTGACGTCATAACTTCTTCAGAAATGATTAATTGCTTACATTGCGGGTTATTGTTATCCGATAATCTTAAACTACGATATTCGGAATCGCCATAAAGTTCTTCATAACAACATTGTGATTGTGAATCGAAACTATAAAATGCTTATAATTGTGTTTGTGACGTCATAGCAACTTTAAAAACACTTTCATGCTTATATTGCTAGTTATTGTTATCGGATCATTTCAAAGTTGAATATCCAGATTCGCCATAAATTACTACACAGGAACATTTTATTTGTGACGTCATAACTACATTCTATACTGTAAAATGCATATTAATTGTGTTTGTGACGTCATAGCTATTTTAAAAACACTTTTATGCTTATATTGCTAATAATTGTTATCCGATCATTTAAAACTATGATATTCGGAATCGCCATTAAGTACTACACAAGAACATTGTGATTGTGACGTCATAACTACATTCTAAACTGTAAACTGCATCTTAATTGTGTTTGTGACGTCATAGCTACTTTAAAAACACTTTTATGCTTATATCGCTAATTAATGTAATCCGATTATTCAAAAACTATGATATTCGCAATCGTCATAAAGTACTACACAAGAACATTGGGATTGTCACGTTCATTGTGATTGTAACTACATTCAAAACTGTAAAATGCATGTTAATTGTGTTTGGGACGTGAAAGATACTTTAAAAACACTTTTATGATTATATTGCTAATCATTGTTATCCGATCATTTTAAAACTATGATATTCGAAATCGCCATTAAGTACTACACAAGAACATTTTATTTGTGACGTCATACCTTCTGCAGAAATGATTAATTGCTTATATTTCGGGTTTTTGTTATACGATCATTTGAAAACTATGATAATCGAAATCGCCACAAAATTCTACACAAAAATATTGTGATTCTGACTTCATAACTACATTCCAAACTCTAAAATACATCTTAATTGTGTTTGTGACGTCAAAACTACATTCTAAACTTTAAAATGCATCTTAATTGTGTTTGTGACGTCATAGCTACTTTGGAATCACTTTTATGCTTATATTGCTAATTATTGTTATCCGATCATTTCAAAACTATGATAATCAAAATTGCCATAAAATTCTGCACAAGAACATTTTATTTGTGACGTATTACCTTCTTCAGAATTGATTAATTGCTTATATTGCGGGCTATTGTTATCAGATCATTTCAAAACTATGATAATCAAAATTGCCATAAAATTCTACAAAAGAACATTGTGATTGTGACGTCATAACTACATTCAAAAGTTTAAAATGCATCGTAATTGTGTTTTTGCCGTAATAGCTACTTTGAATACACTTTTATGCTTATATTGCTAATTATTGTTATCCGATAATTTTAAAACTATAATATTCTGAATCGCCATACAGTACTACACAAGAACATTTTATTTTTGATATCATGCCTACTTCAGAAATCGTTAATTGCTCATATTGCTGGTTATTGTTCTCCGATTATTTTAAAATTATGATATTCGGAATTGCCATAAAGTTCTACACAAGAACATTGTGATTGTCATATCATAACTATATTCAAAACCTTAAAATGCATACTAATTTTGTTTGTGACGTCATAGCTACTTTAAATACACTTTTATGCTTATATTGCTAATTATTTTTGTCCGATTATTTTCAAATTATGATATTCGGAATTGCCTCAAAGTTCTACACAACAATATTTTGATTGTCACGTCATAACTACATTCAAAACTGTAAAATGCATCGTAATTGTGTTTTTGACGTCATAGCTACTTTGAATACACTTTTATGCTTATATTGCTAATTATTTTTGTCCGATTATTTTCAAATTATGATATTCGGAATTGCCTCAAAGTTCTACACAACAATATTTTGATTGTCACGTCATAACTACATTCAAAACTGTAAAATGCATCTTAATTGTGTTTGTGACGTCATACCTACTTTAAAAACACTTTTATGCTTATATTGAAAATTATTGTTATCCGATCATTTTAAAACTATAAACATAAAGTACTACACAAGAACATTTTATTTTTGATGTCATGCCTACTTCAGAAATCGTTAATTGCTTATATTGCGGGCTATTGTTATCAGATCATTTCAAAACTATGATAATCAAAATTGCCATAAAATTCTACACAAGAACATTGTGATTGTGACGTCATAATTACATTCAAAAGTTTCAAATGCATCGTAATTGTGTTTTTGACGTCATAGCTACTTTGAATACACTTTTATGCTTATATTGCTAATTATTTTTGGCCGATTACTTTCAAAATATGATATTCGGAATTGCCTCAAAGTTCTACACAACAATATTTTGATTGTCACGTCATAACTGCATTCAAAACTGTAAAATGCATCGTAATTGTGTTTTTGACTTCATAGCTACTTTGAATACACTTTTATGGTTACATTGCTAATTATTTTTGTCCGATTATTTTCAAATTATGATATTCGGAATCGCCATAAAGTTCTACACAAGAACATTTTATTTGTGACGTATTACCTTCTTCAGAAATGATTAATTGCTTATATTGCGTGCTATTGTTATCAGATCATTTCAAAACTATGATAATCAAAATTGCCATAAAATTCTACACTTGAACATTGTGATTGTGACGTCATAACTACATTCAAAAGTTTAAAATGCATCGTAATTGTGTTTTTGACGTCATAGCTACTTTGAATACACTTTTATGCTTATATTGCTAATTATTGTTATCCGATCATTTTAAAACTATGATATTCTGAATCGCCATACAGTACTACACAAGAACATTTTATTTTTGATGTCATGCCTACTTCAGAAATCGTTAATTGCTCATATTGCTGGTTATTGTTCTCTGATTATTTTAAAATTATGATATTCGGAATTGCCATAAAGTTCTACACAAGAACATTGTGATTGTCATATCATAACTATATCCAAAACCGTAAAATGCATACTAATTTTGTTTGTGACGTCATAGCTACTTTAAAAACACTTTTATGCTTATATTGCTAGTTATTGTTGTTCGATTATTTTCAAAATATAATATTCGGAATCGCCATAAAGTTCTACACAAGAATATTGTGATTGTCACGTCATAACTACATTCAAAAGTTTAAAATGCAACGTAATTGTGTTTTTGACGTCATAACTACTTTGAATACACTTGTATGCTTATATTGCTAATTATTGTTGTCCTATTATTTTCAAATTATGATATTCGGAATTGCCATAAAGTTCTACACAAGAACATTGTGATTGTCACGTCATAGCTACATTCAAAACTGTAAAACATAACTACACAAGAACATTTTATTTTTGAGGTCATGCCTACTACAGAAATCGTTAATTGCTTATATTGCTGGTTATTGTTCTCCGATTATTTTGAAATGTTGATACAGTATTTGGAGTCGCTATAAAGTTCTACACAAGAACATTGCGATTGTGACGTCATAACTACATTCGAAACTGTAAAATACATCTTAATTGTGTTTGTGACGTCATAGCTACTTTGGAAACACTTTTTTGCTTATATTGTTAATTATCGTTATCCGATCATTTTAAAACTATGATATTCGGAATCGCCATAAAGTACTACACAAGAACATTGTCATTGTCACGTCATAACTACATTCAAAACTGTAAAATGCATCTTAATTGTGTTTGTGTCGTCAAACCTACTTTAAAAACACTTTTATGATTATATTGCTAATCATTGTTATCCGATCATTTTAAAACTATGATATTCGAAATCGCCATGAAGTACTACACAAGAACATTTTATTGGTGACGTCATACCTTTTGCAAAAATGATGAATTGCTTATATTGCGGGTTTTTGTTATACGATCATTTGAAAACTATGATAATCGAAATCGCCACAAAATTCTACACAAAAACATTGTGATTCTGACGTCATAACTACATTCAAAACTGTAAAATGCATCGTAATTGTGTTTTTGACGTCATAGCTACTTTGAATACACTTTTATGCTTATATTGCTAATTATTTTTGTCCGATTATTTTCAAATTATGATATTCGGAATTGCCTCAAAGTTCTACACAACAATATTTTGATTGTCACGTCATAACTACATTCAAAACTGTAAAATGCATCTTAATTGTGTTTGTGACGTCATACCTACTTTAAAAACACTTTTATGCTTATATTGAAAATTATTGTTATCCGATCATTTTAAAACTATAAACATAAAGTACTACACAAGAACATTTTATTTTTGATGTCATGCCTACTTCAGAAATCGTTAATTGCTTATATTGCGGGCTATTGTTATCAGATCATTTCAAAACTATGATAATCAAAATTGCCATAAAATTCTACACAAGAACATTGTGATTGTGACGTCATAACTACATTCAAAACTGTAAAATGCATCTTAATTGTGTTTGTGTCGTCAAACCTACTTTAAAAACACTTTTATGATTATATTGCTAATCATTGTTATCCGATCATTTTAAAACTATGATATTCGAAATCGCAATGAAGTACTACACAAGAACATTTTATTGGTGACGTCATACCTTCTGCAAAAATGATGAATTGCTTATATTGCGGGTTTTTGTTATACGATCATTTAAAAACTATGATAATCGAAATCGCCACAAAATTCTACACAAAAACATTGTGATTCTGACGTCATAACTACATTCAAAACTGTAAAATGCATCGTAATTGTGTTTTTGACGTCATAGCTACTTTGAATACACTTTTATGCTTATATTGCTAATTATTTTTGTCCGATTATTTTCAAATTATGATATTCGGAATTGCCTCAAAGTTCTACACAACAATATTTTGATTGTCACGTCATAACTACATTCAAAACTGTAAAATGCATCTTAATTGTGTTTGTGACGTCATAGCTACTTTAAAAACACTTTTATGTTTATATTGCTAATTATTGTTGTCCGATTATTTTAAAATTATGATTTTCGGAATCGCCAAAAGTTCTACACAGCAACATTGTGACTTTCACGTCATAACTACATTCAAAACTGTAAAATGCATCTTAATTGTGTTTGTGACGTTATACCTACTTTAAAAACACTTTTATGCTTATATTGAAAATTATTGTTATCCGATCATTTTAAAACTATAAACATAAAGTACTACACAAGAACATTTTATTTTTGATGTCATGCCTACTTCAGAAATCGTTAATTGCTTATATTGCTGGTTATTGTTCTCCGATTATTTTAAAAAGGTTGATACAGTATTTGGAGTCGCTATAAAGTTCTACACAAGAAAATTGTGATTGTCACGTCATAACTACATTCAAAACTGTAAAATGCTTCTTAATTTTGTTTGTGTCGTCAAACCTACTTTAAAAACACTTTTATGATTGTATTGCTAATCATTGTTATCCGATCATTTTAAAACTATGATATTCGAAATCGCCATGAAGTACTACACAAGAACATTTTATTGGTGACGTCATACCTTTTGCAAAAATGATGAATTGCTTATATTGCGGGTTTTTGTTATACGATCATTTGAAAACTATGATAATCGAAATCGCCACAAAATTCTACACAAAAACATTGTGATTCTTACGTCATAACTACATTCAAAACTGTAAAATGCATCGTAATTGTGTTTTTGACGTCATAGCTACTTCGAATACACTTTTATGCTTATATTGCTAATTATTTTTGTCCGATTATTTTCAAATTATGATATTCGGAATTGCCTCAAAGTTCTACACAACAATATTTTGATTGTCACGTCATAACTACATTCAAAACTGTAAAATGCATCTTAATTGTGTTTGTGACGTCATAGCTACTTTAAAAACACTTTTATGTTTATATTGCTAATTATTGTTGTCCGATTATTTTAAAATTATGATTTTCGGAATCGCCAAAAGTTCTACACAGCAACATTGTGACTTTCACGTCATAACTACATTCAAAACTGTAAAATGCATCTTAATTGTGTTTGTGACGTCATACCTTCTTTAAAAACACTTTTATGCTTATATTGAAAATTATTGTTATCCGATCATTTTAAAACTATAAACATAAAGTACTACACAAGAACATTTTATTTTTGATGTCATGCCTACTTCAGAAATCGTTAATTGCTTATATTGCTGGTTATTGTTCTCCGATTATTTTAAAATGTTGATACAGTATTTGGAGTCGCTATAAAGTTCTACACAAGAAAATTGTGATTGTCACGTCATAACTACATTCAAAACTGTAAAATGCATCTTAATTGTGTTTGTGTCGTCAAACCTACTTCAAAAACATTTTTATGATTATATTGCTAATCATTGTTATCCGATCATTTCAAAACTATGATATTCTAAATCGCCATGAAGTACTACACAAGAACATTTTATTGGTGACGTCATACCTTCTGCAGAAATGATTAATTGCTTATATTGCGGGTTTTTGTTATATGATCATTTGAAAACTATGATAATCGAAATCGCCACAAAATTCTACACAAAAACACTGTGATTCTGACTTCATAACTACATTCAAAACTGTAAAATACATCTTAATTGTGTTTGTGACGTCATAACTACATTCTAAATTTCAAAATGCATCTTAATTGTGTTTGTGACGTCATAGCTACTTTAAAAACACTTTTATGGTTATTTTGCTAATTATTGTTGTTCGATTATTTTCAAAATATAATATTCGGAATCGCCATAAAGTTCTACACAAGAACATTGTGATTGTCACGTCATAACTACATTCAAAAGTTTAAAATGCATCGTAATTGTGTTTTTGACGTCATAGCTACTTTAAAAACACTTTTATGGTTATATTGCTAATTATTGTTGTTCGATTATTTTCAAAATATAATATTCGGAATCACCATAAAGTTCTACACAAGAACATTGTGATTGTCACGTCATAACTACATTCAAGAGTTTAAAATGCATCGTAATTGTGTTTTTGACGTCATAACTACTTTGAATACACTTGTATGCTTATATTGCTAATTATTGTTGTCCTATTATTTTCAAATTATGATATTCGGAATGGCCATAAAGTTCTACACAAGAACATTGTGATTGTCACGTCATAGCTACATTCAAAACTGTAAAATGCAGCAAGGGGGACAAACCGTGATTGGTTAAAAAAGTAAACTTGCGTCCTGTAAATACAGCTTCGAAGTAGCTTCGATTTGACATTCTAGCCAATAGAGTGTCAGAAAGAAGTCAACAGTTTACTTTTTCGCGCCGTTTTGATGATATTTTGTTAAAATTTACTAGCCTACAAACCTTGATCGCCTATAAATGGTTTCTAAACGGATTGTAAAAATTTCTTCACTTTTGAGTTGCTTTATACTTGTTCTTGGCCTGTTTATAGCCTTAGCATGATCGGACGATAGCATGTTGAGATATTTTAAGTTTTCTCAAAACTTACATTCACGACGCTCCGAAGGGATTTTTTGAAATTCTTTCCAACTTCAATCTGCAAATAATCTGGCGATCGCTGATGAAACAAGCTTGAATATTGGTTAAAATATAGCATGTAAGTAAATTATTTTAGACTGTATCAATATTTTGTGTTAGGAATTCAATTAATTTTGTTTTTATCCTACATTTGATGATGCCTCATTAACTCCATTTAGAGCATGACGATATCTTTCTATAACGTGCATGGTGGGCAATTCCAATCGCAAAACTATCTCGTCTAGTATCATCTGCATATTTGATATGCTGTTTTCTGTATCTACGAATATATTTTCGAGAAATAAAATACTTGATTAATAACTTGATTTTACAATATTACTTATAATGTTAAATGTCTAGGCCTATAGCGTTATACATATATCGCTATAAACTAGGCTATCATCAAATATGCTTCTATTACAGCACTATAGGTTATAATCGAATCAGGCTATAGCTTTACACTAAGATAAAGAATATTTATCTAGCAACATCACAATCCTTCGATAAATCCCCATGAAAATAGCTCCCTCTGGAGATCAAGGAGCTCTCTGTCTAGATTACTTGGTACATTAATCAGGCCTATGTTTAATGGATCATCATCGTGATCATCTGTACTATTTTCATCTTCATTATCTTCACAGTGATCAATTTTTTTTTTGGTAATATTGGTTATGGATTCTGCCGCAATGTTTGACAATGTTCTTATATTTTCTTCAATTTTAGGCATACAAATTGGGCATGATCTGCTTTCATTTTGGCATGATAAATGATATGAATGCCCGCAGCCATGCAGAATTTCAAAATCTACCTCTTCTTTTTCACATTGCTGTAAGTCACAACGACTGTAAGATAAAAATAAAAATATGCTTGAGAATGTGTGTTGCATAGATTGTTGATTGATTTTCCTGGGAAATGTTGGTAATAATTTTTTCCATTTTAATTATCATTTAAAACGGCACATTTCCTCCAGAAAATTCATGTGGCAATAAGCAATTGGTATTTGGTGCGCAAGAGGTCACGCAAGGAGAAAACGAAGGCATCTGATAACCATGAGCTGCCGCAGCATGTGACTTTGCCTTTCAGCTTTCTCCTGAAGTTACTCGAGTGCGCCAAATTTACATCTATATATGCAATATTATGTCTTGTTCTTATCGCTGATCAACATAATGAAGTTGGATTCTGTTTTCGAACCTAGTTTTGTAATGATGTTTTGTCGTTATAACTCTAAACCAATCAGATTGATCAAATCAATTTCATTATAATAGAATTAAAATTGTTTTAATAAAATTTGAAATAGTCAAAATAAATGTTAGTAATAAATAAACCAACAACTATTCTACGACTAGATACCAACACTATTACACTGAATATGCTCACCGTAAAGGGTTTGGTTCATCATTTTCAAATTGAAACCCAAGAGGTAATATTTCTGAAGTCACAATTTTTTCTCCAAAAATGTTGGGTAATTTCCAATAAGTACATGTCTTCTTTTTCCGTGGGGACGCTGGACTTGTTGAGCAGAGTTTTTGTTTTTACTAATTTGACTAAGAACAGACATCAAAAATTTGGCTGCCTCAAGTTTCAAGAATTCCAACTCTGACCTACCAAATGTATGACTCTTGGATGTGACAAAGTTGTCTTTTAGATCAGAGCGGTTTACCTTTGAGGACTCCCATGATCTTGCTTTTATTGCTATTTTGTCAGCGTCATCTTGTGGGGCTGAAATCGATCTCAAAGTTGAATGGAAATTTTCAACAGGATATTCATCTAGGGTATTCAAATTATTTATAAAAAGGTAAAAAAGTGGATGCTCAATTTTTTTTCCAATATAAAATGTTTGAGAGCCATATTAGTGGTGCTTTGTTGTAGTAATGTCTTTTAAAACAAAAGAACATTACCCACATTCTTAGCATTGAGTAATTATATTCCTCTGCATTGCCTTGTTTAAATGTAACAGAATAAATTGACAAAACCAGAGGAAGATAGTTATCGAATAAATTGACAAAATATAAAAATTCAATGTTTTTGCACCCCTTAAACTGCATCAAGATCTGATTTCTAATGATTGTCCAACCTCCATATAAAATTTCTTCCAAAAAGGAAATCCTCCATGGTTTTGGTTTCTTCGCAAGAAGCTTGAATTTACCAAAAATTGCTGTGTATGCAGTTTGAAAAAATTCAATGTTCAAGAGACACACACATTCTCTGGCATTGAGCTGCACATGTAAGGGACCAATAAAGGGGATAATGTTTTTGAAATATTATGAATCTGAACTTTCAGAAGATGCTGAATATTGTAGCTGTCTTATATAAAATTGTGCCGGCCAATTGCCAGGTAATGGACATATAAAAGTTTGTAAATATTTATCCATTCCATTGATAATAGCATGACTTACAGCTGTAGAAAAATTTTCATAGGATTTTAACTTGAGCTCAAATTCATCAATCAGGCAGCAATGCTCCATAGACCTCATTTTTCTGACTTGATGATAAGCCTGGTAGTTGTGACTTTGTAGCCTTAACCTTTCTTTTTCAGGATCAAAAAACATAGATGTAAGCCACTGGGGCATTGAACTTGAAAAAGATTTGAACATGTTGGCCTCATGTAAGTGTAAATACTCAATTATTAAGTTTGGGTCTACTTTATTTGGGGATTGCGCAATATTTGTTGTTCCAGCTCGAATTGCATTGACTGTTGGGAATCGTTTTAACAAAATAGTCGCCATACTGCGTGCTTCTGATGTTTTTTGATCCCTTGGGCGTCTGTTTGTGTGTATATTACTGTAATCATCGATCATCAACACAAGTAGTTCTTCTTTTCTGGTTGCATTATAAATAAATAACTTTACTTTCTCAAAATGAGTCTGTGCAAGTTTTTTATTGTTTCTAGTATTTGTTTTGGGTGAAACAGAGACACCACATCCATTTAAAAGTGACATTCCGGATTCCCCTACTCCTTTCGCCCCAATTAATTGTCCGACCGTTGCTTGAAACCAGTTGTCTTTTCGAGACTGGTCAAACATTAGGGTAAAAATAATAGATATAACTTTCTTTTCATTAGATTTTACTTTTATGGGTCCGTCGAGTGTGGTAGTCATAGATTCAAGAAGAGTGGAAAATAATGTTGCTGAGCCAGCCTGAGTACATAAATGCTGGAAGTCATCTGTACCACATGGTGGTACTGAATCTCCATAATGCTTTCTAATATAGATTCTTAACTTCTTGATTTGAACATATAACTCAGATTCAATAACTAAATGTTTTGTCGTTTTAGTGTCCAGTTTTACTGATGACTCTACTACATCATTGTTATCATTATCTATGTCATTTGAATCATTGCTGGTACTGCACGTCTGCACTATTTCTTGAGAATTCTCAGATTGCGAACTGTCGCCTACGTCCAATTCGGAACGGATTGCTTGGAACTAAAACGAAGAAAGAATAGTTATTTGTAATAATGGTATTATTACTTAAAGAAATTACAATTTTGCAATAAAAACAAAAATTACAAAGCTTGAATTTGCTGCTTCAAGGATGTTGTGGACAAATTATATCTTGGAATAATTTGTAAAAGTCATAAATATATACACATACATATTAAATTATTAGGCAATGTGGTGCTTTGTTGACTAATATTTTTAATGCTATTATATACAGGATATACCGCAGTTGTATAGCTATCTTTTTATTTATTTTCAATTATGTAGTTCTTGTTTCTAAAACATTTGAGATAAATGACAGCGATAATTATCTCATTTAACTGTCAAATCAGCTGTCATTTATCACAAATTTCAGGAGTAAGAAATGTTCAATGTATATGTATCGTTTCTTTAATTCTTACCTTGGAGAATGAATAATGTTGTTCATAATTAGAAGGCAGCCTTGCTGTGTATTCTTTTTTACTTAAAGAATTAAAAATACAATGTGAACATAAAAAACCGTGTTTACCAAAGTTTTTATAAAAAAATGCCTTAGAAAAAATATTTGAGCGACCAAGTCTTGTGCCAAGGTCAATCAAGTATTGTGAAGTGGAATTCCATGCTTCATGGTGTTTGTTTGAACAGGATTTTCTCTTTCCCCTAACACATTTACTCATTTTGCTAGTAAATTTGGGGATTTAAAACAGCTGATTTTTCTGACTTTCAAGAGTTGTTTATTTAAAATGTTTCATAACCCTGGTTTGAAATTCGCGCGGATTCCAGCGTGGCGTACAACAGGGTAACAGCAAGATTAAGATAATCAAACGAAGAAATTATGAACTAAGAATAAGAATGATGTTTGATTTATATATACATGAAGTTTTCTAATATATATATTGCTATATTTTAACCAATATTCAAGCTTGTTTCATCAGCGATCGCCAGATTATTTGCAGATTGAATTTGGAAAGAATTTCAAAAAATGCCTTCGAAGCGTCGTGAATGTAAGTTTTGAGAAAACTTAAATATCTCAACATGCTATCGTCCGATCATGCTAATGCTATAAACAGGCCAAGAACAAGTATAAAGCAACTCAAAAGTGAAGAAATTTTACAATCCGTTTAGAAACCATTTATAGGCGATCAAGGTTTGTAGGCTAGTAAATTTTAACAAAATATCGTCAAAATGGCGCGAAAAAGTAAACTGTTGACTTCTTTCTGACACTCTATTGGCTAGAATGTCAAATCGAAGCTACTTCGAAGCTGTATTTACAGGACGCAAGTTTACTTTTTTAACCAATCACGGTTTGTCCCCCTTGCTGTAAAATGCATACTAATTTTGTTTGTGACGTCATAGCTACTTTAAAAACATTTTTATGCTTATATTGCTAATTATTGTTGTTCGATTATTTTCAAATTATGATATTCGGAATTGCCATAAAGTTCTACACAAGAACATTGTGATTGTCACATCATAACTACATTCAAAACTGTAAAATGCATACTAATTTTGTTTGTGACGTCATAGCTACTTTAAAAACACTTTTATGCTTATATTACTAATTATTGTTGTCCTATTATTTTCAAATTATGATATTTGGAATTACCATAAGGTTCTACACAAGAACATTGTGATTGTCAAGTCATAGCTACATTCAAAACTGTAAAATGCATACTAATTTTGTTTGTGACGTCATAGCTACTCTAAAAACACTTTTATGCTTATATTGCTAATTATTGTTGTTCGGTTATTTTCAAAATATAATATTCGGAATTGCCATAAAGTTCTACACAAGAACATTGTGATTGTCACGTCATAACTACATTCAAAAGTTTAAAATGCATCGTAATTGTGTTTTTGACGTCATAACTACTTTGAATACACTTGCATGCTTATATTGCTAATTATTGTTGTCCTATTATTTTCAAATTATGATATTTGGAATTACCATAAGGTTCTACACAAGAACATTGTGATTGTCAAGTCATAGCTACATTCAAAACTGTAAAATGCATACTAATTTTGTTTGTGACGTCATAGCTACTCTAAAAACACTTTTATGCTTATATTGCTAATTATTGTTGTTCGGTTATTTTCAAAATATAATATTCGGAATTGCCATAAAGTTCTACACAAGAACATTGTGATTGTCACGTCATAACTACATTCAAAACTGTAAAATGCATCTTAATTGTGTTTGTGTCGTCAAACCTACTTTAAAAACACTTTTATGATTATATTGCTAATCATTGTTATCCGATCATTTTAAAACTATGATATTCGAAATCGCCATGAAGTACTACACAAGAACATTTTATTTAGGACGTCATACCTTCTGCAGAAATGATTAATTGCTTATATTGCAGGTTTTTGTTATACGATCATTTGAAAACTATGATAATCGAAATCGCCACAAAATTCTACACAAAAACATTGTGATTCTGACTTCATAACTACATTCAAAACTGTACAATACATCTTAATTGTGTTTGTGACGTCATAACTACATTCTAAACTTTAAAATGCATTTTAATTGTGTTTGTGACGTCATAGCTACTTTAAAAACACTTTTATGTTTATATTGCTAATTATTGTTGTCCGATTATTTTAAAATTATGATTTTCGGAATCGCCAAAAAGTTCTACACAGCAACATTGTAATTTTCACGTCATAACTACATTCAAAACTGTAAAATGCATCTTAATTGTGTTTGTGACGTCATACCTACTTTAAAAACACTTTTATGCTTATATTGAAATTTATTGTTATCCGATCATTTTAAAACTATAAACATAAAGTACTACACAAGAACATTTTATTTTTGATGTCATGCCTACTTCAGAAATCGTTAATTGCTTATATTGCTGGTTATTGTTCTCCGATTATTTTAAAATGCTGATACAGTATTTGGAGTCGCTATAAAGTTCTACGCAAGAACATTGCGATTGTGACGTCATAACTACATTCAAAACTGTAAAATGCATCTTAATTGTGTTTGTGTCGTCAAACCTACTTTAAAAACACTTTTATGATTATATTGCTAATCATTGTTATCCGATCATTTTAAAACTACGATATTCGAAATAGCCATGAAGTACTACACAAGAACATTCTATTGGTGACGTCATACCATCTGCAGAAATGATTAATTGCTTATATTGCGGGTTATTGTCATCCGATCATTTCAAAACTATGATAATCAAAATTGCCATAAAATTCTACACAAGAACATTGTTATTGTGACGTCATAGCTACATTCAAAACTGTAAAATGCATCGTAATTGTGTTTTTGACGTCATACCTACATTCAAAACAGTAAAACGCTTCTTAATTGTGTTTCTGACGTCATAGCTACTTTAAAAACATTTTTATGCTTATATTGATAATTATTGTTATCCGATTATATGAAAATTATGATATTCGGAAACGACATAAAGTTTTACACAAGAACATTGTGGTTGTCAAGTCATAACTAAATTCAAAACTGTAAAATGCATCTTATTTGTGTTTGTGACGTCATAGCTACTTTAAAAACCTTTTATGCTTATATTGCTAATTATTGTTATCCGATTATTTTCAAATTATGATATTCGGAATCGCCATAAAGTTCTACACAAGAACATTGTGATTGTCATGTCATAACTACATTCAAAACTGTAAACTGAATCTTAATTATGTTTGTGACGTCATAGCTACTTTGGGAACACTTTTATGCTTATATTGCTAATTACTGTTATCCGATCATTTTAAAACTACGATATTCGGAATCGCCATAAAATTCTACACAAGAACATTGTGATTGTGACGTCATAACTACATTCAAAAGTTTAAAATGCATCGTAATTGTGTTTTTGACGTCATAGCTACTTTGAATACACTTTTATGCTTATATTGCTAATTATTGTTATCCGATCATTTTAAAACTCGTAGTGCCAATAATCGAGCCATCGCGTATTTGCGGGCGCGTCAAAATCACACAAATCACGCAAAAATACTAACATTTTGAAGCAAAATAGACTATTTATAATAAATAAGCATTATCAATCATCACAACCCAGCCAATTCTATTATCTTGACATGAAACGAAACATAGAAATGGTGTTAGATTTTAGTTACCTTCTAAGAAATTCCCCTCCAAGCTTGTCAAACATCGTCAATTTTTAAACTCATCAACAAGGGTTTGTATGGCCAAGTAAAATATCGCGTGTTGAATCGCGAGCAAAATATCAAGATAACGTTGAGTATAGTGAAAGGAAGTCATCAACCCAGTTAGTTCCTGGTAGGGAAATCTATGATTGGCCAGTTTTTATTTATTTTTAGATCTAAATGTGAGTAAAATTCCCCTCCGAGGCATTTTCCTACAGTGAACTGGCATTATCCTTCGTACTCGCCATTGTTTTAGCCATGTCGTCACGGCAATTCACACATCTCCGCGATGCAAGAAATGATATTCACACTCGGTGTTGTTTGTTGTTGTTTTTGAGATTACCTTTTCCATGTTAAAGATCATAATAAATTTACAGAATTTATACTTTTCAGTATAGAGACTCAATATGAAATATTTTAATAATAAGCCGTTTTGATATTTTACATAAAATCTACCCGTCCATGCTTTTGTAAATAGTTTAACTTAAATTCTGTATAGCATGCTATGGACAATGTTTATGTCGAATAATAAAACATTTGAATATTTTATAACTGTATATCAAAGTTTTCAAGCTGACATATCAAACCTAGAACGAAAAATAAGCTGGGTAATTGACCATTTCTTTAACAACGCCACAATGACCTACGCTTTTAAAGTAAACAGTCAATAATATGTAACCACTCGGAATAAACCCAACACGAGTGTATAATTATGTTAAATGATTTATTTCTTTTGAATTGCGATACTTTCCTAACTCTTTCAAATAATCTAAGCATGCATATAAATTTAAAACAAATATTTCCACCTTCTTGTTCATAACAATAACAGATGACGCCATTTTGTATTACCAACATGTGAGAGACTTAGAGCAATCGCACGCGTTATTTTTCAAGACATGCGCAATGTAAAGTGGCCCCATTATAGGCACTACGTATGATATTTGCAATCGTCATAAAGTACTACACAAGAACTTTGTGATTCTCACGTCATAACTACATTCAAAAGTTTAAAATGCATCGTAATTGTGTTTTAGACGTCATAGCTACTTTAAAAACACTTTTATGCTTATATCGGTAATTATTGTCATCCGATTATTAAAAACTATGATATTCGCAATCGTCATAAAGTACAACACAAGAACATTGTGATTGTCACGTCATAACTTCATTCAAAAGTTCAAAATGCATCGTAATTGTGTTTTAGACGTCATAGCTACTTTGAATACACTTTTATGCTTTTATTGCTAATTATTGTTATCCGATCATTTTAAAACTATGATATTCTTAATCGCCATACAGTACTACACAAGAACATTTTATTTTTGATGTCATTCCTACTTCAGGAATCGTTAATTGCTTTTATTGCTGGTTATTGTTATCAGATCATTTCAAAACTATGATAATCAAAATTGCCATAAAATTCTACACAAGAACATTGTGATTGTGACGTCATAGCTACTTTGGAAACACTTTTATGCTTATATTGTTAATTATTGTTATCTGGTTTTTTTTAAAACTATGATATTCAGAATCGCATTAAAGTACTACTACACAACAACATTTTATTTGTTACGTCATACCTACTTCAGAAGTGATAAATTGATTATATTGAGGGTTATTGTTATCCGATAATTTTAAACTACGATATTCTGAATCGCCATAAAATTCTACATAACAACATTGTGATTGTGACTGGAAACTATAAAATGCTTATAATTGTGTTTGTGACGTCATAGCTATTTTAAAAACACTTTCATGCTTATATTGCTAGTTATTGTTATCGGATCTTTTAAAAGTTGAATATCCAGATTCGCCATAAAGTACTACACAGGATTATTTTATTTGTGACGTCATAACTACATTCTATACTTTAAAATGCATCTTAATTGTGTTTGTGACGTCATAGCTACTTTAAAACACTTTTATGCTTATATTGCTAATTATTGTTGTCCCTTTATTTTAAAATTATGATATTCGGAATTGCCATAAAGTTCTACACAAAAACATTGTGATTGTTACGTCATAACTACATTCGAAGCTGTAAACTGCATCTTATTTGTGTTTGTGATGTCATAGCTTTTTTAAAAAGACTTTTATGCTTATAATGCTAGTTATTGTTATCGGATCGGTGATTGTAACGTCATAACCACATTTGAAACTGTAAAATGCATCTTAATTGTCTTTATGATGTCATAGCTTCTTTAAAAACACTTTTATGCTTATATTGCTGGTTATTGTTATCTGGTTTTTTTTAAAACTATGATATTCAGAATCGCATTAAAGTACTACTACACAACAACATTTTATTTGTTACGTCATACCTACTTCAGAAGTGATTAATTGATTATATTGAGGGTTATTGTTATCCGATAATTTTAAACTACGATATTCTGAATCGCCATAAAATTATACATAACAACATTGTGATTGTGACTGGAAACCATAAAATGCTTATAATTGAGTTTGTGACGTCATAGCTACTTTAAAAACACTTTCATGCTTATATTGCTAGTTATTGTTATCGGATCTTTTAAAAGTTAAATATCCAGATTCGCCATAAAGTACTACACAGGATTATTTTATTTGTGACGTCATAACTACATTCTATACTGTAAAATGCATCTTAATTGTGTTTGTGACGTCATAGCTACTTTAAAACACTTTTATGCTTATATTGCTAATTATTGTTGTCCCTTTATTTTAAAATTATGATATTCGGAATTGCCATAAAGTTCTACACAAAAACATTGTGATTGTTACGTCATAACTACATTCGAAGCTGTAAACTGCATCTTATTTGTGTTTGTGATGTCATAGCTACTTTCAAAACACTTCTATGCTTATATCGCTAATTATTGTCATCCGATTATTAAAAACTATGATATTCGCAATCGTCATAAAGTACTACACAAGAAATTTGTGATTGTCACGTCATAACCACATTCAAAAGTTTAAAATGCATCGTAATTGTGTTTTAGACGTCATAGCTACTTTAAAAACACTTTTATGCTTATATCGGTAATTATTGTAATCCGATTATTAAAAACTATGATATTCGCAATCGTCATAAAGTACAACACAAGAACATTGTGATTGTCACGTCATAACTACATTCAAAAGTTTAAAATGCATCGTAATTGTGTTTTAAACGTCATAGCTACTTTGAATACACTTTTATGCTTTTATTGCTAATTATTGTTATCCGATCATTTTAAAACTATGATATTCTTAATCGCCATACAGTACTACACAAGAACATTTTATTTTTGATGTCATGCCTACTTCAGAAATCGTTAATTGCTTTTATTGCTGGTTATTGTTATCAGATCATTTCAAAACTATGATAATCAAAATTGCCATAAAATTCTACACAAGAACATTGTGATTGTGACGTCATAGCTACTTTGGAAACACTTTTATGCTTATATTGTTATTTATTGTTATCTGATCATTTTAAAACTATGATATTCGGAATCGCCATAAAGTACTACACAAGAACATTTTATTTGTGATGTATTACCTTCTTCAGAAATGATTAATTGCCTATATTGCGGGCTATTGTTATCAGATCATTTCAAAACTATGATAATCAAAATTACCATAAAATTCTACACAAGAACATTGTGATTGTGACGTTATAATAACATTCAAAACTTTAAAATGCGTCGTAATTGTGTTTTTGATGTCATAGCTACTTTGCACTTTTATGCTTATGTTGCTAATTATTGTTTTCCGATTATTTTCAAAATATAATATTCGGAATTGCCATAAAGTTCTACACAAGAACATTGTGATTGTCACGTCATAACTACATTCAAAAGTTTAAAATGCATCGTAATTGTGTTTTTGACGTCATAACTACTTTGAATACACTTGTATGCTTATATTGCTAATTATTGTTGTCCTATTATTTTCAAATTATGATATTTGGAATTACCATAAGGTTCTACACAAGAACATTGTGATTGTCAAGTCATAGCTACATTCAAAACTGTAAAATGCATACTAATTCTGTTTGTGACGTCATAGCTACTCTAAAAACACTTTTATGCTTATATTGCTAATTATTGTTGTTCGGTTATTTTCAAAATATAATATTCGGAATTGCCATAAAGTTCTACACAAGAACAATGTGATTGTCACGTCATAACTACATTCAAAACTGTAAAATGCATCTTAATTGCGTTTGTGTCGTCAAACCTACTTTAAAAACACTTTTATGATTATATTGCTAATCATTGTTATCCAATCATTTTAAAACTATGATATTCGAAATCGCCATGAAGTACTACACAAGAACATTTTATTTAGGACGTCATACCTTCTGCAGAAATGATTAATTGCTTATATTGCAGGTTTTTGTTATACGATCATTTGAAAACTATGATAATCGAAATCGCCACAAAATTCTACACAAAAACATTGTGATTCCGACTTCATAACTACATTCAAAAATGTACAATACATCTTAATTGTGTTTGTGACGTCATAACTACATTCTAAACTTTAAAATGCATCTTAATTGTGTTTGTGACGTCATAGCTACTTTAAAAACACTTTTATGTTTATATTGCTAATTATTGTTGTCCGATTATTTTAAAATTATGATTTTCGGAATCGCCAAAAAGTTCTACACAGCAACATTGTAATTTTCACGTCATAACTACATTCAAAACTGTAAAATGCATCTTAATTGTGTTTGTGACGTCATACCTACTTTAAAAACACTTTTATGCTTATATTGAAATTTATTGTTATCCGATCATTTTAAAACTATAAACATAAAGTACTACACAAGAACATTTTATTTTTGATGTCATGCCTACTTCAGAAATCGTTAATTGCTTATATTGCTGGTTATTGTTCTCCGATTATTTTAAAATGCTGATACAGTATTTGGAGTCGCTATAAAGTTCTACACAAGAACATTGCGATTGTGACGTCATAACTACATTCAAAACTGTAAAATGCATCTTAATTGTGTTTGTGTCGTCAAACCTACTTTAAAAACACTTTTATGATTATATTGCTAATCATTGTTATCCGATCATTTTAAAACTACGATATTCGAAATAGCCATGAAGTACTACACAAGAACATTCTATTGGTGACGTCATACCATCTGCAGAAATGATTAATTGCTTATATTGCGGGTTATTGTCATCCGATCATTTCAAAACTATGATAATCAAAATTGCCATAAAATTCTACACAAGAACATTGTTATTGTGACGTCATAGCTACATTCAAAACTGTAAAATGCATCGTAATTGTGTTTTTGACGTCATACCTACATTCAAAACAGTAAAATGCTTCTTAATTGTGTTTCTGACGTCATAGCTACTTTAAAAACATTTTTATGCTTATATTGATAATTATTGTTATCCGATTATATGAAAATTATGATATTCGGAAACGACATAAAGTTTTACACAAGAACATTGTGGTTGTCAAGTCATAACTAAATTCAAAACTGTAAAATGCATCTTATTTGTGTTTGTGACGTCATAGCTACTTTAAAAACCTTTTATGCTTATATTGCTAATTATTGTTATCCGATTATTTTCAAATTATGATATTCGGAATCGCCATAAAGTTCTACACAAGAACATTGTGATTGTCATGTCATAACTACATTCAAAACTGTAAACTGAATCTTAATTATGTTTGTGACGTCATAGCTACTTTGGGAACACTTTTATGCTTATATTGCTAATTACTGTTATCCGATCATTTTAAAACTACGATATTCGGAATCGCCATAAAATTCTACACAAGAACATTGTGATTGTGACGTCATAACTACATTCAAAAGTTTAAAATGCATCGTAATTGTGTTTTTGACGTCATAGCTACTTTGAATACACTTTTATGCTTATATTGCTAATTATTGTTATCCGATCATTTTAAAACTATGATATTTGCAATCGTCATAAAGTACTACACAAGAACTTTGTGATTCTCACGTCATAACTACATTCAAAAGTTTAAAATGCATCGTAATTGTGTTTTAGACGTCATAGCTACTTTAAAAACACTTTTATGCTTATATCGGTAATTATTGTCATCCGATTATTAAAAACTATGATATTCGCAATCGTCATAAAGTACAACACAAGAACATTGTGATTGTCACGTCATAACTTCATTCAAAAGTTCAAAATGCATCGTAATTGTGTTTTAGACGTCATAGCTACTTTGAATACACTTTTATGCTTTTATTGCTAATTATTGTTATCCGATCATTTTAAAACTATGATATTCTTAATCGCCATACAGTACTACACAAGAACATTTTATTTTTGATGTCATTCCTACTTCAGGAATCGTTAATTGCTTTTATTGCTGGTTATTGTTATCAGATCATTTCAAAACTATGATAATCAAAATTGCCATAAAATTCTACACAAGAACATTGTGATTGTGACGTCATAGCTACTTTGGAAACACTTTTATGCTTATATTGTTAATTATTGTTATCTGGTTTTTTTTAAAACTATGATATTCAGAATTGCATTAAAGTACTACTACACAACAACATTTTATTTGTTACGTCATACCTACTTCAGAAGTGATAAATTGATTATATTGAGGGTTATTGTTATCCGATAATTTTAAACTACGATATTCTGAATCGCCATAAAATTCTACATAACAACATTGTGATTATGACTGGAAACTATAAAATGCTTATAATTGTGTTTGTGACGTCATAGCTATTTTAAAAACACTTTCATGCTTATATTGCTAGTTATTGTTATCGGATCTTTTAAAAGTTGAATATCCAGATTCGCCATAAAGTACTACACAGGATTATTTTATTTGTGACGTCATAACTACATTCTATACTTTAAAATGCATCTTAATTGTGTTTGTGACGTCATAGCTACTTTAAAACACTTTTATGCTTATATTGCTAATTATTGTTGTCCCTTTATTTTAAAATTATGATATTCGGAATTGCCATAAAGTTCTACACAAAAACATTGTGATTGTTACGTCATAACTACATTCGAAGCTGTAAACTGCATCTTATTTGTGTTTGTGATGTCATAGCTTTTTTAAAAAGACTTTTATGCTTATAATGCTAGTTATTGTTATCGGATCGGTGATTGTAACGTCATAACCACATTTGAAACTGTAAAATGCATCTTAATTGTCTTTATGATGTCATAGCTACTTTAAAAACACTTTTATGCTTATATTGCTGGTTATTGTTATCTGGTTTTTTTTAAAACTATGATATTCAGAATCGCATTAAAGTACTACTACACAACAACATTTTATTTGTTACGTCATACCTACTTCAGAAGTGATTAATTGATTATATTGAGGGTTATTGTTATCCGATAATTTTAAACTACGATATTCTGAATCGCCATAAAATTATACATAACAACATTGTGATTGTGACTGGAAACTATAAAATGCTTATAATTGAGTTTGTGACGTCATAGCTACTTTAAAAACACTTTCATGCTTATATTGCTAGTTATTGTTATCGGATCTTTTAAAAGTTGAATATCCAGATTCGCCATAAAGTACTACACAGGATTATTTTATTTGTGACGTCATAACTACATTCTATACTGTAAAATGCATCTTAATTGTGTTTGTGACGTCATAGCTACTTTAAAACACTTTTATGCTTATATTGCTAATTATTGTTGTCCCTTTATTTTAAAATTATGATATTCGGAATTGCCATAAAGTTCTACACAAAAACATTGTGATTGTTACGTCATAACTACATTCGAAGCTGTAAACTGCATCTTATTTGTGTTTGTGATGTCATAGCTACTTTCAAAACACTTCTATGCTTATATCGCTAATTATTGTCATCCGATTATTAAAAACTATGATATTCGCAATCGTCATAAAGTACTACACAAGAAATTTGTGATTGTCACGTCATAACCACATTCAAAAGTTTAAAATGCATCGTAATTGTGTTTTAGACGTCATAGCTACTTTAAAAACACTTTTATGCTTATATCGGTAATTATTGTAATCCGATTATTAAAAACTATGATATTCGCAATCGTCATAAAGTACAACACAAGAACATTGTGATTGTCACGTCATAACTACATTCAAAAGTTTAAAATGCATCGTAATTGTGTTTTAAACGTCATAGCTACTTTGAATACACTTTTATGCTTTTATTGCTAATTATTGTTATCCGATCATTTTAAAACTATGATATTCTTAATCGCCATACAGTACTACACAAGAACATTTTATTTTTGATGTCATGCCTACTTCAGAAATCGTTAATTGCTTTTATTGCTGGTTATTGTTATCAGATCATTTCAAAACTATGATAATCAAAATTGCCATAAAATTCTACACAAGAACATTGTGATTGTGACGTCATAGCTACTTTGGAAACACTTTTATGCTTATATTGTTATTTATCGTTATCTGATCATTTTAAAACTATGATATTCGGAATCGCCATAAAGTACTACACAAGAACATTTTATTTGTATGTATTACCTTCTTCAGAAATGATTAATTGCCTATATTGCGGGCTATTGTTATCAGATCATTTCAAAACTATGATAATCAAAATTACCATAAAATTCTACACAAGAACATTGTGATTGTGACGTTATAATAACATTCAAAACTTTAAAATGCGTCGTAATTTTTTTTTTGATGTCATAGCTACTTTGCACTTTTATGCTTATGTTGCTAATTATTGTTTTCCGATTATTTTCAAATTATGATATTCGGAATTGCCATAAAGTTCTACACAAGAACATTGTGATTGTCACGTCATAACTACAGTCAAAACTGTAAAATGAATCTTAATTGTGTTTGTGACGTCATAGCTACTTTGGAAACACTTTTATGCTTATATTGCTAATTATTGTTATCCGATCATTTTAAAACTATGATATTCGGAATCGCCATAAAGTACTACACAAGAACATTTTATTTGTGACATCATACCTTCTTCAGAAATGATTAATTGCTTATATTGCGGGCTATTGTTATCAGATCATTTCAAAACTATGATAATCAAAATTGCCATAAAATTCTACACAAGAACATTGTGATTGTGACGTCATAACTACATTCAAAACTTTAAAATGCATCGTAATTGTGTTTTTGACGTCATAGCTACTTTGAATACACTTTTATGCTTATATTGCTAATTATTGTTATCCGCTCATTTGAAAATTATGATGTTCTGAATCGTCATACAGTACTACACAAGAACATTTTAATTTTGATGTCATGCCTACTTCAGAAATCGTTAATTGCTTATATTGCTTGTTGTTGTTCTCCGATTATTTTAAAATTTTGATACAGTGTTTGGAATCGATATAAAGTTCTACACAAGAACATTGTGATTGTTACGTCATAACTACATTCGAAGCTGTAAACTGCATCTTATTTGTGTTTGTGATGTCATAGCTTTTTTAAAAAGACTTTTATGCTTATAATGCTAGTTATTGTTATCGGATCTGTGATTGTAACGTCATAACCACATTTGAAACTGTAAAATGCATCTTAATTGTGTTTATGATGTCATAGCTACTTTATAAACACTTTTATGCTTATATCGCTAATTATTGTTATCCGAATATTAAAATCTATGATATTCGCAATCGTGATAAAGTACTACACAAGAACATTGTGATTGTCACGTCATAACTACATTCAAGACTGTAAAAAGCATCTTAATTGTGTTTGTGTCGTCAAACCTACTTTAAAAACACTTTTATGATTATATTGCTAATCATTGTTATCCGATCATTTTAAAACTATGATATTCGAAATCGCCATGAAGTACTACAAAAGAACATTTTATTGGTGACGTCATACCTTCTGCAGAAATGATTAATTGCTTATATTGCGGGTTTTTGTTATACGATCATTTGAAAACTATGATAATCGAAATCGCCACAAAATTCTACACAAAAACATTGTGATTCTGACTTCATAACTACATTCAAAACTGTAAAATACATCTTAATTGTGATTCTGACTTCATAACTACATTCCAAACTGTAAAATGCATCTTAATTGTGTTTTGACGTCATAGCTACTTTGAAAACACTTTTATGCTTATATTGCTAATTATTGTTATCCAATCATTTGAAAATTATGATGTTCTGAATCGTCATACAGTACTACACAAGAACATTTTAATTTTGATGTCATGCCTACTTCAGAAATCGTTAATTGCTTATATTGCTTGTTGTTGTTCTCCGATTATTTTAAAATTTTGATACAGTATTTGGAATCGATATAAAGTTCTACACAAGAACATTGTGATTGTTACGTCATAACTACATTCGAAGCTGTAAACTGCATCTTATTTGTGTTTGTGATGTCATAGCTTTTTTAAAAAGACTTTTATGCTTATAATGCTAGTTATTGTTATCGGATCTGTGATTGTAACGTCATAACCACATTTGAAACTGTAAAATGCATCTTAATTGTGTTTATGATGTCATAGCTACTTTATAAACACTTTTATGCTTATATCGCTAATTATTGTTATCCGAATATTAAAATCTATGATATTCGCAATCGTGATAAAGTACTACACAAGAACATTGTGATTGTCACGTCATAACTACATTCAAGACTGTAAAAAGCATCTTAATTGTGTTTGTGTCGTCAAACCTACTTTAAAAACACTTTTATGATTATATTGCTAATCATTGTTATCCGATCATTTTAAAACTATGATATTCGAAATCGCCATGAAGTACTACAAAAGAACATTTTATTGGTGACGTCATACCTTCTGCAGAAATGATTAATTGCTTATATTGCGGGTTTTTGTTATACGATCATTTGAAAACTATGATAATCGAAATCGCCACAAAATTCTACACAAAAACATTGTGATTCTGACTTCATAACTACATTCAAAACTGTAAAATACATCTTAATTGTGATTCTGACTTCATAACTACATTCCAAACTGTAAAATGCATCTTAATTGTGTTTTGACGTCATAGCTACTTTGAAAACACTTTTATGCTTATATTGCTAATTATTGTTATCCAATCATTTGAAAATTATGATGTTCTGAATCGTCATACAGTACTACACAAGAACATTTTAATTTTGATGTCATGCCTACTTCAGAAATCGTTAATTGCTTATATTGCTTGTTGTTGTTCTCCGATTATTTTAAAATTTTGATACAGTATTTGGAATCGATATAAAGTTCTACACAAGAACATTGTGATTGTTACGTCATAACTACATTCGAAGCTGTAAACTGCCACTTATTTGTGTTTGTGATGTCATAGCTTTTTTAAAAAGACTTTTATGCTTATAATGCTAGTTATTGTTTTCGGATCGGTGATTGTAACGTCATAACCACATTTGAAACTGTAAAATGCATCTTAATTGTCTTTATGATGTCATAGCTACTTTAAAAACACTTTTATGCTTATATTGCTGGTTATTGTTATCTGGTTATTTTTAAAACTATGATATTCAGAATCGCATTAAAGTACTACTACACAACAACATTTTATTTGTTACGTCATACCTACTTCAGAAGTGATTAATTGATTATATTTAGGGTTATTGTTATCCGATAATTTTAAACTACGATATTCTGAATCGCCATAAAATTCTACATAACAACATTGTGATTGTGACTGGAAACTATAAAATGCTTATAATTGTGTTTGTGACGTCATAGCTACTTTAAAAACACTTTCATGCTTATATTGCTAGTTATTGTTATCGGATCTTTTAAAAGTTGAATATCCAGATTGGCCATAAAGTACTACACAGGATTATTTTATTTGTGACGTCATAACTACATTCTATACTGTAAAATGCATCTTAATTGTGTTTGTGACGTCATAGCTACTTTAAAACACTTTTATGCTTATATTGCTAATTATTGTTGTCCCTTTATTTTAGAATTATGATATTCGGAATTGCCATAAAGTTCTACACAAAAACATTGTGATTGTTACGTCATAACTACATTCGAAGCTGTGAACTGCATCTTATTTGTGTTTGTGATGTCATAGCTACTTTAAAAACACTTTTATGCTTATATCGCTATTTTTTGTTATCCGATTATTAAAAACTATGATATTCGCAATCGTCATAAGGTACTACACAAGAAAATTGTGATTGTCACGTCATAACTACATTCAAAACTGTAAAATGAATCTTAATTATGTTTGTGACGTCTTAGCTACTTTGGAAACACTTATATGCTTATATTGCTAATTACTGTTATCTGATCATTTTAAAACTATGATATTCGGAATCGCCATAAAGTACTACACAAGAACATTTTATTTGTGACGTATTACCTTCTTCAGAAATGATTATTTGCTTATATTGCGGGCTATTGTTATCAGATCATTTCAAAACTGTGATAATCAAAATTGCCATAAAATTTTACACAAGAACATTGTGATTGTGACGTCATAACTACATTCTAAACTGTAAACTGCATCTTAATTGTGTTTGTGACGTCATAGCTACTTTAAAAACACGTTTATGCTTATATCGCTAATTATTGTTATCCGATTATTAAAAACTATGATATTCGCAATCGTCATAAGGTACTACACAAGAACATTGTGATTGTCACGTCATAACTACATTTAAAACTGTAAAATGCATCTTAATTGTGTTTGTGTCGTCAAACCTACTTTAAAAACACTTTTATAATTATATTGCTAATCATTGTTATCCGATCATTTTAAAACTATGATATTCGCAATCGTCATAAGGTACTACACAAGAAAATTGTGATTGTCACGTCATAACTACATTCAAAACTGTAAAATGAATCTTAATTATGTTTTTGACGTCTTAGCTACTTTGGAAACACTTATATGCTTATATTGCTAATTACTGTTATCCGATCATTTTAAAACTATGATATTCGGAATCGCCATAAAGTACTACACAATAACATTTTATTTGTGACGTATTACCTTCTTCAGAAGTGATTATTTGCTTATATTGCGGGCTATTGTTATCAGATCATTTCAAAACTGTGATAATCAAAATTGCCATAAAATTTTACACAAGAACATTGTGATTGTGACGTCATAACTACATTCTAAACTGTAAACTGCATCTTAATTGTGTTTGTGACGTCATAGCTACTTTAAAAACACGTTTATGCTTATCGCTAATTATTGTTATCCGATTATTAAAAACTATGATATTTGCAATCGTCATAAGGTACTACACAAGAACATTGTGATTGTCACGTCATAACTACATTTAAAACTGTAAAATGCATCTTAATTGTGTTTGTGTCGTCAAACCTACTTTAAAAACACTTTTATAATTATATTGCTAATCATTGTTATCCGATCATTTTAAAACTATGATATTCGCAATCGTCATAAGGTACTACACAAGAAAATTGTGATTGTCACGTCATAACTACATTCAAAACTGTAAAATGAATCTTAATTATGTTTTTGACGTCTTAGCTACTTTGGAAACACTTATATGCTTATATTGCTAATTACTGTTATCCGATCATTTTAAAACTATGATATTCGGAATCGCCATAAAGTACTACACAAGAACATTTTATTTGTGACGTATTACCTTCTTCAGAAATGATTATTTGCTTATATTGCGTGCTATTGTTATCAGATCATTTCAAAACTGTGATAATCAAAATTGCCATAAAATTTTACACAAGAACATTGTGATTGTGACGTCATAACTACATTCTAAACTGTAAACTGCATCTTAATTGTGTTTGTGACGTCATAGCTACTTTAAAAACACGTTTATGCTTATATCGCTAATTATTGTTATCCGATTATTAAAAACTATGATATTCGCCATCGTCATAAAGTACTACACAAGAACATTGTGATTGTCACGTCATAACTACATTCAAAACTGTAAAATGCATCTTAATTGTGTTTGTGTCATCAAACCTACTTTAAAAATACTTTTATGATTATATTGCTAATCATTGTTATCCGATCATTTTAAAACTATGATATTCGAAATCGCCACAAAATTCTACACAAAAACATTGTGATTCTGACTTCATAACTACATTCAAAACTGTAAAATACATCTTAATTGTGTTTGTGACGTCATAACTACATTCTAAACTTTAAAATGTATCTTAATTGTGTTTGTGACGTCATAGCTACTTTAAAAACACTTTTATGGATATATTGCTAATTATTGTTGTCCGATTATATTAAAATTATCACATTCGGAATCGCCATAAAGTACTACACAAGAACATTTTATTTGTGACGTCATAACTTCTTCAGAAATGATTAATTGCTTACATTGCGGGTTATTGTCATCCGATCATTTCAAAACTATGATAATCAAAATTGCCATAAAATTCTACACAAGAACATTGTTATTGTGACGTCATAACTACATTAAAAACTGTAAAATGCATCGTAATTGTGTTTTTGACATCATAGCTACATTCAAATCAGTAAAATGCATCTTAATTGTGTTTCTAACGTCATAGCTACTTTGAATACACTTTTATGCTTTTATTGCTAATTATTGTTATCCGATCATTTTAAAACTATGATATTCGGAATCGCCATAAAGTACTACACAAGAACACCTCATTTGTGACGTCATACCTTCTTCAGAAATGATTAATTGCTTATATTGCCGATTATTGTTATCCGATCATTTCAAAACTATGATAATCAAAATAGCCATAAAATTCTACACAAGAACATTGTTATTGTGACGTCATAACTACATTCAAAACTGTAAAATGCATCGTAATTGTGTTTTTGACGTCATAGCTACTTTGAATACACTTTTATGCTTATATTGCTAATTATTTTTGTCCGATTATTTTCAAATTATGATATTCGGAATTTCCTCAAAGTTCTACACAAAAAACATTGTGATTCTGACTTCATAACTACATTCAAAACTGTAAAATACATCTTAATTGTGTTTGTGACGTCATAACTACATTCTAAACTTTAAAATGCATCTTAATTGTGTTTGTGACGTCATAGCTACTTTAAAAACACTTTTATGGTTATATTGCTAATTATTGTTGTCCGATTATATTAAAATTATGACATTCGGAATCGCCATAAAGTACTACACAAGAACATTTTATTTGTGACGTATTACCTTCTTCAGAAATGATTAATTGCTTATATTACGGGCTATTGTTATCAGATCATTTCAAAACTATGATAATCAAAATTGCCATAAAATTCTACACAAGAACATTGTGATTGTGACGTCATAACTACATTCAAAACTTGAAAATGCATCTTAATTGTGTTTTTGATGTCATAGCTACTTTGAATACACTTTTATGCTGATGTTGCTAATTATTGTTGTCCGATTATTTTCAAATGATGATATTTGGAATCGCCATAAAGTTCTACACAAAAACATTGTAATTGTCACGTCATAACTATATTCTAAACTTTAAAATGCATCTTAATTGTGTTTGTGACGTCATAGCTACTTTGGAAACACTTTTAAGCTTATATTGCTAATTATTGTTATCCGATCATTTCAAAACTATGATAATCAAAATTGCCATAAAATTCTGCACAAGAACATTGTTATTGTGACGTATTACCTTCTTCAGAAATGATTAATTGCCTATATTGCGGGCTATTGTTATCAGATCATTTCAAAACTATGATAATCAAAATTGCCATAAAATTCTACACAAGAACATTGTGATTGTGACGTTATAATAACATTCAAAACTTTAAAATGCATCGTAATTGTATTTTTGATGTCATAGCTACTTTGTATACACTTTTATGCTTATGTTGCTAATTATTGTTTTCTGATTATTTTCAAATTATGATATTCGGAATTGCCATAAAGTTCTACACAAGAACATTGTGATTGTCACGTCATAACTACAGTCAAAACTGTAAAATTAATCTTAATTGTGTTTGTGACGTCATAGCTACTTTGGAAACACTTTTATTCTTATATTGCTAGTTATTGTTATCCGATCATTTTAAAACTATGATATTTGGATTCACCATAAAGTACTACACAAGAACATTTTATTTGTGACATTATACCTTCTTCAGAAATGATTAATTGCTTATATTGCGGGCTATTGTTATCAGATCATTTCAAAACTATGATAATCAAAATTGCCATAAAATTCTACACAAGAACATTGTGATTGTGACGTCATAACTACATTCAAAACTTTAAAATGCATCGTAATTGTGTTTTTGACGTCATAGCTACTTTGAATACACTTTTATGCTTATATTGCTAATTATTGTTTTCCGATCATTTGAAAATTATGATGTTCTGAATCGTCATACAGTACTACACAAGAACATTTTAATTTTGATGTCATGCCTACTTCAGAAATCGTTAATTGCTTATATTGCTTGCTGTTGTTCTCCGATTATTTTGAAATTTTGATACAGTATTTGGAATCGATATAAAGTTCTACACAAGAACATTGTGATTGTTACGTCATAACTACATTCGAAGCTGTAAACTGCATCTTATTTGTGTTTGTGATGTCATAGCTTTTTTTAAAAGACTTTTATGCTTATAATGCTAGTTATTGTTATCGGATCGGTGATTGTAACGTCATAACCACATTTGAAACTGTAAAATGCATCTTAATTGTGTTTATGATGTCATAGCTACTTTATAAACACTTTTATGCTTATATCGCTAATTATTGTTATCCGAATATTAAAAACTATGATATTCGCAATCGTGATAAAGTACTACACAAGAACATTGTGATTGTCACGTCATAACTACATTCAAGACTGTAAAATGCATCTTAATTGTGTTTGTGTCGTCAAACCTACTTTAAAAACACTTTTATGATTATATTGCTAATCATTGTTATCCGATCATTTTCAAACTATGATATTCGAAATCGCCATAAAGTACTACACAAGAACATTTTATTGGTGACGTCATACCTTCTGCAGAAATGATTAATTGCTTATATTGCGGGTTTTTGTTATACGATCATTTGAAAACTATGATAATCGAGATCGCCACAAAATTCTACACAAAAACATTGTGATTCTGACTTCATAACTACATTCCAAACTGTAAAATGCATCTTAATTGTGTTTTGACGTCATAGCTACTTTGAAAACACTTTTATGCTTATATTGCAAATTATTGTTATCCGATCATTTGAAAATTATGATGTTCTGAATCGTCATACAGTACTACACAAGAACATTTTAATTTTGATGTCATGCCTACTTCAGAAATCGTTAATTGCTTATATTGCTTGTTGTTGTTCTCCGATTATTTTTAAATTTTGATACAGTATTTGGAATCGATATAAAGTTCTACACAAGAACATTGTGATTGTTACGTCATAACTACATTCGAAGCTGTGAACTGCATCTTATTTGTGTTTGTGATGTCATAGCTACTTTAAAAACACTTTTATGCTTATATTGCTGGTTATTGTTATCTGGTTTTTTTTAAAACTATGATATTCAGAATCGCATTAAAGTACTACTACACAACAACATTTTATTTGTTACGTCATACCTACTTCAGAAGTGATTAATTGATTATATTGAGGGTTATTGTTATCCGATAATTTTAAACTACGATATTCTGAATCGCCATAAAATTCTACATAACAACATTGTGATTGTGACTCGAAACTATGAAATGCTTATAATTGTGTTTGTGACGTCATAGTTACTTTAAAAACACTTTCATGCTTATATTGCTAGTTATTGTTATCGGATCTTTTAAAAGTTGAATATCCAGATTCTGACTTGACCAAACAATAACGTTTTCGAGATATATTAGCGCTCATGAGTCCGATCGAATTTCAGAGTACACAGCAAAGACTTTCTTCATCCGATTTAAGGCTATTAATGCAGAACATTTGTGAATCTTGCCTTAATTCGATCAAAAAGAGTAACGGAAGTTGACAAAGTCGGCGAGTTTATAAGTTGACTTTATCACCCACCCGGCATCAAACTAGACCCGGATATTGATCCCGTTATTCATCCTCCCCGATGTATACCTGTTTCACATCCTCCTCCTCGTATACCTGTTTCACTGAGGGAGCCTTTACGACAAGAACTGAAACATGGTTCAACTCAATGTTTTATGTCCTGTACAGGAGCCAAGCGACTGGGTTAGCATTTCGTAATTATTCGAAGGAAAAATAAGAATTTGAGGGTCAGTGCCTCGATCCTAGTGATTTAAACCGTGCGATTCGCCGTGAACACTATCCTATGAGTACCATTGAAGAAGTGGCATCGAGTTTGCCTGGTGCAAAGGTGTTCTCAGTATTGGATGCTAACCATGGATTTTGGCAAGTGGAGCTGGATGGAAAAAGCAGCAGACTATGTACTTTTAATACACCATTTGGACGATACCGTTTTAAAAGACTTCCATTTGGAATCAAGTCAGCACCAGAAGTCTTTCAAAGGGTTATGGCACAAATGTATGATGATATTGAGGGTTTCGAAGTTGTTGCAGATGATCTATTAATATGCGATGTCACACAAGAGGAACATAATAAAAGACTAGATCAAGTATTGCAGCGTACCAGAGAACGAAATCTAAAATTCAATAAAAGTAAATGTTATTTCAATCAAACTGATGTTAGGTATATTGGTCATGTTTTGGGGCAAGGTGGTATTAAGCCAGATCCGGTCAGAATGCAGGCCATTGTTTATATGCCTACTCCTGGTAACAAAGGGGATATTCTACGTTTCCTAGGAATGATAACCAATTTTGGTAAATTTTTACAACAGTTATCTGCCAAAACAGCTTCGTTAAGTGAGTTGTTAAAGCAAGATGCCTTATGGCATGGAGCAGCCACAAAAGGTCAATTTGAAAAGATTGAAAACAGCTATCAGTAATACACCAGTTCTGTCATATTTTGATCACATACTGCCTGTTACATTGTCAGTAGATGCTTAAGTTCTCAAGGATTGGGTGCTGTATAATACAAAAAGATCAACCTGTTGCATATTCTTCTCGTTCCCTCACTACAAATGAAACAAATTATGCAAAAAAGAGATGGAATTATTGGCAGTTGTGTTTGGTTGTACTAAATTTCTTGATTATTTGTTTGGCCAAAATGTCATCTATGTGGAAACTGATTATAAACAGCTGTAAATGATACTAATGACGCCTATATGTCAAGTAGTAGTAGTAGTAGTAATATAGACAGTCACATTATAGGAATGTGCCGTCCCTCTTACGCCTAACATATTTGCTACACAAAGAACGCCACAAATCACGGTTAGACATAGCTGACAAAGAAACTTACTAGAAAGATACTGCTTTCCCATAGCCCCGTCAAAACATCTCCCTCGGTTGCCAGTGAAAGATTTCATGCAGCGGTTGAGGGGCATACGTCTTTGCTCTTTCGGTGTGACCTAAAAAAGACATGTGACGTTGGTGAGCAATAGCAGAGGCAGAAGGGGAAAGCTTCCTAAGTTTAGCAGTAGACAGTAAGTTGGACCAATGTATTCCTAAAGCATGCCTAAGCATGGAGTCATAAGCTCAGTCAATAGAGTGGTTAATAGAATCCACAATTCAGATGTATATAATAGAACAGGTTCTATCGTGTATCGGAACAGTCATAACTTAACGTCAGTGTTGACATTCGGACGCCCAGAATTTAGTTAGACCTCTAATGACTGCCCACAGTCCACTCTACGTGATGACTGAGGCCACTCTACGTTGGGTTAAATCACCTGAAGAAGATGGAAGTACAGAACCTAGGTACTTGAACAAATCTACACATTCTATGTCATAATTTGATGTAGCTAATTGTACCTGTTTTATGCCTAAAACAATAAATTTCGTCTTAGTCATGGTAATTGTCGAGCCTACCGTTTTACCAGTGACCCATTCAATTTCATCGAGAAGTTGTTGTTGCATCAGACATGCTATTTGTTAAGATAGCAATATCGTCAACAATTGAGTGATCCGATACGCTGCGGTCTGGATGATATATATTGATATATGTCAAGGTCCATCCAGGTTACAGCGAATGATGCTCAGACCTACAAAGATATCCAATTTCAGTTAAACATAAGCCAGGAAATCAAATGTACATTGCAGATACATTATCACAAGCGAGCTACAGAGTTTGAAAAGAAATATGAAGTGCCATTGTATCAAATAATACTGCTGAACTATCTACGCAGCTGGAACTTATTCCAAAGGGCCACACTCAATGATCCTCAGCTACAGGAACTAACTAATTGCATACAACAAGGTTGGCCTGAGTGAAAACAAGACGTTCACAGAGACTTGCATGGGTTTTGGAATTTTCATGGAGAATTGTCTCTGTGTGATAGCCTGATTTTTAGAGGTGAGAAAGTTGTTGTGTCTGAAAGATTAGTATTAATATGTTGAATAAAGTACATGAGGGACATTTTGGGATTGATTAATGTAAAGTTCAAGCACAAAGCTCAATGTAGCCTATTGGCCTGGAATGATGATTGCCATTGAAAATATGATCTCACAATGTTCCACCTATATCAGCTTCGGAAGAGACAATGGCAAAGAACCTTTGTCGCAACACAATCTCCTAACCCGGCCGTGAAGCAAAGTTGCTGACGTTTATTTTCAGTTTGGGGGCAAATACTCTTTATTAGTTGTGGATTATTATTATTCTAAGTACCCTGAAATACAAGTAATGAATAGCAAAGATGCAGATGATACTATAATAGCATTTATGCAGATATGGACATGTCACGGTATACCCAATACATTAATTGCAGATTAAAATTGGTGCCTCTATTTGCTAGTCTTTTTTTTAGCATTTCGTGCTTGGCTGATGGGGGTGATTGTGTAAGTTGTCTGTAGTAGACAATGAGGCCTGTCACCACCCAAGATTATAACGTCTCCAAGGTGCCAGGACCGACAGGAGGAGTGACAGGACTCGGTCTTGAACTGCTCCCAAAAAAATCAGACCATCGAGTACAACAGGTAGCCAGCTACAGTAAATTGACATTGAAAAGTGGAAATCAAGAAAAAACAATTTGTTGTTGTTGCTGTTTTGAATTAATATAGCCTACAGCTATACCGGCCAAGTTTCTACACTATTTGAAGGATAATACCAAATAAATAATACATCTTTTTATGTTAGATATTGTATTTCATATCACATCTTATTTTAATGTTTCGTATTGTATTTCATGCTACATCTTATTTTAATGTATTATATTGTATCAAGATAGGAATTGGGATAAGTTAGCTAGAGTTTGAGGTAGTGTCCGTGCATAGAGCATATACGCAATTTGCTCGACCAACGTCCCAGTGCATTAATTAAATGCTCTGGAATTCTACTATTGGGGCAACTGCTGCAGCACCAATCCGGAAATTGATTTTTGATGCCAGAGTGAGGCCACAGCATTTAAATTCCCAGTGCCCCAAGCTTCCCCTCCCCTTGCAATACAAAGAATCTGAGCAGGGCGACAGAGACAATGAACAACACAAAACAGTATATATCAAAGTGTTAACCAAAATGGCTCAATAAGATAATGAAAACCTTCCATTACCAGGATTATGTAGCAGGGTAGATAGCATGCATAATCAAATATCTAATTAAAGGGTAAACTAATCACAAAAGGGTCTATAGTGCTTAAAAAGCGTGATGAAATTGTGAAATAAATGCGTAATACTCTGATTATTGGTTATAGTGAAGTGCTTTAAAAAATCATAAAATGCACTTGTGTTGTAAGCACGAGCTTTAATATATGTAAAATACAAAAGAATGTATGTGTTACGCTGAATACTGTAACTACACTATGTATAATAGGGGACCGGTTATGATCAAAAAACTTTAATGTGTAACTAACAAGATAATTTTTTCTTTAACAAACCATTCTTGGCTCTTTGCGGGGCTTTTCAAATTGACCTTGGCTTGGTCCTGGTCGAGCCTGCCAACGGTCATTGCTGTGTAAAAATTATGTTGCTTGCTGTGGGCATCTACCAGCGGATGGTCCTCGGAGCATTGTGAACATTTGTGAACGTTGTAACAGTTTCCCGAAAACATGCATCGTCACAAGCGACAAATGTCAGTACGATGCATCCCCCGGTTGGACGAGTTTGGCCATAAGTAAATGCGGAGGCCCTTAGTGCGTTGGGACAATTCTGCTGTAAAATAGCTATAAAGCTGTGTATTGATATTTGACCAGTGAGTTAAGTTTGTCATTGCAGCGTGTTGCTGAAACGATTGATCATATTTGTGCTTGGCGAGTCCTGATAATTAACAGTTTATGCAGTGGTAAATCCTTCCATTGGTGGGGGGAATGAGTGGTCATCACAATAGTAAAAATTGTAAAACTTTCCAACCACGATAAAATATCCGTGATCTGGCTAAAGGTTGCTTTGGTTATGTAGTATACATCACTTGACCATGAAACAAGATCGGCTCATAATCTGTCTCAGCACATTGTCTGTGGGTAATAAATCATATGCATATACCAATTTGGACGGTACCGGGGAACAACCCATCACTAAAGTCAATGATTGATGGGATGTGAGTCCCTCCTGACCCATATCAACAAGAGGTAAAAGAGGTTCAGCCAAATCACATGACAGGTTAATATTTAGGGTATTCGATATTAGGGCCCGGTATTTGATCATTCACCGCCATAGAACCACCAGGCAATGAGAAGGTGTTCACAAACGTAGCTACTGTGTCCTGCAGTGTTGTCAGTCCTCGTTACAAAAGTAATACATTACTTGGTACTTGTCACTTTTGAAGTAATTTTAGGGGTAATTAATTACTTTTTTGAGGAAAGTATTATTTAGTAATTAATTACTTTTTCAAGTAACGAGTATTTGAAGCGATAAAGTAATTGATGTTACTTCTTGAGTACTTTTCGCAATAATTTATTCCCGATTTATTTACAAAAGATCTATTGTTTTGTTATTATGAAGTAGGTATAATTGTTTTCATTGCGATATTGTTAAGCCTGTCATTGTAAAGTCCCAAATGAATTGAAATGATTGTTGTTTGTGTGAAGTTGGTTATTGTTTTCTAAATGTTTTGATTTTGAAATTATATAAGCAACGGCAAGATTTTAGAAATGAACTATTTCATTGTTTACATGGAATTTGTTCGTCACACCATTTGACACCTCTATCGTTCGAAGATCAAAATGTCATCACATTTAGAGTTGATGAGAAGAACACGCTAAGGTTTTTGACTTAGGAATGAATAATTTGATATTTTATCGATGAAAAACTCATAATCTTTGCAACAATTTTTCGCCATAAAAAATCATGTTCACACACAAAAATTGACAGTGAGATCAATCACATTAATTTGACCAAACTATTCGCAAAAGTTCATTTATTTTATAATTTGTTTTTTAACTGTGTATATTTATTGTTTGATCGTTCAAAGTTTTGATTGTTTCGATGTTGTTTGACTATGGTTCAGCTACAGACAGTGAAACATATTATTATAAATGTGTCCTGTCTAGCCTAAAATACATATTATTTTGAATTATTACGGACAGAAATATTTTGATAAATATTCCAAACGTAACAAAGTAATTAGTAATTAATTACTTTTTCTGAGAAGTAATTAGTAATTTGTAATTAATTACTTTTTCCAGAAAAGTAATTTAGTAATGTAATTTTTGAATATTTAGGAAAAGTAATTTGTAATCTAAGTAATTGCTTTTTCAAGTAATTCTCACAAACACTGGTGTCATTTAACATACCTTGAGTTGTTTGTAGTTGATGTAGTAGCGACTGGTGTATTACGTGTAGATGTAGTTGTACTTACAGTACCAGCAGATTGAGAGCGAGCCAGAAGCTCCTCTCCCACTTTGACCTCGTTGTTCTCCACATAGCTGGAATCGCGATCATTGCGTGTATTACGTCTGGGCATTTTAAGTTTAATAAATTTAGCAGTAATGATAGCTGTAAGTGTAGCAATATCGATAACTAGCAGGGTTGAATTGATTATATATTCTGGCATCTGTATAACCTTGGTTAATTAATTTTGAGTGCTTAATAATCATGTGATAATCTGTTGAACACGTGTACCAGAATTTTGAGGCCCCACCAGTGCGTTAAGCCTTTATGCGTGCGTTATATCCTTTTTCGTAGGCGTTTTATACCTCGGCTAATTTTAACCTCATTTAAACCCCTCATCTTAGTAGAATCTACATTTACTTTTGGCCTAGGTGCTTGGTTGGCGGGAGGCGACCATAGCGAGGTGCGAGCGTCAACTGAACAAAGGCAGACCTGACACCACACGCCTCGCCACCAACCAGCTCCAGTCACACTGCTACGTCAGTGGAATTCCTAATTATACTCACCTTGGAAGCTATTGAGGAGAGGAGGGTGGGACAAACAACATGCACCTGATGATTACACCGACATGAAACCGGTAATGCAACAGTCATCAGTATTTTTTCTCTGCCCACGCACATTAGGCATCGGCACGAGGCACAACCTCCATCGTATCCTGATGAAATTGCTAGGAAGTAAAACACACAGTTAAAAGGCAGATAAACAATCCCATTAATAAGATGGGGATCTAATTTAGCCTAATCTTCAATTATCCCTAATTAAAATATATTAAATTACAATCATAATCCTTTTAATAGTATCAAAATGAACAACTTTGCAAAGGAATGGAATGTTAAACTAACACCTTCTAGTCCTAGATACCAACATGTACCAATGGTTTAGCGGAGCGAAATGTACATACAGTGATTGTTCCAGCGAAAACTGTTATGTATATACTTATATTTTTTTTAATCTTAATTTTTACAATTTAGTAACATTTATTCTTATATTCAATCATTATCCAGTTAATTATCTTATTGTAATCCATAAATTGTAGCTCAGATTAATCTTTTATATTTATAATGTATTAGCAAGAATGTCCGTTTTTTAATCAACCAATATTTTAGAGTTGAGTTTATTGTAAAGTTAGATATTAAGTGAGTGTATCGTGAGACGCGATGATTGGTAGCTCATCAGCTATATGGCTCCAACCCGACGTAAGAAAGTTACTTGATAGCATTCAAGTTTGTCATTTTTTAGTATTTTGACTTGTGTTTCGACTCGCAATAATAATTCATACAGTCCTCATTTTGGCCAGAACATTTGGTCACGTCGAAACGGAGAAGAATTAAGTGAAATCTATGGTATATATTTTGAAATTTTGAAGAAAATATTTGGTCTTGACGTTGAACATCCAATTTACGAAGAAAGGAGAAAGAAGTTGATTACAACAATAAAGATTCAAGTATTGAAAAGTTGATACAGAATATATCAACATCGGTGAGATTGTTTTGATTTGATTTCATTCTTGAGTCTCTAGACATTCAATTTGCCAATGCAAATTAGTTCTTTTTTGAAGAAAATTCTTTGATGGTTTTTTATGGCTCTTTGTAGATTTTCAATCTTGAAAAATAGTTATTTAATCATTGTTTGAAATCTAATTTTTACTTTTTCTGAAACCAATTTTGAATGGTATTCTCAATTTTTAAACAATAAGTTTGTTGTTTGTTGAAAATGTCCGACCCTGTTGCGGAAACGCCCGGGTCTAGCAGCACCGATAATGCTGTTGAGATGGGATCTTCTCGTTTCAATCCAACTGAGCTTAGGAGCTTTGTGCTAGTGTTAAAAACCAAAGGAAGTCCCAAAAGGGGCAAATGACGCGGTTTGTAAACAAAATTAGACAATTGCTTGATTCTGAAGGCAATAAAGATGAAGTTGAAATAACTTTTGGTAGCATAAAACAACAACATAAAAATATTGAGAATTTGACAAATGAATTAGCAGGTTTATTATCAAAAACTGATTTTGATAATGAAATTGCATGATGTCAAAAATGACGATGCCAGTAGCCATAGCAACCATAGCAGACACACTGCTAATCATAGTCATCACAGCAGTCGCAACAGCAACCACAGTAGTCGTCATAGCAACCGAAATAACGTAACAGGCACAGGCAATAAATCAGTGAGAAGTAAAAAATCAACTCAAACAATTAATTCTCATAGTTCTTGTTATAATAGCAAATGTAATATGAGTGATCAAGAAAAAGTTGAACGATTTTTAGATGAAAATCAAAGTAGATCCAACAAAATAGATTGGATTACCAAATATGTAGAGTACGGTCATTACAACCACAAAACTAATATTTCCTAGGAAAATCGCCCTCAAAGGTTAGCCCACCAAAATTTAATGGAAACATTCTTGAATGGGATTCTTGGAGTGAACTTTTTCGCTCGTTAGTTCATTCAACAAATCGCCCTGTTGGCGAGAAAATGTCCCTTCTTTTGCAGTGCTTAGACGATGACTGCAAATTAGTGATAAAAGATTTAAGCAGTAGTGAAGCCGACTATTTCGAGACTTTACGAATTTTGAAGGACCGATATGGTCAAACCGATGAGGTAACAAGAGCCCATCAACGTGCACTGTCATATTTTGAAGAAGTGCCGGATAACAATCCAAGGCTATTTAGTTTATTTGCTGATCAAGCAGGCAGTCATTTGCGTGTTCTGTCGCGACAGTTAAACGAAAGTGAAAGTTTAACAGAAACTATTTTGATTGAAGTAGAGAAAAAATTACCTCTTTCCGCAAGAATTGACTGGAGAGAATTTTTAAACAAAAGTGATTTTGTAAATACCCTTGAGGCATTAAGTGATTGGCTGTGTATTAAAGCAGCAAAATACCGCCGTTGGAATGAATGACGTCATCTCAACCCAGAAATTCTCCGTACCAGACAAGGCAGGGAATAGTAATAGTAATAGCGGTGCCAACAGAAGAAATGTGAAAATACATAACGCCCAATCTTCTACTAATTATTATAAAACATGTTTGTATTGCGATAGCACAGAGCACAAAATAGGTGAATGCTCTGAATATTTGAAATTAGAAGTTGACATGAGATTGAAATTTGCCATGGACAATGGCTTATGTTTTTCTTGCCTGCACAAAGTAAAAGACCACATTTGTCCAGAGATTGCAAATACAAAAAACGTTGCAATGTTGACGGTTGTGGGTTTTATCATCACACGTCTTTGCATAAAAAGGAAATTGTACAAATTTCACAGCCAGCTGTTTCTGGTAATTGTACTGTTGATCAACCTGCAGATAAGGGGGTTTCTGCTGCATCAAATTCCGTATGTTGCAGTGTAAATAAAATTGCATTTGGTACTATTAGTGTAACATTGAAAGGCATTAACAACACTTTCGTAAATGCAACCGTTCTTGTAGATGAAGGCAGCGATTCTTCTTTGATTACAGAAAATCTAGCAAATATATTGGGTCTCCCAATTATTGAAAAACAAGGGCTCACTGTAAAAGGAGTCACTGGAAGTCAGAAAAAACATTTGTCTTCCCAGTTGTCATTGCAAATAGCGACCCCTAACGGGACTGAACAATTTTCAAAATTGACAGTTTGGTCACTACCTAAAGTGTGCCAAGTTGTGCCAAGAGTAGAGTGGCCAAATATTAAAAATGAATGGGGGCATGTAGCAGACCTTCCATTGCAGGAAACAATGGGACGAATTGACTTGTTAATAGGTCTTGACCATGCGAGCTTGCTAGCTCCATTACAAACAAGGATTGATCATCCAAATCACCCTTATGTCATATTTACGCCCCTTGGGTGGATTGCTGGAGGCAATTTGGGGGAGAGGGGAACAAGTGGTTCTTTGAGTGTAAATATGTGTACCTTAGAACAGGACTTCGATAAGGAATTCAAGAGATTTTGGGATTCTGAAAATTTTGGCAGCGAACATAAATCAACTGTGGTCTTTTCTGCCAATGGTAAAAGAGCAATAAAGTTAATAAATGACAGCACCACATACTTAGACGATGGGTATGAAGTAGTGTTACCATGGAAGCCAGGCAAACATAGTAATGCAAAACATGAGAAATTTATTATTTGTAATGTAAATAATGTTAAATGGGAAGAAATTACAGTGGGTGAAAATAGTATGTGTTTAGAAAAGTTAAATGAAATTGAAATGATAAAAACAATAAAAGAATGTCAAAATGAAATGTTTGAAAGTGAAATTAAAAAATTATTAAAAGGAGAAGAGTTAAGTAAATCTTCGTGCTTGTTGTCGTAAACACCATTTTTAGATAAAAATGAATTATTAAGAGTTGTTGGTAGATTGGGTAAAGCAGATCTAAACTATGATATTAAGCACCCAATTATTTTACCCAAAGGTCATTTGTTTTCTGAAAAAGTTGTTGAGTATTACCATCGTATATGTAACCATGCAGGTGTTGATCATGTTCTCGGGTATATGAGCCAATATTTTTGGGTGATACATGGTAGAGAAATGGTAAAAAATTGTGAAGTGAAATGTAGAGAATGTTTAGAGCACAAAGCTAAGGTCTCTAAACAATTAATGGCTGAATTACCTCCTGAGCGGTTAGCAATAGGCAAACCTTGCTTTTATAATACATCTGTCGATTATTCTGGGCCATTTGAAATCCTTGAAGGAAGAAATATACTCGTGAAACGGTATGATGCTCTTTATACTTGTATGACAGATCAAAAGTTGAAGGACAGAATTCAAGAGTTAAGGAGTCAAGTGGAAGTTTCAGCCCCTTTCCACCCCTCATTGGGGGGGAGCTCATGAAGAATTAGTTAAAAGTACAAAATCAGCTATGTACAAAGTTTTAATAAGTAGGAAAAAGTCAGTAAGACATTTACGTGACGATGAGTTTAGAACGTTGTTGGCATCAGTGATGGAAATTTTGAATTCTCAGCCCCTAACGTATGCAAGTAGTGACCCGGAAGATCATAAAGTCATAACACCAAATCATTTTCTTCTTCAACTACCTTTTCTTGATCCTCCACCAGGAGATTTTACAGAGATCCCCCTAGAAACAACTACAAGTTTGTGCAGAATATTACCGAGCAAGTATGGCAAGTGTGGCAGAAACAGTATCTACCTTCTCTTTTACAACGTAGTAAATGGCATACTAAAAATAGAAATGTTTTAATTGGAGATGTTGTCCTCGTATTGGATCCAAGTTTACCAAGAGGTCAGTGGAGAATTGGTACCGTGAATCGTGTCTATCCTGGAAAAGATGGCTATGGCAGAGCAGCAACTATTAAAACGGAGGATGGCGAAGTAAATCGACCAATAACTAGATTATGTATACTGGAGAAGAGCAAAAAGAGGTGATCGTCCAACTATTATCAATATTAAATTAGTAAATTGTACCAGAGTTGGACGATGAGGGGGAGTATGTTTCAGCGAAAACTGTTATGTATATACTTATATTTGTTTTAATCTTAATTTTTACAGTTTAGTAACATTCATTCTTATATTCAATCATTATCCAGTTAATTATCTTATTGTAATCCATAAATTGTAGTTCAGATTAATCTTTTATATTTATAATGTATTAGCAAGAATGTCCGTTTTTTGATCAACCAATATTTTAGAGTTGAGTTTATTGCAAAGTTAGATATTAAGTGAGTGTATTGTGAGACTCGGTGATTGGTAGCTCATCAGCTATATGGCTCCAACCCGTCGTGAGAAAGTTACTTGATAGCATTCAAGTTTGTCATTTTAGTAATCTTACTTGTGTTTTGACTCGCAATAGTAATTCAGACAGTCCTCATTTTGGCCAGAAGAGTGATTCAATAATGTTAGAAAGAAAGATGTTGTGTATGTTATGTTATGTAATGTATGTGATCATGGAAGTGAGGCAGGCAGTGCACAAGATGCCTACTAGTTAGCATGCGGTTGGACATGAATGGATTACTGTAAACTATGAATGTCTCTTATCTTTTACAGTTACCGTATTCAATAATGCGGCATTAACTTGAACAGGGACAACATGATACACTTTAAAATGTAATCTATAGCTAGAAGCTGCCATTTCTTATAGTTCAAAGCTACATCACATACTCAATACAATTCCACATAGATCACATAACGTAGCAATCACATATAAATTATCAAAGGTAATAACATAGTTCCAGATATTTGATTTAAGACTTACACATTCTAGAGTATAAATGCAAACCCTCCCTTCTGACACAGGTGGGCAGCGGCTGCGTCCTTTGTTTAGGATACTGACCAGCATTTTTGTCAGAGATTTTGATTATCGGAAACATTTTTCTGCTTTGGTGAGCAATTTTTTTCTTTAAAGCCCTCTCGTGAATGAAATTCTGGCATCATCCCCGGTTCAGGTCTACAAACATGTTTACGACTTTAAAAATTCCTTATTGGATCAGATATGACATTTTTATAGAGGCAGCTACTTCACATGTAAACAACCAATTTGCTCATATTGACAACTAAGTCAAAATCAAAATACAGACACACATATCTGTTCTTTAGGTAGACCATCTGACGAACAGTATGACCTTGTTGTTATTGGTGGTGGCTCAGGTGGTCTGGCTTGTTCCAAAGAAGGTAGGTTATAGTTTATTTGTTTTGAAATAATTGACCTATTAGTTGATCCATACCGCCTGCTTGGTCGTGTGACTTGCACATTATGTTCTTTGATACAAAATCCGCTGGTTCTTCAGCTGTGTCTACGTCATGATGTTAGGAGTTACTAATTGTTGAATAAAATGTAAATTGTAAATCTCATACAAATTGATGTGTGCATTGATCTATTAGTGATGTCACAACATCAACATTAAAAAGCTGATAGTAACTAATTCAATATGTTTAAAACACAGAGAAGACTCATCGGATACTTTTATATGTGAAGTGAGTTTATTACTGACAGTAAGAAACTATATATTATGCATTTTATCTTGAATGAGAGACAGGCTACATGTCAATAATTAAGTAGTATCTTATACCCCTCTGAGATTACTAAATCCTATCAGACTCAATTAATAAATGCAATTTACATTTGAAATAAGAAATTGCTAAGTATTATAAGAAAAAAACTATGAGAAAGCAGTAGCGTATAAAGTACACATTAGCTGCAGTACTTTAGTTAAAAGTAAAGTTATCTATTTAATTTTAAATAATTAGAAAATTAAGCTTTGATTACAGAGGAACAATCATAATTATTAAGATGGGCAGGAGGGTGTTAAACACGTTGAGGATGTGTATTATTACTAACATTAACAGTACTGTTTGTATCTTCATTATCATCTGAAGAGTCATCAATTTGTAGGGATATATAATTCCCAATAATAACTGGAACTTGTTAAGGGATATTTGCTCTTTTATAACACCTTCTAACCAACTTGTACATCTAACATGCTCATCCGGTTTCACCATACCTAATCTCCAGAATGGACCTGCCTTGTTTAATCATCCATGACCAATCTAATAGGCTTAACAAATCGTTACCATGATTTGTATGCGTATAGACGCTCCGCATGAGGTACACTACCCTCATTTGCTAGTAAATAATTGTATAAATAAGTTACTTGTAAAATAATGCTATTGTTTCTTGTTGCCATAGTTTTTATTGTTCAATGGTTTCTTTCAATAATACTATTCCCACTCGCTTTGTATGCACATCTAGGAATCAATAATATATTCCATTTTGAGCAAATAGATAGAATAAGATTAGATTTAAATGACGAATGATTGTCTAACAATAACTCATCTGGTGGACCATTTTTGCACAAAGACGCTTTGAGAGAAGGATATGAAGTCCCTTTGTTCTTTGCCGCCCGATCTGTATTATGTTTTTGTTTGTCAGTGGATGTCACATGGTTTTGGAACAACACAGGTTATCGTGTGATCAAACCATTCGAAGCAGTCTTTCTAAAATTCCAGCGTTTTGAAAATTGATTGTTTATGAGATTGTTTGTTACGTTGTTAATCTGTGGCTACAATTGTTTATACTTTGGCCTTACCTTTAAACATGTGTGATACTAGAGATATCGGAGGGATTGTAAGCTGTTTACTGCATGAAAATGATGATAACAAAGAGGATGTCGATCAATGCATACACAAAGGCATAGATGAAATAGAGAAAACTACAACATTTGCTTGAGTTTGTAAATCAAAGGGTGGTCTAACTTTGCACACTAGAGCTAAGCGTCCTAATCAACATTTTTCTATTAAAATACCATCAGAAATTGACAAAAAAGCTGTATCAAAAATGATAGGAAACTATTTCTAAAGTTATCTCAGCGAAGATCTATGGATTACAAGCAACATCAGCAATAAAAAAGCAGAATTTGCCCACTTGTGTACTAGTCACTACTATTTTAGAGTTGTGTTACCAAAAAAATTGAAAAAGATAAATTGTGTTCAAGGTTTTAATGTGGTTAAATCCAAGATTTAATTGAAGCTAAAATGAGGTATGATGTGCTACTCTTAGGCTATCTAGGACCTGTTTGATAGTAGCGGAAGTGAACAATATGCAATGATAAAACTGCAACAGGTTAGCGGATCAGCGACTGAAGCAATACGAATCGGTGAGTGTAACAATACCCCTTTGTACGTGTGTGCATGTCCCAAAGGCCTAGATGTGTGTGTGTGTGTGTGTGTGTGTGTGTGATATTTACTCTCTTATTTATCCTTATTTATAACATTGGAGTATAACATAACTATGCCTGCTCAGCGAAAGACCAGAAACTGTTGTGACGCTGCTTCAGCGTCGCAGTCGCACTCAACCGTCGTTGTACCCAAAGGTGGTACTATGTTACTTTCTGTTCAAGACCGACAATCTATCATCAAAGAAGTGGCACAAGAAGTGGTCCAATCTCTCCAGAGTATTCTGGCCCCACATGCCTCGTCGACAGCTGGAGCGGTTCAACAACCAGAACGTACGTCTGAATGTCAATCGGTACCGAATTTTGTGGACACGTTTACTATTCCAGTCTCAGCTACCGATGCGCCTTCCGCAGTGAGTTCTACGCTGTTCAGCAATCCCCCTATCGATGCCATCAACTATTTGTCCCCTCACATTCAAACTCAAACTTGCGTCGCCCACCATAGCACTCCTGTCCTTCACCAGTTATTTATTTTTGGTCCCAGTTGTTCGCCAGTGCCGGTCAAGCTGGTAACTCAGATAGTTACCTGAAAGTTCATGGATATCAATGAGTTCCAGCGACAAATGACATATTGTCATTGGTTGAAGCATTCGAGATATACATGATGATTGCCACCACTTACTGTCTGCCACGATGGCAGGGTTGATCCCTCTACAAACTTCTAATGATGGGAACATTCCGCCAGTTCTCTGGCCACTGTTGGCTACATTATGATAGGGCATTTCGAGAATATGTGGCTGCAATGCAACTCACAGACTAGTCATTGTTGAATACTCAATTATATAGTTTTCACATGGCGGGGTCAGCTGCACGTTCTGCTGGTGCTGGCAGCTCTCCAAGCGCGTGGACTCAACCGCAGCGAAACACACAGCCCGTACAGGACTCCTGTATCTGCCGGTGGAACGATGGCCAGTGTGCATACAAAGAAGGTTTGTCTTGCAATGTACATAAATTCTCCAACTGCAATTTCAACAACCCATTTGTCAACTGCCTCCATAAGTGCGGGCCATCGACCAACTACAACAACAGCAATGCCAATACGAAGACTCAAAATAATACACAACGTAATTTGTCCATTTAGTAAATTAACATAAGGACATTCTATGCGATTCAATCTTTCAGGATTGTAGCAAATCACAATGAATGCCATTACAATAAAAATGGGTTTTTTATATCCTCTGTTATCTTCTAACAACAATAATAATTCAAAGATTGTACAATGTTATAATCTACTTTTATTCTACCTAAACTTTAATCTACTTGAAATACTTAAAAACAGATTTCGTAAACTAAATGTTTAGTTATCTACGCTGTTATGCCGCTACTATCAATTGCTCACTGAATATTGACATTTGATTTAGTCGTTGTTGTCTCTTGTCGTCTTTTCATTCTGTGGTCGGAATTGTGTCCAACAAATATACAATTTCCTGAACGATAAGTCAATAGGTCAGGTTCAGGCACTGTGTAACATTATACTAAGACCTAACTAACGGATATGTCAGGTCTACGAATTTCAGCATATAACTTTATTATAAGTAGGCAATTCCATTCAACCATAGACTTACTAATACTGAAAAAATAATAATAATAATAATATGGTCGGGGGATGTCAGAGTCTGTTTTCGCCTTTGATTGTGACACGTGTCGCGGCGGGACACCTAAAAAAGAAACCACAATACACAAGAAGGAACAAAGCAGCAAAACACTAGAGCAAGCTACATGTGCTGCAGTGCGACAAAAATACCACTAACTATAAACTGAACTACAGAATGAAACTTGCATCATTTACTTTTCTTAAATCAAGGAATCAAGAAAGGGGTTTGGTTGGAATCATTTATAATCAGATTTCTGTCATAGTTTTTCCGAAGGAGGTTATTCGATAGTTCAAAAAAGAACAACAACACTAAGTGAATGATCAAGTCAGTTCGGCAATAAAGATTGGGGGAAATCATAATTTTTAAAATTAAAAACAACGAAAAATAAGGAAATTCATTGCTCTAGTCTAAAAATCGATGTCATAGCTTTTCCATCAGACATAATAATAATAATAAATCATTGCTATATACAATACTAGCAATGAGTGACTCGCGCTGCTTGAATGAAAGGGTAACAGTTATAAGAATGCCGGAACAATTTTGTGATAGTTACTGCATTGCTACTTTTGGAAGCATTTAGTATGGGAAGTGTACGGGAAATGGTGAAATCTACACAGAATATGCAAATATAGAAAATATACTCATGATTATATTTTGAACTGACAAATGAAAATAACACAAATGTTTACGAATATGAATGTGTAAAATTTTCGTCATCTACATTTTGTGTTGAACTCCCGCTTGAACTCGGAAAATTTTTGGATGAAATTCAAAACAGAAGTTAATGTTTTTATTTTATTGACACATTATCATTGTACATGTCCTCATGTAATGCCATTCTTTTCCATGGGTTACAAATTCTGCATTATTTCTGTTTGAGATGTCATGATATAAACACTGTTATATAATTTAAAAACCAAAGCGTTCAAATTAGTTAAAACCAATATAACCAAGGGAAGAATGGCAAGTTAGCATTGTAGTTGGTTAGATATTCCATGTTAGATTAATGACTACACAGCAGTGAAAACATACTAAAATAGAGCACAGATTGGCTCAACTGCTGTAGAAACTTACGATCCCTAAAGAAGCACGTGCAAAACTGCAATTCTCCGTTATCAATAGAATAATTGCGTGAACAATAGAAAATGGTCAATGATGCGTGTGAAATTGAGAAGGACAAATTGTTTTGTTGTTGTCGCGCGCAAGGTTGGATTACAAAATAAAGATATGTTTTCGTTCGATGAAGGAAATAGGGAATAAAACTCGCGTTATGACATTGATTCTATTGATATGTTTTTCGAAATTTTTACGTAACAATTGACAGAGAAAAACGAAAAACAAATCCATGGTCACGACAGTACGCATACACACACACAGACTTTGACGTTTATAGATATAGATACAATAAAGGAGAAAGACAATGCATCAGCATCTTGATGACTTATAATAAAACTAAGACAGCGTCCGTACATTTACAATTATAATCACCTAAAATTGATCTTCCTTTATGTGTTGATAGTATGTTCTCCATAATGCACCCCCTCATTTAAATGGTTCTGTCGGTTGGTTGGTAGAAGCCAGTAGCAGGGCCAGTGGAGTTTCAGAACGACGTAATGCGTGACAAATGAAGGTGATTTGCCTTTTCTTGACATTTTCATCTGCTGGAGGTATACCAGAGCAAGAGTAAAGTTCATGGTTGGGTATGATGTTTGGATAATGAATGCCAAAGGCGTGGCAAATCAAATAGCGATGAGAAGAATTTAGCTGCAATGTGAAGGTAGTAGTCATTGTCCAAGATTCGCTACTTGATCAGTAGTTGATGAAGACCATACTACGTCAAAATCGCGAGCAGCGACCCATGTGAGTTGTCTGCGTTTGATGAATTCGATTTTGCAGTTTAAGATGGTAGGCTACAGCCTAGATTTTGGCATCATTGCAAATGGGAAGAGTTAATATGATACTGTTCGTTATAGGTGAAACTACGCAGTGTCCGATGAACATTACTTCAGATTTTGAGAGGTTAATATCACCACAACAGAACAGGACGCTTCCTCGGATCTCTTGAATTGTTTTTGTGCTGAATCTGAGTTGTTGGACAGAATGACAGTGACATCGACGTATGCCAGTACTGGATTTTTGACTTCTGCATATCTACTGGATAATCGTCGTCTCACAGTGAAGGCATCTTCAGGTTTAAAGGCAATTCTCATAATTTAATCCATCACTATTATGAATAAGAGTGGAGCCAGTGTGTCTCCCTGCAACACGCCAGACGTTGTTGGCAAGATATCGGTATCTCCTGATGGAGTGCGGACGTATGCTTTCGTGTTTGTGTACAGCGACAATATTGCTTTCACGATGGATGTTGGAAGACCGTACATTGATAATATACCGTGGAAAGCACTTCGATCGACGCTGTCAAATGCATTGGTTTAATCGATGAAGACCAGGACTGCGTTCTTTTTGCGTGTTTTGCAACTTTCAATCGTCAAACGGAGAGACAGGATATGTTCAGCTGTACTCCTACTTTGTAAAAATCCTTCTTGAAGTTGAAGGATGACATCTTGAAGTAGGTCTCTTAGTCTCAACCTGATTACACAAGTGAATAACTTGGCGTTGGTTGACATTAGTCCAATCCCTCTTTGATTGTTTACGTTTGTTGCATTGCCTTTCTTTGGAACAGTTACGATCGTGGAAGTGAGAAATTGCTCCGGAGGGGCTGTCGTTGTGTCCAATATACCATCAGACATATAGGGGTAAAAAAATATTCCCAAGCAAGTATTTGTGTACAAATTCATGGGGACTGGTTAAATTATTAAATATTTCTTTTAAAAAATACATCATATTACCGCCGATTTCAGCCTCTATGTAAATAAAAAACAGAGCTACCTTGTGAGCTTCCTCGGCTACATCACTTTAAAGTAAGTAGCGATGATATATATAACAAGTTTCCAACTCACAAAAACAACAGGTAATAAATAAATGAAGAACGGGACGAGATAACTAACCCACAAAATGGCTGCCTAGCTGTTAGTTAACACATATATAACACGCGAGGTCTAGACACATACATGTGGATTCACGGAGGCGATGTTGTTGGCATTGTGTAGTGAAAACTTGATATTCGTTTCTATTATTTAGCAACCACTGCCATCTGTTCAGGAGGTCACACCATTGTGTGTGGGCCGTTTCACAGAGCAATTGGCGACTCACCCAGCAGACTGCCACTTTGTCGCCTATGTGTTGAACAGAACACAAGAAGGTTTCTGAATTGGTTTCCATGGTAACCGGAAACTGTGCTCTGCCAATCACAACAAACCATCCGCGGAGTCCAATCCCACTGTATTAATATTTATTTCAGGGAAATAACGCCTGATAGTAGATTTGTCTTCACCTAGAGGGTTCAGCGTAAATGATTACTCTAGAGTAATTATCACAATGGATAAAATAATTGTGGTGATTAGCATCTGTGGAATTGGGGTGTTAATGGCAAAATTTGATGCGGAGGCTGCAATAGGAATGTGGCAGTTCACCCGTTGGACCGTCATATGTTGGGAATAAAATGGCAAGAGCAGTATTTTATTGACTTGGCTTTGCCATTTGGGCTTCGATCTGCCCCTTTTATTATGAACGCAATTGCGGAGGCAATGGAATGGATTTTACGCTTCTTGTCGACATGCCATTTGAAACATTTTTTATTATTGATAACAACTCTTACAACACCCGCGGACACTGTAAAAAGCTTAAACATTTAACACCAAACCCATTGTACCAATTTAAACGTAATTCTTTTTCATTTCGTGTTGTAAATATGTGGAATGTATTACCAGAAAATGTTGTAAATTCAATGTCTCTAAATCTATTTAAATGTCGTTTAAAAGAGGTAGATCTAAGCAAATTTTGTAAATGTTTTAAAAATGTTTTATGTAGGTGCTTTTTGAAGCCATTATTAGCCTAATTTCATAACTACATATGAATTGAAATGAAGTGAAAAATAATAAAAAAAAATTCATATTGGTGGGCCCGGCAAATTCAGACATTTGCAATAAATACCTCAGGATAGTCATTAAGAAATGCACAGAATTGGGATTGCCTTTACACCCACATAAATATATGGGTCCCACAACCATTCTGACTGTTCTCGGAATTGAACTGGACTCCACACGTCAAACTGCCAAGATACCCGATGAAAAACTAGCAGAAATCCAAGGGGTTATAAATGCTGGCTAGCAAAACGGCGGTGTCTTCGAAAAGAGCTTGAATCTCTGATAGGTGTCCTACACCATGCCGCTAAGGTTGTTTGACTGGGTCGAAGTTTCATATGTTGTATGATCAACTTGCTGTGCTGCTTCCAGGCCCCTAATCACCGGATAGATCTCAATCAGGATTTCAAGTTGGACCTCGAATGGAGGAATTCATTCCTTAGCTCATGGAACGGTGTAAGCTTCTGGCTGTATCCAGGCAGGGAGGCGGTGAATGATGTGACAATCCAAACAGATGCGTCTGGAGTAGTTCAGTTCACTGGTTCAACGGTTCATGGCAATGTTCTCAGGAGCCTACGTCAATTTCTTATAAGGAACTATTTCCAATTGTGTTAGCTGTTCATGTCTGGGGGGAATCATGGCAGTGTAAGCATCCCCTGCGAAAAACATTTCAGGAGTTCATGAACAGTTCATGGACCTTAAATGGCTCCAATGTTCCTGAACTGTTCCTGAACTGTTCATGAACTGTTCATGAACAGTTCATGAACCCTCACAGACACACAGACAGTTCATGAACAGTTCATGAGAATTTGGGGCCATTTAACGTTCATGAACTGTTCATGAACTCCTGAACTGTTTTCGCAGGGGATGTTTTGTTTCAATGTGATAACCAGGCAGTAGTGGCTATTGTAAACCACCGCACTTCAAAAATTGCGGACATTATGCGCCTTGTCCGTCATCTACTGATGGCAGCAGCTCACTTCAATTTCACATTTTCATGTCAGTATTTACCTTGCCTCTCTGATTGTAGTGCTGATGAACTATCTCGATTTATTGGCAAGATTTCAAGCGATTGGCCCGTCAGTGCAACGTCTGCCAACACTGCTACGATCTCAGCTTATGACATCCTTGACCTGAATGCCCTACAGCATTAGTGTCAGCAAGACATGGTAAACAGTCTGGCACCATGCTTCAGTACAGCGTAAATTTATGGCATTCTCTCATGAGATTGGGTATCCAAATCCATGTCCAGCTAAAGAAAGCACGCTGTGCCTATTTGTAACAAACCTGGCAAAGTCAATTAATCATCAGTCAATCAAGGTATTTTTGGCTGCGATATGATCATTGCATATTGACAATGGCTATACTATACTATACTATACTATACTATACTATACTATACTATACTATACTTTAGAACATATCGAGGATCTGCTACGATTTATTCTTGCAATTTGATTGGTTAACGCCAATAACGCCATTTCACCATAGCCGAGCTTGACCCCGTCGATTTCAAGAAATTTATGAAATTACCAACAACCGATAATTATTTAAATATGGCATTATAAACTGGCAAGTAATAAAAAGTAAAAAGCAACTACAGTGAATATTTGTAGAGTCATATACAATTTCATTGAGTTACTGTTTCATGCAGTGCCTCAGTTGTTCAAAATGAATCAAATGGCTCTGGGTGAAATATGTAAGCTAGTAAACAAACATGTTTAAAATGTATAGAAATATTTTTATTTTGCACAAATTAACAATTCAAAAACAATTTGCCTAACATTTACAGTATTGATAATTGTAAAAACATAACATAACTTCATTTAATCAATACATTCCCTCGTCCTTTTATGGCCAGTTTTTTCAAGTTCCTAGATATAAGTATAAGCACTAACTGGCATAGAAAGGAAAGCTTTCGATAAGCTATCAAAACCAAACAAATTCAACCGCTAAAATTTCAAATAATTAAACCATTTCTCCAAATGAAAGTTAGCAACATTAGATAATCAGTTAGCTAAAAAGTTATCAACAATTCAATAATCTGCTCTTTTAAATAGGCAATTAGCAAACATTTAGTCAATAAATCTTTCTTAGTTTTATTTCTTTCTTCACGTTTACGGCTTTTTACGAAATTCTTCTAATTATAGGTAAGAAACATTTTCTTTCCTTTTCAAGTTTTTCCAGTCAGTTTTCCATAATGAATAACACACATAAGAACATACAAAATATTGTTTAAAGATAAGAATCCATGACTATGTAAGAAAACGATGTTACACATCCATTCTTTTAATTTCAAGAAGAGAAATATAAATTTCCATATATCAATTTTTCCTCGCAGTTTTTAGTTGATTTAAAAAGACAAGTCTAAAGCTCTCGACTCAGCCTTCTTCCGGTGACGTCACGAAAATAGGAGAATTGCATACTTGATCATGGATTGTAAAGATCAGAAAATGCTCTGCAAAAACGTACAAAACATTCACAAATCGGGGTTGGCTATGTTCTAAACCAAATAGTTCATACTTTCCGTGAACTATGCTCTGATAGCACCACGAGAGGCACGTAAGGAGAAAACGAGAAGGCATCAGAAAATTACGAGCCGCCTAGAGAGTAATTTTTGCCTTCGAGTTTTCTCCTGAAGTGACTCGAGTGGTGCTATCAGAGCATAGTTCACGGAAAGTATGAACTATTTGTTTAATACTATACTATACTACTTTATTCTATTCTATACCACCATATCCTATACCACCCTATCCTATACCATCCTATCATATACTATACTATACTATACTATACTATACTATACTATACTATACTATACTATACTTTACTATACTATACTATACTATACTATACTATACTATACTATACTATACTATACTATACTATACTATACTATACTATACCACCCTATCCTATACCACCATATCCTATACCATCCTATCATATACTATACTATACTATACTATACTATACTATACTATACTATACTATACTATACTATACTATACTATACTATACTATACTATACTATACTATACTATACTATTCTATACTATACTTTACTATACTATACTATACTATACTATACTATAATATACAATACTATACTATACCACTTTATTCTATTCTATACCACCCTATCCTACACCACCCTATCCTATACCATCCTATCTTATACTATACTATACCATCCTATCTTATACTATACTATACTATACTATACTATACTATACTATACTATACTATACTATACTATACTATACTATACTATACTATACTATACTATACTTTAATATACTATACTATACTATACTATACTATACTATACTATACTATACTATACTATACTATACTATACTATACTATACTATACTATACTATACTATACTATACTATACTATATTATACTATACTATACTATACTATTCTATACTATACTATACTATACTATACTATACTATACTATACTATACCATTCTATACTATACTATACTATACTATACTATACTATACTATCCTATACTATACCACCCTATCCTATACCACCCTATCCTATACCATCCTATCATATACTATACTATACTATACTATACTATACTATACTATACTATACTATACTATACTATACTATACTATACTATACTATACTATACTATACTATACTATACTATACTATACTATACTATACTATACTATACTATACTATACTATACTATACTATACTATACTATACTATACTATACTATACTATACTATACTATACTATACTATACTATATTATACTATACTATACTATACTATACTATACTATACTATACTATACTATACTATACTATACTACTTTATTCTATTCTATACCACCCTATCCTATACTATCCTATCATATACTATACTATACTATACTATACTATACTATACTATACTATACTATACTATACTATACTATACTATACTATACTATACTATACTATACTATACTATACTATACTATACTATACTATACTATACTATACTATACTATACTATACTATACTATACTATACTATACTATACTATACTATACTATACTATACTATACTATACTATACTATACTATACTATACTATACTATACTATACTATACTATACTATACTATACTATACTATACTATACAACCCTATCTTATACCACCCTATCCTATACCACCCTATCCTATACCATCCTATCACATACTGTACTATACTATACTATACTATACTATACTATACTATACTATACTATACTATACTATACTATACTATACTATGCTATACTATACTATACTATACTATACTATACTATACTATACTATACTATACTATACTATACTATACTATACTATACTATACTATACTATACTATACTATACCACCCTATCCTATACCACCCTATCCTATACCATCCTATCATATACTATACTATACTATACTATACTATACTATACTATACTATACTATACTTTACTATACTATACTATACTATACTATACTACACTATACTATACTATACTATACTATACTATACTATACTATACTATACTATACTATACTATACTATTCTATACTATACTTTACTATACTATACTATACTATACTATACTATAATATACTATACTATACTATAACCAACTTTATTCTATTCTATACCACCCTAAGTCCTACACCACCCTATCCTAGACCATCCTATCTTATACTATACTATACTATACTTTACTATACTATACTATACTATACTATACTATACTATACTATACTATACTATACTATACTATACTTTAATATACTATACTATACTATACTATACTATACTATACTATACTATACTATACTATACTATACTATACTATACTATACTATACTATACTATACTATACTATACTATATTATACTATACTATACTATACTATTCTATACTATACTATACTATACTATACTATACTATAC